>OY728144.1:427779948-429029948 GCA_963277665.1 Viscum album
TCTCACATAATCAATTAGGGTGAACTAGACATCACCGATGAGACAATGTATATAGAGGTTCCAGTAGAGATTGATGATCGAAAATAGAAAGTGCTTGTGGGAAGTCGATACCTCAGGTTCTCATCAGCTTCCAGCATAGTAACCTTCCAGAGAGCACTTGGGAGTCGGAGGCTCAGATACGTGCTCAGTAACCCCACATTTTTCCTTAGTTTGTGTTTTGGTTTTCTAAGACGCAAATATATAAGGTGGATAAAATGTAATTACATAACTTTTCTATGTAATATTTTTAATTATATGTGAAAATTACATGTCCATGAAAATTTACGGTGCCTGATTCTGAGGCCTGGTGTTCTTAGAAATAATTTCTAAACATTTTCAAGTTTGTTCAGCAAACGTGTATGCGGGTTTTAGTAACTTTTGAACTAGTGCTTAGAATTGAAATCTGCGGACACCGTTGAACTCGTAGTGCGGATATTCACTTAAGAAGAACATCACCTCAATAGTTGTAGGTCGAGGGTGGATGTTGTTTTTTCCATCCCATCAGTGGAAGTAAAAAAATTGGAAATAATAATAAACTAACACTATTTTTATTTAAATTTTGAATTCTTTTGAATTGTCAGTGGGGATGACCCGATCCCTTCAACCCCTTTCCTTTTAATTGTGCCAAATCCCCAACATGTAATGAATTCACTAAATGAATTAATAAAACTTATCAATTAATGGGGAGTCTCCTCGTCACCTAGTTTGGGCTCTTGGTGGAGGATCTTGCAGGAGGAAACCCCCCATAGAAGAAGAACTCTTCTCCTTCGATGATTTTATCCAATGAAGAACTTCGTCAAAGGATCTCAAACGAGGAACGCCTTCATGGACAACGAAAAGACGTCCTTCTTTCCATCTCCTCACCGATGTCAATGAATCTTCGATGTTGTGATTTTGGTTATTGTATACCCCTTACCTCAATATTTTTTCTTCTTGATTTAAGAGCAACTATATTGCTTGATACCGTTCTAATACGGAGACTGCAGGCCAAATGAACACGGTATGGCCTCTCCACAACCCTTGTGGATTTTGGTGTTCTTCACGACTTGTTTTCTGGTTAATAAATTTCCAACAGTGGTGGTCTCGATTCGATGGTGACATCCCAAGATGAGTGTGGTTGTCTATGGAATGAATAATGGGCCACCGAGGAGTGACAGGTGACCCGAGGAACATCTTCGGACACTGGTGTAAGTGACCGGCACATGAAGAGCTCGAGATTGGCGACCATCACTCCGAAAGCTCGCAAAGACGACAGTGGCACGACCGTGCTACCAGAGAAGGTCCGCGGTCAGTAGGCCACATCAGAGTAAGGGCAGCGGTCGACACTCAGCTAGATGTGTGAAGGGGGTGGTGGAACACATATGTGTGGCTAGGTGTGTAGGGGTGATCACTCGAGGATGCTGCTACGAAGTAGGGGGCATGGTGCACGACCACTCCGCGTAGGTGGGATGGTCATCGAGCCAGCCGGGTAGTTGAGTGAGACCTTGGGTCTCGTGTGCCCGTGTCGGTGCCACATGGCATCGGCTAGTTGGCCACCCAACCCGAATGACCCAGCTGTTCAGGGTACCTGGGGTGCGCCTCCTCTTTGGGTGGTGGATATGGTGGAACCCACCACAGGTCCACCAAGCCACGGGCCACAGTGGGTTGGGCCGGACCTGGGTCATGCCGGGTCAGACCGAACCCAGAACAACTTCGAACCCATTTCACTCATTCGGATATATCATGACCTATGACAGTCCTTTTGAAAAACCATCTACATCACCAGAAACCTTGGATCGAGACGGTATTTTTGTTATTCCCCACATGATTTTTGGATAATGTTGTGGTATGGCCTTGTTGGATCGAACACGAATCCAACCAGGCCCTCATAACTAAAAGTACAATAACATACAGACCGGGTAACCGTTTGACGCACCGTCTATTGTGTTGAGACCCCTATTGTGTGCGGTCCTTTGGGGATACTTCTATGTGGGAATTTTAATCTATGGGATCATCAACCAGTGGATTGAGAAGTGGAATCTTCAAGAATCAAGTGATCGTAGTGTGAGAACCCTGTGGCTGGGTATAACATCAGAAAGGGATCTTATGTGGGTATGTGCCTTGAGAGCTTTTGTGGGTTTGTGATTTGGGATAAAACATGAGTCTATGTTCCAGGATACCACATAGATCCACTCTAATAATCTATTTGGGACTACCCTAAGATCCTATATGGGTCTGTTGTGCTAGGATACTATGTGGGTCTGATGATTTAGGATCCTATGTTCGTCTTCCTCTCAACAGAGTAAGATGATGCAGTAGATATATCTAAACATCTTTAATTCCATACCTATGTTATAACCGGTTTGAGTTGAGTCATAATCTATGTGGTACATGTCTCTATGATGATCCCTTTTTGGTATTTTTCAGTGGGGTGATACCTATGTGGTACTACATTTTTGTTACTCACCTTCGTGGTATTATTTCCTTCGTGGAATAGTTGTGATTTGGGATTTGAGTTGGGTCCTGGGTTTCTCTAGGATTGACATGGGTATACATGACAACATAGGTTTTTGTATGGGTATATACCTATGTAGGGTTGTTAGTTTTTTCCATGCTATGTGGTTTATCCTTTGTGGATTTTCTGAGAACTTCTAGGTTCTCTGGGTCCCTATTGAGTATCGCTATACTCACCCCTGCATGGGCTACGCCCACACCTTGTTTTGTTTGGTGCAGATGACAGATAGTATTGACTGAGTAGAAGAGTACCAGGAATGGAGGAAGCTTATAGGTATACATTAGAGAAGGCGTACCATAGAGAAGAATTTTCGAGAGCTATACCTACCCTTCATTTATGATCCTTGGCGGGTGTTTACAGGAGTTTTTTCAGTTATACTTATACATTGTAGTTTACATTTACATTATAGTTTTACTTGTTAATTTTAGTTGGGCTTGTATTCTGGCCACCTTTACTTTCTTTACAGTCCTTGTATACATTATAGGTTACATTGTGCTTGTATCCTACTTTGTGTTTAGTAATGTGAGTATATAGTTTAAAAAGGAAATTCCTTCCAGGTTTTTAGGGAATACACCTTTCGGTGCTACTCGCCAGCCCATGTCCTTCGGAAAGTGGGATTTGGGTAGTCATGGAATAGGCATTAAGGGATGGGTCATAACCTGAGATGTTCTAGATTCTTATATATTTTATAAATGGAATGGATGTCCCATTGAGTAATTTTTATCATATGATTGAATCCATTTTTATGGTTTTTTGATTATGTTGTCACTACTAAAGTTGGTGATGTAGGATAACCACTCGTAAGAGTTGGTCATTCATCTCAGGAAAACCAATATGTTTAATGATGTTATTTTTTGGTTTATGGTGGCTAGGTATGAGGTGAGATATAGGTTACTATTCAATAAAATTTTATAATTCTTGGTAGGTTAATTTTGAGCACTAGGGTCCCTGGGGTTTTCTTCTACCCATTCCTATTTATACACGTATGTGGGATGATTTCCCAAAGGATTTATTATGTTTAATACCATTAAACCCTAATGAATGAATTCTATATGGGTAGTGATTGACCCTTTGACCAAATTATACCATTTTATTCTGATCATGGATAAAACTATGACTGAAGAGATATGCTGCTTATATGTTCAAGAGGTAGTGAAGTTTCATGCTTTCTCGTCAGCTATCATTCTTGATAGGGACCACCTAGTTTACCATTATGTTTTGGGATGGAATTAAGATAAAAATGGAATTCTTATCATGTTGATAATTAAATGACATCCTCAAACATATTTCTAGATAGATTAGGTGAATCATATCTTTTATGAAATGATTTTTACATCTGTGTTGGATTTTGAGTCTCAAGGGATAACTATTTGGGTTTGGTGGATTTTTCATAAAAGAAAACATACTAATATTCAATACGAAAATCTCCCTTAGATACACACTATGGTTAGATGGAAAAGTCTACCCTATTAGGGTCAGATGTTGGTGATCTATCTCTACTAAGAATGAGCTACATGAATGAGACACCTGATTATGTTTATTTGATTATGTTAGAGTTTATGATAGTGTAGATATTTAATATGTCATAGTTTGATCATTAACTCTATGTATTAAAATAATCCAAGGGTTATTGATTGATTCTAATGCTTGTCACACTCTTGGGTCACATATGAAATGGATAAAAACACTGGGTAATGTTAGAAATTTTGAGATTTCTAATAGATTGGGTAAGGTGGGATAAAAGATAGCTTTACTATCTTTGTTAACATCGATCCATGATGGGTTCCATGTAATGAAACATAACACTATCAATGAAAATTTCCTTTTTAGGTATATTTCATCTAATATTGATGGCATGAAATCACTTATAGAAAAGAATACAAACATCCTAAATGAATAATTCATGAAATAATAGGTATTTATTGATGTTAATGAAATTACACAAATAAAATATTAAATTGACCATAGGAATAGTAATATGACCCTTATGAATGGTAAATTGGCCTACTGAATAGTGAGATCCCCCATAAATGTATAAAATAATGTTAAAACCTTATAAATGAAAGTATCAGATAATTATATCAAATTATAAGTGAATGAATATTTTCGAAATTCTTAATCATGTGTTGGTATTTTTTCTAAGTCATCAATATTTAATTACAATTTTATAATTAATATCAATATTTACAACAACATTTATTTTAAAAAAATTAGTATGTAATTAAATATCTATTGTCTTATGATTTAAAATAATTTTATCTGACCTTAGTTAGTTTTTGAAAGTGCAATAAGATCAGTTATAAATTAAAAATATATAGTTTTTATCTAAATGATTGTTCAAATTAAAAATATAAATTGTCATATTTTGAAGAGTATTTTAGAAAAATGGAGTTTATTTTTTATTTTTACTCATTAAAAATGGTTAGAGTACATTTTTTGTATTTTTCAAAAATACATTAATGATCTGGTGAATTCTTAAATAGGATAATTATGATTAATTTTAAATACATAATTTGTTGAGTATTAGGATATGTATGATGATTTAAGCCCATAATCATGAACAATATATCACTAGTTTAAGAAGGATGATATAATTCTAAAACTACTGATATTATTGAGACAAAATAATAAACAAATTACTATAATATTAAAAAAATCACCCCTCTCACATACTATAAAGACCACCCTAACCACCAATTCTCTTCACTCCACTAAGCCATTAATATTGTCAACGTTCTTTCCAATCATCTCCCAAGACTCTCCCCCACGTCCTAGGGCTCATGGTATTTAAAATGGACAAAAACTAATCCCATAAATGAGGATCTCATGGAGGAGTATTCACGAGGTTAACTATCATTACATTTCCATTGAATTTCTTTTCATGTTTTTTCTTTTATTATTACCTTCTAACCTCCTCTATAAAAATTAGCATGACAAACTGCATTATCATATATGTAATATAATTATATCATGTTTATGGAATATCCATTCTCAAAATACTTTCTCTCTCTCTCTCCCTATTATTTTAAAAATGTAATCATCATCCGTGAGGTGCCAATTTACATACATATTGGATGAAAAAAATTTAATTTGGGGATTTATCCTTCAAGGATGGTAATGAAACAGTTTTTATTATTAAATAGACTATTATATTTATATATATATTAAAACATGTATAATGATCCATAACTAGTATATATAAATAATATTAATATTTAGGATAAAAATAGTTTTTAATGATAGAAAATCTACCCAATCAATCTAAATAATCAGCACTAATGTTTTATATAATGACTCATAATATTACCATATAACCAATTAAATCATATAAAAATTTAATATTACCAAAGAGCTTGTACCCTAGTGGTTCAGGCTCTTGTTGGCATCTAAAAGACCCAGGATCAAATCTGGGTAGGATAGAATTCCCGAGTACTATAGCAGGGCACTATAGCAGCACTGTAGCGGCCGAGGGACTGTAGCAGGGTACTGTAGCTATGACGGTACTATTGCTGCGTGGGTGCTGTAGCAGTACTATTCACCGAGGGGTCTTTTGAGACAAATAATGGGCTTTCTAGCCCGGTATACAGGCCACTTGGCCTTGGGCCTTCGGGCTATGTAATGGGTCACCCTCTACCCTGTCTAAAGAGGTATTTTCATTAATAATATTAAACTGAGGCTTTGGCCCCAACCATTAAAAAAATATAAAAATTTACAACTGTTGTTTCCGACACTTTAACGCTGGGGCGCGAGCGCGTGCGTCTGTCATGTATGGGAGGACGCGCGGCTTGTTGCCCCGCATTCCCACGTTCCAAAGGCAGGCGACATCTGTTCCTTATTCTATGACGTCTGCTCCTTGATTGTAACCGGGATGATGGGATGTTGGTTCTTCCTTCCGTGAATTCCTCCTCAGAGCTCGTCACCTAGTCCGGGTCTCCCTCGTAGATTTAAGATGGGTTTGTGAAGCTTGTTCCTGGCGCCATATCTGATTGGACTCCAGTTAATTACGCTACTTCTGTCGAGACGCTCCAAGGGGTCTTGTCGGGGCAGCAACCTTCGGTGAGGAGAATGGTCACGTTGGGGTGTCGTTGGCATGTCTTGACGCAGGGGATCGACATTTCTATCTTCTTTCCCTTATCACAGCTCTTCTTGAGGGTGAAAATGCCTGAGGCATCCTACATCGAACGTGGGTAATTATGTACCATCGGAGTTTTCCCCCATCTTCCCATGTTTAACACGGTGAATTCCGTGAGTTTAACGTCTTGCGGAGACGGATTAGACTGATCGAAACACTAAGAGTGGTTCATATTGAAGGACCCCCCTGGGGGAACACCGATGTTGGGGCCAACACGTGGGAGGCTTCTCGGATACCAAGGCGTGAGATGGGGTGGCATGATCTCACTAGGATGTGGCGGCCCGGGTAAGGATCGGGACGGATGATGGAGTGGCGGGATTGAACCTCGTGGAGGCATCCTACGTATCCCCACGGTAGTGAATCAAAGTCCGCGTAGTTCGGTGATATGGTGGGACACCAGAAGGGGCGACCCATGAGAATGAATGCATGGATTGGATCCTAGGAGAAGTAAGATCTTCGGGCTAGGGCATGAGCTTCCCAAGGCACGTGGGCTCGAGGGGGAAGTCAGGATGAGACGCGGGTGTGAGAAAAGGGGCTTATGCTCTTAGATGACCCAAGATGGGGAATATAGTTTAACGTCATGTGAGACGAGATACATTTTAACATCATTCAGGATGAGGGCATACAATTTAACGTCATGCAGGACAAGGAATTTGGGGATTACTCTCTGAGGTGGCCCAGAGTGGGTATGGGGCTTACGGTCTGAGGTGGCCCATGGTGGATATGGGGATCACGCTCTGAGGCGACCCATGGTGGATTTGGGGCTTAAGCTCTCAGGCGACCCATGGTGGATATTGGGCTTATGCTCTGAGGTGACCCATGGTGGTTGGGGAACCGGCGTGGAGAGGTCAGAACGACCGGGTGGTGGGCATAAACCTCATGGAGGCTTCCTACATACCATGCGTTAGCACAGATTAAAGTCCACGTAGTTCGCTGGGATGGGGATTATGCTCTGGGGCGGCCCATATGAGGATGTCATGGTCGATGCACGCTCTAAGCCCAAGTGAGTCATGCTCGGTGTGAGAAACAAGAGGCAGCAGGGACCAGACGAACAAGTCGCGAAGGGTGCGTCCGTGAGAAGCGGAAAGGGGCTTACACGTTGAGTGGTCCAAAGAGGAAATAGGGGCTTACGCGTGGTTAGTGGCCCTGGGAGCCAGGTCTTACTCCAGGGTGGAGGCCCATGGTGTGACAAAGCGCAGTGGGGAAGGGACTCTACTGGCATTGGAAGGGGGAAGTACGGAGATGCACAGGTGCAACCTTCTATAAGAGAGGCTAGGGGATTACGCTCGGAGGCAACCCATCACCCATGGACAAATTCCACTCCGGCAAGGAGGATCTCATTCCATGTGAGGAAGATTCCATTCCTGTGGATGAAAGTGGACGTAATGAATTCCCGAGCTGGGGAGACCCTGCGTGCGAAGAACGGGGTCAGACCACAGTTTAACGTCATGTTTTATGGATGAGGTGCTTAGCAGTTTAACGTCCTGCAGCTTGGACGAGGTGGGTTTTCTCTACACCCCTAAGGATTACATTCCCAATTCCCTCTACCCCTTATGGGAGGGAAGGCATCGGCAAGGCTGTAGTGAAGGGGGCCGCAGGGCGAACCATTGAGGGGTCCACGTTAGCGTGGCTATGGTGGATAGGGATTACGCATGGAAGCTTCCCATAATTTCTTCCTCATGTCTGGCCATGATGGCATCCCAACTCACTGATGGGTTGTGGTATGCACCTTTTCACTAGTGTACAAGCGGGATAATGGCAAGGGCATTGGAATCAGACCGAACAAATGGTGATGAAAATTGTGAATCACATGCTCGACATTCGGAATACAATGACAGAGGAGTGGCGATAGAGGATAATTGCTAACCATGTTCACAACACAGCATCATGTCGCGTTAGCCTATAATGGGGATAAACATGTGAGGTGTTGACTACTGACCGTGTTCGAAACACAGGACCTAACTCGAAGTGTCACCCAATGTCTTTTTTGGGCATTGACCCAGGACAGCAGGTGGACCATAGGTCAATCATCCATACTATTAGGGGGTCCCTCCATACTTGGAAGTGGATGCAGATCCGAATGAAGGACACGCAAAGCATGGGGTGGAGTGATGGAATGTTTTAACGGATTCCAATGCTCTTGAAACTATGACACTATAATCATGGCATTAGGCATCTTATGCTTGGCGCACAAGGCATCTCTTATTTGGAACAAGAGGAATCCTATGTTCGGAGCATAGGGTTTACTACAGTTTATAGTCATGTAGATAGGAAAATGGCATCTCATGCTTGGAGCATAAGGTATGTCTTATTTGGAACAAGAGGCATCCTATTATTGAATGATGGGGAATTCTTCTCAGGGGAATTGATGATGAGAATCTCAACTCACGACATAGGAAACGAACCAAGAGGAATATGTAAACTCAAGGTGTTTCACAGTGTGCAGAGGAGTATCTCAAATCATGCTATTCCCTAGGTAGAAGGTGGGTGCGCATAAGGGCGCAATGGAAAATCCCGACGTCCCGGCCCGAAACGTTCACGGTGCGACTCTCCATTTTTTATGGGGGTCTGCGACTTGGCATAGAAAAGAACCATGACTCAACACCATATTGCACGTGCAATTGAACTCATGGGAGCCTGTTCAAATTCCACAACCCCCAAACCATTTGGGGTCCCCTTCTATTTATAGGCACCTGGTGGTGCAGAATCCATGGTTGCGTGAAATAATTGCGTGACAGAGGCGGCGCACGCGAAATTACAACTACGTGGGACACAGGCACGAAATTATTTTGCGCCGACGCCAGGACTTTTTGTGAATCCCTGGTTGCCTTTCGCGCGGGACATTTTTTTCCGCACACTTCACCCAATTTGTCTCGGACCACTTTCGGGCCCTCCGGACCGGCCCCCCGGGTTCGAATATGACCTCGGTTTGTCATTTCGAAACTTCCTCTGAGATTTACGGACTTTTTCGGCATCTACAACTGTGTATTTCAATTAATATCATATAAATTTATTTCTATATAATTATAACCAGTACACATGAACTCCCATACTTATATACATGTATACTAGTCATGAAAACCAAGGAAACGAATGCCCCCCGAGCGATAAAAGTTTATCTTATAACTCATAAAAAGGCCATAAATAAATTTAATAAAATTATATTATATAAAATAAATATATTTAAAATTAGTAATTAATTTATAAATTATATTCTATCTGATTATCAAGGATGCTAGGGTCATGTTCATAACACATTCAGACATAAGGTAAGGTTATTCCCAACTCACTTTCATTTCTATGAGATATGCCCTTGTCTCAACCAGTTCTTGTGTGTGGTATATTCATAATGAACGTTAATGTTACATTTCATAATTATCATTATCTTTAGCATATTTAATGTTGTTTTTTAGGATTATTCATTTTATGGGTCATAAGGTTCAATGGTTCTCACTATCATAAAGGATTCTACCTGATCCTCCATTTTTATTTCGGTTATTCATTCTAACATTATACACCGATAAAAGTATTAATTCATCAAATATAATAATTTTAAATAATATATATATAAATGTTCCAAAATAATATACCTATATCATTTATTAATTCTTTTATCAGATAATAATTGTATTATAGGGTTCCCAAATCATATCTTCTCGATATTCAGGTCTAAACAAAGGGAACTTCTCGATTTCTTACACAATTTCAAGTACCATATGTAATATGTTTGAATACTCCATTAAATTTGTTAAATAAAAAAAAATTCGTGAAAATGTATATTTTTTTATTTCTATTTACATATAAACTATAATAAAAAATTCAATTGATTTCTCAAAAAAAATAACATCTTTATAATGTTAAATGGGTATTTTTGTCATTAATTTAGTGATAATTCTATAAAAGTATTTTCATCTATTAAAAATCCTTTGTTTAATTTTATTATTTAATGATGTTAATCTCTTTATTTTTTCTACCAACATATTTTATTAAATTGTTTATGATCATTTGGATTATGGATGTGAAATCTTGATAACATTCAACATACTATTCAAAATGGTTTGTGGTTTTGTTTATAGAAGGGGAAAAGTTATTTATATTTCATATGTATATATTTTTTATTTTTATCCCCATTAAAATAATGAATTTATTGGACATATTAAGTTTTGGTTTGGGCCTACTATATACCTCTATGCATCATGTGGTCTCATTAGGGATTCTATACTAGGTTGTTACCCATTTTGTATATTCACTTACTGAGGACCAAAAATTATGTTGACGATGTAAAAAATTATGAATTTTGTAATTAGGATTCTAGTGATTAATATTATATGTTATTATTTTACTATTATGATGTCCATGGTTATATTATATTATGACATTATTTAATCATCTTATTTACTTCCATTTAATGCACATGATAATGTTTTAATAGAATTTGTGCATTTAGTTATTCACCATGCCTTATATTTACGATTCCCCTATATTACATAACAGTATTGATCATATAAGATCAATTGACGCATGCCTTTGGTGGGGCCTAAAGAAAATAATTTTTGTCCCAGTACATAAATGTGGCTGACTAGGGACATCTCACTTGAGGAGCCATTCAATTTAGTACACATACATCTTCAATATCATGTAAACTGTCACTTTTAGGTTTTTTATTTAAACAAATGAAATGAAAATTGTTTTTGTTATTTTGATGTGAAGAATCTAAACTATCATGAAATGAAAGTACAATGAGTTAAGGAATAAATAACATGTTTTGGCATTTATATTATGTTGAATCGTCATTATCCATTATATATTGAAATAAATTTATAATCCAAACATAAAATCTCATGTTTGAATCACTATTTTTTTCTAGAATATGAATTGTTTATGTTGTATGTCATTTGGGGTAGTAACCATAGTGGGGAAATTTTCCTAACGCATACAACCGTAAAAAATATACACAAATATAAATTAAAAATTAAGTAATATTAAATAACACCTTGACCACCCCACATGGTAAGTCACAATGTTAGCCTCTCATATCTGAGAGTAAGAGATCAGAAAAGAAGATTAATGAGGATAGATTGAGAGATAGATAAATAATTTATAATGAATTTTAATATATTATTATTATTATTTATTAATTTTATTATTATTATAAGTATGAAAATCTTATTTCAAGAAAAAATGAGGGAGAGAAAATAATAATTTTTTTAAAATATGAGGGTGGTATGAAAATCAAAATTTAAAATTATAATAATTATTTTTAATAACAATAAGTATAATTATTAAATAAGATGATGTTATATTTTTGAATCAAAATAAAAAATTAAATTCCTTCCATTTATTTATAATAAATTAATATTAAAAAGAAAATGTAAAAGAAAATAATTAATTTTTAAAAAAATTGATCAAGATTGGAGAGGGGAAAGGTAGTTTTCAATGAACCTATTTCATTGATGGGACCCCCCGTGGATATAGGTGTTAAGAATATGATTTGGGAAGAAGGTGAGTACATAATTTTATAGGCATAATTCTTCCCCCAAAATGTTTTTCATTTGGGACCCATTAAATGTATGACTCATGCATTTACTCCTTCATACTGTTTTTCATAATTATCTCCTCCATTAACCCTAAAAATTGAGCTTAACTTGACACCATATGATGGGGTTATGAATTTTTTATAGACTGTTAAGTTTTCATGATGAAGGTTATAAGAATATTATTTCCAAAAAGTGTGTTCAAATGCCACCTTGATGATCTCAAAACTCCATAAAATTTTCTAAACATACACTTTTATGAGTCATCATTATATTACATATAGAATCTACTCAAATGACGATTTGTATACAAATTTACGAAGCCATTATAGATGTGGGATCCACGCTACCTACCCAAAATATTCTCCAATTTCAATGATGTTATTGGGCATTAATCTCTTCTAATCATCTCATGGTACTGAAGAAAAATATGAAGAAAATAAATCAGGGATTAATAAAAAATAATTTCTCAAATTGGATAAATATTTCAGAATTTATTCCCAAAATACATTTGTGATAAAATTCTATCAAAAATACATATTTATCAAATTTTCATATTTTTTTTGTTTTTCATTATATAATCAAAATTGTCCAATATTTTAACAAAACAATTAAATACATGTGTTTAATCATTTAAAAACATTAAAAAATATATTCATTATTTTATTGAAAATATTAACAATAGGTTTATATATTAAATACACCCACATGTAATCATTTCTTATCCCCAAGTATAATATTCCTTCATTGAAATCAGAGGACAAAGATGTCACCAATATTAAAATTACAATGCAATATAATAAATAAATTATCAATGTAAAATATGTTTTAATATTTTCACATAAAATATCAATTGAAATTTTAATATTTCAATGAAAAAATAAATTAATGTATTTTACTTTTACAATTTCAAGTATGATTGGACTTCCCCGTTAATTCATTAATTCTCCACAATTAATTATTATTAGACCTATAAAATAATGTTCTACAACTATTTTGAATATTTTCTCTCGTCTCTAATGATAAAATTCAATTGTAGTTATGTCCATATCATGATAACATGCTAATTATCCATATCCTTGTAAAATAACTATTTTATCTACATTGTAAATAAAAAACACAAATAAAATCACGTTGAAATTTCAATAAATGTTAAAATAATTTGAGGCATATTGTTGGTAAGCATGATTCTGTAAATATTAAGGCTAAAAGAGGATATTTATCTTATATGTACAATTCATTCGATCAAAAAGAGTATTGAAATTCCAACCTTCAAAGTAGTGAATCTCATTTCCCACAAATCTCAAAGTAAGTTCATGATAAAAGTAAATTACAATGAATGATTTGAGCACACTCTTGTTTTTTATAAATATATGTTTTCCGTTTTTTAGAAATTTATTCCTGAAACAAACCTCACATCCATCACCTAACAACATATGATAAAAATCATTGGTCTAGTAATGGTAATTTTTTTCTCAATTATAAAACCCATTTTTTGTTTCCTTTTTAAAATTTATGTATTCAAGAGGGCCAAACAATAAATATTGCAATGAATTAATCCACAACCATTTATAATTCCCACAATAAGCACCCTACACTTCGTACATACATTATAAATCATAGAATTTACCATGATTCCATTCACCCCCACACATCAACATATACATATCATGAAAATACCAAGAGAATGGTATGAATGGATAAAAATGGCATGCAACATGGATCATCCCTAACAGGGTCATTCAAGGTCTCTATGTGATAAAGAACGATTGATGTAATGGTGGTATTTTAATGATAAGTTGCTTTTCAAAAGTTTTCTGAATCATTTCAAATGTGTTTTCACACAGTCAAATATATGAATAGTTTAAAATCAAGTTCCCATTTGCAGAATATCCCAAGATCACTGAAGAAATATGCTCAATATAAAATAAGAAATACATGGTCAATAATTCATCTTGGGAATGGTACATGTTTTTCGAGACAATCACTCAAATCATGATTAATAATATCAAATAAATTCACATGAGTTTTTGAAAATCAAATCATGAAAAATTGCTAAGGAAATTCATTTACATGAAAAAATATTCACTCAAATCAGGTGTTATTATGTTAATATATATAATTTATTTTAAAATTGTAAATCTCAATTTTAATAATTTAGTCATATCAACTTCATTATCTAAACAGTGGAATTACATGATTCCTCTGAAACTCATGACTCTTAGATAAGTAAAATAAAACATATTTCTTGTGTGATAATGAAATATCAACTTTAATGCTATGAAACATGTTGTTTCAATCAAAAATTAAGGGTGTTAAAAAAATATTTAAATTGAACTCCATTTTAAAATGAAGCTTATTCCACATCCTTCATAGTTTGGGACATCCTTCTACTATACCAAACATACAAAATGTAATTATATAATTAAGAACAATGATGATGTCTTTTATGAAAAAAATGATAATGAGGGGGTTGTATGATGCACTACATCAATGATAAAAAAAATCTAAATTCCTATAAATAAAATGAATGGTATAAGTCCTCATATGATCCCCAATGTGGACCTTGAATTTTTACTACCTTCATAGGTAATTACCAGCTGTTATCCAAAGTTTGATTGGGGATGAATCATTTTTGATTTATACCAGCATTTGTTACATTTTGAAGCTTACTGTTCTTTATTCCTAGTGGAGGGAATTCCATTTATAGTGTATACCAGATCTGACACATTTTCATTGTGGTATTGTTTCCATTGTGGTGGTTAGATGATGTATGCGACCTCCTCTGCCATTGTTACTACTTGTGAAACATCTTATTCTCTTTCAAGTGGTTGCTCCATAGGTGAATCATCATGTTTCTTTGGTTCTTTAGGTATATCCCCTATAATATCTACAATATCATCCTCCAATAGATTTTCAATGTCTTCAAGATTCTCCATGTGTTATTTAATTGGTGAATATGTTTCTTCTTCATCCATAAGGGCATAAAAAGATTCATTTCATTTAGAAAATTTCAAATAATTTTGATTAGTATTTAAATATGATTCAATAAAATCCATTGAGTTTTAGTTAGATAATTTTTCATCTTTATTAGGTGGTTCAACATGAATCACTTATTCGATAGAATGTACCTCTTAGAGTTGATTCTTTCTAGACTAATGTAGGTGGTCAGGATCCTCCACCTCATGGTTGGACTCTACTTTTTTGGATTATTAGGTAAAATTGGGAAAGACCAATGACATGTTTTTCTCATCCTTTAATCTTTGTATGTGATTTTTGATCTCATTGACTATTTCTATCAAATATTCAAGTGAGATCCATCATGATACACGTTTTTGATTTTGTTTGACTATTAACATAATGGAATCATCCCATCATTTGAGGGTATCATTAGTGTATTCTTTTTATTATTCTTACAACTCTCAGAAATTTCTCCTTGAAGAATAATATCAGGTTGGATACAACATAATAATAATTTTTATGGTTATTTAATGAAATTATTGACTACAAAAATTTTGAAATTAGAAAAAGTAATTTGAATGACTGATTGGATCCCTGGAAACGATGCCATTTTTTATGGATGCATATCATGAGTCATGGACAAAAGAAATTATAATTATCATTGTGTTACAAAATGGTTGACCATGGTCATATATCTTGAGGAGCCTTTCATTGTGGTTCACATACTTATAATATATCACCAAAACTATCACATTTATTATTTTCTATTTCAATTAAAGTGATGAACATATTTTTTATTTTGTGATATGAAAATTCTAAATTATAATTCAATGAAAATAATATGAGTTAAAGAAGAAATACTATGGTTTTTGGGGTTTAGTATTAGTTTCAATCATTATTCTCCAATATATTTTAATTCAAGTTTCATAATCTAAATTGGAAATCTCATGTTTTAATCACTATTATTTTCAAGAATATGTATATTTTAATTTTTTGGTCATTGGTGGACATAACCACATTGGGGACATTTGATTGGCCAAAATGTTGTAATCAAACCTACCCCAAACATAAAATAAACATTAATGAAAATTCAGGAACACCTTAAACTCCCCCGGGCCAGGTCTTGGGGTTAACTTATCATTTTAGAGAGTAGGATATTTCAATGGTGGATGGACGAGGATATTGCTATATATATATAATTTATAAATATTTTTAAAATAATAATAATAATATTAATTATTATTATAACTATTATTAAGAAAATACATTTATTTTATTAAAATGATGCATACAAAATCAAATTGTTTTAAAATTGGAGGTTGGCAATAAAAATATTATTTAAAATAATAATAATAATGATTTTGATGATTAATTATTATTATTATTTTAATAATTTAAGTATAATAACATATATTTTGGAATAAAAAAATTAATTCATTACATTTTTTTAAATTAAATTCCAATTAAAATGAAAATGAAAAATAAAACAGTAATATAATTAAAATTAATAAACGAAGATGAAACGAGGGGAAGTAGATGATGCAGTGTATCCCACACTCCAGTGGAATCCCTTATTGATTATCACTGTAGATTTGATGATTTGGGAAGGATATGAGGGCCTGTATTTAAATAACAATTCATCATCTGAAAAATTTCTTGTTTTGGGCTCATTCAATTGTTGATTATTGCATTGAATCCTTCATAATTATTGTTCATAGTTGGCCTCTCTGTTCACCCCCAAATTTTCATCTTAATTGGCCACCAGATATAGGAGTTATGATTTTTTTTATTGACTATTACTTCTTCTCGATGAATGTTGCAAGAATAATCATTCAAATTGCTTTTTTGAAATGAATCCTTGGGGATATAAAAAATATATGAATGTTATTAGAAGATATATTTTATGTGTAATCATTCCATTCAAGGTGTAATCATCTCAATTAGAGGTTTTTATCCGGATATGTTCATCTATTACAGTGGTGGCGTCCACACTATCTACCCATAATATTCTCCAATTTAAATAATGTGTTTGGGACATTGTCTTTTTGAATCATCACTTAGTAGTAAAGATAAATTTTAAGAAAATAAATAATGATTTCTTAATAATAATGTTCACAATTTGGATAAACATTTTAGAATTTATTTCCAAATTAACCTTGTGAAAAAATTTCTAAAAAACAATTTTTTTTGAAATTTTCATAATTTATTCAATATTAATTCTATAATCCAAATTTACCATTATTTTTATAACATATTTAAATACATGGACATTATCATTTGAAACATAAAAAAGATACATTATATTATTAAACATTTGCAATTAAAGTTTCTCATTCATCACCCATTTGTAGTGTTTTATTTTTTCCCCTCATACAAAGATGGATATTATAAATGACGTGAAGGAATAATGTAGAAGTTATATATGTTACCAATGGATTATATATAGTGTATTCCCTTTCAAAGTTATATTGTAAAACATATGTTTGTATGTGGTCTTCCAAAACTACTAACCTTTTTGGTTCTTCGAGATCCATCTTACGGGTTTATTATGCTAATTTAATAAAGAAAAGCACTGACTCCATGAAACCGGTCTCAGTGAATTTAATTTTAGAATCCGAGGAAATATAGAAACATCCTTTGAATGAAGATTTAGAAAACATAGACTTTAGAACATAACCCTAATGTAGAATTTGAGTATGAGATCATATGAAAATCCATGAATTTTGGTAAGGTAAATATAATGTTAATCTTCCTAGAAATTCATCACAATCATGATACTTAATGTGAAAATGGTCCGAGAAATGAAATAAATAATGGTATCATCTATGAAAAGGTGTCCCATGACAGAATTAGCGTATTCTAGTACATAACAACGAGCCTTACTCAGCAATTGGATGGACACTCCCATGGGATATTCCTTGGACTAGTAACATTTTATTTTCTTAAAATTATGAGGATTTAAAAGTAAATATGCCCACAAAGAAACCATGTTTAGGATTATTCGAGTAACTATGCATATAATTTCAATTTTTTTATGTATTTTTCAAGAAAGATATTATAAATTACGATTCATAACTTATTCTAGTGAATTCCATTATTTAGAAATGGCATCTTGTGGAAGAAATGAAAACTATATCAATACATGCATCCCATGTAGGTGTTTCCCTCCAATGAATGATAATGAGACAGGTATTAGAGATTCAAATGGTACTAAGCAACTTATAACTATACTGGGATAACGAATTCTAGTTATGAATTATTATTATCCCCGTATGGATAATCATGATCCCCAATATGGAGGAGCAGTGTAAGATCTCGTTACGTGACAACAACCTCCATCATTTAATGGGATTGCAAACCCATTTGTAGTTGAGAAATGGAAACATTATTAGGGAATATAATTATATCATTGTAAAATAAATAAAGGGACATAGATTTCATCGAAATCTATCATCAATTCAGAAATGTGAACAATAGTGGTCATTAAATCAAAACACAAAAGTGGGGGAAGAACATAAAAATATGAAAGTGAGGGATTTTAAGTAAATTGTCCCAAAAAAATATATTCCTCACAAATAGAGAGTGGATATGGATAGGAAAATGTTGCATATCTGATATAAAGAGTTGGAAAACATTAAACATATGAATCCAAATTTACAATGTTAGTTAGGCATGTCGTGTGATACATACATAATCCATGGATAAAGTTTGATTGATTATATTATGGTTTTAAATCATTCATCTAATTGAAATTTTTCTCCGAAAATTTATCATCATATAATGATACAATTTAATATACTACAAATAAATACATTTAACTCTGCAATTAATTTTAGTAAAAACTAAATAAAGATAAGAATATGGATGCTTAAAACTATTGAAAATGAAATAATGGAACAAGAAGAAGGGATGATTTGATTGTCTATCTTGCAATAATTATGTGTTGAGCCACCCTGGTACATACCTTAATTTTATGGGTGATTGTTACATGTTTGAAGAAAAAGGCCACAATTATTTTGATTGTAAGGGAAAGAAATAATATAATAATGGTCAATGCTTTAATTTAAAAAAGACGAGACATTATTTAAAAAATGTTCTAAGTGTCCAAGAAACATTTCCCAAATAATGATAAGTTAGAAATGCCATCATTATTTGGTAACAAATTTTGAGTATGAAGTTTCTATTATTTTGGTGGATGTGAATTTAATAGTTTCCTCAAACATATCCGGTTAATTATTTGAGTCTAGACATCGCATTATTTTAAATCTTCCAAATTTTTCTGGATAATTAGATATTTTAATTTTTTTTAATAAATATTTTTTCAGTCAAAACACTTAAATAAAGTATCATTACAAAAAATATTTGTTAGTTAGTCCCCGTTATGACACATAAATTTTCATTATTTCTATACCTATTCATCAAACCTATGATTTAATTTAACAAAATCGTCATTATTGATTTCATTTCAAATTATTTTGTGAAACTATATTTAAAGAAGTTGGACATTATAAATTTTGAGACTTATGTTGAATCACTTATCTTTTTATATGATACCTCATCATTAACTCAAATGCATAGCAACCGTAAGTAGCTCTACTGAATGAAATCATTTGGTAGGAAGAAAATATTTTCATACATGAATGAGGAATGAATTCTTTGAATTTATGACTTACCTATTTTCCAAGAAAATATAAATGTATATCTAGAGGATTTATCTAGAGTTACTCTATATTTTGTTGTTTACTCTTCTATTGATTTAATTCATTATAAAAGACATATGTCAATGACTCCTTCTAGAATAGAAACTATGGAAATAATATAACTGAAGATAAAACTAGTGGTATTTAGTGAGAAATGATTTTTATTCCTAGTGATAATGTTTGGGGATCCCGTATTCCCTTTGTAAAGAAGAAAGATATATTCTTGTTGTTGTGTTTTAATTTTTGATAAATCAATGCTATAAAAATAAGGAACAAGTATCTCATTCCTATAATTGATTATTTATTTTATCAACTTCATAGAGGTGAAAACTTTTGTAATATTGACATTTGATCTAGATATCGTCAATTACATGTGAGGAAGGAAGATATTATAAATAACTTATTTCAAAAAAGTTGTAGAAATTAGGAATTTATAGTAATTCAATTTGTACTGACTAATTCACCATCTATATACATGGATCTATTAGACAAATTTTACATGGAATATCTTAATTACATTATATACGTACTTATTGATGTTGTCTTGGTGTACTCCAAAAGCTAAAAAGTCCATGAGAATCAATTGTGGATTGTTTTGATGACTCTTAGAAAGAATTAATTATATTGGAATTTGAGGCTGTATGAATTTTGGATTCAATAAGCTTCTTTTCAGTTCTATACATTTTCAAAGGATTGAATCTTGGTTGATCATGTGAAGAAAACATAGGTTTACGAATTTCCAAATCCAACAAACATAATCAAGGTACATAGTTTTATTGGTTTATAATGTTATTAGTCATGGTTCATTCCGAACGTTTCCAGATTAGATGACCCAATAACTAGTATTACTCATAAATGGTACATGTTCATAGGTAAAACAATAATGTGAAGAATGTATTGATGAATTGATGAGGATTTTAGTGAATTATCCAATATTGACTCTTCCATCATGAAATGGTGGATTTTTGTTTTATAGTGATATATCACCAATGGAATTGGGTGTATCATTATAAATATTGTTATATTTATTTCTTATGCATCATGGAAGTTAAAAATTCATGAATATAACTATCAAACTCATGATGATGAGTTATCAGCAGTAATATTTTCTCTGAAGTTATTTAGACACTTTCCTTGTGGCGAAAGGTGTGATATATATAATGATTACATGAGCATGAATTATATATACAACAATAAAAAAACTCAAAATAATTGAAATTAGATGTTTCAAACTACTCAGGGATTATAATTATTAAATAAATTACCAAAAAGTGATGGAGAATAAAGTATAAGATGCTATGTGCAGGATGGATCATGGAGTTCATAACAAAATGAGGATTAAAAATAATCCTGAGTGTATGGATCTATAAACGATGGATGTGGGAATATTCTAGAATGTGAAACCGTGTAACTTTATAAATTATATTCCCAACCATCATTATTAGTAATTATTAAATGTCCTCAGTATTATTTTGATAATCCAAAAACATTAAAGCTGTGAATGATGGGATGATAGAAGAATTTCTCTTTGAGGATTCAATTCTGAAATTTGGTAGGAGGATATGTGTTCCCTCTATTATGATGACAAAAATGGTGTTATTGGGTGATTCCAAAATCTCACATTTCTATATACATCATGGTATCACTAAAATATATATAGATCTGTAGTAAATATTTTCGGTGGGATAATATGATGTGGAAAATTACCTATTATGTATCAATATGTTTAGTGTATCAATAGGTGAAGGCTAAAACACAATATCTTAAAGGATTAATGAAACATATGGCTATATATACAAGGAAATGTGATGACATAACTATTAATTTTTTAACTATATTAATAATACCACGAAATAATGATACAATATTGGTAGTTATAGATCAATTTACCATATAATCACATTTCATTGCTATAAGGGAGGATTTTCCATTAGAGAAAATTGCATGAATCGATATTAATTAAGATGATAGACATAATAAAGAACCTATTTTTATGATATATTATCATGATCCATGATATACAGTGAAATTATGGAAAATTATTCAGATTAATTTGGATATTATGATTCATTTAGGTAATGGTTATCACTCTAAAACTCACAGGAAATATGGGATGAAGATCCAAACATTAGAAGACATGTCAAGATAATTATCACTTGAATTTCATGGTTTGTGGGATTAGTATTTACTTTTGGAATATTCTTCATACAATAATAGTGTCGATTATTGTATTCAAATGGAACCATGTGAATTATTTTATATAATGTGATTTCATAAACTTACATGTTGGGATGAAGTAGGTGAACGAATGCTTCTAGGCCTAGAGCATGTGGCGAAACAACACAAACAATTTAGTCTATTGAAACACATTTTAGTGTATCTTAATGTTGGAATAATATATATGACTATTATCAAAGGAATTATTTGATGTTTTTAGTGGGTGATCATGTTTTCATGAAAGTATTCCCAAAGAAGTGTGTTATAATATTATGGAATAATGGGATTCTATGCCCCAGGTACATTAGAACTTTTGAATTCCTAGAGATAACTAGAGCTATGTCTTATCATTTTGAAATGCCTCAAAAAAATTATAAGGTATAGAATGAGTTCCACATCTCCTTGTCAATGAAGTACATGATATCCCTTACACATGTACTCACATATGAAAGATGTGAGTTGGAACCTGATTTAACTTATTGTAAAGTGCCTATCCATATTCTGGATAGTAATGAAAATGTGTTGATGAATTAGATGACTCTTATGGTATATGTACTTTGAAAAAATCATAAAATTGAATACGTGATGTGGGATACAGATGTGATTATTATAAAGAACAACCTGAATCGTTATGTGTGGTGACAATCTTGAAATTTTGAAAATGAATTTTTTCTAGGAGGGTAGAATGTGACGACCCCTAACTGTGTTAATGAAATTTCCTTACATTGTTTATTTCATATTGTATAGAACACCTAAAATCACATATAAAAGACAATAAAAACAACTTAAATGAATAATGAATAAAATAATAGGTATTTATAGATTTCAAAGAACCTTTAATGATTAAATAGTAACATGACCCTAAGAATAGTAGTATGACCATTATGAATAGTAAATAAAATTAATCAATAGTAACATCACCCATGAAATTATAAATAAAATATAGGTACCTTATAAATGAATTTTTAAAATAAATTTTTCGTAGTATAATTTATGGAATATTTTAAAATCTATTAATTAAGTGTTTGTATTCTTGTAATTCATAATTATATAATTAAAATTATATAATTAATAAAATAATTTAAAAGAACATTTTATTACATAAAATCTATTCATAATATAAAATTATTTTTCGATTAAAATATTTGGATAATATTATGAGACATCAATTAATTTTTTAAATAGTTATGAAATCAACTATAAATTTAAAATCAATATTTTTTTGAGTAAATGATGATTCTAAGTAAAAAATTTGTGTTCTCATATTTAAAATTTTATTTTCATAATATGGAGTTCAAATTTGAATTTTAAACATCTAAAAATGGATATTGTGATGTTTAAATATTTTTACAAAATATATGATTTTTTGTTAAATAGTAAAATACAATAATTTATGATAAATGTAAAATACAATATTTATTGAGTTTTAGGTGTCATATGTATTATGTAAGACCATAATTACAAACTATGATTTATTATTATAATATATTTGATGATAATTCTCAATCTATTCATAGTATTGAGGAGAAATAATAGATAAATGGATAAAATGATAAAAAGTCACCCCACTCATCCACTATAAATAACACTCCTCAGTATAACATCTACTCACACGATTATTCCATGAATCCTAATCAATTTCTACCCAATACTCTACCCAATACTCTAACCCATGTACAGGATCTCTTGGTCATAAATTACTAATAATATTTTTTTTAATATATCATACTTATGCCAAATAACCAAATAAATTATATAACAAATTAATCTTATATATGTTCTTAAATATCATATAAATTCAATAATGTATAATTTGACCCATTCAACATCATATTCCATATTCATATACAAGTATACTGATAATGAAAACCCAGAAATTGAATGCTCTGATTATATAAAAGTGTATCATATAACCTGTCAAAAATGGAAGAAATGAACATATTTAAATTAAAATAAATAAAATACATGTATATAAGGTTTTAAATTAACTAATTCATTGATTTAATTTTATTTTACCTGGCATTAAGTTCATGTATAGAAAACATTCAGACAAAATGTAAGGGTTTTATCAACTCACATTCATTTCTGTGAGATATTCCATACTCAAAACTAGTCCTTGTGAGTGGTGTATGTGTACTAACTATTGATGTTCCTTATCATGAATCTATATATAATCATATTATTTAGTGTCTTATTTCATGATCATTAACTTACTGGTGCATAATGTTTGACTGTTGGCAAATTGATAAGGCATTATAACCAAAAATATATTTTTCTTCCGGTTATGATTTCTTCCTCTATACACCAATTCAATTCTTGATTATATTTATATTATTAATTTAAATAATATATATATATATATATTAGAAAACAATATATCCTTATGAGTTTTTTAATATTTGATGTGATAATAAATTTTTTACTATGTTCCCATCTCATTTTTTCATGATACACAATCCTTATTAAAGATAACATCCTGATATTTACCCAATTACAATATCCATGATTATCAATTTTAAGAATCAATTATAAAATCACATATTTTAACATGAAAATATATTTTTTTCATTCATGGGTTTTTACAGACATTAATTATAATCCAAAGTGATTTTTCCAAAATAAATCTTTTTTGAAAAAAAATTATTTATTTATTGAATTCAACAATGAATATTTAAGAGTATTTTCATATAATAAAAACCCTCGGTGTAATTTTTTTCACTATTTATGTATACAGTTTTTTTATCATACACAATATTTTATTAAATTATTTTTGATCAGTTTTATTGTGGATGTGCTATCTTGATACCATTCACTATACTAATCAGAATTGTTAGTGATAATGTTTATATATTGGGGAATGTTATTTATTTTTCATATATATATATATATATTCTTTTTAGGGTTACCTCCATTAATATGAGGAATTCATTGGAATTAGTCATATATTTTTGCATCCCTCTATAGACCCTCGATGCATTTGTATTTCCCATGATACAAATAAGAATGGGTTTTTTCCCCACTACGTATGGTGTCCTAGATGAGGCCTTAATGGTATATTTATAATGCCTTCCATTAAGCATTCCATGATTCTAAAAATTGTAACTGATATTCCATGTTATTATGCGAGAAATACAATTTCCATGGTTATGTTATATTATGGAATTATTTAATCAACTGTTATTACTACCATATAATGATAACAATTATGTTTTAATGTTATGTGTACATGTAGTTATTCACCATGCCTTATATTTATGCTTCTTCAATATTAAATATCCTTACTCTACATCTAAGATCACCCCTTTCTTATGTATTATTTTTTCACTGGATGAAAAGTTGAATATTATGAGTGACTTTTGGTGATAATATAAGCATTAAAGATGTTTCAAATGAAATATCTAAATTTTTTTATATTCAATGTTATAATGTAAAACATTTGTATATATATTGTTTTCCAAAACCACTACAATATTCATTAAATTGGAATAACACTTTGTTTATTATTATTCCTACATAATAAATTAAGCCACTAGATCCGTGAAACTACAGTTAGGTTATTTACCTTACATGTATCGCAATTCAAGAGGAATAATCTTATCTTCTATAATGTTTTGAATGGCGAATAATTGTAGTTAGAATATGACTTTTATAATATTGTGTGACCAAAATGGATTTTGGTTTCCAATTTGGATTTGAGTCGAGATCATTGGAATCAAAGGAAACATGATCACTAGATATGGGAGGAGAGATCTTGGGTTGAAGAGTGGTTCTCATTTTACTGATTAGGATTTAAAAATATTTTATAGGGCTTCGAGTATTTCATATTTAGGAGAATTGTCAAATTAATTGTTTAATTTTGAGTTATTCTCACTTTTATTTTCTATATTAACATATTTTATTGGTTTTACTCGATGGTTTTTGGTCAAAATGATCATTTTTTTGCCAGTATAAAGTAACATAAATTTAGAAATTGAATAGTAAAAATTATACACCATCCTAATGGAAATCATGTGCCTTAGACATGGCCATTATCTAGGCCATATGACCTTCCACAAAAATGTGTGGGATAACCATTATTGTGGTTCCATGTCCCTATATAAGAAACATGGTCAACCACATGGGGGTGAGCCCTTACCTAGGAAATCATATAGAGTTTTTCACATTTTATAGGGGGACACATGGTTGGTTCATGGCCTGGAAGACCATTTAGGAAAACCAAGCGGCCTGCTAGATAATTAATAATCATGAAATTATTATTAAACCTTTGACTGGTATTAAGCCTAGAAACCCATTTTCTCACACAATTTATCCTTCCTGTCCTTATTTTCCCCTCCCTAGTCATATCTTCTCCCTAGGGCTTCAATATATGGGTGGATTTGGTGTGATGTTTTCATGTAACCTATATTTAATCCAATACACCTTTATTTTATACATTCTTATTTGTATTATATTCCTTTTTATAGTGGCTTCATTTCTATGAATGATAGTTTGACCTAGTTTAGGTTCAATCATTATTCTCTCATCTAGATATTGGTGGTTTTGTAGTGTGCTTTCCATTATAGGTTTTCTCCTTGGTGAGATAATGTTTTTCCACTATTTTCTAAATGTTTCCAAGAAATAGGTTTCTTATTCAATGATTTAATAGTATAACATAATTTTAGTGTCCTTTCCATGCTCTATAAGTGGGATCTATGTATTATTTATGTTGTGATAATCATGTTTCAAATAAATTTGGTTGTATATATAGCTTTAACATTGGTTTTTAAATAGAAAATATTTTTATTTAATGTATTTTTCATTGATTGATGTGTATATCTTTAGGTGGTGGTTTATAATGTATTGGAGTTGGTGTTCAGAAAAATGAATCCAAGGTATCTACTTGGGAATACAATGTCTATTACTATAGGAGGTCATATATAAATTGGGTCGTTTCACCTATGTGGATGGATGATACAAAACTAATAAACATATGATGATGATTGGAGACCACAAGAACAAAGGATGTGATTACCTTATAATGGATCGTGCATGGGGAAATTTTCAGTTTTTATATGATTTCATCATAAAGATGCATGGATCATAGGACCCCACTAACCCAAGTGTGTTAGGGATTCTATATGGTGGTTATGGGATTTTATGCATATCATTTAGCTTGATTTCATATTTTACTCTCCCTTTATAAATTAAAAACATGTTTCATTTAATTTTTTCCCAATATTTAGAAAGAATTATTTTTATTTGTATTATAATTTTATAACATAGAATATGTTTTTTTTGTTTCTTAAAAGGAATTATATCACACCATAGAGACAAACTTAGGTGGATATAGACCATGTTATCATTGAACAACTAAAAAAATGATGTACTATGGTGGTGTTGGTGGATACACTGTCCAATGTTCCCACATTTGAAAAAAGTTGGTGGTGGTTTTATTAGGATGATGGCCTAAATATTTAATATAGGTTTGTTGTATAGGTCGTCCCCTACCCACTTTGGTTATTTTTTTATGTTTAAAATGTAATGTGATAAATTATTGACGTATTGTATCATGTGAATTCTAGTACATTGATTATGGAATTTTTTTAATGATGTGATGTGTCATTCTTAAGGGATCTTTTTTAGGTTGACTCTTGTTGAAGAAATAATTTCCAAAGGGGATTTGTGCTCCTGGGAACAAGTTTCTAGCCTATGAGGATCGAGAAGGTCCTTCAAGGATTACCACATTCCAGGTCGGGTGACAGATTTCATATCATCCCTACATTGTTCATGACCATGGCATACATATCTTATGATAGAATGATATAAATATCAGAATTTTGAACATGAATTCAATGAATGAATGAAAAATCTATGAGCATTGAATTTTTAAAAAATCTCTTCATTATTTTTAAAATCCATTTATGATCTTTTTTAATATCCCGTAGAAATTTAATTTTATACAAAAAAAAGGCACCGGAGTTCAGTTACGTGACATATAGGTATCTATAAATTGTTTTTATAAAATTTTCACTATTTCATATAAATATATAAATGTTATTACTACAAAAGAGGAGATTTATTTCACCCATATAAATAATTATTATAAATAAACACCCATTATAAATAATTAATTAACATGTTTTCTCAATATAATCATATTCTTAAAATATTTTATATCTGCATGATGATTTCCCAATAATGTGATATTCTATAGATAAATGACGTGTACAAACAATAAAAAACATTTCTATTATTTCATGTCTCAAAAATGGTGAATACTTTTCTTCAAACGCAATATCTTCCACTCATGAATAACCTTTTCATACATTTTTTTCTTTCATTCCTAACATTTCTCTATTTTTTTTAGTTTATTATAAAACACACCCATTATTTATATAAAACTATTTCCCAGTAGTCATGGAAAAGGATCACAAATTTCATTTTCCTCAATTTGATCTAATTGTAATATCATAGCTCGAACCCACACTTTATGTTAAAATACCTCTGAAACTATTTTACATTCTGTATATGATAAAAATGATGTCTGGTTTTCTAAAATCAACATCACTATTGTTTGAACTAGAGATGTCTACTATCAAATAATCTTATTATATTAAATAATTTTTTTATTTATGAAATTTAAAATATTTTATTCCATTATCACATTCTTCATCATAAGATTCATCATACACATCTTGTACATGTTTTGGAATAACATTATCATATCATTTACTATAAACATTAAAATTCATAATTTTATGTTCCATAAAATTTTCTACAGATTTTATTGTGATGTTTCGGTTTTAAAAAATTATAATTGTATATGAATTCACCAAATTTTATAGGAAAATATTCCAACATTTATAAACACATCTATTAGATAAGTAAAAACATCATTTATTATTATTTTTTTTGAAATTTTCTATGAAATTTGTTTTCTATTACTTTCAAGCAATGACATCCAAAAACATTTAAATACTTTACTCATAAACTTTTCATTTAAAAAATTTCATATTGAAAAATTTTAAATTTTTTCCATGGAAAAAAACTATTATCTATATTAAGTACTAATAATTTTTTCTACCAAGAAAAACATAGAATGTTTTATTCATCCAATATACATTATCTCATTCATATAAAACATATACTTTTCTTTTCTTCCATTAAATTTTTTTGATGATTGTTTGGTTTTTAATATTGGTTTATAATTAAATGTTTCATATAAAATAATTTTAAATAATATCTTATATAATAATTTTCATTTCCATCTCAAATATTTAGTATATAATCACCCATATCTCTTTCAATACCTCATATAAAATACCTCAAAATTATTATAACTTCAAATTTATGTCTCATAGCCTTTTTTTCAAGTAATCAGATTGAATTCATCAAATAATGTGATGATGTAAACATTATACAGTATATGACTGATGTATCATCACCCCCCAAATATTAGAGTGAATAAGCACATAAGATCTAGAGGATAAATGTTGGTGCCCAAATTTTGAAAGAGGAGATGAAAACATGAAGCCCTTCAGTCTACCTCGCATAGCTCGCCCGCAGAGCCCCACATCACCGCGGCTGACGCAAATCTCCCCCTTTGTGAAGCCACTATGGAGCAAAGAGGCGGGTGGCTCCTCGAACCGGGTTGACGTTTGTGAAGGCACCAAAGATCAAGAAGGCATGAAGCTTTGTGAGATGGATTGAAATTTCCAACGCCACTGTAGAGCGAGTAGGGAAGAGGCTCCATGAACCAGATTGACATTTGTGAAGCCGTTGTAGAGTGAGGAGGCAGGAGTCTCCATGGTTATGACAAAATGCCACATGTCATCTTCCAAGTAAGCTCTGCTTTTCGGCACGTCTTATCTATAATTATAGGGTATCCCTAGAGTCCAAAATATGGATCCTATGACATTTCACATTATCATATATTAAATCATGTAGAAGTTTTTGTTTTGAAAACCATGCATTCTTCAAGGTACTTTAGCATCGCGAAGTGCCTTTTTGTTTTCTTGAATTAAACTCCTAATCATAGAAGGATGCCCTTTGTGGAGCCCATGAGCTTCATTGAATAAAGGGGATCCCCAAGGGGACTCGGGTCTTTGCGGAGAACATAAGCTCGAGAAATTCCATCCATGCACTTGTGACCCACATGCCAAGGTAGGGTCATTGTGCTTCATGAAGCACATTGCTTTGCAATACTACGCTTCGTAAGGAAGCATTTCTTCATGATGCACTGCTCCACGATGGTATTTCCACTTCATGGAGGACCTTCCATATGTACCTATTCTCTATGACAAGGCTAGGCCACTTCACTCTGTGAAGCATACCTCTTCACAAAGCCCCTCCAATACACGGAGAACTAGAGCATCACAAGGCATCAAACTATGAACCCCTTTGCTCCGCAACTTCTCTTTCCATGAAACCCTTCAGGTTTGGACAAAGTGATTTCAATGTCCCTTAGGCGGTGCTTCCCATTTCATTGCATAGAATTATACTTCTTCTCATAGGCACACTAATGGATATATCTTCTTCGCATAGCCATACCAACGTGGCCCCCTCATTGGGTCACTCCACGACACCCCTTCACCACATCATTTCTGATGCGTTCCCTTCCACAAGGGTTAGGGTGTATTAGTTATTTATGTACTTGGGGTGCCAACGAAAACCAGCCCATCTGAGCTATAGGATGTTAAACATACAGGTTCCAACATCCTCAGGACATGAGGATAAATTGTGCCATCGCCCCGTGCATCGCACGCATGGTGGCCCTTATCAGACATTCTATGCACCCACTGGCCTCCACATGATTGAAATCATCCTCAAATGAAATAAGATCCTCTTTTCTACAGTGGCGTCTGTCCATGAGGAAGGAGATTCCACCATGGGGTAAGCCCCTAGCCTTTCTTGTAGGATGCAGCATCCATGAACCTCCTATCGTCTTCCTAGACAAAGACTAGAGGGGGGGAGATGGGCACCAGAACCCTCCTCTCATCCCATGACAAATCCTTCTCCCGCTAGGCTTTCTCGCTAATCAGGCCTCCATTCTGGAGTAAGTCCCAATCTCCATCTCCTTGGGATTCTAACTACAAGTAAGCCTCTGTTTCGTCTTTGGGCTACTAACCACGCATAATACCCTATTTCCATTTTGGGCCTCTAACCACATGGTATCCCCTGTTTCCTCTTTGGGATGCTTACCACGCCTAATCCCATGTTTCCACTTTAGGCCGCTAACCACTAGTAAGCCCATGATTCTATTTTGTGACACTAACCATGCGTTAGCCTCACTCTACTTCCCATGGACTCACCTTTCATGACATGATCCTTAGGTTTTTGATGGTGGATGTTTCTCACACCGAGCATGAATATCATGTTCTAACAGTAAGAATCAACTATGAAATCCTTTCTGGGCAGTGTAGAGTGTAATCCCCTCTCACTAAACTGAACTACGTGGACTTTGATCCTTTCCATGGAAACTTACATAGGAATCCTCCCAAAAGTTCATTCCCAATAACCATTTGTCCCGACCACATCATGTCAGTTCACCAACACCATTACGAACTATGTGTAATTTGATCCTTTCCAAAGAAAGGTACATAAGAAGCCTGCTAGAGGGTCAAGCCCAACAACCATGGGTCCCGACCCCCTTCACATCGGTTCCCCAAAAACTATCTCGAACTACGTGGACTTTGATCCTTGCCAAGGTAAGGAATGTAAGAAGCCATCTAGAGGTTCAAGTCCCCCAACCATTTTTCTTGACCCCCATCACATAGATTCACCAAACTAAACTGAACTAAATGGAATTTGATCCCTTCCACGTTAAGGTATGTAGGACGCCTCCCAAAGGATCAATCCCAGAAACCATTGGTCCTAACCCCCTACATGTTGGTTCACAAAACTAAATTGAACTATGTGGAATTTGATCCTTTCCATGGAATGGTATGTAGGAATCCTTAGAGAGGATCAATCCCAACATTGATTGTTCCAAACCACTCCACATCGGTCAAACCCCATCCTCCAAGACTTTAATCTTTATACCCATTTTGTCCGGAATGAAACTAGATTGTCCACCCTGCAGTGGTAAGTCGGTGTCAACCCCATGCAGTGGTAAGCCATTTTCAACCCCATGCAGCTGTAAGCCGTGTCATCCCTTTCGTTCGGACCCACATCTCTGGTCCACCCCAGTGGCGTCAGACCCACCCAGGCTTCTAACCACACGTAATCCCTAGTATATCATCAGGTCTCTATCCTCTATGTACACCATGATTATATGCCCTATCCAGAACGACATGGAAATTTATCCTTTCTATGGAACAGTTTGTTGGACACCACCCTAAGGTTCATTCCCATCACCCATGTCCCATCCTCATCATTCCCTCGATCCTATGTGTTTCAAGAAGGTTATTCTACATACCAGAGGTTATACTTCTTCCAGGTCCCATCCATCCTCATGGGTATCCTCTTTAGGTGTCCCATCGCCTCACTAAACAACACATACATTGATTTGGTACCACTTGGATACATAGGAATTCTTATCGAGGAACAGTCCCAACATCACCATCACCTTCACGATAGTTCCATATTGTCCCCCCCACCACTCCATTCGAATAACCATTGTCCATTCTGATTCTTACTCAGGCCACCACATCCCAGTGAGATCACTCCAATTCACCTCTTCACTACTCTTAGCAGTAACCTGGTAACTAACCCCATTTTATCCATAGAATATGTGTTCCCTCTTGGGGATGCACCCATCTGATCCACTACAGTCATTGTTTCGATCAGTCTAATCTATCAATGCTAGAAGTTAACTTCATAGAATAACCTGTTTTAAACATGGGAAGCTGAGGAAAACCTCAGAGACATTCCAATGGAATATAATTCTCCACATTCAACATGGGATTCCTATTGCATTCGTGCCATCTAAAAGACCTATAATAAGGGGGACGACCCATATGTGCAATTATTCTGGCATCCAGACATGCTAGTGATGTCCAATGTGACTGCTAACCTGAAAATGGTTGCTACCCTGACCGGACCACGTGGAATGTCCTGAAAGAAGCAGTTTAATAAACTGGAATCCATAATAGTATGGAATGAGGAAGAGCTTCACGAAAAATTTCTTAATCTATAAAGGAGACCTAGACTAGGTGATGAGTTTTGAGGAGGAATCGATTAAAGGAGAAACCGTCATCCCATCATCCCATGTCGATCAAGGAGAAAACATACATGAATAAGTGATAGATGCATCCCTCCATTAGAAAATAGGAATGTGGGGGAACAATCAGTGTTTCCTCATCCTTCAAAACGGATTGATGCTCGAGCCCCAATGACAGCATTAGAAACAAAAATGGTAAACCTAACGTGAATTTCTTCTCCTCAATGTGGAGATTAGTTGTGTTTGAGAACATAATGGACTATTGTGTCACCAGATATAGTTATCCAGTGTCAGGTCCCATAATGAAAATAGTGGGCCTGGAATGAAACTCACCAGAACATGTGGAAGTCAATATGTTGGAAATCTTGATCTGAGAGGCTGTCAGTGTGGATCCTTCTTATTAGCCACAGAATACAGAATGAAGTTGGGGCACTACACGTCAAATTTCTTTTCACAGAACTAATGGTTTATTATCTCTGTCTTCCAAGACTGAAGCAGCCAAAATAAGAAAGTGATCATCGCTCATCCACCGATGCTGGAAAAGGGAATGTTTCAACATGGTAGTCCCACGTGGCACCATTGCTCCTACAATGGTCTCCACGTCTAGAACTTCTTGGTTCCCACACCCCATCTCCCCCTCTAAATTCGTTCAGCAACGGGTGAAAAATGACCTCATTCTCATATACAACGAGGATGGGATTATCCCAACATGGGATATATCCCTCCATGATTTATAGGCATCATCACCTCATCTCCACCTATTTCCCCAAAGGTCACACAAGGAGCCACCACTCCCCACTCCAACGTACAACTATTTAGGGAGCCACTCCCCAGAATGCTTCAATGACTCTTTGCCCTACTTTAAAGAGGTTGGGGATATCTGGGCCAGCCCAGCTGGGATCCCATTTTAGGGGTTCCCATGGAGGACCCCAACTTGGACACGCCAGCACCACCACCCAGCAGCACCGGTCATGGAGTAGGCAAGCTATGCACCTACACCGTCGTCCCCAGTCTGAATGACCCGACGCTAGCATCGGGTGTAGGCCGAGTAGGACACCCAATGAGGGGTGTCAAAATCAGCAACTATAGTGTCTTGTGACACCGAAGAAGTATATCGTCATCCCCTATATATGATTATAAGGGACCCTCATACACCCAGCCTGGATCATGGTCCCAACAGCCCCATGGGATGTTTTGGTCAACTCTCTTGGTTTTCAGTACAGGGAGCGCCCGACATGGACTGACCCATGACAACGACACCTAATACGGAGGTCCTCCCTATATTGTATCCATTGAAACCATGGTTCCTATACTATTCCAATATTAGTGGGAAGTTCCACCATCAATTCGAATGAGGGTCCTCCTTATGGCAGTGAAACTTAGTATGGAAGCATCTTCTGTGATCATGATATCAGTTATGGGGTCATTCCTCCTGCCACCGGCCGTCGACATGGAGATTTCACAAATCCTGTCAATATTTATTGTGGGGGCCTCCCCCATGTCTTTATAGCAGTTGGAAAAGTTCCTCCTCACCTCATCAATCAGACGAGTGAGAGTAGGCCTTGCTTCATTGCCACCCAGCACAGAGGTACTACTCATGTTTTCCTTGGATAGTACAAGGACCCTCATCACACTAATTCTACCATTGGAAACAATCATGGAGGTCCTACTCATGCTCCTACTATATCCAGAGGAGGTGATACCTGCTCCATCACTTTACAAAGCAATTCCCTCCACAAATCAGTCAATGGACCCGGAGGACCTCCATGTTTTCCCGTTAATATCTCTCCACCTGCTCCTCGCACCCCAACACACTCAGGTAGAAGTCCTCTCCACCCAAGCATCTATACATCCAAAGGTCCTGCTTGTGCTGGAAGTATAACTTTTCTTGAAGAAGCATTGTGGGGCAGGATGGAGGGTCTTATCTGTCATAAAAATAATATTAGGATGATTTTGATCGAGATTAAACTAGTATACTTCTCATATTCTAAGGTGGATTTTGACTAAGTGATAGAACCCTCACTGGGATCCTTGGTGTCAAGGGTCAGTGTAGAAAAAAGGTACATCATCCTCATACTTCTAGAATTTGAGGTGCATCTAATTCCCGCCTCACCTCTCAGATACATCCAAGATGTTGAAAAGTTTGAAATTCTCCATGTTCTAGCTGTTTAATCGCCACCATCATCACCAGAAGCACTCTCTACCTCGACCAGAGATCATGAAGTGATATTCTATAGACCAGTGGAAGACATGAAGCAGTGTGGTCCATCACCAGTATCCATAGTCCCTTTGTAAGAAACTGTGGTTTTACACCCATTATACCAATATGTGGTCGCCAAGTCACTACACGCTTTTAAGGATTGGTCGAGAGGCGGCAGTTTGACAGCCTGTTCACCATAATATCCACCAGCCAACCTACCGTCTCCGCAATTTACATCAGAACCACGAACGTTTCCCCAGTATCCTCTAGTTGATGAGTGGGGCAATGATGGGATAGAACCTAAATCTATACCAAGGATCTTGTGGGATATTCTCATAGTAGGCCATTTCATGGAGAAGTTTTGGCTAGTTGCAGCACCAAAATTCAGGGCAACAAAAGTGCTCAACCAAGAGGATGTTGGATGTTTTCACCAGAACCTCCAGTAGAAACATTTTCGTTATCTTCATTGATGAGTGTCATACCACAAGAGTAAGTCGAACTTAAAAAACATCGTATGACAATGTCATTTTGTTGATTTGGCCGCACTCCCCATGCCCCATCTCCTAGGGTCAACCGGATTCCATATGGCCCTTCAACAACGATTCATCTAGAGATTTAAAGTGCTCCGAAGGATAATCAAGGTTCCTTCTCCCCATGTTCAAATGTGTGGTTGGGGGAAAAATGTGGCCCTCTATTTTAGTTCTATTCAGCCCCAGCCCAGTTTTTCAGGAGACATAAGGAATATGCCTCTAGGTAGGATCGTGGTTAACATGGACAACCTGCTGGGGGTGGGAACAAGCTAGATCATCTTATATAGGACCTATTACTCGAGAGAGTATCATATTTTTTAGAACCATTGGGAAGTATTAATCGTAATTAGGGAAATCTAATGGGACTTATTCTACCCACTGAGGCGTTGGTCCTCAACCAAAATCCAAACAAGGGAAAAGAGAACATCAGAGAAGCCTAACCATCCGACCCATCTAGCTCTGTGTAGAAGATGGAAGATGAACCCAAAATTATTATTTTTTGCCAGCAGCTCAAAGTGAACATGAATATGATCGAATACCTCCTTGATGAATGTGCTATAGAGAAATGACCGGACTACGGTGATCCTCGACCGGGGCAGCAGGGGCAGACAGAGCTACCTCTTAGAAAATTTCATCCTGTTGATCTGGACCATATTATCAGAACTTAAATGGATGAAGCCGGAGACTATGGTAAGAGGGAACAATATGTATCTCCAAATCCATTTCAACGACGTGATAATCCTCAATAATCGGCTTAGGTTCCCCCAGATGATCCCCAAGTCATCCCAACAGCCACTCCACAAGTCGTTGAGCATGATTAATGTGTTGAAGAACCTTCAAATGCACTAAAAGTCAGTGATCCCCATCAATAAAAGAAACTGTGACTAGATGATCCCATGAAGGTTCTCATTTCCCGCCTCGAGGTGTTTGAAACTCGACAGGTTGCAATCTCGCCTGATGGAAAGCAATATCTGGCATTGGTGGATGATATGAAAGCACCACCGAATTTTGGATATCACAATTTTCCCGCATTAATGGGATAGGGGACCCGTTATTGCACCAAGCCCACATTATCTCAAGGTGTAGATCCATGTTTGGAACTCCGTCGCTGGAAGGATCCACGAAACTCTAGTGTTTTTTGTAATCATTGGAAGGGCCTGCGTATGTCTGGTGGGATCAGCAGCCAGCTGGTAAGAACTATGTAAGAAATTTATCTAGTAGTTTAGTTCCACAACATGCAAGACAAGTATTGTAGACTTCATCTAGTGCAAGGAGAGGCCTGATGAGTGCATCACTGACTTTGTCTCCTAGTGGAAAAGGCTCACATACTTCCTTGGCATGCCATTGACTCAAGAGAAACTAAAGAAGATGTGTGAGGGGACTGTCAAGACAAAACTAGTCCCCTTCCTTATTACTCAAAATTATAATGGGGGATTCTAAGATATCTCTCATAAGTCCCAGTTTCTTGAAGAATCCTTGCACCAATATATCTAGGCAGATTAGTAGACTTGTGAAATCCCCGCGAGAAGTGCCGCTAGGGACGTGCCTGCCAGATTGGCTCAAATAGAGGCCCCCAAGGAACCAGAGATGTTACCAGTGGAGATGCCTTCATAGCCTCTCAAAGGCCATCCACCTAAGGTGAAAGCTCTGGCCCAGCATCACCCAGATTAGAATCTGAAGGCACCCCCGTGTAATGTGCCACCACTACCTAGGTGAGACAATGAAGTTCCACCTTCTTGACAGGCTCTGTCAGCCCCTCGTAAGGGCTAGGCTCCCAGATCCCACTTCCCAGACAAGTGAAACTAGACCTACTCATTCAATAAGGCCCATGTCCTTTAATATTTATGATGTTCCTTGGATTAGGGTTTTGTACATTTTCTTGAATATAGAAGGCCATAGGAGGAAAACCTCATAGATATCACATATTAATTCTCCTATCACAGGATCCAAGGGAACACCATCAAATAGATCTATATGTTTAAAAAATGGCTTCAAAACAAGGTATATAACAACGTAGTATATTTAGGCCCAGCTCCGGCATATTTGGAATGTGACTTCTTGAATCCAAAAAATAGAAGTGATAGAAAACACGAGTGGCATCAAGTTTCTAACTGCGGATCCCAGAAGTATGATGATTTTAAGGCGCGTAAGATATTCACCCATTCTCATGGTATTATCTGTGCACTCCAGAATCGATCGAAACATTCCAATCTCACCGCACCATCCATGACATGTACTTCTATTTCAATGCCTTAGCCATCTTTTTCCCAGAAGAGAAAGCATCGTCGATGCAGGGGAAAATAATGTATCCCACCAATGTCATCAGTATCCCATACTCTCGGCAATTTAATTACCCTAGAGAAGGATATTCCCCCTTTAATCCTTCTAGTAGTGGATGAATCTTCATGTTATTTTCAACGGTACACCTTAGATAATACCGAAGAGCTGGTAAACCCCTACATGATTCCTGATGATGAGTATCGCCAGTAAGATCATCCCAATGTTCCTAGCCATTTCTAGGATCAACAAAGCTGCAAAAATATGGGACATCTGGGTGCCTCAGATAGTTCTTCTAGATAGGCTGTTCATGCTACAGAAACTAGATAGATGGCCCAGTGTCATGCTCATCATGAACAACCTATTCATTTGGTGTTATTAGGTCCATATTCACCGCTATTAGGGTTTCTTGATTAGGAAGATCCACAAAGACCTTTCCATGGCTAGCCATGTTGTTCTATGGACTAATCTCGATAATTTTACCCTCATCAATTGTTCACTCCACAGGCATTATCAAGTGAGTAGCGGGATATTCCCAGCACCAGTCAACCATCGGTCCAGTCAGCAGGGCCCACCATACCTCCTTTTATAGGGAGATATCCTATATGAAAATGTTATATCCCAGCATGAATGTATGATGTCCTCAATCATCTATCCAGTATTCTAGCAAGGATCTATATCCTTGAGGCCCTTATCCAATCAGCCAATTTGTAAGAATCACTTCCCGAGGCTTTATGAAGCCCCCTCTAGTTTGAGACAGAGGTAGCAGTTGCAAAAGCCTTCCATGATTAGGTGTTCAAACCCGATGAATGTAAATTCATCATCTCTTACTCCAAAGAAGATGATGGCTCCCTCGTATAGGGGAACATTCACTCGCTATAAATCACTGGACAGTTAAATGGTGTGGAGGTTCGCTTCTTTATGGTCGACATAGGCTTCAGGATCAACCTAATCCCGACTCAGACACTACCAAAACTGTGGGTGTCTTATTATGATTTGAGTCCCTCTTACTAGAAAATTCAAGGTTATGATAGGATGGAACATACACCAGTCGGAATGATTTTCCTAAAGACCCAATTCAGTGGCCTAGTAGTAGGCAAAAAATACTTGGTTGTCTCCTAGGACAACGCTTATAATGCAATGATGGGCAGGCCATGGCTCCACCTGCATGTGACAATCCCTTCATTGCTTCACCAATTCCTCAAGTAATCCCTTATTGGTCGAGTGGGCATAATTCAGTGTGGAACATTTCTGTTCTTCTCTTGTGAATCCCTCTATCTCAATGCCGACTATTACTAGAGCAAGATGAAATAGATTCAAGGTAAAGAGGTCGATTATGCTACGGCTGTGATTGACCCACGGATAGATCTAGATGACACCTACATCTTTAAATCCACTGATTGGAGGCTACAACCTCAGACTTGGGACCATGTTTTTTATTTTTTTGGAAATTGGTGGGAACACATTCCCATGTATAAGAGATGCTAGAAGATAACCTCGTACGTCTACAAAAATCAAGTGTAGTGATCCCAGAGCCTCCTACTCTCATAAGGTATCAGGTTGAGCGCCCCATGGTGATGGATATACGTCATACATTCTTGTTTCCTTGGTCTAGTTTTAACCAGATCAAGCTGACATGCCACTATTTCTTTGATATCATCAGGTGTGGATTATTGGTCCATAGACTAGATGGGATTAGATCAATAGCCTTCATTGCTATGGTTTCCGAAGCCCATGAGTCCCCCAATGTAGTGTCCACTGCCGCTCAGGCTGACACCATCCCCCTATCAGGATCTATCGACAAAGAGGAAGCTCCTCCCACCGTGGATCCCTCCTCCATAAGTGAATAATTATATTAAGAGGATGATCTCCCAGCCTTTGAAGAGGGTGTCTCCAACATGTTTAGTAAATTTCTATATGTGAACCTCAGTAGAGAATTAGACCTAAAATCCACATCGATCAGTGCCTCTAAGCCCCTAGATGAGCAACATTAGTACATGGATTTCCTCAAACAACATCATGATGTATTTTCCTAGAGATATGATGAGATTCTAGGACTAGATCTTTAGTTATCCATCCACCACCTTGTTATCCTATAAAATCACAGTTTTTTTAAGCATCCTCCCAGATTGATGCATTCTTCTCACTGTGCTGTGGTCGAGGCCGAAGTTGATAAGTTCATCAGAGCCATCTTTTTTAAGGAGGACATGTACCAAAAATGGCTAGCCAACATTGTTCTAGTCCAGAAGAAGAATTGATAGATCATAGTATTCAACGACTTCTGGGACCTCAACCTCCATTTACTGAAGGATAATTTTCCCCTTCTTGTGATGGAATTGTTGATCGACACTACACGTGGATTCCAAGACCTCTCCTTCTTGGATGGGTACTCTGGGTATAACAAGATCTGAATGGATCATAAGGATGAAAATTCCATAGACATCAATGCACCACAAGGTAATTTTTGTTACAACATCATTCCATTCGGTCTAAAATATTCAGAAGACACCTAACAACGGGCTATGCATCAAATATTTTAGCCAACCCTTGGGAAAATGGTCAAATGCTATGTGGACGATCTAGTTGTCAAATATCGCAGGCTTCAATAACATATCAAGGACCTTGAGAAATTGTTTGTTATCCTTCATTCCCGCCACCCGAATATGAATCCATTGAAGTGTTCTTTCGGGGTCACTTATGGAAATTTATTTGGTTTCATTTTCAGATATCGGGGCATTGATATTGAACTGTAGAAGATAATGGAAATTATCCAAAGGTCTCCCCCAAGAAACATGATGGATATTCATGGTTTCCAAGTCCACTTGTCCTACATATGCCGGTTAAACGTAATTCAAGCGGAAAATTGTAATCACTTTTCCCAGATCAAAAAAAGTGCACTATCTATGAGTGGGACTAAGAATGTCAGATTTCCTTTGAGGAAATAACGAATTATCTGCTCCAACCTCTAGAATTAATGCCACCCATTTCTAGAGAAAAACTGGTCCATTATGTGACCACCCTAGAATGATCCCTCAGCACCTTTCTCAACTAGAAGAACAGTGATGGAACTAAGAACAATATCTGTTATCTCAGCCACATGATTCATGATGTGGATTCTCGAGACTCCCCTGTCGAGAAGAGCTACCTTGTGCGGGTAATCATAGTACATAAATTGCGACATTACTTGCAGCACAATGAGGTACAACTACTATACCAAGTAGATCTGGTGAAGTACAACCTGAACCGTCCCATGTGAATGTTCATCTAGATCAGAGGGTAGTAATACTTTAGCAGTTCGACATCAAATTTATTCTTCTGAAGGATATCAAGGGACAATAGTTGGAATACTTCCTTGTGGCTCATCCAGCTCCATCAGACATGTCTCCAGACCACGATTTTATTAATGAAGCAATTATCTTGGTAGACATAGACATCCAATTTCGGGTAATACACATTGATGGTGCATACAAAATACGTACTGGTTGAAGGCTCAATGACACCATGCACAATAGAGTAGGGCTGGGTATTGTTATCATTACCCAAGCATAATCCATTTTTCTATATTCATTCCTATTTTTAGAATGATTCACCACCAATGAGAAAGAGTATTAGACTCTCATTACTTTCCTTGATATGACTATCGAGACTAAGATTCCTCACATTCATGTGAAAGGGTACTCTGAACTAGTCGTCAAGTACATAAATGGTGACTATGTCATAAGAAAGCCGGATCTCAAAAAAAATATAGGAACATACTCTCTAGATGATTGACTAATTCCCATCTTGTACAGATGTAACTTATGTCCATCGATCCTAGAATGGTCGATCTGACGCCTTGGCCAGCCTAGTAGCATCCCTTGGAGAGCCTAAACATGATGATCTAATTATCTACATGGAACACCGGAGAATAATTTCTCCAGTAACTCCAGATGATGATGAAAACCTGCAGGTAATCCACCTCACCATCATCACCTCCATGTGAGTACCTTCAGGACCCCCAAAAGTAGTGATTGAGGTGACTTCTGAATCAATAACCTCCTTTACTGACTATCTCCAAAAGGGTAATATCTCATCGGATCAGGTCGAGCGACAGTGAATCTGACGCTTCACATTACAATTTTCCCACAGGGACGGTATTGGTTTTGAGAATATCCTCTTAAAGCATGGGTTTGATATGGTTATACTCGGTTTCATACAAGGTTTTGTGATTTATCAAGTCATGTAGGAGGATCATGCCAATTCATGCAGAGCTCATCAGACCAGGTCAAAACTGTCACACCAAATTTGAAGACTGGGGTATTTTTGGCCCTCCATGATATATGGCTACATCGATATCACCCAGAGGTTATATGCATGCCAAATTGATTCCAACATTGTGGATCAGCCACCAAAGCCTCTCCACACTACCAAGTAATCTTATCCCTTGGCGGTCTAGGGACATGATGTCGGGGGACCATATCCACCAGTGATGGCTCACTAGTGACGGTTCATCCTGACAGAAATAGATTTCTTTTCCATGTAAGAAGAATAATTTTCTCTCAAGGGGGATAAGTACCATTCCATTGTGGACATTGTGAGATCCAACATCATCTACTGATTTGGAGTCCCCCACACCCTCCTCACGGATAATGGAACGATCTTCTGGGAAGCTGAGCTGAAAAATTGTATTCTATGTACAACATCCATTATAACCATACCTCCCAATGTCATGACCAAGAAAATGTATAGATCGAGGTGTTCCAAAAAAACCTCTCTACCATTCTACGAAAAATGGGTTTTAGAACATGAAGAGTTGGTCAGACAAGCTCCCCATCTCCCAATGGGCATATCGAACAACCACTCTTAATTCTACCTAGGTGACCTCATATTACCTGGTGTACGAAACAGAGGCTTTCTTGACCATCACGATTAAATTTACCACATTGTGTACAACACCCTATGATCAACAAGTTCTGGAAAAAGTAGCTAAAATATATCTGGTTGAGTTGGAAGTGCCCGATAAGAATAGGCTTTGTGCCCTGCACAATCTGGAAAGGCATCAAAATAAAATATATAGAGCTTTCAAAAAACATTTCATCTTATCTTTCATCCAAGGAGACATGGTTTCGGCGCTAAGAACACCAATGATACCTGGTAGGAAACCTCCCATGTTGGAGCCCAAATTGTATGGACTTTACATCATTCATATGGTTTTCTCCAATGGCGCATACACTCTAGTTACCATGGATAGTGAGCGTATCACTCCTCCCACTAATTCCATGTTCCTCATGAAATACTTTTCATGTGTTTTATGGTCCTGCAAGACCTTAAACTTTACAATCAAACATGACCATAAACTGCATTACATTCTTGCATCACCTTAAAATGCAATATAGTCCTACATGATCTTAAAATTTACGGTACTGCATGACCTTTAACTATCTTGTCCTACATGACCATAACCATTCTAGTCTTACAAGTCTTTAAACTAATCTGTCCATACCACAGGGCATGAAAATGCGTTGTTCGTCCTATCTAAAGGACGTAAAACAATTCCACACTTGTCCTTCATGATGTTAAACTATGAGCAACTAATACACTTTCATGTCTAGCATGACATAAAACATTATATCATCCCTTAGGATGTTAAAATGTATTTGGTCAAACATGTCCTTAAAAGTTTATGTCCTAATTGATGTTAAATTGTCTGTCATCATGCAAGACAATAAACTACAAGAACTACATTTGGCTTGATTCCCATCCTCATGGGATATGTAGGATAGTTCGATGCTTCATCTTGAGTCCAGCCCCAATTTCCACTTTGACTATCCCCCTATGTATATTTATCTTGGAGGATCCCAAATGGTTTTTTGCAGGCTTCTTTGGCCCCCCAAATGTCATGATTATGATCATCACACCATGTGCCCCTACTTATTCTTCTATTTCTTCCTCATCATCACCACACGATGTTAAATTGTATTACCTTCAAGAACAACCTATGGCTTGATTCCCATTCTCATGGGATTTGTAAGAACACCCCAGACATTTCATTTTTTGGAGAAGCTCCATACATCCAAATCACCCCTTTGTTCGAAACACATGGTGGTGTAGAATATTTCCCTCATTCGCATCGAGCTCATCATGACCGCACCATATATCCCTCTGTTGGGATATATCCACCACCTTCACCATCCTTATTGATGTTAAATTGAATAGGAACATTTATTCTTCACACATTCCATGTAAATGGGAAATCATTATCTTTCACATTCTAAAGGACCCCCAAATGAAATGGATGATCGACCTAAGGGCTCTCCTACCATTACAGGACAACATCCTCGAGGTTTTTTATCGAAAAATCAATACATGTCCCACATTGTTAATATGGTCCGTGGTAGACACTAATTTGTTGTCCCCATTTCAGGTCACATGATATGGATGCTGTTTTTTGAATCTGATCATCATATATCCATTTTCATTGTCACCACCCCATATGTCACAAATATTGGGTGTATCAGTTCATTCTGCCACACTATCTCTTCTAACTTTAGTCTTCCTCGAGTAGGATGTCGAGTCCATATTTTGTACCCCTATATGCAAGGGGTAGCCCAGTCCTACTCCTTGATTTCCCCCATCAAGTATTTCTCACATGGTCTTAGGAGTTGTGGTAAGGAAAAACCCGCATGAGGGATCATATGGCAATAGTTAGCCAGGTATCCCAGCCTCAGGTCCCTCGATCCTTTTGGCCCCCAGGCCCATGTTCTCATCTAGTATTGTGTTGTGTGGTATGGAATCACGTCCTCAATCTTGTCGGACTATTTTTCAATGCCACACATATCCCATTTAGACATCCCTCATTCACTTATTGTGTTTTTCGCAATCACATGCATCTCCATGCTTCACTCACCCGATCACATGGGTTTTCATCATCTTTTATTTATGAAAGGACCCTTGAAAAATTTAGATTCTTGGACCAAGGGATCTACTACCATTTCGGACTAACGTACTTGAGGATTTCGAGTGAAAATTTGATATAATTCCCCTATTGCAAATATATTCAATTGCCGACACTCAAGAATTTTCCCCTGACCTCTGGTCACATATGTCACGACCCATCCTCGGGGCTCGTGTCGTGACTACCCCAAGCCCGCCTTCCATAGGCCAGGGGCTGGCGACTAGCACCAAAGGCATAAAATCCTGATAACTGGGAAGGCATTGCCTTTATAAAAGAAAACAAGCACCACAGAGTACAAGCGGAAGAAGTAAACACTAAGTAAAAACAGAGTACAACAGTAAGTACGGAAAGTAAAAAGGGGCCGGAAATACAATCCCAACTGTAAAGTACATCTCGAAAGGGAAAACAGCAACTGAAAAGTAAAGCTGCTACACCGAGATGTCCACTGGAAATCCCACCAGAAGGGTGGGTACAGATAGCTCCTCTGCTCCTCAGGTCCCGCCGTCCGCTCCGAGTATGTCTCGCCCAGTGGTCCACCTCCGGGTACCGCCTCGTCGTCACGTCCACCTCTGTGTACCATCTCGTCGTGAGGTCCTCCTCCAGGTACCATCTCTTCGTATAGTCCACCTTCAGGTACCGTCCAGTCCTCGAACACTCGGCCTCTGTCAGCACTGGCCGTCGTCTGCAACCAACACAACGAGGTGCGGGCATAGCCCGTGCAGGGGTGAGTATAACGATACTCAGTAGGGACCCCGAGACCCTCATGGTCTCACTAAACCAACAAGGATAACCACAAAGAAGATCTCAACAGATTACCTCTACTTAGGTATATGCCCATACATATACCTAAGTTATCAAGTAACCCATCTCAATCATAAGGAAACACAAGGATTGTGAAATCAACGGATAACCCTACCCGGGTATATGCCCATACATATACCTAAGTTAGCAAGTGACCAATCTCAATCATGAGGTAAACACAAGGTCAAAAGTCTCAGCTCAAACCAGGATTTTCATTATCGAAACCCTAACTGCTGAAGAGCTCCGTCTCTGGAGTGTACAGTGGTCCTGTCACGACTCCGAGGTACTGCTCACTAACCTAAGACTGCTGAAGAACTCCACCCATCGAGTACTGCGGTCCAGCTGCTACAACCAAGCGCTCCCATGTGCCGCTACAACAAAGCGCACCTCTTTCGTGGGTCTGCCGCTACAACCAAGCGCTCCCATGTGCCGCTACAACCAAGCGCACCTCTGTTGTGGGTCTGCCGCTACCACCAAGCGCTCCCATGTGCCGCTACAACCAAGCGCACCTATGTCTTGGGTCTGCCGCTACAACCAAGCGCTCCCATGTGCCACTACAACCAAGCGCACCTCTGTAACACACCGAGTCGTTCGATCAGCAGTCGTCGGGTCTCAGCCAGCTACACGGTCTCCGTACTCCACACGCTCGTCACTGGGAGGGTCCGCTCCACGAGCTACAGGTCGATACTCCAAGTATCTCAAAGTCCCACGAAGAAGTATCTCAATGGACCGCCACGTCATAGGGGTCTCAACGGAACAGAAGGCGCGTCAATCGGACGCCAGGTTTGTGAGTTATTATCCTTTTCGTCCCAGGGGCCCGGTTGGTTTCCTGAGCGAACCAAACCCGGCCGTATCTCAACTGTACCCCGAACACTCATAGGGTAAACTCATAGGGACCGTTTCTCAACGCGATCACCAACGCCGCTGACGGTTCGTCAAACGGACGTTTTGTCAGAAAGATATCAGCTTTTTCGTTCCAGGGGCCCGGTTGGATTTCGGTGCGATCCAACCCGACCCCTATCCATCTGCATCCAAAACATGGGCGGAGGATGCCAAAAGTTCCGTATCGTCAACAGGAACTCAACGCAATAGACGGCGCGTCAATCGGACGCCCGGTCTGAGAGTTATTGGCTTTTTCGTTCCAGGGGCCCGGTTGGATTTCGGTGTGATCCAACCCGACCGCACTACGTCGATATCCAAACCATGAGAGGAGTAAGCCAAAAGATCAATCTCACTTAGAGGAATTCAACGAAACAGACGGCGCGTCAATCCGACGCCTGGTCTGTTATTTATTGGCCTTTCCGTCTCACACCCACCCTGGGAAACTTCCCAGGAGGTCACCCATCCTGATCACTACTCTAGGCCAAGTACGCTTAACTGTGGAGTTTTAACCACGTAGGCTCCCGTAAAGGAAGGTGCACCTTGAGTATAGTATACCGAAACGACCGTCTCGATCCAAGGATCGCGTTGCCGCTGACGACGAGTCGTTTGGAGGCCCGTAGCCCAAGATACGGGCATTTGTCCAATCGGCTCGGTAACGGGGGTTTCGGGCCCGGGCCGTCCCGGCCTGAGACCCTCCGAATGGCCCGAACTGGGTCGACCCACCCCGGACGAGGGTCGACCCGGCCCGACACAGCCCGGCCCGGACCGGCGCGGCCCGGCCCGGCGAACCGGCCAGGCGCGCCGGTTCGGTGCAAGGCAACACGCTGGGCGCGCTGCCAGCTCGGCCGAAGGCCGAGCTCGCTGGAAACGGGGGGCCGCCTGCCCCCCCTTTGTGAAACTGGCCCCCCTCATAATGGGGGGCCAAATAACTGACCAGGGGAATTAAATTCCCCCGGTTTCCACCAACCCGGCCGGCCCGACCTGGCCGGCCGGCTTCTTGTCAACAGGACCAGCAAGGGCCGGTCCTCTTCCGTCTTCCGGCACCGGCGGCCCGGCTGGCCGCCGGTCATCACGATCCGCCACAGCCCGGAACCGGCCGCGGCCTTCGTCATCTGGCGCGGTGCGACGGCACCGCGCCCCTCCGCCGTGGCCCCGCTCCGGCCGCGGCATCTTCAGTTTCCTTCGACGCGGCGCGACGACGTCGCGTTCATGATAATTCTTTCCATGGCGCGGCGCGACGGCACCGCGCAATAATTTCCGTGTGATTCCCGTGTGGTGCGACGGCACCACGCTATCTCGTTTCATGCATAAGAAACATTCAAGAACAAAGGAGGGGGGGTTCGGCCGTGTTTGTGCGGTCCGGTCCCCCTCTCGTTAGACGATAACACTTAATCGTTCATCCTCAAGTTTGTCATGCTAGAACCAAGAACGAAAAATAATGAAATAAAGCAACAACAAACCCCTTCATGGATATTTGACGTCGCACGTCGGGCGTCGCGGAGAACGGTGTCGCGGAGAATGATGTCGTGGAGATCGGACGTTGATTCCATGGATATTGGGGAACGTCCGAGGAGGAAACGATGTCTCCTCACTTTTTGCGGAGATGAAGAAGGAAGGCGCATTGTCGTTGGAGAGTTCCCTACGTCGGTGTCTTCTCCCTTGCCGTGGAGGAAAAAGGGGATGAAGAACCGTGATCACCGAGTCGTTCTAAGTTGAGGGATCGATGTTCTTCATCGGAGAAGAACCGTTCTTCATGGAGAGGAGGACGTTCTTCAACGAAGAAGGAGCTTCCTTATTCTATCACACAAAGGCTCTTTCTCAAAAATCCTCCAACCACATTTCAACCTCAAAATAAAACAAGGTTTCCCCTTATTTTATTTTAATCATGCCATGCATTGTAAGTTCAAAATTCAAACACTTAATTGATTAAGAGTTTCAATAACTTAATTTAAGTGCTAGTTGGCATGAGTTATGAGGGAGAGAGGGAGAGAAGGAGTTTCAAAATAAAGAGAGAGTTTAGGAGTTTCAAAATAAAGAGGGAGGTGAGGAGTTTCAAAATAAAGAGGGAGTTAGGGGGTTATGGGAAAAGTGAAGGGGTGGGGTTCGTGTGGGCCCCACCTCACCGTAAATCATTCCATGGGTGGTTATCTCCAAGTGGGTCCCACCCCTAACTCCCTTACATAGGTTAAAACCACTTAAGAGAGGGTCAAGTGTTGTAACATAACACTTAATCTACTTAACAAGAAAATAAAAATTGTTGATAAGTTATAAATTAAACTTCCACAATTTTTATCATCTTCTCTCGGATAAACGCAACTCCGGAAATGGCATTCTTATGAAATTATCGGTGTTGCGGTTCCATCGGTGCCCTCAGAATTCAATTCCGGGCACCGGTTCAAATGATAGAAATTCCCGCTCGCTCGTTCACTGAACGTACCCGAGCCAAACTTCGGAAATTAATTCCGGGCACAACGGGCCTTGGAATCAGGCGCCATCAGAAACTGCGTTCTTGTAAAATTCTAAAGAAAATTAAGAAAAAAAATTTCGTTGAAATTTCCGGATCTTTACATTACTCCCACCTCAGTGCTTTAAGTCCCCGTAAAGCTTCAACACAAACTAGGGTCACAAAAGCGGTACCAAGCACGCATCTGAGCCTTCCGCTCCTATGTGCTCACCTGGTGGTTTCGTACTTCCATGGAAAGTGCACCCGAGGAATCGATCGTCCTCCTAGGATCTACTCTTGTCGATCCTCGATCCCCACTGGAATCTCCGTGAAAGACACCCCATCGCCATCATCCAGCTCCTCATGGTCGATGGTATGTGACGGGTCGAGCACGTATCTCCTCAGTTGAGATACGTGGAAGTCGTCGTGCACCTGGTGAAACTTCGGTGAATGGGTCAAGCAGTAAACCACCCCGCCTACCCAGCTGGGGACCTAAGAAGGTGCGCTGAACCCCAGAGATAACATGCCGCCTTGGCCACATCTCCATAAACCTCGTCGAGGTGAGACCCGTATAAGGACGTGATCGTCATCCTCGAACTCCAGAGGTCTCCATTTTCTGTTAGAACTGGAACTCGAAAGGCTGCTGTCACGATGGTAAGGTTGACCGACTCAAGAGTGATCGGTCGCACCCTCCTGTGCAAGAGTTACCCTACGCTGTCGGGGGTTTCCTTTTCCACTGACCAAGGAAAACCCATCCCGACGTTTGCCTAAAACTGTCAATTTGAGTATGAACAGTTATTTCCCATTCCATACTCAAACTAACGTCGTAAGGCCTCGACGCTGCCACCAAGAGATTCCAACCGAAACTCTCGCCTCGAGGGTCTGACCACACCATCGGCGTAAGTGTGATTATCGAGTCTCCTCCCAAGGTATCTCCAGACGTGAGGGTCAAGTCCACGGCTTACCGGAAACTCTAGGTCTGGAACAAGATTTGTGAAAGCAATGAATGATTCACATCGACGTCTGTTACTACAGCAACTAGTAGTGGACACAGACTGTCCCTTGAATCATTTCTAGAGCCATTGGGTCACACTCCTTGACTGCAAGCAGCCTCATTCTTCCTCCGCCCTCCAGCTCCTTGAGCCTGGCGGGAATAACTAATGCGGGAGGTTTTACCATGTTAGGATATACACCACCTCATGCTGCTCTCCTAGCTCTGCCTCCACGTCTACTTATTCTTAGACTCATCTCTCCTTTAAGATTCCTCTTCTTTAACACGCCTGAGTCTCTAAGACTGGAACCGGTTTCCTGTTTCTTACTGCACTGTGAAGTCTTCATCCTCCCTTGGATGACCTGGACCACCTTTAGTCTCACAAGAGATGCTATGATTTCTTCTTTTCTGATAAGAGAAACCTTGCGTCATCCCCTAGATGAACCACATTCGTTGCCTAATACAGTCAATCCTGACATGAATGATGCATTAATGCCATGGATGACGTCGTAAGGCCTCGACTTAACTACTAAGAGATTCAACTGTCACTCTTGCCTCCAAGGGTCGAGTCACACTATCGGCATCAGTGTGAGGTCACTTGGTCCCCTCCAGTAGAAATCTAGAAAGTGAGGGTCAAGTCAACAGTTTTAACCGGGACCACTCAACATCAACCAAACAAAAGGACAAGAAAGAAAACAAAGATAAGTGTCTTTTTATTATTGCAGCTCATAGTATAAAGACACGAATAAAAAAGCAACATGGAACTAGAAGTACAAATGACGTATCCACTAGTTCCTCTCCTACCCACCTGCTCTCAGAGCTCTACTGCCTTGTCCACTGCTCGGCTGTTGCTCAATCACTCGCCGCTGCTTCTGTCTCGGTGGCTCCTCCAACACCTGCTAATCAATCGTATGAGGAGTCGGACAGTCACGTGCCAGGTGACACTTCTCGCCGCAGGAGTAACATTGTCCGTTTCTGGCATGCCTCGCTCTGACCCCACCTCGGGTGCCCTGCACCACCGGTCCTAAAACCCGAAATCGTCCAACTGCTAGTCCGGTCCTCCTGGACCACTGCATCATCTGTCTACTGCCCACAGATGACTCGGCTACTGATCGAAAAACACACGGCAAAGGCAGAAGCTCTTGTACACGCTCGAGGTGTAGAGCTACTGGCACAAAATTCACCCTGAAGAAGGTCTCGAAGTCTTCACATGCGAAGGTCATCCCGTCGCAAAACTGAAACAAGTGGCTCCACCACCTGCCTGATGCTGCCTGAAGGAGGCTGGAAGCAAAGATCACCATGAAGTCTACCCGCGTCCCCACTAGCCTGAAGACTCCCACCACAGCCTCCAGTAAATCCTCAGCCGCCTGCGGGTCCGTCTCTCCCCGGAACCTGGGTGGCCTCTAGCACTGGAACTCGTGCAGCGCGCTCAAGTGTCGTGCATCGCCTACTGCTGGGGCAGGTGGCATCGGTGGCCCAACGGGTAGTAGTACCGCTGGTGCCTCCGCTGGTGCCTCAACTGCAAGAGGGCCCTGTACCGAAGCCTCGTCGCTCGACAGGCTGGCAGCACGCACATCCCTCTGGGATCTAGCTGGTCGTCCGAGAAATGGCATCCTGAAGGAAACATCGTGACACGGTCAAACGTTTATACCTGGTAAGCTGACCTGGTTTGAGCTGACATTTAAAAACTTCTGGAAACACACACGCAATCAGTGTTTTCGTGCACAAAGTCGGAAATCAGTTGTCAGGGTCCTGGTGTATGGATACGTCGGCCGCCTGCACCAACACTGGACTCCCTGAACTGAAAACCTCAATCGGTACCCTTAACACTATTGCTTCACAGAAAGAAACATCAGAGTTATAAGTTCTGCGGTAGAACCGAACTCCTATGATACCAATTTGTCACAACCCGTTCTCGGGGCTCGTGTCGTGACTACCCCAAGCCTTCCTTCCATAGTCCAGGGGCTGGCGACTAGCACCAAAGGCGTAAAATCTTGATAACTGGGAAGGCATTGCCTTTATAAAAGAAAACAAGCACCACAGAGTACAAGCGGAAAAAGTAAACACTAAGTAAAAACTGAGTACAACAGTAAGTACGGAAAGTAAAAAGGGGCCGGAAATACAATCCCAACTGTAAAGTACATCTCGAAAGGTAAAACAGCAACTGAAAAGTAAAGCTGCTATGCCGAGATGTCCACTGGAAATCCCACCTGAAGGGTGGGTACAGATAGCTCCTCTGCTCCTCAGGTCCCACCGTCCGCTCCGAGTATGTCTCGCCCAGTGGTCCACCTCCGGATACCGCCTCGTCGTCACGTCCACCTCTGTTTACCGTCTCGTCGTGAGGTCCTCATCCGGGTACCATCTCTTCATATAGTCCACCTTCAGGTACCGTCCAGTCCTCGAACACTCGGCCTCTGTCAGCACTGGCCGTCGTCTGCAACCAACACAACGAGGTGCGGGCATAGCCCGTGCAGGGGTGAGTATAACGATACTCAGTAGGGACCCCGAGACCCTCATGGTCTCACTAAACCAACAAGGATAACCACAAAGAAGATCTCATCAGATTACCTCTACTTAGGTATATGCCCATACATATACCTAAGTTATCAAGTAACCCATCTCAATCATGAGGAAACACAAGGATTGTGAAATCAACGGATAACCCTACCCGGGTATATGCCCATACATATACCTAAGTTAGCAAGTGACCCATCTCAATCATGAGGTAAACATAAGGTCAAAAGTCTCATCTCAAACCCGGATTTTCATTATCGAAACCGTAACTGCTGAAGAGCTCCGTCTCTGGAGTGTACAATGGTCCTGTCACGACTCCGAGGTACTGCTCACTAACCTAAGGCTGCTGAAAAACTCCACCCATCGAGTACTGCGGTCCAGCTGCTATAACCAAGCACTCCCATGTGTCGCTACAACCAAGCGCACCTCTGTCGTGGGTCTGCCGCTACAACCAAGCGCTCCCATGTGCCGCTACAACCAAGCGCACCTCTGTCGTGGGTCTGCCGCTACAACCAAGTGCTCCCATGTGCCTCTACAACCAAGCGAACCTCTGTCGTGGGTCTGCCGCTACAACCAAGCGCTCCCATGTGCCACTACAACCAAGCGCACCTCTGTAACACACTGAGTCGTTCGATCAGCAGTCGTCGGGTCTCAGCCAGCTACACGGTCTCCGTACTCCGCACGCTCGTCACTAGGAGGGTCCGCTCCACGAGCTACAGGTCGATACTCCAAGTATCTCAAAGTCCCACGAAGAAGTATCTAAAAGGAATGCCACGTCATAGGGGTCTCAACGCAACAGAAGGCGCTTCAATCGGACGCCCGGTCTGTGAGTTATTAGCCTTTTCATCCCAGGGGCCCGGTTGGTTTTGTGAGCAAACCAAACCCGGCCGTATCTCAACTGTACCCCCAACACTCATAGGCTAAAACTCATAGGGACCGTTTCTCAACGTGATCACCAACGCCGCTGATGGTTCGTCTAACGGACGTTTTGTCAGAAAGATATCAGCTTTTCCGTTCCAGGGGCCCGGTTGGATTTCGGTGCGATCCAACCCGGCTCCTATCCATCTGCATCCAAAACTCGGGCGGAGGATGCCAAAAGTTCCGTATCGTCAACAGGAACTCAACGCAACAGACGGCGCGTCAATCGGACGCCCGGTCTGAGAGTTATTGGCTTCTTCGTTCCAGGGGCCCGGTTGGATTTCGGTGCGATCCAACACGACCGCACTACGTCGGAATCCAAACATTGAGCGGAGTAAGCCAAAAGATAAATCTCACTTAGAGTAATTCAACCAAATAGACGGCGCGTCAATCCGACGCCTGGTCTGTTATTTATTGGCCTTTCCGTCTCACACCCACCCTGGGAAACTTCCCAGGAGATCACCCATCCTGATCACTACTCTAGGCCAAGCACGCTTAACTATGGAGTTTTAACCACGTAGGCTCCCGAAAAGGAAGGTGCACCTTGAGTATAGTATACCGAAACGACCGTCTCGATCCAAGGATCGCGTTTCCGCTGACGGCGAGTCGTTTGGAGGCCCGTAGCCCAAGATACGGGTATTTGACCAAACCGCTCGGTAACGGGGGTTTCGGGCCCGGGCCGTCCCAGCCCGAGACCCCCCGGATGGCCTGAACCGGGTCGACCCGCCCCGGACGGGGTCGACCCGGACCGACACAGCCCGACCCGGACCGGCGCGGCCCGGCCCGGCGAACCGGCCAGGCGCGCCGGTTCGGTGCAAGGCAACGCGCTGGGCGCGCTGCCAGCTCGGCCGAAGGCCGAGCTTGCTGGAAACGGGGGGCCGCCTACCCCCTTTCTGAAACCGGCCCCCCTCATAATGGGGGGCCAAATAACTGCCCGGGGGAATTAAATTCCCCCGGTTTCCACCAACCCGGCCGGCCCGACCTGGCCAGCCGGCTTCTTGTCAACAGGACCGGCAAGGGCCGGTCCTCTTCCGTCTTCCGGCACCGGTGGCCCGGCTGGCCGCCGGTCATCACGATCCGTCGCGGCCCGGAACCGGCCGCGGCCTTCGTCATATGGCGCGGTGCGACGGCACTGCGCCCCTCCGCCGTGGCCCCGCTCCGACCGCGGCGTCTTCGGTTTCCTTCGACGCGGCGCGACGGCGTCGCGTTCATGATAATTCTTTCCATGGCGCGGCGCGACGGCGCTGCGCAATAATTTCCGTGTGATTCCCGTGTGGTGCGACGGCACCACGCTATCTCGTTTCATGCGTAAGAAACATTCAAGAACAAAGGAGGGGGGGTTCGGCCGTGTTTGTGCGGTCCGGTCCCCCTCTCGTTAGACGATAACACTTAATCGTTCATCCTCAAGTTTGTCATGCTAGAACCAAGAACGAAAAATAATGAAATAAAGCAACAACAAACCCCTATATGGATATTTAATGTCGCACGTCGGGCGTCGCGGAGAACGGTGTCGCGGAGAATGATGTCGTGGAGATCGGACGTCGATTCCATGGATGTTGGGGTACGTCCGAGGGGGAAACGACGTCTCCTCACTTTTTGCGGAGATGAAGAAGGAAGGCGCGTTGTCGTTGGAGAGTTCCCTACGTCGGTGTCTTCTCCCTTGCCGTGGAGGAAAAAGGGGATGAAGAACCGTGATCACCGAGTCGTTCTAAGTTGAGGGATCGATGTTCTTCATCGGAGAAGAACCGTTCTTCATGGAGAGGAGGACGTTCTTCAACGAAGAAGGAGATTCCTTCTTCTATCACACAAAGGCTCTTTCTCAAAAATCCTCCCGCCACAATTCAACCTCCAAATAAAACAAGGTTTCCCCTTATTTTATTTTAATCATTCCATGCATTGTAAGTTCAAAATTCAAACACTTAATTGATTAAGAGTTTCAATAACTTAATTTAAGTGCTAGTTGGCATGAGTTATGAGGGAGATAGGGAGAGAAGGAGTTTCAAAATAAAGAGGGAGTTTAGGAGTTTCAAAATATAGAGGGAGGTGAGGAGTTTCAAAATAAAGAGGGAGTTAGGGGGTTATGGGAAAAGTGAAGGGGTGGGGTTCGTGTGGGCCCCACCTCACCTTAAATCCTTCCATGAGTGGTTAACTCCAAGTGGGTCCCACCCCTAACTCCCTTACTTAAGTTAAAACCACTTAAGAGAGGGTCAAGTGTTGTAACATAACACTTAATCTACTTAACAAGAAAATACAAATTGTAGATAAGTTATAAATTAAACTTCCACAATTTTTATCATCTTCTCTCGGATAAACGCAACTCTGGAAATGGAATTCTTAAGAAATTATCGGTGCTGCGGTTCCATCGGTGCCCTCAGAATTCGATTCCGGGCACCGGTTCAAAAGATAGAAATTCCCGCTCGCTCGTTCACTGAACGTACCCGAGCCAAACTTCGGAAATTAATTCCGGGCCCACCGGGCCTTGGAATCAGGCGCCGTCAGAAACTGCGTTCTTGTAAAATTCCAAAGAAAATTAAGAAAAATAATTTCCTTGAAATTTCCGGATCATTACAACATAAATACTGTTATTGTGTTGTGAACATAGTCAATAGTTATCCTCTATCATTGTTGTCATTCATGGTTTTCAGTAGGCAAGATTATTCACGATCTCCACTTAGTTGTCCCATGCATATGACATTAACCAAAGCATCCACAGTTCAATCCCTATGACTTTAAACTAAGATCACGGTCGTCCTTACCACAAGACTTTAAACTATGAATTGATTGGGACATCCCGTTTTAGGTCCCTCATCCTTTTTGACCCTTGTCCCATGTCTTCATTTTGGATTGTAAGATGTTGTATGAGCTTATTCCCTCATTCACCCTAGGCATCGCATTGTGTCGTACACATCCCTCATTGGGGTAACTGGCCCCTATTTGCATCCTTGCTGCATGACGACAAACTACACAACATTCTTCCTCAGAACAATGTGTGGCTTGATTCACATCTTTATGGGATACATAGGACCGCCCAAACGTCTAGTCTTTGGCTCCCTCCTTATCTCAATGAAACCTCCTTATCATTTTGGCCAGTTTTCTCGAGACCTTCCGGGGGAGGGGTACGCAGTGTGATATGGGATTCTGTCCCCATTCGCACTGGATTTCAACAACCACACCTCATACCTCTATATCCAGAGCTCCATTCACTCCCTGGCCCTTCACTCTTCTTTTCTAGTCGGCTTCTCTTATGTTGGCCCCCTCAACCCTCTTTGGTGATTCACCAATGTTCCCATGAGTACTCTGGTTTAGAACCAATTGGGTCGGATTCTACCAGGACATGCTCTTAACCATTGTTTAGCCTTGCTGTTCCCCATAATTTGGGATTTCATTACCTTTCACATCTGAAGGGTCCCAAAAATGGCATGGATGATCAGCATAAGGGCTCTCCAAACATTGAGGGACATCGTCCTTAATGGTTTTGAATGACAAATAGATGCATGTCCTATGTTGCGAATAAATTCAGTGGTAGACACTCATTTGTTGTTCCCATTCCATGTCACACGATATGGATACTGTGTTTTAAACATGGTAAATAGTTATCCTCCACTGTCTTGCAAACCACATCAAAACTTATGTCTTGGATTCAAGATTCACATCATTCACTACCCCATCATGTCCAAGTGGAATATCAACAGTCTTGGTACTATCCCTTAGTGTGCATTTTCACATTAGGATGCCGAAGCCATGGTAAGGCGTCATTCGGGGATCCACACTGAATTCCCCATTACGTGTATCCCATGTGTTGCAAATACCACTTCTTCCTGTGTTTCCCATACTGAGTTTGAATCATGTGGGTTTAGGGATCGGATTGAGGACTATGCTCACATGGAAGAGTTTTTCTTCTTCATGGTCTGATCTCAATGACCTTAAGACATGTTCTCCTTATACATCCTCTTTGTAGAACATAGTCTATATTGACTCCCATGCTTGTGGGATACAGAAGAAATAACAGATATCTTGTCTTTGGGTCCAGCTTAAATTTTACTAATTATCACTTCAATTCAGTCTTTTATACCCCTGACTTTTATAAGATTGCATATTGTGGCACATGTTGGATTATTCCCTCATTCCCATCGGGTTTGCAGTAGCTTCTCTGCCTACTCTTCTTGTAGAATCTAGTCCCTCCTACCTCATGTACTGCATGTCCTTAAAATGTATTTTGTCTCGTACGATGTAAATCTATAGAGGGTACTACGTGACCATATACATTAATGTCCTACATCACAATAAACGTGACTCTCAGATGTACATATGGATTTATTCGCATCCTCGTGGGATAAGTTGGAACACCTAGATGTTTCATCCATGGGTACAACCCCATATTTTACGACCATTTTCTTACCCTCGACCTGATATTTCTTTCTCGAAATCGCATGTGGTTTGTTGTTGAACTCATCCCCATTCCCATCTGAAATGCTTTATCACTTCAGGAAAATTCTCCCTACAGTCTCACTTGACTCTAAACTGTTCTGTCTTCATTTCACAAAATAAAAATGCATATTTGGTTTTTCCATATAACCATAAATTGTTACATTATTTTCCAAGACGCACGATGAAAAAGGGGACTACATCATGGTCTCATCACACGAGAGGACTACATGTTGGGTATTTTATATCCACCATACCATTTTTTAATTCCTAAATATGGCCTGATTCCTTTAGCGATACCAGGATTCCTTGTCATAGGTTTATTAGTTCACAAAACAAACACACATATATCCTACAGAAAAAAACAATTTCAATCAAATATAGATTCTTTTGGTGTGAGGTCCAGACCCTCACAACCTATCCCTGGCACGGGTACCTTACCATGTTATCTCTAGAACTATATATAACTTATTCCCTTTCTGATGGGGTACATAGGAATGATCGTGCTCTTTTCCTTGGGCCCAGCCTGACTATCACTTTTGGTCCCTTGACCTAAAAGTTTCACTGGGAGCAGATTGTGGTGATTCAGACTCATACTATCCACGTTAATGTTGGGTTTAGTATTTACTTGATCATGCATCTCCCTCCTTCAGTTCCATCTATGGTTAGAGCTCTATAACCACAAACTATGACCAGTCCACTTACTTGCTACATGGCGTTAAATTGCATGACATCTTTCGGACCTACGTATGGATTGATTAATATCCACATGGGATATGTGGGAACTCCTAGGCATCTGGTTATTAGGTACATCCCCTGGAATCTAAAATTATGCCCCACTATTTATATCCATGGCATGAACTCTTTTGGTAACATGTGTATGGTATGTACCTCTTGGGTTCCTAATCATGTTGGGTTATTGAACTACTGCACCAAGCCCCTCCTTTGCATTTTCACAATGTGGTCCAAGTTCTATGACCCTAATGTTAGATCTACCTATGGGAACTATGCATCAGGTATGGATACTTCTCCTCCCTATGAACGTTCAATTAAATCAATCCCCCCATTAATGGCCCATCCTACAACCATAAGAATTATGAGTAACACCCCCAAACCCTTGTCCTTAAATTGGGACTCGATTCCATCTATCAGATACATCATATTTCCATACTCATATGTGTTGTTAAAAAGAGCCTGATGTATGGAATATTCATATGGACATTCCCTTGTTCCATGTCTAAGAATCGTGATCCCATTATTTGGATCCTCATCCTCTTTCAAATCTGAAGGGACCCCTTTTATGCCCGAGTCTCATTCCACATTTGCTTACCTACTGTCTTGGGCTAACATCTCTTGGGACCTTAGAAAAATTTTGAGAAAGGTCCCTTGTTTCGAACATGGTTAGTGGTTAACACTCAATTTTTATATCCCCATAATAGACTAATGCGAAACGGATACTTTGTTTCGAACATGGTCAAAAGTTATCCCCAATATTCATGCCACAATCATTGTGGTCCAGATCTCAAGCATCAGGATTCACATATTTCCAATTCCTTATGTTCAAGTGAAATTCCAACATACACTGCTTTACCCCTTCGCACATCTATGTACATTAAGTAGAAGATTCAACATTATTGGAAGGTTATTCTCCTAGATTCCCATATCCCCTAACATGTGACTTCATGTGAATGGAATGTCCCATAACGACTCTTTTTTCCCACATCGAGCACGAATCACGTGGGATTAGTAGTTAAGGTAGGACGTGTACTGGCAGATCCAAGCCACACATACCTTTCATAATCATGCATGACATTAAACTACGCTCTCAAGACTATGTCCAGCTTGATTCCCATCCTTATGGTGTATGATGGAACACTTGACCACTTTTCTTTGGGCCAATACTATCTTTCACTTTTGGTCCCTTAACATAATGAAATTTCTCTGAGGATAAATGTTATGGTGCATAATCCTTATGGCCTCATTCATGTTGGATTTATAGTTACCGAATCACATACTACTTTCATGGAATCTCCCATTTAACTCCCCATCCTATCTTATGAAGTTAAACTATAGGAGTCTATATGTCCTCAACACAATACACTAAACTACGATTCTACAATGAACAAATTCAGGATGCCCCATGTTAACCATGGGATGCATCATCTTCCTCGCAAGAGAGGGTTTTCGCTACCAGTCATGGTCTACAACCACAACATTCTCATGAACTACATTTGACTTGATTCTCATCCTTATGATATACATAGTGACCCCCAAGATTTTCACCTTGGTCCTAGCCTCAGGGTCATTAACCCTTCTCGACCATCGACCCCAATTATGGTCTAGGAATTAGGACCTTAAAACTGTGTGCATCATCTATATCATGCGAAGATAAACAAAGTTTTCATCATCATCCTTGGTATTATGTAAAACTACATGTCTTGTATGGTCTTCACTAGAGATGTCTTGTTCATAAGAAAGTATGATCCCTAATCAGACGAATTTTCCCACCTAACATTTCTTCACCATGATGGCATAATTTCGAGAGTGTTGGAATACATTTGAATAACCCATCACTCCAGCCTCCACACTTTGTGTGCCCTTTATTAGGACCTTAGTCCTCTTTCAAAACAAAAAGAACCCCCTAATAGTATGGATGCTCATCCTATGGCTCGCCTACTATCCTGGGCTAATGTTCCAAAAGATTAATGGGTGGCATTTCAAGTCCGGCCCCATGTTTCAAACAAGGTCAGTTGTTGGCCCCCATTTTGTATTACCATTTCAGAAAAGACAATAAGGATATTGTTTTTCGGAAATGTTCAACATATATCTTCCATTATAACGCCATTCCTATAATGTTCTGAATCTTGGGTATCATGATTCAAACTTTACACTCCACTTTGTTCCGAATAATTCTAATGCCCCTGAAGTTACCCCGTTCATGCACTTGAGCACATTATGAAAATGGATATTCGACTGGTCCGAGACCTTCGTTCTCCAGTCAGGCCAATCTATTTCAATCGGGAATTTTGGATTGGTTGATCAAACCATGGATACTCGAAGAATTGTTGACGCTCTCATATTTGGGTGGAATAACAAGGTGTTCATCCCTTGTTTCACACATCGGGCCTGACCCATGCGAACATATGGATTGGTCACAGAATGTTTCACTAATGTGACATACATGTAGCAGATTGAAGAAAGAAACATAACTCATGGGTGTATCTAGAAAAGATAATCAATGCATGAATGTGTGTTCCAAAGTATCATGCATCACAGTTATGAGGATAGATCCCTCCCATGGATGGGTTGTCCCCATTACAAGAGTGTTGCATCTCCGCCACCCTCTGGATTGTGGCATCCAAGATACATTGTCCACTATTCATTTCCCACTCCTCCTTGGAAGAAATGAAGCACATTTCATTAGCTCCAATCTAGGACCCCTCCTTGTTGGTTCAGATGAAGATCATCTGTGTGGTGGATTTCTTCATATGCTCTTCAGCATCTTCCAGGTGGGTCTTAAACTATGATATGAGCTATGATTTCATGGTGAAGAAAGCAGAATGCTGATCTTCCCAAACCATCGGCCATTGAAACTCATTTTCAGCCTCATGGAGCTTCTTGATGTTCACCTTTTCTTTTACTGCCAACCCACAACAAGGCCTCAATCATCTTCTAAGATCTTCTCCATAATGAGATCTCACACAAGCATGTGATTACACTAGGCATCCACTTCCCAGATGCATAGTTCACATAACCAGGACTAGAGCCTTCCTATCTGGTCTATTCATTCGCTTGAGGTGTTTCATAGATGAAGCACATAATCATCTTCCATGACCAGCGACAAGTGATTTTTCTATCATCCTCATCAGAGGTAGTCTTGTCCCAATACACTAGGTCACCAAGTTTATATGTAGGAAACACCCCCAAGAACTTGTCTGTAAGGTTTGCATGTGGTGTCTGATTGGGTACAACAAGAACTGTGCTGTCTGATCAATCTTCATAATCAGATCCCACCTTAATGATCATAGTATTTTTCTGACTAGAGGTCCCACAAGTGATTGAGAGTGCCACAACATGGTCATTTTGGGTGCCTACTTCAATGACCACTGACATTCCCTAGGGAATGGCACCACCAAGAACACTGATCAACAATTCATATCCATCCCATTCCATTTGAAGATCAATGAATACAAACAATGTGAACATACTCCAGTTAAATTGATCAATGGGTGGAAGTCATGGATTCCATAAAAGATACATATAGGAATAGAATAGTTTGTATTTCTCTTGGGTTGTTTACATTGGGACCTTGAGACGTGGGCCTTATTATATTTTTGGGAAGTTAGAAAAATCTAGAAGAGCCACCCAATGTTTCCCAGCCTCATTGCATGCGGTAATTGACATAGCCATGACCGTAGATCCTAAAGGCACTACAGCTGCATATGTTGTAGGGAAGTAACTGGTTCTACGTATGAGGCCCTATTGCACAGTTCAAATATTATTGAGGGGTCCAATGTAACATGGAAGAAGATCCTGGGGAAAAGACATAGGGTTTTACCTCGATATCCTTTAAAAAATCTTCATGTTCTGGGTCCAAATTGGCAACGTCACTATCCTCCAGAAGGCTCCCTCTATGATCATCCTCTCCCCAGGAGGATTCGTCAGATTTTTCTTGTATATGGATGTGCTCTCTCAGTTCAGTAGATGAAAATTTATGAGGTTTTTTCGATCAAGCATTACTTTTAACCAAACCATCATTGGACGTGGGGAACCCCGAAAGTGAATGAAGTCCATTGATCCTCTAGGTATTGCTATTCCTTTTCTTGGAACACTTAAAAATCATCCATGTAAGGCCCATTCCCCAGAAAATCCATCCTGAGATGGTTCAAGTGTAGCCACATCTCAGAGGTCTTGAGAAAGTTCTAGTAGACATCCCAAATATCTAACGATTCTCGGATGAAAATGATCTCCCACATGATTATATGGCTAGACGCATCCTCAGTTCCTGGGTGGATATCCTGTAGAATCCCCTAGGTCGCCTCCCCTTCAGATAGCTCTGTCCCTTAGGGACCACCAAGGCTGCTGCTGACATTGGATCTGCTACTGCTTCCTTTCATTCATCGATGCGAACATCGACGCCACAATATAACCACCACCAAGAGATTTACATGATGACTTCTGGACCCAGCATCGAGTATGGGGAGGCACCCCATCGCTAACCCAAACAGTTGGATGCTTCAGCATCTCCCCCAGCTATGCTGCCTTCAAGCTCTTGGCATATTTCATTACCAGTCAGAAAGCGTTCGTGGTCAGAGGAAGATCGTTCCACATCATCCCATATTCCCATGTTAATATGATCCAAATCATCCACATTACACATGGGTGATCCCTGTGGTTCACCCCCAAGTAGACCCCATTTTCACCCGATACATACACTGAAATTTCTATGAAAACTCGTGTAGGTTTTATGGCTCATAGAGGGACTCACAGTCCACCTTTTCCACAAGTACTCCACTTCAAAAGGCTAGGAGGTAGGCCCTGTTCTCTTATGTTCACTGGACGTCATCAGTGAAAACACCCATTAGCATTAGGAACGAGTAAATATTGAACTCATCAGCCTTCGAGACTCTGTTCAGTACCACCTTTATAGTCAGCCTGGCCGGAAATCTCCCCAAAATATTAAAAATGACTGGGTGAAAATTTGATCATCGAGGGGAGATAGGGTTTGGATATTCATAGATCCCCCTGACAAGCACCAATATCTACCCATACATGTTGTGGAATGACGCACATATTTTTTGTGCCATATTCCCCTCACTGATATGCAACAACATCTCGTATAGATTGGGATGAATTGGGATCATGAGGTTGAAACGTCCACCTGTCACTAGCATGGACTCCAGGACAAATGTGCTTGGCCACATTCCCATGTTCGTGTCTCTCACCCATAAGATCCAACCATAGATGAGCACCGTAATTAATGCAGCAAACCTTCCTATCATTTGCTGCTTGGTGCTGACATTGAATCCCCACATCTACCACTGGATATAATCCAAGAGCACCCAGTACAATGCTCCTTGCCTCATTGAGCCCTCTTAAGGAAAGTCCAATGCTTCACAGGGAACTGTAAATTTTACAGGAAGTTCTAGAACTTCATGAAACACCATTTGAAGAGGACATCCCTCACCGAATGCTTGTCCTCTCCTGGAACTAGGATCATAAACGCCATCACCAGTGATGGCCTCTTATCTAGATCCTCCCATGCACCCATAACCGAGAGGATCTCATCATGAATCATGCCTAGTATCAGAACCCTCGATATATGATATAGGTCCCATATACTTATTCCAACCACTCTATTGTGAAAATGGATGGTATTTGTCCTTGATGAACATATTCTTTGCAACACAAGCATCTATTTCTTTGGTTGATAGATATGGAATTAGGAGGACCAAGCCACCTCATACATTCCCACTCTAAAAACCTCTACCCAAAATTATTTAAATGAGGCACCTACTTAGTACACTTAGGACCAATCATCTATGAAATTACCACCCCGGTGGAGATCCAACTCGTTGGAACAAACCTTCCCTAGGATCCAGAATAATGCTTTCAAAATTTTATGGTACAATGGGGGAGATATCTTTGGTATCAGCATATTCTCATCAACATTATTCATATGATTTTGTAGACATTGATCGATGACAGGCATGAAGCCCTCCCAAGAAAGGCCATCGATAGCCTTAAACCATTGGCATTGGCATGATAGTCTCTTGAACCAATAAGCTAGTTCATCATTTCTTCTTTCAAGATGAAGACGTCTTCCCTCAGGCCAAATCCAAACAAAGGAAACCTCATGTGCAGTAGAAATTCTTTCTAACTCTCTAACAACAGCTCTTCCAGTGAACTATGGATAGAATGGCATCGCAAAAACTCTCCTATAAAAGAGCTATCTACCATTTATTCCCTCCATGTAGCCTCCAAAATGACCCCTAGTATCCTCTAGGATAGCCATTTAGTTTATGGAAATTATGGGCTTTTAGGTTCTACTTATCGAAGCACCTTCACGAATCACGTCTGTAATGCTCATTTATAGAGCTCATTTGCGAAACTCGATTCCATCATAGAAAAAGCATACCCCTACCCTGACATTCAGGAACAAGTCGTAGAGCACACCATTGTGGATCCAAATACTCTTTGTACTCTATGATGCAGAAAGGTTGATTCATGGAGAGAAATTGTTGAGTACACAGAGCTTCACGAATCAAGATTACGATGTGAAAAAATGAGGGGGTGAGAAAGTACAGAAGAGAGGTCAGCCTCCCCTATTTATAGGTGATGACCCCATGCACTTCGCGGCTCATCCGACTTCAGCGAGAGCCACTACGTGCTCATCCAGGGCATCGCCTCTTGGCCTCATGAGCCTCTTTTTCGATTCTTCTTCACAATTGACAATGGATTTTTGGTGGTTGACCCTTATACATCGACCCTCATTTTCTCCTCATCTCCAAATCGGTGGGGGGGGGGGTATTTCTTAGGGACCAAATATGGGAAGTGAAAAAAAAACAAGAAACCCTTCGGGATTTCTCACAGAACTAACCTGCAAATCCCCACAGCACCTTTGCCAGCGCAAAGTTACGCCTCTTCAATGACGCCAAAGAGCAAGGAGGCATGAGGATCCACGAACCAGATTAATGTTTGCGAATCCAACGTAGATCAAGGATGCAAGAGACTCTGTGAGCCAAATTTTCATTTAGAAAGCCATCATGGATCAAGGTGGTGGGAGGCTCCAAAAACTAGATTGACGTTTTCGAAGCCACCATAGAGTGATGAGGCGGGAGGCTCCGTAGTTATGGAAACATTCCACGTGTGTTCACACCTTGAGAGATCTACTTCACAACACCTCTTGAATATAAACAACAGGATCCACTGAAGCCCAAAGGATGGATCCTCTTAACATTCACCTTCTTAGCTCTAAAATCAAGAAGTACTTTTTTCAATGTGAACCATGATTTCTTCAAGGAACTTTATCATTGTAAAGTGTTTCCCCTTTGCTTCAACTCAACCTCTATTCAAAGAGGGATTACCTTTGTGGAGCCAACGACCCTCCGCCAAAGAAGGGGATCCTTAAGGGAACATGGGGAATTAGGAAGAACATATGATTTATAACATATCTTCCATGCACATGTCACCCATGTGAAAAAGAAGGGTCACTGTGATTTGCGAAGCAAATTGCTTCACAATGCTACACTTCACTGGGACCCCTTTTTTTCGAACCACTACTCCACAAAGGCCTTTAAACATCCCAGAGATCCTTCTATATGAACATATTCCCTATTCCTAGGAGAGGCCACATCAGTTCGAAAATAATACCCCTTCGCAAAGCCCCTCTACTACATGGAGCACTAGAGCTTCTCATGTCATATCCCTATGAACCCCTTTTCTCTGCAACTCCTCTTACTATGTGACCCTCCTGGTTTACATGAATTGATTTCAATGTCCCTTGGGAAGTGCGTCCCATTTATTTTCTTTAGTTTATTCTTCTTTCCATAGGCATGATAATGGATATTCCTTTTTTACATATCTATGATAATGTGGCCCCATCATTGGATCACTCCATGACACCCATTCACAACGACGTTGCTAATGCCTTACCTTGGCCAAGGGCGGGCGAGTATCAGTTATGTAAGTACTAGGGGGTGTCAAGGGAACCCCCACCCCCCGTCCGAGCATCTTGATGTTAAACTGACAATGCCATCGTCCTCATCAAATAAAGTTAAATAGTGGCCTCACCCCATACATAGCATGCGGGGGCCCCTTCTCAAACATTCTTTACACCCACTGGCCTCACAGGAGTGAAATATTCCTCACATGGAATTAGATCCTCTTTTTTGGAGTGGTGTTTTTTCACAAGGAAAGGGAACCCACCTTGGTGTATATCCCTAGCCTTTCTTGCAGGAGGTAGAATCCCTACTTCCCCTATCTTCTTCCTGGCCATAGAATGGAGGGCGGATGGGCACCAGAACTCTCTTATCATCTGTTCCAAATCCCTCCCCACTGTCCTTTGTCACAACTCTTGCCTCCATTCTAGAGTAAGACCAAATCTACATCTCCATGGGCCAATAACCATGTGTAAGTCCTTTTTTTCTCTTTGGGATGCTAACCACGCATAAGATTCTATTCCATTTTGGTCCGGTAACCATGTGCAAGCCCATATTTTATCTTTGGGACACTAACCACGTGTATGCCCCCGTTTTAATTTGGGTCCACTAACCATGCATAAGCCGATGTTTCAATTTTGGGCTGCTATGCACATGTAATCCCCACTCCACTTCCCACAGATTCAACTTTCATGACGTGATCGTCATGTCTACACAGCCTATGGTTTCTAAAAATGAGAACAAATCACGTGGGATTAGAATAAGCATCAACCAAGATATCCTCTATGGTCATCCTTGAGTGTACTCCCCACAAAACAACCTAAAATACGTGAAATTTGATCCTTGCCAAATAATGGTACATAGGAATCCTCATAGAGAATCAAGCCCAATATCATTTGGTCTTGACCACTTCACGTCGGTTAACCTACACCATTTGAACTATGTGGACTTTGATCATTGCAAAGGAAGGTACGTAGGAAGCGTCCAAGAGGTTCAAGACCAACAACCATTGGTCCCAAACCCCTTCACTTTGGATCCCCAACACATGTGATGAAAAACGAGGGATTTTATTCTTTCCAAGTCAAGGTATGTAGGAATCCTAATATAGGTTCAAGCCTACAAAATATTAGTCCCTACCCCCTTCACACCGGTTCACCAAAGTATCCTAAACTACGCGGACTTTGATCCTTGTCATGGCATGGTACATAGAAAGCCCTCTACGGGTTAAAGCCCACCAAATTTTGGTCCTAACCACTTTCTCTCTGGTTCACCATGATAACCTAAACCACATGGAATTTGATCCATTCCAAGGAAAAGTATGTAGGAAACCTCCTAGAGGTTCAATCCCAACAACCATTTATCTTGACTACACCATGTAGGTCCACCCCTATCCTGCATGACGTTAAACTGTATGCCCCTTTTGTCCCACATGACACTAAATTCTCCCCCTGCAGTGGTATGTCGTTGTCAACCCCATTCAGTGGTAAGCCGTTGTAAACCACTTGTAGTGGTAAGCTGCTGTTGTCCCTTTCATTGGGACCCACATCTTTGGTCCGCCCTAGTGGTGGCAGACCAACCCTGACAACTAACCACGCGTAGGACCTAGTATATCAGTAGGTCACTACCATCTACGTACACCCTGATTCTATACCATATCATCACCTCTTTATGTGTCCCATTACCTCAAAAAACAATGAAAACATTGATTCCATGCCTCAAGGATATGTAGGAAGTCTTTTCGACGATCAAGCCCAAAATCACCATCCCCTGCATGACAGTGCCATCTCGTCCCCCACCACTCCATTCAACTCTACATAATCCATCCTAATTCTTACTGAAGCCACCACATCTCAGTGATATCAATCCAATTCACCTATTTACTACTCTTAGAAGTACTCGGTAACAAACCACATGTTATCCGTAGCATCAGTGATCCCACCAGATGTTTCCCCCATATAATCATCTTCATTCAATTTTTTCTTCAGTCTGATCCATCAATTCTAGATGTGAAATTCGTGGAATTACCTGTGTTAAGCATGGGAAGATGAGGAAAACCTCAAAGACAAGCCTAGGGATAATAATTCCCTATATTTGAAGTGGGATTCCTAGGGATTATGCAACCCCAAAATCCCTATAATATGGGGAAGAAACCCAGATGCACTAGTGTTCTAGCATCCTGACATGCTAGGGATGTCCAATGTGACTACTCCCCAAACGACGGTTTTTTCCCTGACTAGACCCCATGGAATGTCATGACATAAGTAGTGTAATTAACTCCCATCCATGAAGACATGGCACTATGTAGAGTTTCACAGAAAAATATTAATCTATATGGGAGACCCAGACTTGGTGATGAATTCTGAAGAGTAATCTACAGATGGAGAAACTGGCATCCCATCATCTTGTTTCGATAAACGAGCAGACATTCCTAAACGAGCTGTGGATGCCACACGCCTTTGGAAAGTGGGAATGCAGGGAAACTATCACCACGTCTTCATCCTCCGAAAAGGACGGATGTGCGTTCGCCGATGAAAGCATCAGAAACATTTGATTTTCAACATTATTATATTATCCACTAAATACCATACATTTCTCACATGTTGTATAAATATAATCATCATTCATATTTTGTTTTTGTATGATTTATACCAAACTACCTAAAATGAGTTTTCATAAATTTATGTCCATTAAAAAAAATTCATTAATTCCACTATATATTTTTTCATCATCCCTTTCGTAAAATGGGTTACAAATATATATAATCTGGTAATGACTTCCTTTGAAAAATTATATGTTATTATATACAATTCCAACTATCATGATCCTAATAATATGATAGTAGTTTATGAAGAGAACCACATTTAAATCATGACAATGTTTCATAAAAGTTATTAAATTGTGTCTAAGAAAATAATCCTACAATACATCTATAGGTTTTCATATTATATCTTTAACATTATTAGTACACATCCTTATAATATCTAATAAACAATAATTTAAGAATTTAATCAATCCTCACTAATATTATTAAATATTTAACATTAATCTTTTATCAACTGTATTATGTAAGGAACACTTGTTATTATGAATATGATGATTAAACCTTTTAATGTCACTCAGAGTAGAGTCATTAAAACTATCAATCTTAAATTATCTTCTTTCCATCATACTTTTATATCCAAGTATCAGAATCCTTTCTAAAAGTGGTTTCATTCATTCTTCAAAAATGTAACATATTTAGTAATATCTATACAAAAATTATTCATTTAATGATATGAATTTTCATTAGAAACATTCCACCATCTGATGATTTTAACATTTTTTAATCAAAAAACTTATAAATTGTCCTTAATTTTCTTCGGATACTATACCATTATTTATCAGTATTTATCGGAAGGGATTTTTCCAAAAAAAATATATTCCTTATATAAATTTTTTGATTGAAAAATAAATATCCACTAAATAAAGATCTTTTTATAGAATTATGGTTATTAAATATAGAATTTCCATATCATCAATGTGATTTTTTGTACACTTTAACCTCAGTCATGTTGATCCATGCTCAATGATTTTTTTTTCGTATATTTTATATTTAATATGTTTTTTAAATCTGTTTTCATTCTTTTATACCATTAATGTTTTTAAGAGATTAAGTTTTCTATAAAATCTAATGACCTTTTACATCAAGTGCTTATTGATTTCACCTGATTCATAGAATTATATTTTTTAGTATCTTGATTTGTTTTAACCATTACTATTTAATACATTTTGAAATATTAATTAATCATCTTTAAGTTGCATTCAACTTTTTGTACTGTCAATTAATTTATAGAAACCTAATTTTCATAGTAGTATATTGATTACTTATATATTCCATCATCTTTATTTGTTATACATCTTCTATTTTGAGGATCTCAATTTCATAAATCTACACATAATATATATTAATAAGATATTTCTAACCTAAATTATTTTTCACAGATTATTTCTTATACATTCTAATATATTTTTTATTTTCTATTTTTATGAAATTCCACAAGTTTTGATCTTCCTGATATGATTTATGTGCTTCTTCACCTTGTTATTTTTATTTTTTCTTAGAATCATATTTTCTTTCTACATTGGAAAGTAATTTTTTAATCTATTTATGATTTTCATCTTTTGAGGAACTATATTTATCAGTTTCATATATATGATTCAAGATCAACATTATTATTTTAAAAGGGATCATATTATTTATAAATGTGGATTCTAGATCTTCCATAAATAATTTTTTCAACTTCATCTATATTGGTTTTTCCGCAACCTTTGGGTTATTTCTTTTAGATAAGACACATGATAATGTTTTTTCATTTTATTATAATTTATATGCTATAAATAAATTATTTAGAAAATATTATGATCAATATCTTGGATTTTTTAATTTATAAAATATAAAAAATACATTCCATCATTTAGATTCTATTGGAATTAAATATATGATATAATATAATATTTAACAAAAAGGATAGGTAATTCAAGAAGAGAAAATACTTTTTCTTATAAAACATAAATGTAGAAGAAAAAATGTATCAAAATTTATTAGGAGATTGTTAAGAATGTTCTAATTTAAAAAAACATATCAAAATCAACTAATATTGGATGAAATAACATTTAGTCTGATGAAGTACAAATATAAAATTTCCTTATCTTTTATTTAGATATCTTCATACATTATCCTTTATATTTTTAGATGTTATTCCTATAACATCATATTTAATTTGCCAATAAATGTGTGTTCTCCCCATGTTTCCTTTGCTATTTTGAGCACATAATCTCTAGTAAAAAAATTTCAAACAAATATATTTGCATAGTTTTTCAAAATTTTGCATCAACGTTATAGTTTAATTTTTTCTCAAACATAATTTTAGAATTTTTCACATTTGGTAAAATGAAATCCTTAGAGGAATCAATTACCTATTAAATAAGTGAAAATATATAGGGTATCAATTTCAATTTAAAGAATGGTAAATTATACATAGAAAGTAGGAATACTTATATCATTATTTCAGTAGATATTTCTCATGTAATATATATCATAGGGAAACCTACTCTAATAAAAATTATAGTTTATTAGGATGATGTGAAATAATGAGAGGGGTGATTTATTGGCAATCTTTTTAAAATTTAAAATTATCATAAATTTAAGCGAGAAACATGTTAAATTTGTTATACTCATAAATTTTATATTATAACCTAAAAATATAGAAAAGAGAAGAAATTGATGTACCTTGAAAAAAAATTAAATGATTTTCCCTCAGATAGGTTAATTATATCCTTTTCGTGGGAATTTAGAGTTGTCTAAATAATCCCATTAATAGAAAACTGAATACAATAAATCTACTCCAATTATACTATATATATATATTGATATGTACTATTATACTAAATATTATCTAATATTTTTTATTGTCTTCCCAAAAAAATTATGGATTTTTTATTCATATCACCCTACACGTTTTTCAAGAATTTCTCCATATGATATGCATAGCTTTTATATCTATACACTGTTCATTTTGATGATGTCTATTATTATCATTCTTAGGCACCTCAAAAAAATGGTCATTGATTGATATTTTTCAACGAAAAAAGACATATTCCTCTAAATTTATTCTATAAAATTATTTAATGGTTCACCTGTAAATCATCACAAATTGAGTCCCCTCTCCAATGTCCATAATATAAATATATATATAATTAAATAGAACTGAATAGCAATGTTATATATGTTATCGATCATCATTATGGTTCAATGAATTTTGTTGTAAACTAATTTATCTAAATGAAATAGTTTTTGGAACAAAATCTACTATTTTTGGCTGACGATTTTTCTATATAACATTGAATTTTTTAAATCCATGAATAATAGAAAATTTCATAGTGTACTTGAAGCCCATTTTGTAGTTGATCTCATATCATAATAGGATTGAAACCCATTTCACAATCACAATCATTATAATATCAATAGACGAACCATTACAAAACTCAATTCAATGAATGATTCTCATGGTTTGTATAATATTCTTTAAGATTCAGAAAGACTCTTTGAACCATATCCATATAAAACTACATTGTCATCATTATTATTTAATATAAAACTCACACATCTCTTCTAGATAACAAAAATTGTTTTAGAAACATTGTATCCGAAATGTAAATGTTTATTACCACGTTTTGGTAAAGATAATCAAAATTTTCATCGTTTAGATGTGTCTCTGATTAATTGATTCTCCATCCATTGAGTATTTTTCAATTGACATGATAGTATAATCTCTTTCCACTTATAAATTCACTAACTATATTATATATAACATGCATTGAAAGAGTGACTTAAATTTATGAACATACCTACTTTTTTGGTTTTCATTGAATTATTCTATTGAATCTAGATAAACCATCTTATGTGATTTATTTTACGATTAAACATGACTCCATCCAATAATCCTACCATAGCTTAGTTTTCTATGAGACGATTTTTTTGAAATTTATAAATACATTTGTTAGGAAATAATTTCCATCATTTTTTTGATGTGATGCTCCTTCTCTATCTAGTATTGATACTCCAACTTTGTACCACCACTCGAACAAAGATATTGTCACAAGGATGTGTTCATATCCCCCTATTGAATTCAATAAATATTTCAACTAATTATAGTTAAATTAGTCCATTTGGAAACATTTAATTCCTATTCATGGTAGCATTTTTTTAAATGAACATTAGGTCATTTTCACCTATATCTTATCAAATATTTCCATTGATCGACATTGGGTAATATAAACTAGATAATATATATTCAATGACATAGTTGTACTTCTTTTACTTTTTACAAAATATGTACAACTTCATCATGGATCATGAGTATCATCATTATGATGGGAAATATAAAATCATCTTAGATTCATTCAATATTAGAATTGTTTCGTAACATAGTTATTAAAAAACACCATTTAAATCATAACTACAATCCTAATAGATCTTCCTTTAAATCATTACTAATTCTCCCCCACTAGTTGAAGTAAAACAATTATTATATAAAATTTTGAAAAAAATAAATAACATGTAATAAAAATAACAAAATGGGTTTTCATAGAAATATTCACACATTACCATGTATGATTTCAGTTTTTAAGACATATATATAATTTTTTAATAGGATATTGAAACAATTTAAGGTATTTTTAGATGATAATTAGGGTAATAAAAAAATAAGCAATACTATTGCAGACAAATGAGATATAATTATGGAATTATTTTAGATTTTATTTATTAAAAAAATTAATCAAATGAATTTGATACTTAATTGGCTACAATTGATAATATTAACGTATGTTTAGAAATAAATAATTTATAAGACAACATGATACTGAGTTTTAAAAGAACACCATAATGTGTTGAAGGGTGATTGAGAGTAAATTAGATAAATGTTAGGAGTTAACAAAATGGACATCGAGGATGAATAAGGTGTACCAAAGTAATGATAATGAGGAAAATGATTTTGTAGTGTCAGATACAAAATATTTTAACAATATTAAGAATATTGGCATATTTATGTGAGGGATGTGAAATTTCTCTAATATAGTACCCACTAGAAATCAGAGAATCTAATTCATATAAAGAATATCTAGTTCTTTATGATGTAAAATTTGGTGTGGAATGAAGAACTTTTTAGTTAATGATTAGAAGGATCATTTTTAACCTTAAATAAATCAATATAAAGTACTCAATCTAAATATTATAGATCATATTGAGAGGTAGAATAAACTTAACAATAGATTGTCTATTGAACATGTTATGTTACACAGTGGAATAATATAAGGCTATGACTAGGATCAAGAAAATAATGGTGTGTAATACAACATTTAGAGTGAGCATAGTATGATTATTATAGATCATGAAGTTGTTTTATTTGCTTGTATAATGGTGTGGGTGAGATTCATAATATTTTATCTGATCAAACAATAACAAGTATTTTATGATTATTTATAAGAAAAATTAAATGTTTACTACTTATTCAATCCCTTCTGGTATAGACCCCAACCCCAGTTACTGGAATCCAGTGCCTTTATTTACTAGATTGAAATAACTAACAAGGACATTCTAACTCTTAGGAAATAAATTTTTACTACTTTTGGATAACCTGACTCACACATTTGTTTTATATTAAAAAATTTAAATGAAATACAATTTTTAGATTCCACTGGACACATACATAATTCTTATATTATCACTACATGTCATTCATAATATTCATCTTCAGAACCTGGAGAAAAATAAAAAAAATAATAAAGGGGTGAGGTCAGAATCATGGTAAGGGTAAGTAATAAAATAGATGCATAAATATAGAGAATGGTGAATAACTAAAGTATATATTCCATTAAAACATAAAATTTGGCATAAAATGGATGGAATAAAATATGATAAAATAATTCCATAATATAACCTAATCTTTGATATTATACTAGTATATTAATAACATGGAATATCAATTACTAGTTTCATAATGAGGAAATGCATAATGTCGGATGTCATAATCATTTTCTGAAAGCCTTATCCAAGAACACCGTACATAATGTGTAAAAATATAGTCTAGATTGTCTCAGGATACATAACGATGAATTAAAGGGATATAGCGGGCCTAACCCATAACATAATAAGTAAAATAAATTCCTTATAATAATGTTGATAAACAGAATCAACTTATACATTTGAAATGTAAATAACATTCCCTAATATGTACACATAATAACTAACTATTATACGTAGTATTGTGAATGGAATCAAGATAGAAAATCTATAGTTAAACTGATCAATAACCATTTAATAAAATATGGAGTATATGAAATATAAGAGACATACCTAAATAATGTATAATACCATTATAATTGTTGATATAGATGATAACAATCTAATAAAATCATCGAGGAATTGTTGAGGGAAATCCCCTTTTACTTAAAAAATGATGATTTATTTTGGCAAAATTAATTTCTATTATTCATGTCATTTTTATAAATCCATAAATTAAAAAATATTCCTTTTTATGAATAAATTTGTTATTTTAGAAAAAAAATGGTAACTTTTAAAAAAATGGATGGTATATAAAAATGGGTGAAAATTTGAGATGTTCCCTTTAACCAGTCTTGAGTATCTAGAATAATTGAGTAGGTAAAGTTATAAAAAATATATTATCCCATGGAGGAATATCTTTTTAGGAATATAAGAACAGAATTTATGATAATTATATAAAAATAATTAATAAATACATTATTGTATACCGAAAATAATATCCAAAATAAATATGGATGCTCATGAAGGAAACCCTTACCTTATGCCAGAGTGGGTTTTCTACTTTACCCTCACATCATGGATAATCAAATTAATTAATTAATTCGGAACATTATATGCATGTATTGGATTTGAAAAAAAATTATGTTAATTTTTGGTCTTTTGATTAGTTATAAGATACAATTTTATCTCTTTAGAGTTTTTATTTCCCTTGTTTTCACTATCAGAAAACATGTATAAGAGTATAAAAGATAATGTGGAATGAGTACAATTCTATAGAAATTAATTTATAAGATATTAATAAAAATATAGAATAATAGATTGTTATATAATTATTTTTTTATATTTTATGAGGATGTGTCATTATATAAAACATTTCTGATAATCATTTATGTTATTTAGGTGGGTTTTCGATCATTATGAACTACTTTTGACATATGAATTAATATTATTTATATATAATAGTTCTAGAACATTATATAAGTTTTAATAACTATATTATAGCCTATTTTATCCACAAGAGGTGTCTTAATTCAATCCTTAAATTAAAAAATAAATAATGAATATCTATCATTCACGATGGTTGTAAATCGGCACCAGAAATACAATTATTTTTTGTTAAAATAAAAGAGAGAGAGAGAGAATGAATTTAGAGTAAGGACATTACAATATCATGATATCATTGCAGTATATATATGATAACAGATTTATCATTTTCATTTGGAAATTCATGTTTATGGGAGAAAAAAAATTTAAATTCAAAATAAATTAAACGAACATGGTAGAAGAATTAACCTCTTAAATACATCTCATTGAAATCATCTTAAAGGGGATTGTTTTTTATTTTTTTTAATGAAAAAATGATCATTGATTTTTTGGGAGAGGCTTGGGGAAAGTATTGGTCATAAAATTAACAAGATTACGGATTTATTGGTGTGAGTAGAAGTGGTGGTGATGGGTGTTATTTATATTGGGGGAGATGGGTGAATTTTTAAAATTTTATACTTTTTTTTATTATTTCATCAAATTATTATGAATATTTTTATCCTTGTCATCAAATATATTAAACTATTTAATGAACTTTTTTTATTATGGGCTTACATATTCCATATATCACATATGACTAAAAAAGCATTTATTGAACATTTATCGTAAATTATCTTATTTTAATAATCAACCAAAAGTCATGTATTCTATAAAAATACAAAAAATTAACCCCTACCATATTTCCTCATTTATAATTTACAAATTAACTCCATTTTAGGAAAATAATTTCCAAAATTTAAGAAAATTAATTTTTAATTAAAACCTTCCTTTACTAAAAATATACTGATTTAAAATTCATAGCTTATTATATAAGAGTTTCAAAAATTTAGTAAGGTCTCTTAAAATCATCCTAAAATAATATAAGAAAAAATATTAATTTAGAAAAAAATTTATGTAAATAAATTTTCTTTTAAATAATTTTATAAATAATCTTATTTCAATTAAAAATATTACTTAATAAAACCAACAATTAATTAGTGTTTTTTCAAATATTAGTTTACTTATAATATGATAAAATTAAATGATATATTCATTTATAAGGATCCTAAATATTTTTTATACATTCATTTGTCATGATATTATATAGTAGGCTAATGTACTATTCATAAGGGTCATATTAATATTTCTAATGTCAAGTTACTATTTCATCTATATATGATCTTTAACTTATATAAAGACTTATTATTTAATTAATTATCCATTTATGATGTTCTTATTGAGTTATATAATAAATATTATTTGATATATACTATATGAAATTAAACATTATGAGGGAAATTTCATTGATTGGGTTTTGTGCCATTAAATTATCCCCTCCTAAAAAAGTCCATTCTAAAAATTTCCATAATGTCACTCCAAAAAATGTTTTTGGTAGTTCTAAATAATATGCTTCTCAGGATCCCACGTCCCCACTTCAATTTTCTGTATTTTATAAATTAAATTTATTAGATGAGTTATTTGTTTCTTCAATGACTTTTCTTTAGTGTCCAAAATCTAGATAGCCTTTTCACATTGAAGTAATTTAGGATCCAATTCTATTCATTCATGTGTGAGAACATGTGTTCGATCTGGAATGAAAATCCTTAACAAAGTGATATGAAACATATTATGTACCATAAAAGGATTGGAAGAATTGAATAACTCCAATCAACATATCTAATTCTCTCTAAAATCTCAAAATGGATAATATATGAGGGACATAGTTTCCATTTTATCCCTAATCTTATAACAACCTTCAAATGAGATACTTTCAAGAAAACATTATTTCCCACCAATAATTATGAATCCTTCCTTCAATTTTCTGAATTTTTATTTTCCATAATTTTACCTTATTTGATATATGTTTTAATAAAAATTAACTTCTATATTGTCTCCTCCTCAAGCCCTGGACCTACATGAAACCATTCACCAAATTCAACCCAACATGTTGGTGTGTGACATGACTTTATGTATAGTTCTTTATATGGTGCCATTTGAATTATAGAATGCAAACTATTTTTTTACAAAAATAGTACCAAAGGTAAATACTAATCCCACATACTTTTATGGTCATGTGAGAATGATCTCAACCTATCTTATAATTTTTTGATCGGCCATTCCGAATGTCGGTCAGTTTGTGGGTGATAAGGAGTACTCAAATGATGATCAATACCCAAATCCTTATATAGAGTCATCTAAAATTTTGATGTAATTTTTGGATAATGATCAAACAAAATTGTGATATGTGATACAATAATTCCTTAAACATCTAGAAACACACTATTTTATTAAAAAAATCCACTCTTATATCAAGGAAATGTGCATATTTGGTATGTCGGTCAAAAATCACCCTTATTGCATCATTATTTCATGTATTTTATTGTAATCTAGTGAAATTTTTTTCTTATGTCAGCCCATTATATTTTAGGAATAGTTATAGGTTACATGAATCATCTCAAATTTTTTCTTTCAACGATCATATGTTGACTGACTAACCATCTTGAAACATATTCTGCAATATACTACATTATTATATAAGACTATAAATGTTCCTCCATATATATATACATCTTTTTGATACAAGTGTGAATAGAGAAATTATAACTATAGTAATCATCCAATAACTCCCACTCTATCTCGGGTATATATAGAACACATATCTTGTCCCAAATTTAATAATTCCATCATCATACAAGAAGTCTACCATTGTCCCATCATTCACAAATTTAATTTTCTTTTGAAGACTATCATCATAATTCTAAGTACATTAAATGATTTCCAATAAATATTTTTGAGAAACCAATTTAAAAAGTGATGAGGTTTCACCTTATTTGATAATTCACATATCAATATTTTCATTATCCATGTATTCAGGATCCTTGTCAATCCTCATTTTGTTTAGAACTCAATGATCCTTCCCACTCAAAGAATATTATACTTTATTAACCGCCCATAGGAGTTATTTTCTTATAAAATAATAATCCATGAGTAGTTAGATCCATAAATTTTTTTGGATGATGTGTTATTTCTATGAGAAAATATATTTTATTATCTTTTGGCCAATATATATCTCATTTCATTTACCAAAAATATAGTGTCCCTATACTATCAGAGAAAATATAAAAACTTATTACTCAATATCATGTTTTTAATAGTTTTTTAGGTAATTTGAGCTTCCATAATGCATATGATATAAATTTATCATTCTTCATAAGGACAAAACTGAGTCATTTCTTTGATTCATCACTATAAATGATAAATCCACCATTTATCAATGGTAGAGTTAAGATCAATGATTTCAATAATTTATTCATCAATTATTTAAATCATTCTTAACATTATTTTCTCTATATGAACATATCCCCTTAATAAGTACGATTGATTAATATTTTAGCTTCTAATATAACATTATAAAAGAAACACTGATAATAACCCTCTAATCCAATAAAACATTATAACATTGTTATGTTAATTTATGTAGAAAAGTTTTTTGTATCTTTTTCCATTATAATATGAATTTATATTACATCCCAAGAGACAATATTTCCACAAAAATAATCATATTAAAGACAAAATTCAGGCATGCAAAACATCCCATATTATTCATTTTTCTATGAGTTTATAGAATAATTCACAAGTGATTCTCATTTCCTTTTATATTTTTTATTACACCAATGTATCATCAATGAATTCCACATAAAAATAATCAACATATTCCATGAAAATCATATTCATTTGATACATGCAAATGTAGGGTGTATTAGTCAGTCCAAATGGAATAATTTAAAATTATTAATTTCCATACATTATTCAAAATGATGCCTTTAGAATATCTTCATTCTTAGCACATAATTTATGATATCTATATCGAAGGTAAATATTCAAAAACTATTGAGCTCTCTGATTTTGATCAAAAAAATCATCAATCCATGGGATGAAATACTTAATCGTTATTTTTATATCATTTATTTCTCTATAGTCAATGAAAAGCCTCATGGATCCATTATCATTAATAAAAACTAGAACATGGGATCTACATCGAGAAATAGTACAGTGAATAAATCCTTTATCACTCAATTCATATATATGTTACTACAATTATACTAATCCCATAGTATTTATTCAATATGGATTATTTGATATATGTCTTACACTATGAATTAAATCAATAAGGAATTCAACTTCATTCTAGGGAGGATGTCCAGGTAAATCCATTGTAAATACAATGATATATTAATACACCATTGATATATCCTGAATTTTAAAATTGAAATATAATTTTCAATCATCCCCCCATGGGTTTTAGTTAGTGGAGAAACTAGGGGTGGATCTAGATGAGAATAAGATAGAGAATTTTTCTTATTTTAAGATAAGGTATGGTACATCATTCTCAAAAATTGTAACTTCCTTATTCATGTAATATAATTTCATATAAATATTTTATAGGGAAGACATAATTATTATTATATAAAATTCAATCACAAGTGTGATAAAAATTTGTGAAACTAAATCATGTTTATGTGTCATAAATGGGTCTGACCGACACATATTCATTATAATGATACTTCCCTTATGAGTTTTGTCTAAAAAATGATTTCTTAAATCTAAAGATAAATGTATCATTTTTATGGATAATTTAGAAGATATAAAATAATTATATGATTGAAACAAATAAATAATTTTCCATGTTTGTGGAAATGAATAAAGTACTATCCACAACATAATTATGATCTTTATCTTCATCAGTTTTGGAAGTATAGGCTTGGCTATGATCCTTTGTAATTTTATGGATAAGGACTCCATGATGGTTAAGAATATCATTTCCAAAATGTATATTCTCTTCTAAATAATATCATTGAATATTTTTAGATTATTTCACTTCCTTTCAATCACAGTCTCGGTGGACTTTTTCTCCAAACTTTTAACAAACACCCATACCCTATAGAGATGTACCAAGTATAATATACCAAAAATTAGCATATTATAGAAAATAAACTATTCAATGATTCCCCTTTTTCATATTTTCATATCTATGGTATTTAAAACCCATATTCTTCTCTTATATTAATTTTAAGTCATTTGAAATAGAGTTTTTTTCAATCTTGATAGAAAATGAGACTATATAATTATATGATGAGAAATTTTGGGAGACTAATTCACTTTATAGGAATGATTTTAAACAATCAAATTATCAGTTAATCATGCTCCTTGGATTACATATTTGTTGTACAACATGACCTTCTAAACATTAAAATTTGGATTCATAATTCAGAAAAATTTCATCATCTTTGTTTCTAAGGCATAATAATTTCTTCTACATAACCAATCTTTATGGAATAGAAAATATTTTTTAGGAAAAATTCCTTAAAATCCCATAATTCTATTTTTGTAATTTATTAATCCTCATTTTTTTCTATGAATTAATGACAACCATTGATCTGTATATCCTATAAATAGATAGACCCCCATGAAAACCATAACATTTTCATTACTTCTCAATGCAAGAAATATATTTTCTAACAAACATATCCAATACTCAGCTAAAAATGGAGTTGTACTCCCATTTAATGTTGTAAGACGTTGTTTCATAAAGCATTCAAACTGTGATTCTCTATGTTGTGGTTCATGATGCTCTCTCTGGGTATGGTTATTTTTTATAACCTCAGTCAGTTAACTTAGTATAGTTATATGTTTCTAAACACACATTTCAGCTCTAGTACTGACATCATGATCTTGTATATGAGTGAAATCCCTCCATGGAATATGTGCATTGATATAATGCCAATTCCTTCTACTAGGAGTCGTTTCAAAATAATTGAATACACCATATTAGTTTATGAATCATAATGTATAATATAATACTAAAGACCACATAACATAAATTGAAAATTTACATGTAAGAAATTCACATAATCAAATGCATGGTTTATTTTTGGGCATATTAATTTTATATCCTTCATAATGGTTTGTAAATAAATTGTGAATTTAAATAAGAATATCGCATGGTAGTGTCAAAATTGGTTCTTAGTATGGCTCATTGTCTTGTACTAGGTTACACCGAGTCGGGATCAGGACACCTTGTTAGTTTTATTTTCCCAAGGTACATCTTTTCTAAAATTACACCCACTTATAGTATCTATATTGAGATGTATTTCTAGGATGATCCATATAATTTCAACCTTACCACAATTCTAGGATATTCATCTATTCATATCCTCAAATTCTATCTTAGGGTTATGTTCCCTAATATATGTCTTCTAAATTTTGTTCCCATGGTTTCAAAAAAATCCTTTGATACTAACTCTAATGACAACGACCCCAATTGCATAGATATGATTATTTTCATTATTAGATTAGAATAACAAACCAGGATGTCATATCCTAAAGGACAAAATAGTTTAGATGTTTTGGAAAATCATATACAATAAAAAGTTTTACATTACAACATTGAAACAGAAATACCATATAGAGATTCTATTAAAAACATCCATCACTCCATGAATATCCCTACAATTCTTTCAAAATAATCATTTTAACATTAGAATGAAGAATTAAGAAATCAAAAGGTGTGAGATCATATGACCAATAAATGTATTTTAATTTAGAGGAATCTTTGATATATGACATGGTGAATGACTAATAGTACACACTCCATTAAAACAAATTCATAAGCATTAAATAGGTGAAATTAATGAAAATTAAATAATTACATAAAAAAACATAACAATGGATTATCAAATAGTCGAATAATCACAAGGAATATCAATTACTAGTTTCATAATTATGGAATGCAAAATTTATGATATTATAGACATATCATAAAGGCTTCGACCATTACACCATATATAATTGGTAAAAACCCAGTATAGTTTGTGTAATTATACATACTAGTGCATCGAGGTGATATAGAGGGACCCACCTATCAGTTATTATATCCAATAAATTCCACATATGAATAGTTATATACATTAACAATATATATATATATATGAAATGTAAATACCTTTATCCAATATTTAAACAAAATCACAAACCATTATAAGTATTATGGTGACTGGTATCAAAATAGGACATCAATAGTCAAAATGTTCATAACCATTAATCAAAATATGGTTGGTGATAAAATCAAATGATGAACCTCAATAAAGAATAAAATTCATCAGAGTTGTTAAAATAGATGAAAATTCTCTAAACCAATAATTGAAAAACTCATGAACGAAATTCCATTATTACATTGTAAATAATTGTTATTATTGAAAAAATCAATGGTGTTTTTCATTATTTTTTGTAAAAAAATTTAAACGAACAAAGATAAATTTTCCAAGAAATTTTGTGATTTTTCCCAAATAGTTGTGTATTATTACAAATTAAGGATGGTACCAGAGAATGGGTATGTAAATGAGACATTCGAGTTAATCTTACTTGTGGATCTAGAATAATTCTAAAGGGAACCATATAAAACATGTATTATACCATAGAAATATATGTGTTTGGGACATATAGTTATAATGTAAAAGAAAATATAAAAATAAATAATAATTTTTTTGTATATAGTATCTCATCACCCAAATGAAAATAGTGGTTTGGGAATGAAACCCTTACCTTATGTCTAGATATGTTCTTCCCTTGACCTTAACATCCAAGATAATAAAATTAAATAAATTAACTAAATAATTAAATCTCATATATATATATATATATTATTTATTATAATTTTATTATGTTCATTTATGGATTTTTTCATGAGGTATAAGATACATTTTTTATCACCCGGGAGTATTTGTTTCCTTGGTTTTCATGATCGGTATACTTCTATATGAGCAACAAAGCTCATGTGGTATGGGTAAAATTCTCCTGAATTTAATTTATATGATATAATTTAACATACCTTTGAATAAATGGTTATATAATTTATTTGGTAATATGGTATGAGGAGGTGTTATTAGATAAAAAATTAGTGATAATCGTTTTGATTATTTTTGTGGTTTTTGGATAATTTAGAGATCATTTTGTCACAATATTTAATTATATATATATAATTGTTATATAATATTGAATAGGTTTTACTACACATATTATTGTATTTTTAACCATAAATATTGTTTCATTACTAAACATTGAAGGGAAAGTGAAGAATGAAAATATATTTTCTATGGACTTTGTAAATCAGTATCTCGTGGATGACGATTTAATTTTTAAAATAAAATTGAGAGAGAGGGGGAAAAGAGTTTGTAGTCAGATATTCCACTAACATGATATCATTTATTTTTATATATTATACTATATTTTTTATGATCATTTGGTAATAAGATTTCAGGTGACAATTATAAACGAAATGAACTTAGAAATATAATAAACGGAAATGGAAGTGGATATTTCCTCTTGAATAATCCTCCTTAGTAACGTCATTAAAGGGATATGTTTTTGACATTTATTAACACCAAAAACTATTTTAAATTGTGGAATGTATTGGGGAGAGGATTGGGATGAAATATGATGATATTATAGTTCTATAGGAGGGATGACATGTGGTATTGGGAGGTGGTATTTATAATGGGGGAGAGGGAACATGAGCCTCTGCCTAGTTGGTGAGGACTATGCCAACACATCCAATAGTCCCAAGAACAAATCTGGGTGGTGAAATATTTATAGGATACTGTATCAGAATTGTATCAGGAACTATAGTAGAAACAATTCAGCACTGTAGCATAAAAACAATTCATCTATATGTGCCTTTGGAACAAGGTTTTGGTCCTCGGGTCCAAAACGTCTATTGGACCACCCAATTCGTTCAGGATAGTTGTATCTCAAGGCTTTAGGGAAATCTCATGGCCTTTAAGACACCCAAATTCCTTTAGTCCACATTAAATACAAAGATGTATCAATCAAATTACTAGGTATAAGGATCTCAATGGGGATTCAGAGTAGGAGCATTCACCATAACAGAGCTAACTAGAATTTGGAGATTGAGAGGGTACAAAATTTCCAATGGTACCATTCCTATGAATATCATCATAGGTCAGCTATCGAACCATCCTTGAAAATATGGAGTGATGATAACATGAATTATTTTGGGGAAGAGCAGTTCCAGGTTGACTTGTCTGGGTGATTTCCTCTATGACGGATGAGTCATGTAATTGTATCTTAAGACTTCAGGCCATGTAAGGGTTCGCAAACACCCCTTGAATTGTGGATTATCAAAAATAATTAAAAAAAGGAAGACCATTAGACCTATAAGGCCCTAGCCTTAAATCTTACTTAATCTTGAGTTATTTCAAGAATACAGGTTGAGGATATTTTCAGGTTTACAGTTTTAGAGAATTACATCATAAGTCAAGCATTACACTCCACATTTAAACAAAGTGGTTATATAAAAGATAGTAGTCATTTTTCCCATCATTGGAAGCATATTTAAAATAAAACATAGATTCTTTCTTGAAAATTCCTTGACACTATCATCACATCATGTACCTTTCCCTTGACCTGTGAAAAACATTTCAAAACATGGGATGAGAATAAGAATATCAGCAAGGGATATAAAAGTGTGCAATTAAAAAATTAGTCCATGTATGAAATCATAATTTACTCATAAAACATAAGCATTTTAACATACCTCGTCAAATCATGAATAAATCATAGAAATCATAAGACATAAATATATTTGAGCATTCATAACATTCTTACGTAGGGAGTAACCCTCATGGTTCTGTTTGGAATAACCATCACAGTATATTCCCTAAATCTCTTCGGATAAACCTTAACGTTTAACCCCTTCGTGTTACCGAATTCATTGGAGAGATATATCGGGCTCACTCGCCCTATGTTTATCACGGAACCACCCGTCTTCATTACAGTGCCCAAGAACCATAACATAATTGTATCATATAAAACATGCATAAAGGAAACATAAAATTTCCACATTTCAATCACAAGATATCAATACAACACATTGATATAATAAAAAAATTATAAAATTTTTTTTCAATAACAAAATAAAAGAAAAGTAAAACATGGTATTTATTTTTCATTTAAATAAATGTAATGGGTTGTAGAGGAAGCCAAAACTAAAATAATGGTCATGGCGGCGGAGAAGTCGTTGTTGCCGCATACGTACGGCAAAAACATTCCCGTTTGTCGTTTAGTAAAAAACTTTGTATAAAAAAATATTCCTTTTGAATAAGAATAAAAGTAAATGGGGTTTATACACCGTATAAAATAAAGTTGTGTATAAAACAAAATATGCCTCAATGAAAGTAGATTGAGACGAAGTCCCTTACCTCGAATCTGACTTGACTCGATCATTCTTAAATATTTTGAATAAAAAATATGAGTTAATTTCTACTTGTTTAAGAACCTTTTTCATGTTTATTATTTCTTTTATATCACTTATTACCATGTCGTGAACACTATGTAATTATTTATGTTCATAACGGTCGTTTTAACGATCATTGGTACTTGAGTAAAAAATAATCTCTTTATAATTACAAGTTTTTCATGAATCCATTATATCCAGAGTTATATTAATGATGTAGATATCATATATATCATATATATCCAGTATATACATGCATTTATAATTTTAAATAACATTTAGAGGTATGAAATGAAATGCACAGTTCATGGAGATGGTAAGCTGTACGTACGCATGAACTCTACATTCGTTTCTATTTCATATTTTATGGAATGGAATCATAATTATATTAAGGTATATTATAATTCCAATATTTAATCATATATAATATCATTAATTCCTTCCTTTATACGTCCCACATATGGCATTAACGAATCAAATCACTTTGAGTGGGTGGTAGTCCGCATTTCCTAAAATTAAGATATCATGATTACCCATAATGGGAACCATAAAGGTATGAAAAAAATGAAAAATACAGAAGATTAAGGAAAAAATAAAAATATTATATATTATATATAAATATATTTTCATATTAATGGCCACCTTTGAAGTTGTTTGAAGAATATTGAACAATCATTATTTAATGAGGCAGAAATTCACCATTCACGGAAACAGTATGTTCATTAACAATTAGATGAATGTGTGTGTATGTGTAGCTCGAATCCTTCTTATAACAACATCCATGTTTATTGAAGATACTTGTGTTGTTACAAAAGAAATGAATAAAATAGTTTAGGGGGTTGGAGAAGAAAAATAAAACAAAAGAACATTAGAGAAGACATTACCTTTAAATCGGGTAACTCTTCTTGGTTTGAACCACAATGGTATCTTAAAGAGATTTATGCCTAAGGTAAGGCTTCAAGGATTAAGATAGGGATGTGGAGAGATAAAATGATCAAGCCTTGGCCAAGTCAAAGGCTTGAGAAGTGTGGGTAAGGAGGTAGAGGTAGGGGCCTTTTATAAAGGGAGAGGAGGGGCACTCTTGGAAAGTTTAGAAATGTTACATTATTTTAAAAAGAGTTTCGGATTTAAATGGTCCCACATTGATATATTTGAAGTATAATGTGATAAGAGTTCGAAATATACTCTAACAATAGGTATTTGACATGTGTATGTCTTAGATTAAACATTATCTTTTAATTTTATTTATATCGCTAATTAATGAGGTAATCGTTGCATCATCATGATGTCATAAATAATTTAATTTATTTAATGTCTAAAAATTATAAATAAACTAATATGATATAGGAAAAATATTTATCTTTCCAATGAATATTTATAGTCTAATAGATAATTTATGTAGACAAAATTATAAATGTTTTACTCAGGTTATACATTCTTTGTTATATTTAACTTTCTTTAAAAAAAATATAAAGTGTCACATTCACCCAAAAGTGATTCCATGGTGTCCCTATGTTTGGCACAAGGCATACCATGATCGTACATGAAACAACCAGTAGCATTAGGACATATGTTGGTGTCATTTTCTGTTATTATGATTTTATTTTATTATCCGTAACTACCAGATTACTAGTTAATCAAGATAATTAAAGATTATTACCGTCGTTACTATCCACAATGTCCAAAAACAAAATGTTCTTAATTACCTTCTGATTCTAAATATGGAATCCATTTTACCAAATTTTATACATAATAATAGAAATAATTTTTTAAAAATAATTCTCGTTGTCAAAACAAATAGCGGGTTTTTTTTTGAAACAAAATCTATGAAAAGTATGGCACTAGGTTATGCCTAATTCCAAAGTGAAATTAATTATAATGACCACCATTGGATTAGATGGTAAAAATATATTATAATTACACTTTAATACCAATTAAAAAGATAATCTAACCATATTATTATATTATATGAAAATGCACTTTTGATGTAAAATGTAGTATTTTTCACTATTCATTAAAAAATGAACATGGTCAAAAAAATACCAATAATTTACCCAAGGTAAATTTCAATGTCCCAATCATAAATAATAAGTTTATTTTGACAAATAGAGCATATAAAATTTTCAATAGATAGATTTCAAAATGGTTCTCCATCAAAAGGTGGTAAAATAATCTTTTAAAAATATAGGTGTATTCTATGCTTAAGATTGGATTTATTCTCATTTTAAGCCTAAAAACACTATCTAATTCTTAAATAGACATAGTTAAGAATTTATTATTATTAATTACTTACTTGGGATGTTACATCCTTCACCCCTCTAGAAAATTGCATCCCCGCAATTTATTTACTTATCGAATAAGTGGGGGTATTTATACCTCATTGCATTTTCAGATTCCCATGTAGCCTCTTCAATCATGTGTTTTTTTCACAAAACCTTTACCTGATGAATCACCTTATTCCGCAACACCTGCTTCTTGTGGTCAAGAATCTTGACTGGTTGTTCCTTATAATATAGATTCTCTTTTAGCTGAACTACCTCTCAACTCAAAACATGATATGGATCTGGCATGTACTTCCTTAACATTGAAACATGAAAAACATTGTGTACCTAAGATAAATTCGGAGGTAAAGCCACTCAGTATGAAACTGATCCAAATCTCTCCAAAATTTAATATGGTCTTATGACCCTTGGACTCAACTCTCCTTTCTTACCAAATCGCATGACACTTTTTCATGGTGAGACTTTGTGGAAGACATGATCACCTACCTCAAAAGAAAGATCCTTCCTCTTGATGACTGCATAACTCTTCTGCCTGCTCTGAGCTGTTCTCATGTGTCTCTATATCAGCAAAACTTTTTCTGCCAACTCTTCTACCAATTCTGGTCCCATCAACTTCCTTTCACCCACTTCATCCCAGAAAGTTGGAGTTCGACACCACTTCCCATATAATCCCTCAAATAGTGCCATAAGTATACTGGAATGAAAACTGTTATTATAGGAAAACTCCACCAAAGATGATGTTGGTCCCAAGTCACCTGATAATCTATCGAACAAGCACGTAGCATATCCCTCAAATTCAGAATTGCTATTTTTGACTGCCCATCTGATTGAGGATGAAAAGCTGTACTAAAATTTAATTCAGTACCCAACGACTTTTTAAGGCCTTTCCAATAGTTAGATGTGAACTTGGGATCACGACCAGATACAATGGAGAGAGGAACTCTATGTAACCTGACAATCTCATTAAGATACAAACAGGAATGTTGATCTAGAAAAAAAGTATCTCATATAGTATGGAAATGAGCAGATTCAGTCAAGTGATCAACAATTACCCAGATTTCATTATTCCCTCGAGTTTTCTTCGGCAATACCATAATGAAGTCGAGGGATATATTCTCCCATTCCCACATGGGTATTGGTATAGGCTGAAACATCCCATTTAGTAACTCCCGCTCTACTTTATCCTGTTGACAAATCATACACTTCACAGTAAAATCAACAATATCTCTTTTCATTCCGTCAAACCAGTAATACTGCCAAAGATATCTATACATCTTAGTACTGCCTGGATAAACTGAAAATAAAGAACTATGAGCTTCACATAACAAATCTCTCTTCAACTGTGAATCACAAGGCACACACAATCTCTTCCCAAATCTCAGAAAACAATCATTATCAATGCTCAATTCAGGAAACTTACCGTTCTGAACCAGCTCTACCTTTTTTTTCAACTCGGTGTCTTGCTTTTGTGCTTGCTTAATTCTGTCTAATAGGGAATATTTAAATGATACCCGAAACATAATAGAAGGGCATCCTGCACCCACAACTTCTATTCCAATTTTCATCAAATCCTTAACCAAAGGATCACGTTCCAAATGCAACATTGTTAATGAAGCAATACATTTTCGACTCAAAGCATTAGCCACTTTATTTGTTTTTCCCGGATGGTAATGAATTTTACAATCATAATCCTTGATTAATTACAACCATCCCCTCTGTCTCATGTTCAGTTCTTTCTGAGTGAATATATACATTAAATATTTGTGATCAGTATATATTTCACACTTTACTCCATAAAAATGATGCCTCCAAATTTTTAAATAGAAAACAACAACAACTAAATCCAAATCATGTGTAGGGTAATTTACCTCAAGTGTTTTCAACTGACGTGAACAATAAGCAATTACCTAGTCATTCTGCATTAGGATGCAACCAAGTCTCTTTAATGAAGCATCACTGTAGATAAGAAACTCTCCATTCTTGGAAGGTAGTGCCAAAACTGGTGCATTCACCAATCCTTTTTTCAGTTCCTGAAAACAATCATCACATTCTGTTGTCCAGATAAACTAGACACCCTTCCGAGTTATCTTAGTCATTGGACTTGATAACCGTGAAAAATTTCTAACAATCCTTTGGTAGTAGCCTGCCAAACCAAGGAAGCTACGAATCTCAGTTATATTTGTTGGTCATGGCCATTCTTCAACGACATTTGTTTCTGCAGGATCAACAGTTATCCCATATTTAGAAACAATATGACCAAGGAAAGAAATTTGTTGCAACCAAAACTCACACTTCCTAATTTTCCCATACAATTTCTTTTCTTTTATGGTTTTCAAAATAACACTTAAATGAATTTCATTCTCCTATTTACTTTTAATAAATCACCAAAATATCATCAATGAAAACAACCACAAAAGTATCCAAGAACTCATGGAAAATTATATTCATAAGGTCCATGAATACAGCAGGTGCATTGGTTAGCCCAAAAGGAATAACTAAAAATTCATAATGACCATATCTTGTACGAAACATGGTCTTTGGAATATCTGCTTACATTACCATCAACAGATAGTACCCCGATCTTAGGTCAATCTTTGAAAAATACTACGCTCCATGGAGCTGATCAAAAAAATCAACGATATGAGGAAAATGATATTTGTTCTTAACTGTGATGTTATTCAAGGATCTATAATCGATATAAAGTCTCATTGAACCATCTTTCTTTTTAACAAATAAAACAGGAACACCCCATGGTGATGTGCTAGGTCAAATGAAACCTTTCTCTAATAGATCATGCAATTTCTCCTTCAACTATAAAAGTTCAATTTGAGGCATTCGATAAGGGGGTTTTGAAATTGGCTTAGCATCGGGAACTAAGTCAATAGTAAATTCTACTTCTCAGTATCGTATTATTTCAGGCAACTCATCAAGAAATATATCAGGATACTCATTTACCACTGGAACATCATTAATCTGAACAGTTCCCTTGTTTTTAACAATATGTGCAAGGTAACATTCATTTCCATCTTTTACAAGTTTCTCACCCTCTTGATATGTTATCAATAGTAAGGGTTCATTATTGTACCCAAAATGAAAGTATTTCTGAAAAGAAACATCTTTAGCTCTACATTCAATCTTAGCAAGATAAATAGAGAGCCAATCTATACACATGATAACATCAAACTCTACTAGAAGTAAAACAATAAGGTTTGCAAGTAGGTTCTTTCCACGTATTAGAATAGAAAGATTCTTATAAAAAATCTTTTTGCCTCAACATTTACCCCGTGTGTTTTTACCACATGTTAAGGTGTCATTTCATGAGATGGTACTCCCTTTTTACTAGAAAAGTTTTCAAAGATGAAAGAATGTGTAGACACCGAATCAAAAAACACACAGGCATAATCTGAAAAAAAAACAATGTACCTGATACCACTTCATTTGATGGCCCAACATCTACTGAAGATGTTTCAATGGATTTCACCCCCCCTTTATGCTTCTATTCTAACCACTTCCTAGCACTCGATCTATTTGTCGGACACTTGTTTGCATAGTGATCCATCCCATTGCACTTGAAACATTTCACTAACAGTAAATCAAATTTGGTCTTACCATCACCCTGATCATTTTCAGTGCAATCACGAGCCTTATGTCCCATCTTACCAAATCGGTAACACTTTCCAGAATTCAGAAGACATTCCCCAACATTCCTTTTACAACATTTATCACAAAATTAAAACTTAGTTTTCTTACCATTATACCTGTTTGAAGAATTCTTCCCATTATCCTGCCACCTCGGTCTCGTCTTCTGTTGGTTGTTATAGAACACTTAATCATCGGAAAACTCCATTTCCACCTTCTTAGAACATCGAAAAATATTATCATAACTTTTGAACTCACAAGAAGCCAATTCCCTTCAATATTTTGGCTTTAATCCTGAGTAAAAATGACCAATTATACTATCAAGGTCTCAGATAAAATTTGGAGCATTCCTTGCCAATTGAGTGCACCTCTCTTTATAAGCAGCCACTGATTCATCCACTTGCCTCAATTCCAAGAATTGTTTTTCCATCCTAAGTCAAAAATACTTAGGAAAATACTTCTCAAGAAATATACCTTTGAATTCATCCTAGTTGAGAGCATCAATCTCTTCAACGTCCCTGATATTTTTAACCATCGACCACCACTGATCTGCTTCACCCTCTAAATGGTAAATAGCAATATTATCCTTTTGATTTTCTGAACACCCCATGACCTCGAAAATATTCTCCAGTGCTTTAATCCACCCTTCAGCTAGCACAGAGTTAGATGATCCTCTGAATGATGGGGGATGTTGCCTCATGAAAGGTTCCACCACTGACATGTTCCTATGCGGTTGATCTGGCTGATCTTGTGCAAGGATACCACGACCATTTATCATTTGAGTCAACTGCACCATCACTGCAACAAACTATTCAGTTCCAATTACGAACATCTTAGGTTGCTGATTCGGAAGGTTATTTCCTACTGTATGCCTTTCTAGCACTGCTTCCCTGTTTCCTCTGCAGAAATCCATTCTGAAAAACATGTTTTAGATGAAGCAACATGGTAATCTTCAAATGCTATAACATTTCAAGTTGACCATAAAGAAATTTGGATAATCATTTAATCGAATTCTAACTCCTATTGTTATCTAGGCCGACCTCTGATACCAACTATAAGTCCACGACCTTAAACATTAATTAATCTTGAGTTATTTCAAGAATACATGTTGAGGATCTTTTCAGGTTTAGATTTTTAGATAATTAGATCATAAGTCATGCATTACACTCCACATTTAAAAAAAGTGGTTACATAAAATATAGTACTCAATTTTTCCCATAATCGGAAACATATTTAAAATAAAACATAGATTCTTTCTTGAAACTTCCTTGACACTATCATATCATCATATACCTTTCCCTTAACGTGTGAAAAACATTTCAAAACATGGGATGAGTATAAAAAGCTCAGCAAGGGATATAAAACTGCGCAATGAAAACATTAGTCCATGTATGAAATCCTAATTTACTCATAAAACATAATCAATTTAACATACCTCATCAAATCATGAATAAATCATATAAATGATAAGACATAAAGGTAACTTGAGGCATTCATAACATTCTTACGTTGGGAGTAACCCACATGGTTACGTTTGGAATACCCATCACAGTATATTCCCTAAGTCTCTTTAGAGAAACCGTAAAGTTTAAACCCTTCGCATTACCCAATGCATTGGAGAGCTATATCAGGCTCACCCACCCATAGTTTATCAGGGAACCACCCTTCTTCATAACAATGCCCATGAACCATAACATAATCGTATCACATAAAATATGTATAAAGGAAACATAACATTTCCATATTTCAATCACAATATATCAATACAACACATTGATATAATAAAAACATTATGAAAACAATTTTCAATAGAAAAATAATATAAAAGTAAAACATGGCACATATTTTTCATTTTAAAAAAAGTAATGGCTTGTAGAGGAAGCCGAAACTCAAATAATGGTCAAGGCAGCGGAGAAGTAGTTGTCACCACATACATACGACAAAAACATTCCCTTTTGTCATATAGTAAAAAAATTCGTAAAAAAAAAATTCCTTTTTAATAAGAATAAAAGTAAAAGGGGTTTATACACCGTATAAATGAAAGTTGTGTATAAAACAAAATATTCCTCAATGAAAGGGGATTGAGACGAAGTCCCTTTACGTCGTATCCGACTTGGCTCGATCATTCTTTAATCTCCTAAATAATAAAAATGAGTTAATTTCTAATTTCATAAGAACCTTTTTCAAGTTCATTATTTCTTTTATATCACTTATTACCATGTCATGAACACTATGTAATTATTTAAGTTAATAATTGTTGTTTTAACAATCATTGGTACTTGAGTCAAAAATAAACACTTTATAATTACAAGTTGTTCATGTATCCATTATATACAGAGTAATATTTAAGATTTAGATATCATATATATCATATATATATATCCTATATATACATGCATTTATAATATTACATAACATTTAGAGGTAATAAATGAAATGCACCGTTCATGGAGATGGTAAGTCATACATACGCATGAACGCTACTTTCATTTCTATTTCGTATTTTATGGAATGGAATCATAATGATATAAAGGAATATTATAATTCCAGTATAATATCATATATAATATCATTAACTCCATCCTTTATACATCCCACATATGGCATTAACGAATAAAATCACTTTGAGGGGGCGGTAGTTTGCACTTCCTAAAATGAAGATATCGCGTTTACACATAACTGAAACCATAAAGGTATGCCAAAAATGAAAAATACAGAATCTTATGAAAATAATAAACACATTATATATCATATATAAATATAGTTTCATATTAATGGCCACCTTTCAAGGTGTTATAAGAATATTGAACAATCATCGTTTCGTGAGGTAGAAATTCCCCATCCACGGAAACAATATGTTGTTTAACCATTAGATGCAGGTGTGTGTAAGTGTAGCTCAAATAATTATTATAAAAAAATTCTACTATATTCAATATACTGGTGTTGTTACAAAATAAATGAATAAAAAGAGTTTAGGGGGTTGGAGAAGCAAAATAAAACAAAAGAACATTTGAGATGACTTTACCTTTAAATCGAGTAACTCTTATTGGTTTGAACCAAAATGGTTTTTTCAAGATCTTTATGCATAAGGTAAGGCTTCTAGGATGAAGAGAGGGATGTGGAGAGGTAAATTGAGCAGGTCTTGGTAGAGCCAAAGGCTTGAGATGTGTGGATAAGGAGGTAGAGGTGTGGGCTTTTTATAAGAGGAGAGGAGGGGCACTCTTGGAATGTTAATAAATGTAACATTATTTCAAAAAGAGTTTCGGATTTTAAAGGTCCCATATTGATATATTTCTAGAATAAGGTGATAAGGGTTTGAAATATACACATAAAATTGGTCTTTTACAAATGTACGTCTTAGATTTTAGATTAAATTTTCATTTTATTTAAATCGTTAATTAATGAGGTAATCGCTGCATCATCATTATGTCATAAATAATTTAATTTATATAATGTCTAAAAATTATAAAACAAATACTACGATGTAGGAAATATTTTTATCTTTCCAATTACTATTTACAGTCCAATAGATCATTTATGTAGACAAAATTAAAAATGTTTTACTCAGGTGATACATTTTTTTGTTATATTTAACATTCTTTAAAAATAAAAAGATAAAGTCTCACATTCACCCAAAAGTGATTCCATGGGGTCCATAAGTTTGGCACAAGTCATACCATGGTCGTTCATGACACAACCAGTAGAATTAGGACACATGTTGGGGTAATTTTGTATTATTATGATATTATTTTGTTATCCTTAACTACCCGATTACTAATTAATCAAGATAATTAAAGATAATTACCGTCATTACTATTAATAATGTCATGAAACAAAAGTGTCATAATTAGATAATTTGGACCGTCTGATTAAAAATATGGAATCAATTTTCCCAAATTCCAAACATTTAAATTTCAATAAATAATTTATAAATAATTCCCATTGTAAAAACAAATAGCGGGTTTTTTTGAAACGATATCTATGAAAAGATTGGCACTTGTTTATGAGCAATTCCAAAGTTAAATTAATTATAATGACCACCATTGGATTAGATGAAAAAAATATATTCTAATTAGACTTTAAGACCAATTAAAAAGATAATCTAACCATATAGTTAAGTTAGATGAAAAAGTAGTTTTGACGTAAAATGCAGTTTTTTTCACTATTCATTAAAAAAAATGAAGATGCTCAGAAAAATACCAAAAAATTACCCAAGGTAAATTTCAATGTCCCAATCAAAAATAATAAGTTTATTTTGAAAAATATAGAATATAAAATTGTCAAAAGATAGATTTAAAAATGGTATGCCATCAAAAGGCGGTAAAACAATCTTTTAAAAATATTTGTGTATTTCATGCTTATGATTGGATTTATTCTCATTTTAATCCTCTAAAACACTATCTAATTCATAAATTGACATAGATAATAATTTATTATTATTAATTACTTACTTGGGATGTTACAAGACCATTCATGTACAATGGATGAGAGGGGATAGTTTGGAATATTTTTCTTATTTGATTACAATTTTGGCTCAAGATATTGAGTATTTTGAGAAATATCATAAAATATATTAAAACAATGATGGATATATTGTGATTATGGACTTAAATTATCCATACCTCTCAAATGAATCAATAAATCATTTATTAATTTTTATTATAAATTAATATATTTTACTTTTCCCCATCAATTCATGTTTTTAAAAAAAACCAAATAAATCATACAAACCATTTTACGATTTATATAATTTATGAAATGAACTCCATTTTAGAAATTAATTTATACAAATAAGAAAAAATTAAAAATTTAATTGAAACAATTATTTAATCAAAAATATATATATTTTAAATTTATAACTTATTTTATAAAACATAAAAATATATCTACAGTCCTTTAAAAACATCCAAAAATAATGAGTATAAAAATGATAATTTATTAATACACTTAATGTAAATAAATTTTCACTTATAAATTTTTATTTATTATACAATTCCAATATAATATTGATGAATTACACAAATTCCAACAATTAATTAATTATTTTTTTTAAATATTAATTTACCAATATTTGAAATAATTATATGATACATTAATATATAAGGTGCCTAAATTTTATTTATATTTTTTGGGTTATGTAACTAACCATTCGTAGGCATTTCTATTCATATGGGTTATATTACTATTCATAGGGTCATGTTAATAACTCATCTATATTGGATTCATATATTTTAGAAGGACCTCTTATTTCATTTAATCTTAATTTAAGATGTTTTTATTGTGTTCTATAAGTAAATTTATGTGATCTATACAATGTGAAATTATCACAACATGGGAAATTTCATTGATAGTGTTTTTGTCATTACACTTATTCCCACAAAATGGTCTAAAATAATATATGCAATTCAATCCACAAACACCAGATCCAAATAATAATCCTCTAATGTAAAATAACACCCTAACTAGAGAAAGAAGACCAAAAAAGAATTTTTTTATAATCTCTAATAACGTAATTATGATCATAATAACTATAATTATTAATATTTTCATTATAACATGACTTTATATTTACCATTTTGTACATATGATTCAAATTAATTAATAACCCTAGACCATACCATGTAATCAATTCATTCAATAAATTTTTACTTCTACGTAATATTCCTGGTGAAGAACAGCTAAAATATTATATAATAATAAAATATCACCATAATAATTTGGTTTTGTAAAATACATTAGCAAACATATAATTTTATATGTAAAGTAAGTATTAACCACTCAAAAAATATACAATTTATTTACATATATATTTTTTCCATGACCAAATGGAATGTTATTATAAGATCAAATTCTTCATAATTGTATTTTTCATATTGTTTCAAAAATATAGTAATAAATATTAAATTTCCTCTTTATAATCCTATTTTATTTAATTATTTATATTTATATAATAATTAAATTAATGTATTTATATATAACTTGTATCATCATTGGGTTCTTTTATTTCCACATACTTTGAAAATTTCCAAGTTATGGAATAATTCCTGATTGTAGAGCTATAATGAAGTGAAATTAAAAATGAGGCGATGAGATTATATAAATATGAAATCATAAAAAATAGTATTAATTTTTAAATAAAATGATTGATAACTCTAAAAAACATTATATATAAAGGAATTTAATATTTTAAATATTGGTTGATAGCCATAAGAAAGGTAGACTACATCATTGTAGCATACCAATGTCACTTGGAATTCTATGATATCACCAAAAATAAATATTATCAGGATGGTATTGTATCAATTATATGCACAAAAAACACATTTTGAGGGGAAATGATAAAAAAATTGTGGTTCATTCCAATAATATAATTGAATATGTGTTTACACCTCACCCTAGAAGATGTTATTTTGAGGGAACCGTTTGTCCAAAAATGATTAATATACAGTCTAAATTGTGTTCAAAATAACATCTATAAATTGGAAACTAAGCTTTTTGGAGATTTATATCATTAAAAAGTGTTAAAGATCCTGTTTTTTCACAAATTATGATTTTATATGATATACCTAAATGATATATTATTAGAAAGTAAAATATTCCATATAAATATAATAAATCAAAAATTATTTTAATAGTTGTTTTGATCAAATTATGAAAAAAAATTATACTTCAAAATAATTTACACGAAGATAAGAATTATGCACACTATGAATATTCCATCACTATGAAATGGAGTGAAAATATTTTATATTACTTAATTTTTATACATTTTTTGTACAACTATATAAATAAAATTATAATTTTATATGGAGAAGTACATATAAAAAAAGCCTAATTTTTTTTTGAGGAGTCATACCAAAATGACATAATTTTTTGTAATGAGGTATAACAAAAAACAAAATTTCCTCTCATGGAGAAAACTATAAACAAAAAATTTACAAAAGAACAAAAATATAACATATTATAATTCATAATACATAACATAAAATAACAACCTATGATTTTAATAAGATAAAAAAATGATGAAATTCAGTTATATTTAGAGTACATCATTAATTATGAAGTTCCTCTATGAACCTAGTGAAACATAGTGGTCACGTGATCAAAGATACAAAAAAGTTTTTATCTCTCTCTCTATCTCTCATTCATTATCCATTCTGAATATTTTAGAACAATATTTTCTCTATTACATTTATCTATAAATAAATATTTTAAATGATCTAAATTAGTATTTTTATCATTCCCCACCATATTATTTTAATAGTTAATCACATGACATTACACTAACATCATCTTCACATGGGTTATTTTTTGTAACCAATAATATAAATACATTTTGATAAACAGTATATGTGAGAAATAATATTTTTTTCTTATTTAAAAAATATATAGTTCTACTGAATCATTAAATTATTTCAAAATCACATTTGACAAGATTTTAAGAAAATTTATTCATTTGATATATTCATAAATTATTTTTAATTAACTCTAAAATAATAATGAAAAAATATTATCAAAAACACTAAAAATAGTTTAGATCTCATTATTTGGAATAAATTATGTTTATATAAGTAATTGTTATTCAAATTATTCAACTCATACAATGTATATTTATCAATTTATACAGTATGTATATCACTTTTTGTAAGTGTATTTGTAAGTTGACATTACATATGTTTAAAATAATTCTACATATATATCCATTAATTATATGTATGTGTCAATTGAGTCTATGAATGTGTCAATCGATTCTAAAATTTATCACTTGACACATAGAAATTATTTTTACTAAAACACACAGTAATATAAATCATTTTTCACAATGAAAATTTTAAAAACATCAATATTTTAGATTCATTTTAAAAATATTATAATTATTAATCATTGGAAATAATAAAAAAAATATATTTCATAAAACCATGTAAATTTAGAATTAACCATTTTACTGATATTAGTTATTTTTAAACTATGCAATGAAAAAAGAGAATTTTTAAATATGAAAATTATTATTAACAAATGATATGTAGTGTTTAAAGTATTACATAAAAAATATGAAGTATTTGTAATATTCCAAATAAAAGAAACTTCAAATTAAAAAATATTCCCTATATACTAGAATTTTTTATGACCATCAAAAATAGTCCTTAAACTAACTATCCCTCATTTGAAAATTCAAAAAAATATATATTTTATATAACATATGAAAAAAATCAATTTGAAATTTATCTACATGTTGATATTTTATTACCCTAAAATTACAATTGTATGACCCCTATAGCATTAGAAAAAATAAAATTTTCATGTTGATTATTTCCAAGACATTTTAAAACTCTAAAAAATAATAAATAGATACAAAAAATAAATATAATTTGTGCTACCACTAATCTAATTCATATAAATAATTAAAAAAATAAATGAAGAATAATAATATACTAAATATAATTAATTAATGTTCATATAATATTATAAAAATCAAGAATAATTGTATACTAAAAACATAATATAGTATGTTCATTTATCCAAATGTGGAATTATTCAAATAATATCTCAAAATAGATTATTATAAAATTATTTTCCATATTTATAAAAATAAAATTTAGCGTTATTAATTTGTGGGGATTTGTTTATTTTATAAGAATCTCGATTAATTATTTTAAAACATTTTTCAAAATAGATACTTTAAATTAAAAAAATACCATTTTTTCAAGGAATGATTTTATGCCCTAAAATTTGTTTTAGTTAAACTATAAGTCGAATTAAAAATTTATTTCTTATCAATTATTAAAATTCCTTACTATGAAATAATTTTGTTGAACCCAACACAACCTTATAAAAATATATTTTCAAAAAGTAAAACATTATTATATATTTTTATGAAAGCAATTATGGGTAAAATTTAACTTAATTAAAATCATTTCATATAAAACATTATAGAAAAACATACCATTCTCATTGGGAATAAATTAAACCATAATTATGTATTGTGTTTATTAAAACATTGTTTGAAAATTTTCTACGTCCTAATATATTTGGTTGATTTACATATACTTCTTCTTTAATTACACAATTTAAAAATAAATTGTTAATATCATTTTGAAACAATATAAATTTTAATAATAATAAAAACATAATACAAATAAAAAACTTTTTATTTCATTAACTAATGAAAATAAAAATCAAAATCAAAAAAATATTCATGTGAATAAACTAGGTAACCTTTTGAAGCTATATTTTTAATGATATCCATATAATCATCGAGTATATTTAAAAAATTATCATTGTTACTGCCATATGTTTTTATTTTGGTTTCTAATATAATTTAAATGTTTCTCTAATGAATCCATTTTAGTCCATAATACATAGTACTAGTCCAATTTGAATCATTTAGAGATAAATCAACATTATTAGATAGAAAATCAGTAATGTATATAAAATTAACAAAAACATTGATGCTTGTTTTTTGGTTTGAATAACGAAATAAAAATTTCATTAATGTTTTTAATGTAATGATATATATAAGTATAGTATACTTTAGCATCATTTTTATAATTTTTTGAAACGTTTATAATGATACATTATTAAAATATTATTTAAACAAGACCATTATGATCGAGCCATTAAATTAGTGGGTTTTAATAGAGAAAAATAAATAATAAAAAATATAGAATTTACTTAGGTTCATTATATTTTTATTTATTATAATTTATAATAAAAGTTTTCTGGAATAAAAAGAATGTTTTTTTTAAAACACTATTTTTTCAAAAAGGTGGTATAGATATTATTTTCACAGAAAAATTAATGTTAAATTTTAAAAGTTTAAAAAATTTTAAACAATAAATTTAATTTAATATTTAAATTAAAATATCAAAATTATATAATGTTGAATTTTTAATATTTTTCGATATTTTCTTATTTTTCAAGGAACAGTAAAAATAGTGAATATTAATCAAATAGATTTGTTTTTGTTAAATTTATTAATAAATATTCATTAAATTTTATTTTTTAATAAATAAATTAGTTATAATTAATATTTAAAAATCCACATTTATTCGTCTTATTCATTTTCATATTGTGTTTTTTGATATTAAATTTATAAAAGTTTGAATATATTCTCTTAGAAAACCCACATAATAATGACATTTTCTTTTTTAATTTAACAATAACATTCCCCAATTATTGTAATGGAATTTAAAAAAATTCCTTTTATAAAATAATAATAATTTTTATTTTTTATAAATTAAAATGAAAATTTTACAATACATAATAAGAAAAAAGATTTAAAATTTTTTCCACGCTTAAGGTGAAAAATGGGTTTATTATGGGTGAATGCTAAATGATAATTAGTAAAATGATCTATAACATTACCTAAAATTAATTTTATTTAAATATGTAGATATTATCTTATATAGGTATTTATAATAATCCATTTCATATCTTTTTTACTTATTAAATATTTGAGAATATTTTTTTCTTTTAAGAAAATAATGCGCCTCGCAAATCACCTATAAAAGAACACCTCCTCTTCAATCTTATTAAAATAATCAAAACCTATTAGTTCTTTCAAAAACATCCATTATCACATAACAAAATTATTCCAACACATATCATGCCTTAATCATCTATAAATACAACCAATCGATGATTTTATAGAAATCCTACTATGGTAACACAAAGAAGAGGTTACGTTCATCAACAAATATTTCATTTTATTACTTCCTCCAACTACTATAATTAATATTAAAAATTTAAAATAATAAAGTCTCGTATTTATATATAAAATTATGTTTTTATGTAACTTTAATGAGAAAAAACCACACCTAATTTTATGAAATACGTTACGAAATGTTCAAGGTTGTATACAATTTACTACGTCCTCATGAACAATTGTAATTCATGTTTCCATTTCCACCTATGTTAGATGGGTATAATATTTGATATAAATTAAATGTATTATATTTATTAAATAGTTATACCTATTTACTCATTATAAAATTTAATCATTTCCAAGCCATTAAATAAGTGTAATGATAATGTCACTCGTGTGTGCGTTGGACTACAACCTCGTGAAGCAATGTAATGTAGCTTTCTATAATGATTAAAATGGTTTTCATAAGGATAACATAAATGAGTAAATGTTATATAAATTATATAAATATGATATTAATTACATATTTATCATTATTAAAGGATAATTAAACATTAAAATTTCTATATTTTCACTCAATTAAGGATGATAGCATCATTCATGAACAAGTTGACTACGACCTTCACAAATCAATGTTGTTCTCTTATAATCTCAATAACACATGGATCATATATATTTAAGTATATTTAATGAAATAATCCATCATTTATTATATTATTAATATTATGTATAGTATAATTCTTACATCATTTCCATAATGATAATTGAAAAATGACTATTTTAGTTAGTCATAATATGTTCTACAATCTCCAAGATTAGAAAAAACATAATTTCTAAAAAATATCATTCATAATTGGTCCTAAAATTATAATTGAAGTATAAATATGATAAATAAGTCCTGATTATTATTCTTGATATGATGAAATAATATAAAATAAAAAGAATAAAAAAATCGTTACAATGTGCGAATGGGAAGATAACTCAATTAAAACACATCACAATAAAAATAATGATAGATTTCTAATAAAATGGATGATAAAAAGTTACAGAAGGATCACATATGATACTATAAATATTAACATGGTTAAATTATAATTTAATAACATGTTTAAAGCTACTATATAGGTATTAGTAACACATTTAACCAAAAGGAAGCATGAGCAAAGGGGGTTTATCTAAATTCCCCATCATTTTTGGAATATTGTAATGTTATCAACAAAATGTATTATATTTGTTTCATATACTTCTCTATTATCATGTGGTATCATGATTTGTTGAATCTAATATGTTTTTATGGTCTCAATTTGATTTTTTTCATCAATGGGGATTCCATTTGAAAATTACATTGTGCTAAAACATTTTGTACAATCTCACTTTCTTATGAGATTATTAAATTTTTCATGAAACAATCTCATTCGTATGATCATTTTTCATTGTAAATAGTATTTATCTTAGATCGAATTTTTTTAAAACATTTTATGAATGGTCTTGATGGTAGAGGTATTTTAAATCCAAATACATCAATATCAAAATGAATTCAATTATTATTATACATGACATCATCAAAATTATATTATAAATGGATGCATTTCACAATATATTCATTGACTAAACAACATTTATTATTTGATTATTTATATTTCTTATTAATAATTCCCCAAAGTATTTTAATAGCAAGGATATTCAATAAATTGAATGCGTGTCAAGTTAATTTCAATTCAATGTACATTAAGATTATTGATTCATGAAATCATCCACTTTATATAAACATTTTTGAGTATTTGGTCTCACCATTACCGTTTTTACTCTTCAAAGGATATAAAGTAGAAATCATTGAATTTGTTCACTGGAAGGTCTTCCAGTGGTTATTTCTTTGTGTAATTGATTTTGTAGGAGTGTTCATTTATAGGTGGCCTGATAGAAGGGGATTGTGGTCCTGGGGAAGGTCAAGTCTATCTAGTTAATCATGCATCTGCACTAAATATGTTTTGGATTCATGTTCCACTACTCCCCACCCTATCTGATCTGGTGCAGTGGTTACTAGGTTGTTTTGGGATGTGTTGTTCGAGAGCATAATGGTGTTCCAAGAGTCACCTCTTCATTGGATTCACTCCTTCCCTTGGGGTCCTGTTGGTGATGCATTTACTGACTGTTGGATTGTACGCTACATATACATCGGGTGGTTCTTGTAACATCCCAAGTAAGTAATTAATAATAAGAAATTTTTATCTATGTCTATTTATGAATTAGTTAGTGTTTTAGAGGCTTAAAATGAGAATAAATCCAATCTTAAGCATGGAATCCACTAATATTTTTAAAAGATTATTTTACTTCCTTTTGATGGAAAATCATTTTTAAATAAAACTTATGACAATTTTGTAAGATCTATTTTTCAAAATAAACTTATTCATTATTATAGGGAAATTTAAATTTACCTTGGGTACATTTTGGGTATTTTTCTGACCATGTACATTTTTTAATGAATAGTTAAAAATATTGTATTTTACATCAAAACTACTTTTTCATCTAATTTAATTATAAGGATATATTATCGTTTTAATTTGTTTTAAAGTGTAATTAGAATATATTTTTTCCATTTAATCCAGTAGTGGTCATTATAATTAATTTCACTTTGGGATTGGGCATAAACTGATCCCAAACTTATCATAGATTTTGTTTCAAAAAAACCCTCTATTTTTTTGACAACGGGAATTATTTTTAAATTAATTATTTCAATTTCTGTGTTTGGAATTTGGTAAAATGGATTACATATTTGGAGTTAGAGGGCCCAAATTATGTAATCAAGACTCTTTTGTTCTTGGACTTTGTGAATAGTAAAGATGGTAATTATCCTTAATTATCTTGATTTATTAGTAATCGGGTAGTTAAGGATGACAAAATAATATCGTAAAAATATAAAATGTCCCAAAAATGTGTCTTAATACTACATTTTGTGTCATGTCCGACCATGGTATGCCTTGTTCCAAACTTGGGGACCCCACGTAATCACATTTGTGTGATAATGACTTTTTATCTTTTTATTTGTTTAAAAAAAGTTAAATATAACAAAGAATGTATCACATGAGTAATCCATTTATAATTTTGTCTACATAAATGATCTATTAGACTATAAATATTAATTGGAAAGATAAATATATTTCTTACATTTTAGTATCTTTTTTATAATTTTTATACATTAAATAAATTAAATTATTTATCACATCATGATGATGCAGCGATTACCTCATTAATTGACGATATAAATAAAATCAAATGATAATGTAACATATAAGACTTAATCTTGTGAAAGACCTATTGTATGAGTATATTTAGAATCCTTATCACCTTATCCTAGAAATATATCAATGTGTGACCTTTTAAATCTGAAACTCTTTTTAAAATATTGTAACATTTTTTTAACTTTCCAAGAGTGCCCCTCCTCTCCTCTTATAAAAGGCCCCCACCAATAACTCCTTTCCAACACTCCTCAAGCTTTTGGATTGGCCAATCCATGCTCATTTTATCTCTCCACATCCCTCTTTTGATCCTATAAGCCTTACCTTAGGCATAAAGCTCATCAAGAAACCCTTTTGGTTCAAACCAAGAAGAGTTACCCGATTTAAAGGTAAAGTCTTCTCTAATGTTCTTTTGATTTATTTTGATTCTCCAACCCCCTAAACACTTTTTATTCATTATTTTGTTAAAACATCAGTATCTTAAATATACTAGAATGTTGTTATAAGAGTGATTCAAGCTACACTTACAGACACCATCATCTAATGGTTAAAAAGCATACTATTTCTGGGGATGGAGAATTTCTGCCTCACGAAACGATGATTGTTCAATATTCTTCTAACACATTCAAATGTGGCCATTAAGATGAAAATATATTTATATATGATATATAATACGTTTATGTTTTCCTTAATCTTCTGTATTTCTTATTCTTGGCATACCTTTATGGTTTCCATTATGGTTAAATACGATATCTTCATTTTAGGAAGTGCGGACTACCGCCCCTCAAAGTGATTTGATTCATTAATGAAATATGTGTGACGTATAATGGATGAAGTTATTGATATTATATATGATATTATACTAGAATTATAATATACCTTAATATAATTATGATTCCATTCCATAAAATATGAAATAGAAATGAAAGTAGTTTTCATGCGTACGTACGACTTAACATCTCCATGAACGGTGAATATCATTTATTTCTTCTAAATGTTATGTAATATTAAATATTCATGTATATACTTGATATATATGATATATGTGATATCTAAATCAAGAATATAACTGTGGATATAATGGATATTTAACAACATGAATAACTTGTAATTATAAAAAGTTTATTTTTGACTCAAGTACCAATGATCAACAAAATGACCGTTATTCACTGAAATAATTACATAGTGTTCAAGAATTGGTAATAAGTGATATAAAAGAAATAATGACCTTGAAAAATGTTATTAAGAAAGTAAAAATAAACTCAAGTTTATTATTCAGGAGATTAAAGAATGATCGAGTCATGTCGGATACGAGGTAAGGCACTTCATCTAAATCTCATTTTATTGAGGCATATTTTGTTTTATACACAACTTTCTTTTATACTGGGTATAAACCCCTTTTACTTTTATGATTATTAAAATGGAATATTTTTTATAAGAATTGTTTTACTAAATGACAAAAGGTAATGTTTTTGTCGTACGTATGCGGCGACAACGACTTCTCCGCCGCCATGACCATTATTTGAGTTTCGGCTTCCACTACAAGTCGTTACATTTTTTTAAATGAACCATTAATACCATGTTTTACTTTTCATTTATTTTTGTCTTGAAATTGTTTTTCGTAATGTTTTTATTATATAAATTTGTTTTATGGATATCTTTTTATTGAAATGTGGAAATGTTATGGTTCCTTTATGCATGTTTTATATGATACGATTATGTTATAGATCTTGGGAATTGTTATGAAGACGGGTGGTTCCCTAATAATCTAAGGGCAGGTGAGCTCGATATATCTCTCCTATGAATTGGGTAATGCAAATGTGTTAAACGTTAAGGTTTCTCTGAAAAGATTTAGGCAATATACTGAGATGGGTATTTCAAATGTAACCATGAGGGTTACTCCCTATGTAAGAATGTTATGAATGTCTCAAGTTACCTTTATGACTTTTGATTTCTATGATTTCTTCATGATTTCATGAGGTATATTAAAATGATTATGTTGTATGAGTAAAGTATTATTTATAACATGGACTAATGTTTTCATTTTATACTTTTATATCCGTTACTATGCCTTTTAAGATCATCCATAGTTTTTGAAATGTTTTTCATAGGTCGAGGGAAAGGTACATGATGTGATGATAGTGTCAAGGAAGTGTCAAGAAAGAATCATTGATTTATTTTAAATATGTTTCCATTGATGGAAAAAATGAGTATTGTATTTTATGTAACCACTTTGTTTAAATCTAGAATATAATGCATTATTTATGATCTAATTATCTAAAACTCTAAACCTGAAAAGATCCTAAGTGTGTATTCTTGAAATAACTCAAGATTAAGTAATGTTTAAGGATGGGGCCTTATAGTTGGTATTAGAGGGAGGTTTAGATAACTTTTGGAGTTATAATTATATTAAATTATTATCCAAAAATATTTTTTTATGGTCAAATTGAAATGATATAGCATTTGAAGATTACCATGTTGATTCATCTAAGACATGTTTGTTTACAATGGTTTTCCGTAGAGGAAACAGGGAAGCAGTTCTAGGAAGGCATACAGTAGGAAATATCCTTTTGAATCAGCATCCTGAGATGGTCTGAATTGGAACTGAACTATTTGTTGTAGTGATGTCTCAGTTGAATCAAGCGATAAATGGTGGTGGTATCCATGCATAAGATCAGCCAGATCAACCGCAGAGGAACATGTCAGTGGTGGAACATTTCATGAGGCAACATCCCCTATCATTCAGAGGATCATCTGACCCTATTCTAGCTAAAGGATGGATTAAATCACTGGAGAAGATCTTCTATGTCTTGGGTGTTCAGACAATCAGAAGGTTAGTCTTGCTATTTACCATTTGGAGGGTAAAGAAGATCAGTAGTGGTCGATGTTTAAAAATATCCGAGATATTGATGAGATTGATGCTCTCGACTGGGATGAATTCAAAGGTATGTTTCTCAATAAGTATTTTCCTAAGGTTGTTCGACTTAGGATGGAAAACCAATTATTGAAATTGAGGCAAGATGATGACTTAGTGGCTTCTTATTAAGAGAGGTTCACTCGATTGGCAAGGTATGCTCCAAATATTATCCGAGACCTTGATAGTAAAATAAATAGTTTTTACTCAGGATTAAATCCAAAATATCGAAGGGAATTGGATTCTCGTGAGTTCAAAAGTTATGAAAAGCTTGTTCGATGTGTTGAGAAGGTAGAAATGGTATTTTCCGATGATCAAGTGTTCTATAACAACCAACAGAAGAAGAGACCGAGGTTGCAGGAGAAAGGGAAGAATTATTCAAAAAAGTCTGATGGAAAGAAAACTAAGTTTGCAGTTTTTGAGAAATGTTGTAAAAGGCATGCTGGGGAATGTCATCCAAATTCTGGAAAGTTCTACCGATGTGGTAATATGGGACATAAGGCTCATGATTGCACTGAAAAAGATCAGGGTGATGGTAAGACCAAATGAGATTTATAGATAGTGAAATGATTCAAGTGTAATGAGATGGGTCACTGTGCAAATGAGTGTTCGACAAAGAGCTCGTGTGATGGGAATCAGTTAGACTACAAGCAGAAAGGGGAGGCGAAATCCTATGAAACTACTTTAGAAAATGTTGGGCCATCAAATGAAGTGGTATCAGGTACTTTGATTGTTTTCTCAGATTATGCATGTGTGTTGTTTGATTCGGGGTTTACACATTCTTTCATCTCTGAAAACTTTTCTAGTAAAATTGGAATACCATCTCAAGAAATGACTCCTGAACATGTGGTAAAAACACATGGGGGAAATTTTGAGGCAACGAGAATTTATAAGAATCTTCCTATCCTTACCTGTGGAAAGAACCTACTTGAAAATCTTATTGTTTTACCTCTAGTAGAGTTGATGTTATCCTAGGTATGGATTGGCTCTCTATTTACCATGATAATATTTACTGTTGAGATAAAGAAGTTTATTTTAATAAAGACTTTCAGTTTGTGTACAAGAATGAACCCTTACTATTGATAACATATCAAGAGGCTGAGAAACTTGTAAAAGATGGAAATGAATGTTACCTTTCACATATTGTTGAAAACAAGGGAACTGTTCAGATTAATGATGTGCTTGTGGTAAATGAGTATCCTGATGTTTTTCTTGATGAGTTTCCTAAAATAATACCAGACCGAGAGGTAGAATTTAGTGTTGACATAGGTTCTAATTCTAAGCCAATTTCAAGACCCCTTTATCGAATGGCTCAAATTGATCTATTAGATTTGAAGAATCAATTGCAAGATTTATTAGAGAAAGATTTCATTCAACCTAGAACATGACCATGGGGTGCTCCTATTTTATTAATTAAAAAGAAAGATGGTTCAATGAGACTTTTCATTGATTATAGAGCCTTGAATAAAAATACTATTAAGACAATATATCATTTTCTTCATATCGATTATTTGTTTGATCAGATCCTGGGAGCTCAGTATTTTTTAAATATTGATCTGAGATTGGGGTACCATCAGTTGAAGGTAAATGAAGTAGATATTCAAGAGACCATGTTTTGTACAATATATGGCCATTATGAATTTTTAGTTATGCCTTTTGGGCTAACCAATGCACCTGCTGTATTCATGGGCCTTATGAATAGAATTTTCCATGAGTTCTTGGATATGATTATGGTTGTATTCATTGATGATATTTTGGTGTTTTCTAAAAGTAAAGAGGAGAATTAAAGTCATTTAAGGGTTATTTTGCAAACCTTAAATGAAATAAAATTGTATTGGAAATTCAGCAAGTGTGAGTTTTGGTTGTAACAAATTTATTTCCTTTGTCATATTGTTTCTAAATATGGGAAATCTGTTGATCCTGAAAAAACAAAGGTTGTTGAAGAATGACCAAGACCCACAAAATTAACTGATATTCGTAGCTTCCTTTGTTTTGCAGGCAACTACCGAAGGATTGTAATAAATATTTCACTGTTATCTAGTCCAATGACTAAGCTATCTCGGATGGGTGTTATGTTTATCTGGACAAAAGAATTTGATGATTGTTTTTAGGAACTGAAAAGAAGATATGTGAATGCTCCAGTTTTGGCACTACCTTCATGGAATGGTCAGTTTGTTATCTACAGTGATGCTTCATTGAAAGGAATTGGTTGTGTCCTAATGCAAAATGATCAGGTAATTGCTAATGCTTCACGTCAGTTGAAAACACATGAGGTAAATTACCCTACACATGATTTGGAATTAGATGCTTTTGTTTTTGCTTTAAAACTTTAGAGACATAATTTGTATGGAGTAATGTGTGAAATATATACCGATCACAAAAGATTAAAGTATATATTCAATCAGAAAGAATTGAACATGGGACAGAGGGGATGGCTGGAATTAATCAAGTATAATGATTGTACAATTCATTACCATCCGGGAAAAGAAAATAACGTGGATGATGATTTGAGTAGAAAAAGTAATACTTCATTAACAATGTTGCGTTTAGAACATGATTATTTGGTTAAGGATTTGTTGAACTTTGGCATAGAAGTTGTTGGTGCAAGATTTCCTTCTGTTTTGTTTCATGTATCAGTGAAATCTTCTCTATCAGACAGAATTAAGCAAACCCAAAAGCAAGACAGTGAGTTGCTGAAAATGGTAGAGCTAGTTCATAAGGGTATGTTTTTTGAATTCAACATTGATAATGATTTTGTTTTGAGATTTGGGAAGAGATTGTTTGTTCCGTTTGATTCACAGTTGAAGAGAGAGTTGTTATGTGAAGCTAATTGTTCTCCATTTTCAGTACATCCAGGCAGTACTAAGTTGTATAGAGATCTTCGGGAGTATTACTAGTGGGATGAAATGAAAAGGGATATTTCTAATTTAAATGTGATGTGTTTGACTTGTCAATAGGTTAAGACAGAGTGGTAGTTATGGAAAGGGGTGATTTGGCCTTTACCAGTTCCAGAGTAGAAATGGGAGAATATAACCGTGGACTTCATTGTGGGATTGCCGAACACACCTCGAGGTAATAATGCAATCTGGGTTATTGTTGATCACTTGACTAATTCTAGTCATTTACTTACTATATGAGATACTTTTTTTCTAGATAAACATTCCTATTTGTATCTTAAAGAGATAGTCAGGTTAAATGGAGTTCCTCTCTCCATTGTATCTTACCATGATCCCAGGTTCACTTCTAACTTTTGGAAAGGCCTTCAGAAGTCATTGGGTACTGAATTAAATTTTAGTACAGATTTTCATCCTCAATCAGATGGGCAGTCAGAAAGATTGATTCAAACTTTGGTGGATATTCTACGTGATTGTTCAATGGATTATTAGGGAAGTTGGGACCAACATCTTTTTTGGTTGAGTTTTCTTATAATAATAGTTTTCATTCAAGTATACAGATGGCACCATTTGAGGCATTATATGGGAAGCGGTGTCGAACTCTAGATTTATAGGATGAAGTGGGTGAAAGGAAGTTGATGGGACCATAATTGGTAGAATAGATGGCAAAAAAAATTCAGCTGATACAGATACACATGAAAACAACTCAGAGCAAGCAGAAGAGTTATGCAGACAATAGAAGGAAGTATCTCTCTTTTGAGGTAGGTGATCATGTTTTTCTCAAATTTTCACCATGGAAAAGTGTGATGTGATTTGGTATGAAAGGAAATCTGAGTCCAAGGTTCATTGGACCATATGAAATTCTGGAGAGAGTTGGATCAATTTCATACTGAGTGTCTTTACTTCCGAGTTTATCTCAGGTACACAATATTTTTCATGTTTCAATGTTAAGGGAGTACAAGTCAGATCCATCTCATTTTATGAGTCCAGAGGTAGTTCAGCAGGAATAGAATATATCTTATGAGGAACAAACACTCCAAATTCCTGACCACAGAGAGAAAGTGTTGCGAAATAAGGTGATTCATTAAGTAAATGTTTTTTTGGAAAAACCACATGATTGAAGTGGCAACATGGGAATCTAAAAATGCAATAAGGGATAAACACCCCCACTTATTCGATATGTAAATAAATTGTGGGGATGCAATTTTATAAAGGGGGGAAGGATGTAACATCCCATTTAAGTAATTAATAATATGAAATTCTTATCTATGTCTATTTATGAATTATGTTGTGTTTTAGAGGCTTAGAATGAGAATAAATCCAATCTTAAGCATGGAATACACTAATATTTTTAAAAGATTGTTTTACTGCCTTTTGATGGAAAATAATTTTTAAATAAAACTTTTGACAATTTTATAAGATATATTTTTCAAAATAAACTTATTCTTTATGATTGGGACATTAAAATTTACCTGGGAAAATTTTTGGTATTTTTCTGACCATGTTAATTTTTTAATGAATAGTGAAAAATACTGCATTTTACATCAAAACTGATTTTTCATCTAATTTAATTATAATGTTAGATGATATTTCTAATTGGATTTAATGTGTAATAAGAATATATTTTTACCATTCAATCCAATATTGGTCATTATATTAATTTCATTTTGGAATTGGGCATACACTAATGCCAAACTTTTCATAGATATGGTTTAAAAAAACCCACTATTTGTTTTGACAATGAGAATTATTTTTAAATTAATTATAGCAATTTATGTTTTTGGAATTAGGTAAAATGGATTACATATTTGGAATCAGAATTTACAAATTATGTAATCAAGACTCTTTTGTTTTTGGAATTTCTGAATAGTAATTATGGTAATTATTGTTAATAATCTTTATTAATTATTAATCGGGTAGTTTAGGATAATAAAATAATATCATAATAATTACAAATTACACCAAAATGTGTCCTAATACTACTGTTATTGTCATTTCCGACCATGGTATGCCATGTGCCAAACATGGGGACCCCATGGAATCAAATTTGTGAGATAATGACTTTTTATCTTTTTATTTTTTTGAAGAAAGTTAAATATAACAAAGAATGTATCACCTGAGTAAAACATTTTAAAGTTTGTCTACATAAATGATATATTGAACTATAAATATTCATTGGGAATATAAAAATATGTACTACATCATAGTATTTTTTTTATAATTTTTATACATTAAATAAATTAAATGATTTATGACATCATGATGATGTAGTGATTACCTCATAAATTAACGATTTAAATAAAATGAACAGATAATGTAAACTGTAATACTTACACTTGTCATAGACCTATTGGATGAGTATATTTCTAACCCTTATAACCTTATCCTATAAATATATCAATTTGGGACCTTTTAAATCCGAAACTCTTTTTAAAATAATGTAACATTTCTTACCATTCCAAGAGTGCCCCTCCTCTCCTCTTATAAAAGGCCCCCACCTCTACCTCTTTACCCACACATCCCAAGCCTTTGGCTCGGCCAATCCCTGCTCATTTTATCTCTCCACATCCCTATCTTCATCCTAGAAGCCTTACCTTAGGCATAAATATCTTAAAGAACCCATTTTGGTTCAAACCAAGAAGAGTTACACGATTTAAAGGTAAAGTCTTCTCTAATGCTCTTTTGTTTTATTTTTCTTCTCTAACCCAATATACTATTTTTATTCATTTTGTTTGTAAAAAAACAAGTATGTTAAATATAATAGTATGTTTTTATAATATGTATTCGATCTAAACTTACACACACCTTCATCTAATGGTTAAAGAGCATACTGTTTCCGTGGATGGCGAATTTTTGTCTCACGAAACGATGATTGTTCAATATTCTTCTAACACCTTCGAAGGAGGCCATTTTGATAACACTATATTTATATATGATATAGTATATGTTTAATTTTTTCCTTAATCTTCTTTATTTTTCATTTTTGTCATACCTTTATGGTTTCTATTATGGGTAAACGCGATATCTTCATTTTCAGAAGTGTGGACTACTACCCACTCAAAGTGATTTGATTCGTTAATGCCATATGTGGGACATATAAAGAATGGATTTAATGATATTATATATGATATTATACTGGAATTATAATATACATTTATATAATTATATTTACATTCCATAAAATACAAAATATAAATGAATGTAGCGTTCATGTGTACGTACGGCTTACCATCTCCATGAACGGTGTATTTCATTTCATACTTCTAAATGTTATGTAATATTATAAATGCATGTATATACTATATATATATGATATATATGATATATAAATCATGAATAGAACTCTGGATATAATTGATATTTTACCACATGAACAACTTGTAATTATAAAGAGTTTATTTTTGACTCAAGTACCAATGATCAACATAACGACCGTTATTAACTTAAATAATTACATAGTGTTCATTACATGGTAATAAGTGATATAAAAGGAATAATGGACTTGAAAAAGGTTCTTAAGAAAGTATAAATTAACTCAAGTTTATTATTCAGGAGATTATATAATTATCGAGTCATGTCGGATACGAGGTAAGGGACTTCGTCTCAATCTCCTTTCAATGAGGCATATTTTGTTATATGCACAACTTTCATTTATACGGTGTATAAACCCCTTTTACTTTTATGATTATTCAAAAGGAATCTTTTTTTATACGAAGTTTTTTACTAAATGACAAAAGGGTATGTTTTTGTCGTACGTATGTGGCGACAACGACTTCTCCGCCGCCATGACCATTATTTGAGTTTAAGCTTCCTCTACAAGCCATTACATTTTTTAAATGAAAAATAAATACCATGTTTGAATTTTCTTTTATTTTGGTATTGAAAATGGTTTTCATAATGTTTTTATTATATCAATGTGTTGTATTGATATCTTATGATTGAAATGTGGAAATTCTATGTTTCCTTTATGCATGTTTTATGTGATATGATTATGTCATGGTTCTTGGGAAATTTTATGAATATGGGTGGTTTTGTGATAAACTAAGGGTGGGTGAGCCCGATATAGCTCTCCAATGCATTGCGTAACGCGAAGGGGTTAAACGTTAATGTTTCTCCGAAGAGATTTAGGGAATATAATGTGATGGGTATTACAAACATAACCATCAGGGTTACTCCCTAGATAAGAATGTTATGAATGCCTCATGTTACCTTTATGTATTATGATTTCTATTATTTATTAATGATTTGATGAGTTATATTAAAATTCTTATGTTGTATGAGTAATGTATGATTTCTAACATGGACTACTGTTTTCATTTCTTACTTTTATATCTCTTACTGAGCTTTTTATGCTCATCCCAGGTTTTTGAAATGTTTTTCAGACGTCAAGGGAATGGTACATGATGTGATGGTAGTGTCAAGGAAGTGTCAAGAAAGAGTCCATGTTTTATTTTAAATATGTTTCCGTTGATGGGAAAAATGAGTACTATATTTTATGTAACCACTTTATTTAAATAAAGAATGTAATGCATGATATATGATCTAATTATCTAAAACTATAAACCTGGACAGATACTCAACGTGTATTATTGAAATATCTCATGATTAAGTAATCTTTAAGGCTGGGTCGTTATAGTTCTTCATTCATGGTGGTTTTTTTGTCTGCTACTCGTTTGGAGGTGGCCTGATAGATGGTGGTTGTGGTCTATGAGAAGGTTTCATCTCTCTATTAAAGCCCTCATCATATCCTACTCTGCTCTAGATTCATATTCCTCATCTTCAATCCATATCTACTCTAGTGTGGTGTCTACTAGGATGATTTTGGATTCGTTGTTCAAGAGGATGATAGTGGTCCAAAAGGCGCATCCTCATTGGACTCCATTCGTCCCTTGGGATACTAATAAAGACTCTTTTCCTCAAGACTAGTGTTTCTGGGAAGTGGGGTTTCTTTCATTGAAATATTGTTGTGGTTTATTGGAGGGAATAGGTAGAGAGTGGTGTTGGTCCCAACTCAATGGTTTCGATGATTTTTTCTACGATGGTGGTTTCATTCTTTGGTGATGGTATTTTCTTGTGAAAATATGAGTCAGTTCAAATGGTTTGATGATGTTGAAGGATTTGGAATTCTGGGTGGATGTTTCAACATCGATGTCAGTGTGGTGGCAGATTGAAGATGGAAACTATCAGCAAAAATCAGAGAAGTGGCTGACAAGGATGACTCATTGATGAAAATGTTGATGGTGATGGAACAAGGTGAAGGTGGTGTCTATGGCATAAGGATAAGGAGGTCACATGAGATAATGGTGGTAAAGAGATGGGATATGATTTCATCGGTCTCCATTGTGATGTTGAATTTTTCGTTCTATTGATGGTACAATAATTATAATGTTGTTGGGGCGTAGCTTAAAGAGGCTGACCATGTATTCACATCCCAATGTGGTTTTAAATCCACAATTTTTAATTTTTAATCTTTCATATATGAATTTTTTGGATTTCGGTGATTTGGTATCTTCTGTATGGTCTGGTTCCCACTCACCCCAAAAGAGGTTATAAAAATCAAATAAAAAATGAATTTTTAAGTGTATTATTTATGTATTTTCATCTCCAAATAAAATAATCTAATCGGTCCATCCAGGTTTCATCATTTTTATCTATTCGCAAGTAAAAATATTTCAACCTTTTTAGGATTTATGGGGTTATAGTTGTTATATTTTGATTATTATAAATTTTAGTATAATCCATGGGAATAAGATTAAAGAAACCATATATTATGAAACATATACCTTCAATATACCTAGAGTATAATTATATAAGAACCTACTAATTTTTTGGTTGTGATAAGACTATGTGGGTTTTCCTAGAAATACAATCCACCTTGGATTCTGAAATGGGGAATGTTTCAGGGACAATGGTTCATAGGGGCAATAACTCTGATAAGGGAACATGGGGATTGAATTAATCAACATTAGGTGCCCAAAAACAGGCCTTACTGTGCACATATTTAGAAACACTCATAACATATTGTTAGGAAAATTCATATTTTCTAAAAAACTAATATTAAGTATTTGAAAATAAATTTATCCTAAAGAAATGTGGTTTATGATTTTGATATTAATAATGTATAATTTTTAATATTTTCCAAGTGTTACAACATATTTATAATTACACATTAGGATTTAAAATTCCAAACTTTTTTTTGTTAATAGAGTATATTCCATTATTTAGAAATGGTTCATATATGGCAGAAGGGTACCAATACTCATGACTAATGTATAGATTTTCCTACAGAGTAAATCAATAGAGCAAGTACTGAAAATATTAAATATATATATATATATTAAAGAAAAAACATTTATTGAAAAATAACCATTCCCATATATAGAAACCTATTTTATAGAGATATTTTCCTATGATGGATAGCTTTATGTGATATAATCTCCCATAAAATTGGGCTCAAACTAATCTAATGGAAGATGTGAAAAGGATTATATCTATGAAATGGGTATATATGACCTTAGGCAGGGGTGAAAAGGAAAATATTTCACTTTCATTTAATTGTATCAATATCGATGTTGGTCTATGATTTCATTGACCCAAAATACAAGGGAGGATAAAGAAACAAAAACTCGTGTAATGGAAATATCTTGAGCACACATTCTCTAAAGAATACTTCCCTTGTAAGAAAAAAACTAAAAATTTTAGATAGTTCATAGTAAAATAGAAAATGAAGAATAATTTTATTTTAGAATGTGGATTCTATTATATGGTTAGATTTGTATTTTATGGATTATATACTAAAACCAATGTGAATGATTTACAATTTCATTGAAGGGATTACTCCATGTCTCCAAAGGGTATATTTCTCTCTTTATTTTCTATCAAACGATTAGATATTTCTATACTCATTAAAAATATAAGTGAAAATATTTTTAAATTCAACAATGAATGACAATAAATATATTAATAGGTCATTTATGAACTAATAAAAAGTGAGTTTGTAGAAGAAGAAGAATATGAGGACACATATATTTATATAATGGCTAAATTGAGGAATGAAACATAACGGGATGTTCTTGAAGGGATGGATAGTTTGTTATAAGAGTGGTGATATGGGTAAAAACTTATGAATGAAAGGGGGAAACATTATTTTTTTAGATTTTATATGTTTTAAAAAATGGTCAATTATTCACATCAACATAAAAATCATCCAGGGAATCTATTACTGAAGTGTAAAAGGATAATTCCAAGCATATGTGGTTAAAATGATGTTCCATGAAGTCCCTATTATGAAACAAATACATGTTTTTCCTTATATCCCTATTATCCTAGCTATTCTTGAATTCTATATAATATTTATTAGGGACTGGAATTCAAAATTTTACAAGAAACATTATTGCTAGAAGAAAGAAATCATGATTTCAAAAGAAGATGTAGATTTACTTTTCACTAATGAAGATCCTAAATCATTTAATTCATATCAAGATCCACACACGTGGTTTTTTTGAATGAGATTATTATGGTTTCTTTGAGACCAAAATATATTTATTTAGAAGGTAATATTCACAATTGGGGATGTACATATTTAATATAAATGAATTGTTAAATTTATTATGTAATTACGAGGTCATCCCCTAAACCATTATTTAGTGTTTTCAATTAAATTATCCATGCATGTATAAAAGCACCACAATAGTAATTGAGGTGTATTTGTTGTCTATACATTCAATGACTATCAATGATGATTAAAACACTCTCCTATGTGAAATGGAGAATAAAAAATTAGACGATTGAAGAACTGATCTTGAATGTAAAAATGAACTTGTATCATGTGTGACAAAATGTTTACAACGTTGATGTAGTATCCTTTTAAAGATGATTTAAGTTATTTTGATTTGATAAATCAAAATGAAAATAAGTGAGATATATATTGAAGAAGAGGCTTGTAATTTTGGGTGGCCATGCATTAGGATGGTGTTGTGTTTAATTATGGACATGCAATTTTGGGTATAATCGTTTTCATACAAAGTATTGATTTATGTGGATTAGCTATGAAATCCATTTAGCCAATGAGCTAGCTGCCCCATCCTCAACACGAGGCACATGCAGGACCACAAGGGGTCCATTGTGCTCATAAGGAAGCCTAGGAAGAGTCTACATGTGAGAGGAGGATGAGCCTATGTATATGCCCTAGGGTGTACATAATGGGCGCTAAGTGTGAGCCTGAAGAATCATAATGCGCTCCAGGAGTGCCCCCGTAGAGGACAGGTGTGGGGAGGAACCAAATGGGGGAGAGGATAATTGTGAATCGATGCTGAGGGGAGTTGATTGATAAACCAAAGGAAACACATATCTTCATTTCAATGGGGGACAACATTTTAAAATTTTTGGAGTTAATCTCCACCATCCATCCAATACCACGTCTCTACCTACTGTTTGATCAATCTGAGACAGATAGATCTAATATACACCATCCATCAATCCCATCCCACGTGAGTATGAACCTGAGCCATCTAATCCACCAGCGATATTTGAATAATTGCATCGTCATCTGAAACCTCCTAAAATCACTGACACAACATCATTTTTCTGCAGTTGGATAATGATCATGTTAGAACAATTATTACTTATAATTTTCACACCATGAGGATCATCAGTTCGAACTGAGACCATGCATGAAATCTATAGAATTCATGCATGCGATATATTAAGGATGGAGGTTCGGGTGAAGAAAATGAAGTGTTTGAGGCCATGTGGATTGGAGTGTCGATTTAAAAATGACTCATGCACAAGATTCATTCACGTGTACATGATCTCATGCAAAAATAAAGGAACCTCCAATCGAAAAGAAAACATCAACAAATCCCAGCATATCTCCAATGCGGTATGAATGTTTTAATGAATCGAATATCTCTATTATTCAATGAGTGAATCTCAGATGATTCAGAGAAGTGATTTTAATGCATATGAAGAAGTGATCCTCCCCATTAAAAAGAGGGAATCCCAGCCGAGAGAGGGGATTCCCCCATAAAATTACGATGTACTATTATGAAAAACAGAGCATCTCCCTGTGCTCCATTTCGTGTACAGAAACCATGATTCCCTTGAGATATCTGCTTTATGAAGAAGAGTTCATTCAAGCTTTCTACTGGTGCTACACACCCTCGAATAGCTTCGTGATGAACTAGAACCCTAACACGTGATATGTTTTTTAAAACCCTCATTGTGCTTCACATAGGCAATGCCATCCTGATCCAGTGATTTATATTCATTATCACAAAGGTTTGTGAAGATTTAAATATTTTCACCTCATACACAATGAAGATCCACACATCTTAGCATAAAGAACGTTACTCGTGGCCACCATGTATTCAAAAAGAAAGGTGAGAACACACTCTTGTTTCCATATTTATACTCCACTGTGTAAAGGGGTTCATTATTGACGAATAATAAGTTTTCATGTGGTGAAATTCATGAATGTGTGTTTTTTATTTGAAGAAACCAAAGGTCTATAGTGTCTTCATGTTAAGAGGAAGAAATTATGTATGTACGTAGCTACTTGGGTTGAAGGCGCACGATGCCGTGTACACTAGTGACAAGATGGATCTTTCACGTGGAAATGGTTTCTCTCATTCAGGTTTAAAGAAACATATAAAATACACCCTAACTATGTGAAAAAGGAATTAATAAAAGAAAGAAGAGTAAAATGAGAAGACAAAACGTGTGCGTTCTTAAAGAAACATCACCCATTCAGGTTTGATGAATTGCACAGGAGATGATAATTTCATGTGTGTTTTACCCATTAGGTTTCTCACAATAGAAGAATATTATTTGAGTGAATTCATGCATGTACATGCATAAGTAAAGGGACTAAAAAGAAAGAACCAAAAATGTGTGTGAACATATGTGATGAAGTAGAAGTAAGAGTTCAACCTAAATGTCATATGAATGATCACATAAAAAATAAAATATGTAATTCAGATGATCCCAAGTTAACTGATCTTGATTTCTTGAATAATCACATTAGTTTATGTGATTCTAGCCTTAAGAGATAAGAAGAATAGTTCAACTGGTTGTTGCAGTAAGAATTAGAATGAAAAAGTCTAGTGCAGTTGGTTATTCACTAGTGAATAAGAGAAATAAAGAATAGATAACTACTTTCCTTATACTTTTCAAGTAATCAAGTGAAGATCACTATAGAAAACCAAGATCATAAACCAAATTTTGAATATGGAATTAGATTTTCTCCAAAGGCTATATAAAAATCATCTAAGGGCTGCATTTTGGACTAGGCTATCACCAGTCTAGGGAAGAGTATTGTTATCCACCCCCTCCAATGTGTAGGGACTCACACTAACTAGAGGTTTGTTTTTCTAGACTCACCATTTTACCAACATATCACATCATAGTGGAGAATTTGTACACTGGTTATTCCCATGAATAAAAAGTATTTATTATCTCTAATTGAGTGGTGAACCTTGTAAAAATATCATGTGCATTTTTTTATTATTTTCATAGTATTTCATACAACAGGGAATAGAGAATAAGAGAATAAAATCCTAATATGTCAAGTGGTACATGGATAAGAAGTTTTAATTGGTTTCAAAAGTCCCCAGAAATTATTCACCCCATCTCAGTGTTAGGTATATCCCAAACAATTCGTCTCTGTTGGAATCAGAGGGACATGTTCCCCTCTATTAGATTCTCTATAGTGAGGTTATTCTCTTTTAAATAATTGAATTGTTTTCATGAGTTATCAATGAAGTACAGTATCATTGAAGATTTAGTTATCTCTGAGAAAAAGGAAATATCAAACAAGAAAATGATGAATAGGAAATTGAAGGATAAGATACTGTCGACGAAGAAGTCCCTCTTATCTAAAGAAGAGGTAGAATTTGGTTGTCCATATCAGGATGACATTGAAGTCACATTAGATAAGGAAAATAATGAAAAGGTGGCTCATGTTCCCACCTAGAATTTGGACAACCTTCGAAACTCAACTGACCAAGAGGTATGTGTTATTAAATTTGGAAATTATTATCATGATGAAAATGACAGAACAATTGTTGTTGATCAATCTACAACATCTCAAGAAATATCAGTTGATAGATTAAGAATGATTTTTCATGGTATTCTTGAAGAACTTAATCCCCAGTTTGTGGAGTATTTCAATGCCTAAAATAAAATATCAGGTAGTTGGAAGAAGAAAAGGTTGTTTTAGAGAAAGGACTTCAAGAAAAAATTGTTAAATGTTTAAATATCTCTAGAAAGGTCGGAGCCTTTGAATCAAATAATATTTTATTTGAAGTATGTTCTTAAAAGTGGATTAATGATTTTGATGAAAGGGATGGAGTCAACAAGAGTCTATAAAATAAGATCCATGAACTTCAAAAAGAGGTGAAATATAGCAATGAAGTCAAGGAAGTATATTTGGAATAAGACTCCATGCTGATCAACGAACATGACTTTTTGTTACAAAATAATATAAGGACGCATAAAGATGGAGTTAAAATATTAAATAAGGATTGTGAAGAGAATATGTCAATGATTGAAGACCAATAAGATATCTCCAATATGAGATTTCTACAAATCAAAAAGAGACAGACATTAAGTCTCCATAAAAGACGGAAACAACAATTAAATAAGAAGACTTAGCAACCATATAAAGTGCTGTCAAGAAGTCAAGGTTTATTGGTTAATGCTGGTGAGAAAATAGATTTGGGAATTTTGCACTAGATTGTCGGTAGAATCCCTTATATATAAAATAACAAGATAAAGCCCATCTCAAAGGGGGGAATGCTATAGAAGAAGAAGAAACATCATAATATCCAATAACATCTATATTCTTCAAACATGTATGGAATGCTAGATAACATATGTGATGTATGAAATAGGTGTTATCCCATGAATGGTGCTTGTTCATTTCCATAAGTACACAAAGATGATAAGAAAATATTATCATAGGAGGTAGTTAAGAATGAAAAATGAATCCTTGGGAAGTAGTTAGAAGAATGTTGAATAATCAAACACTCCCAAGATGACTCTAAGGGGGAATATTAAGAAGAACTCAGATTGCAAATACAAGAAGATGAAGGCTAGTGCATCAAAAATAACTACTATGAAAAATGACACTCAAAAAATGAAATGTAAGAGATACAATATTGATGCTTCATCCCCTAATGATATATTGGTTTTATGGATAGAATATTTGTAAATAATGAGAAATATGGAAGATGCCAAGGCTAAGGTTAGTGCTAAAAGAAAAAATAGTATTCTATATGATGAAAAAGAAGTTTTGTGTGTGAGGTACAACAATTTGGGTCATACTATTAGAAAATGATATAAATTTATTGTAGACCAAAAAGAATTCCTCAAGAAGAAGAATATTTCACCAAGATATTCTAGTGAATTAAACTCCATTGGAGATAGAAGACTCACACACAAATAGATGGATGAAATACTGATATCCACACAATCACAGCCACCATTGAAGATCAGTTGTTAATGTGTGATGAATAGAGTATCTGGGTTGAGAAATGATTCTCAAACTTGTCATTCACATTGAAGGATCAAGGACGATCCTCCTTATTCCCTCAAATATTTTTGTATTTTATCTGTTCTCATAACACATGGAATTGAAGGTCGGGAAATATCGTAGGGGGAGAACCTAGGATTCAGTGAAAAGATGTGTTCTCTCGAGGGGGAGATACATGATGTGTTCCATGTGATTTAGTTATCAGTTGGTATGAAATTAAATTAATCTAAAGATTTTATAAATATAATTTCACTGGAAAATGGTATGTGATTTCTCAATCTATCATCCTTGGTTACTCAAAATAAATATTAATTTTCAATGAGAGAGTAACAAAATTACACTGTGACATAAGAATAATGGAAGGGTTCAAAGGTCACTTATCCTACCTATTATACATGAATGTTTTTGATCCATTTGTAGAAGTGAGTACTAGATTTTGAATTTTATTATTTCATGTCACACTTATAATAATAATATTGGAATGGAAGTGGAATCCCATTTAATTAATGTTTACGAGTTCTCATATAATTATGAATCAAGATTACTAGAGAATATAAATATTTATTGAATAAATCAACTACTATTGTTTTATACACTGATCATTTCTTAGGTATACATAGTGTAAAATGATTGATGGCACATTGCATAAGTACAAAATGATACCCTCTCTACCATGAACATGGTATTTCTTGTCATTAAGGGGGAGATAAGTGAAATGAATGTTCAAGAGATAGAATGATGTAAAGATTCACATTAACACATTCATTGAGTATAAAAACATTGGTTATTTCCAACAAATACATAGGGGAGATTGTTTGGGCCACTTTAGTAAAAGAGTTGTATTTTTTTTAATGAGGTCAATAAACATCAATGTTGGTTAAGAAACTATCATAAGTGAAATAGAAAATGGAAATCATATGATTGATGAACTAACCTTGAATGTTTAAAGAACTTGTATTATGTGTGATACAATGTTTAAAACATTTAATTAAAAAACTATTAAGGATAATTAAAGTACATTGAATTTGATAATTCAAAAAGTAAAGAAGGAAGAATAATGTTGAAGAAGAATATTGGACATTAGGGTGGCCATGCATGAGGTTGGTGTTGTGTTTAATGATGGCCCTGTATTTTTTTGTATACATGGTTTCATACGAAGTATTTGTTATGTTTATCAATTAAAAAATGTTTCTAGACCACGAGCAAGTTACCCCAGCTTCAACTCGAGGCACATACGAGGCCACATGGGGTCAACCATGCCCATTGGGAAGGAAAGATAGAGCCATCCCAGGAGAGCCTCATGAGGATGTGTATAAGCCCCAAGGTGTGCATAGTGGGTTTTGGTGATACCCTGAGGAAGCAGAGTGGGTGCTAAGAGCGTGCTCACAGAGAAACGGTGTGGGGTGGCATCATAGGGGTAGTGGAGAATTATGAACTAATGCCGAGGGGAGTTGATTGATAAACCACGGGAAACCTATATCTTTATTATTATGTGGTAAAACATTTTAAAAATGTGTATGTAATCTATTTTGTCCATCCAATTCCACATCACGCCGTACCATTTGATAAATCCGCAAAATATGGATCTAATTGAGGCCATCCATCAATCTCACAAGTGTGAGTATGAACCAGAGCAGTTCAATCCACAAGCTGTATTTGAAGAATTTTATTATTGTCTTCATCCTCCACTGATCGTGGACACCACTGAATTTTTCCATATTTGACAGATGATCACATACGAACCATAATGCCATATTATTTTGACACCATGAGGATTGTCCGATCGAAGCAAGACCATTCATGCAATCTACATCTTACATGGGTGTGATATCTCAAGGATGTAGGTCTGGCGGAGGCAAACAAATTTTCCAAGGCCTTGTGGATTAGAGTGTGGATTTGAAAGAGAATCACACACAAGATTCATTCACGTGATCCTAATCTCATTCACAAATAAATGAGATCATGTTTGAAAAGAAACATCCATAAATCCGAGTGTATCACAAATGTGGATCGAATGTTTTAAAGAACCAAAGAACATAGTTATTCAAAGAGTTAATCTATGCCGATTTAGAGGAGGGATATGAACACGAATGGAGAAGTGATTCTCATCTATAAGTGGATAGGAACTGAGAAAATAGATGGGACTCTCGCACATATTCGACATATCATGTTCCCAAAAATAGATCATCTCCCTGTGCACCATTTCGTGAAGAGAAACCAACATCTCTATGAGATTTAGGCTATGCGTAGAAGAGTTCCCACAAGCCTTCGACATGTTGTATGCAACCTCAAAAAGCTTCATGAATAACCAGCAACCAAACATGCAATAGGTTTTGTAAAACCCTCATTGTGCTTCGTGAAGGCCACACCATCGTGATCCAGTGCTTGATATTCACTCTCACTGATAATCGGGAAGAGAAATATTTGTACACCACATTAACAATGAATATCAACATATACATGCGTAAAGAAAGTCACATGTGGCCACCTTAGTTTCACGATTAATGTTGAGAAAAACCACTTGTATTCTTTCTTATAATCTACTGTGTTGAGGGGTTTATTGTTAAATAAAAAATATGTGGCATGTGGTGACTTTCATGAATGTGTGTTTTTTTATTTGAAGAAAACTGAGATCTTTGGTGTTTGTGAGTGAAGAGGAAGAATACATGCATGTACGCATGTTCTCTTGTAGTAGGAATCTAAGGTCATGAACAATTATTAGAAGAAGGAGCTCGCACATGGAAAGGGTTGGGCCTATTCAGGTTTAAAAAACATATAAACAAACACCCTAACTAAGTGGAAAAGGAATAAAGAAATGAATAAAGAAGAAAAGGAGAATAGGTCTAGTGTGTGTTCCTAAATAATCTTCACCCATTCTGGTTTAAAGAATCACACAAGTGAAGAGAAGATTATCTATGTTTTACCCATTAGGGTTACCATGGTAGAATTAGATTATTTGTGTGCATGCATGCATTCACATGCATATGTGAAGGAACTCAAAAGAAAAAACTAAAATTGTGTGTGCACATATGTTAAGAAGATGAAGGAGGTGTCTAACATAAATGTCATAGGCATGATCACATGCAAGAGAGAATAAGAAATTCAAATAATGCTACGTGAACTGATATTTTTTCCCTGAATAATCACATTAGTGTGTGTGATTATTACCAAAAGAGATAAGAACAATAGTGCTATTGGTTGTTGCACTAAGAAGAATAATGAATAATTCTAGTGTAGTTGGGGTTTCACTAGAGAATAAGTGAAAGGAAAAAGGGATTTTTTCATGTCTGGTACTTTAAAGGTAATAAATTGAAGAGCACTAAGGAAGACCAAGAGTATAACCAATCATTTATAGAAGGAATAAGATTGTATAATAGGCGGTATAAAGAACCGGAAAAAGGATTCCAGTTGGACTAGGCTATCACCTGTCTAGGGAAATAATTGTTTCCCACCCCCAGTCCAAATTTTAGAGTCTCACACTAATTAAAAGATAGTTTTCCTAGTCACTCCACTGTAAAAGAAGATTATAATATAGTGTAGAATTCATACACTGGTCATTCCCATGAATGTAAAGGATGTAGCTACTCTTATTGAGTGGTGAACCTTATAAAAATATTGTGTGACTATTTTTACTATAATAATATTATTCCATGCTATGGAGAAAAGGGAATAAGATAATATAGATACTAATAGGTTAAGATGTAGATGGGTAAATAGTTAGAAATAGTTTAGGAAGTCCCAATCACTGATTCACCCCCCTCTTAGTGTTATGTATTTCCCAAACCGGTCCTCTCAATGTAAGCGAAATAAGAATGACTCCTAATAGAATGGAATCTATTGATTTAGAATAATTAAAAAATCAATTTGATTATTACGGTGATAAATGATTTATTTTCCCTAGTATTTCTCCATTTGGTTTTCCTTTTATCTTTGTTAAGATAAAATATTAACCTATGAGACTATGAGTGGATTACAGGGACATAAATGCAATTAAGATTAATAACATGTATAAAATTCTACATATTGAGGAGTTATTTGATCGACTTAATAGAGGGGAGAATTTTTAACAATTGAACATTGTTATGCGTATCCTAAATTGTTAGTAATGATAAAATACACTATAAAGATGGATTTTTCTTCAAGGTATGTACATTATGAGTTTACAGTAATTCAATTTGGATCAAAAAGTTCTTCCTATATTTGTATGAATCAAATGAACATAGGATTAAAGAAATATCATTACTATTTTTTGTGGTATTCATTGTTGATCATTCCGTGTTTTTTAAAGGCTACAAAGGCTATGAGAATCACATGCAGATGATTAACCTGATACATTGAATATAATATTTATATGGAAAATTTAGTATTTTTAATTTATATCCTAATGGGGTTACTGTTATTTTTTATATTATCTCTATAGAAAATAGCGTACTTTCTATTTTCATGAATAATGTATTTAGTGAATGACATATAACAACGAAAATAACCAAGGAACATGGATTAATGGGATTGGTATGTTACTCTCAGTAATTGATTCATAAGTTTTGAAAATTATATAACACATTATTTATGATTTCACATGAAGGGGTTACGTTAGTTATAAAAATGGAATGTAAATAATGTATTTATTAACTAAATGAGTGTTTTTTCAAAGGTAGGATTTGGAATATACCATCTAGAAGTGATGGGTTTGCGATTTATTATGATTCAATAAATGGGGATGTGGTTTTTCCTAATAAAATATAATAATGTTAGTGAATATAAAACAAGGATTTTGATTATAAATTAATAAAACTATTCATCCCATGAAAATGGGTTGGAACCTGTTGTATTTTCATTAAAAATATGGATACATTTTCTTTATGGTGAAATAAATGAGATATAAATGGATCATACAAGGATAAATTATGAATTATAAACAAATACGTCAACATGAGGAAATATAGATAGATTTTTCAACTAATGTATTACGATTTCCCAATACAAAACATCGCATTAAATGAAAATATTGTAGTTGATTCAGTATATATAAAATAACATGGATTCCCTTCCCAAAAGAAGATTGAGAGAGATCCTATGTTAATTGATATTGTAAATATGTATATGTGAATTAAAATGAATGACGAGGCATCAATTGTTTTCAAATTATTCAGAAAACATATTTATTATAAAGGATTAATGATCTAAAACTTATGATAAAATCTTTTAGAAGAAAATTAATATTGTAAATGATTTGAAATTATGATAATTTTTTTTTAATATGGTGTTGTGATAATTGTATATGGATATGTGTTATATTTATACCTATTCCAATATGGTAATTCTTTTAGGATACTCATACATTAAAATTATATTTGAACTAGGATAGCATATTGTGTAAAGAAATTTGAGGGAACATTTTCAGGGGACAACATGAAGTGGTAAATTACTGATTATATATATTTAATGTCGGGATTTCATTAAGTAAATGATTTTAGAAAATATCCTAGAGTTAGGAAACAACATTCTATTATTTTAATGAAATGTTACAACATTATTATTGAATTTTCCTGTGGACAAAGAATGAAACTTATAAAGATTGTTGAATTATGGTTTATCATTGATTAACTAACCAAATATTCACATTTCCTCTCTATAAGACAATGTTTTAATTCATCAGGGCCTTTAAAGGATTTCCATTCATATATTTATAATACATTATAGAGAATATATTTTAACAATGTCTAATCATGACCACTATCTAACATCAATATTATTGAAGATGATTTTAATTCTCTTAACTCAAAGCTTTATTTGAGCACTGAATACCATAGTAAAATTGATGGAAACTATAAATGGATAATTAAAATAATATAAAAAATGTTTAGTTTATTATTACTTGACATTCATGTTATGTGGGTTTATTATTTACCTAGTTAAACATTTTATATAATAATAGTTCCCATTCTAGTATTCAAAAGGTGTATTATAAATAATTATCTCTAAAGAAATGTCATAATGCAAATTAATGGGTTTGATTTTGTTAATGAATCCAATAGTACCAAAATATGTTGAATAAACATGAAAAATGGTATATTCGATTCAATATCACATTAAATAATTTCATGACAGAAGAAAGAGTTAGGACTATAATTAGTGAAAGGATTTGGAAATCTTAGTGGAAGATCATGTATTACATAAAGTATCAGTGATGAAGGGTGTAATAAGGTTAGGGAAGAATGGTAATCTGATCCACATATGTATCATAACATTTAAAATAATTGAAAAAACTAGTAGTTTTTTTAATTATTGATAAATTTTTCAAAATATATATCAAATTTACAAGATGTTATCCATATATAATTGTTAATGGATTACATGAATGACCCAACACATGTGCTCACCTATGATGAAATATAATTGAAAAATAATATATCATAATATGAAGAAGCCTTCTAGATTAAAAATACCATAGTTAAATTATTAAAAAATTGGACTACAATACACATAAAGAAAATTTTGAAAAATCTCAAATTAGAGGAACTGTTGTGGGATGGAGAGATTATTATGATGAAAAACTACCATCACATATTATGAAATTAATATAAATGAAATTTCAAGGATGATATTTTTAGGATGGAATAATGTAGCACTCTAGTTCAGTAAAATATTTTAATTTTAGAATAAATTTAATGTATTCATTCGCATTTGATGCACAAAACACTGGGTTTAAGGGAAAATAAATACATTTTGACAATATTATTTAAACATGGCTATTATTACATACCTATTAAATTATCTAAATAATGAAAAAATATAGGTTAATTTTTTTATATTTTTTTCTATTGATTAAGAAATAATTTAATTATCATTTTGTTTAATAATAAATATACTCTCAAAACTGTATTTTTGTAAAAATGATGTTCAGATAAAAATTTCACTCATAATTAAAAATTAATTTTAACAATTTTATAAAAATTATTTGATAAATTCAATATCATTTTTGATATCAGATTATACAATTTATATATGGTTTAATTGTTTATATTTTCTAAAATGATTCATTTATTGATCAATTGTAAAAATACTACATTTTAATTGAAAACATACTTTTAATTTATTTTATTTATAAAGTTAAATTATATTTAAATGGTTTATAATGTAAAATTAGATGAATCATATAAACTATATTTCAATTAAGGTAATTATATTCATTTTAAATATTGAATTTTTATATAAAATGATTGTAAAAATTTGAATATTAACTTTTTAAAACACGACTTATCATCGAATATCTGATATTAATATTGAATTAATATTTACTTCATATTTGAATATAATATTAAAAAATTAATTCTATATTATTGAAAATATTAATTTACATTATCTAAAAAGTTAAACTAAAATTTTACTTAATTAATAGAAAAAACATAAACAATTATATTTCGTAGTTAAGGTTATGATGGGTTTAGATAGGTTTAAACTAAAATGATACGGCTAAAAATTACATAAAAATTAATATAAATCATTTAAATGGAAATATTTTAGTATTTTAAGGTATAATTTTTTCAAATACATATATTTGGACACTTTTGACATGTGGAAAATGTAATTACAACGTTTTCTTTCAAAAACATTTAAGAATTTGATACTCACCTAACTTATGAAATGCCACCCCATATTATCTCTTATTGAAATTTTAAAACCATTATATATCTATATTGACCATCCATTAACACCACCCAAAATCAATCCAATTATCCTATAATCCTTCATATTGATAGAAATACAACCTAGATTGATTTTACTTCAAACATAAAGAGGTCACATAAATAAAATGCAACGCTATTCATTGATCATATTTTAGATATTTAATCATAGAAATTAACAAATTAATATTAAACCAAAATGATTAGATAAAATCAATATATTAATTATATTTATATCTTTTTGTTTTTTGGTAATGCGATAAAACTATCCCTAATTCCATTAAATGGGTTAGAAAATTATCATTTGTGTGTACGGTAGGGAACTACATTATGAACTGATTTCTTTCTCTTTTATGTTACCACCTCTCATTGTTGGGTATGATAATTTATTTAAATTATAAACCATATATTTATATCATAATTATAATTATTGATTAATTTTATAAGGTATACATTTTTTTCATTCTATTTGGGATAAAATATTTTTTCCAATGTGGAAAACCAAATACCGCCTCATGAAGTGACGTGGTACGTGTTTTATTAAATCAATAGATGGAATGTGATAAGAATAATTATAATGAATATATGTGATATAAATTGAATATTTATTTTTTTAATAAAATTTTAATAACCCAGAAAATTCAATATATCATTTTATTTTTTAAAGTTTTACTCATATAATGATGATATCAACATTCGTATAGGTTTGGACTACCACCTTTACAAAGTATGTAACTTTCATTTCTTCACTTCACCAAATTGATGACATATATAAGTATTTTTAATAAAGAATTTATTTATTTTTCATAATATTATCACAAATTAATGATAAAATATTATATACATCATTTCCACAATGATAATTAGAAAAATGAAATGTTACTCATGTGTATGTATGATATATTGTCTCTAGGATCATATCATACTTCATTTATAAAAAAACTCATTTTTTATTGGAAAACTATTGATTTATGAATATTATAATTAAGTAATTATTATTATTATTATGTAGAGAAATAAAATATATGATTTTCACAATAACTAGAATGTTCAGGGAAAACACGATTTAGCAGAAAATGCAATTAACACCTAAAAATGAAAATAAAAAAAAATTATCAACAAATATTTTAATATATCATATAGGATATTATAAATATTAATATTGTTATGTTATAGTTTTATAACATGATTAAAAAAATAAACATTATGTTAAAAAATATTCAACAAAAATAGAGCTTTATGTAATGTTTTTTGTATCATTTTCCCTTCTTTGAGTCATACTAAAATGTTAAGTACGTAATTTATTATATATGTGATACATAATACCATTTTGAAATGTAATATCATGATACAAATATAAATAGTGTTATTTTATATTTCAAATTGAATTATTTAATACATGGTGATTCGACATGAAAACTTCCATGTAGTTAACGTTATTTTACAATTTCATTTTCTTTTTTGACTATAAACATTTTCATGAAGAAAGCACAATCTTGGGACAATTTATCCTTGGAGATTAATCTTATATTATATATACATATTATTATATGATGTGTATCATAATTTCCTTATCCTTATAATCTTTTCATATATGATTGTTATTTTTAATTTTATTTGATTAACATGGGAAATATTGATAAAAAGTAATTTTTAATATAATTATGGATATTTGATGATATTGAATACTAATTTATGATTTAAATTGAACATTAAAAATGTGAAGAATTATTTTTGACCTTAAGTTATTGGTGGTTCATTTATTTATATACCCACTCTATGAATATATAGGTCTCATGAGAAATTTATTTGGCCAAATTAATGTGGATTTTATTAGGTCTTTTAAAATATATAATGAATTGTATTGATGGTAGTGGTATCATGATGCATGTGTTCATGAATTCCAATAATTAATAATTCTCACATTTTAATTAATTAAATATTATTCATTATAGTTAAAGAAATATATCATCCTTATGTTCATTTTATTATAATTTTATATTACAAATAAAATGGTTTTTTAATTATTTAAATTTCTGTATTTATTATCACTCATCTAATTATGAAATTGATGTAATTGAATAAATTAAATTTATTTTTATTTATTAATATTTAATTATAAATTTTACATATTATTTCATGATATATTATCCCATTACATATAACATATTGATAATTTGATTTTACCCATATTTTTATCCCTTTACCTAGGATATAAAGATGAATAATGGAAATTAGTTTTCAAAGGTGTAGTTCAAGTTATTTTTTTATTATGTTTTATAATATACTACCAATGTTAAATTTGAATCCTGTATATATATGGTTCATCAAAACATCTAATCTAATTGGTCATTCTATATTTTATTCATTGTATCTATGCTAATGTACTTATGTAAAAATAGGATCCAGTTTACTGAAGTTAGGGTAGTTATAGTAAATTTTTATGAACATGAATTGTAATTATTTATATGATTTTAAAAATTGAAACATTTAACACGTGAATCAATTCCAATTGAAATTTTATAAATTATGTTTTTCATTCATGGTAGTAGTCTAATGTATCAAAGAAGTAATATTTTACTAATGATTCATCATAAGAATAATCTTATAATCTTCTTCATTTCCATCCAAAAAAATTGGCTAGTTTTATTTTGAAGGAAAGTTTCAAATTTTAAACACTAAACTTATTTTTTAATAACATCAAAATAATCAAAACATTCATATGAAATAATAATTTTTTTCTATTTTTTTTATAATAATGATTCTTACATTGATTATCACGTTCATTCATGACATCTTAAAATATGTCCATTATTATTTATTCCCTGAAAAATAGCATTAAAATATATTTTTTCATGGTTTTGTTTAATTATATCTTAATTAATAATTTCTTTCTCTTCTGTATTTTTGGTGCTATAAATAATAATCATTTTCAAATAATCTCGATTTTTTTTTAATTTTCAATGGATTTTTTCAATTTATTACCTTGTAATTATTCATTTAAGTTATAATTCTAGAAACTCTTTTTTATTAAATTATTTTTTTTAAATATTGTCAATATTAATTTTTAATATGATTTATATCATGAATTAGAATCAGAAAATCTTTTGATTTCATCTCTTTTAATAGTATTTTAAGAAAATTTATCTATTTTTAAAGATTGTTTGAAAATTTTGAACCAGTTAACATTGAATATGTTATAAATAAAGAATGATTAAAATTTTTCATTTCACTTATATATTCAATAATTGATTCAAAATCATAAAGGTTATTATGGATGACTAAATTTAATTGAATCATCATTTTATTTTATTATTTTCATTTATAAAATCAATTCTTTTAAGGATATACATTCTAATCAGACCCTTTTTATATTAAAATTAACATCCCTTATTAATTTTTTATTATTCATTATGGACAACTTATTATAACTTTATATTATTTTATAACATTATAAAAACTATTGGTTATGTGATTTATCACATCCCTCTGACTTCCGTATGAATTAAATTCAGATTTAAAACAAATAATAGGTTTTTTAGATTTCAAATTCTGTGGTATTTGTTAATTCAATACCAAACTACAACATAGAACTAATTATATCATCATTTATACATTTAAAAATTACTAAATATATTTATTGCAATTTTCACTACATGTCACTTATTTTGTAGTTAATTGAAAAAACATTAACTATATAAATATAGTCCAAATCCCCTCGACAAAAATTCATACAATTTAGGATTATTTATTTTTGAAGGAACATCTTGTTCAGAAAATTGTATTAAAACATCTAAATGTACTAGTATTATAAAAATTTGATTAAAATAATTTCACTTTTAATATTGCATAAGAAATATATAGTTACATCATGTATCATTCATATGCTATGGTATATCATATAATATTAGATAATTAAAAAACACATTCAATTATTACATGGTAGAATAAATTCATTACATTAAAATTGAAAATATATATGACTGCATCATTACATTTAATAATTTTTTTAATAATTATATGATGGATTCAATTACTTCACCATTACCATTTTGTAATCAAATGGTAATTGTTTTTAGAGTGAATCATTATTTTTAGGTTATTTCCCTAATCATAAAATAATATTTTACCTCACAATATTAGTTCTATACTATATAAGCTAACCAAAAAGTTATTATTAGTCAATGTAATTCACAAATGGTAAACTATTAATTCAATATATTTTTACTCATATGAATATTTTTCCCAATAAAGGTAAACAAATATGTCCTATATGTTGTTATTATTGTTCAATAAAATGAAATAGTAATTGAATCAAAAAATTGATGTATTATAACATTATAAAAATTAGAGTTTATTGGAACATTAAAATTTTACTTGATAGATTTAGATTAGGGATAAAAAGAAATTGAAATATTGAGAGGAATTATAAAATATTTAATAAAATAGTTATATTGTAGTTCGAACTAAATGATAGTATATATAATCATTAATATACTTTACTTGGTGAGATTGATTCATGTAACTTGGAATAAAGAATCGGAATTAACTGAAGTGACACCCTTTTCAAATAATCCATTTCACATATAGAGGCATATATAGAATGAATAAACTCAAACCTTTATTGTGATATGAAACAATCAAGAAAATAAAATTTTATTGGTAGTCCCAACAAGGAAAAAACTTTTTGGGTAGGAGGTATGACCAATAAACCACAATATTATTTATTGGAGATATCATAAATTGTCAGCATTTACAACAAAAAAATATAAAAGGATAAAACATAGAAATAAATAATAATGATTTTAAAAAAATGTCACATAAATATTAAACATAAAGAAGTATATATTCCATGTTGACGAGACATAAATTTCATCATTATTTTTATGTATAAATTGATTGATACACTACTTTTCTGTCATCCATAAAAGATAATTATATTTTATTTTATTTTATTATGTATTATTAGTAGTCTTGTCTTAACCACATCACATAATTTTTTCTTTAATTCTCCAAAATCATAACTCTATATTATGTTTAATCATTTTTCATTTTTTATTAAAAAAATTTACAAAATTAAATATAATCTTATTATACTTTTTATTACCTTTACAAGAAATATAAATTTATATATTTGAATATCAGTTTTTAAAAACTCTAATACATTTTAGTGTATGATATTTATAATATTTATATATTTAAATGGTGTGAATGAATATGGTAGCCTAGTTTCGGAAACTCTAATTATAATATTGGTGACCTATTATCCTTCGTCTCATTCTTTTAAATAAATTCATATCTTATTTGTATATATTAAATTTTCTGAATACATTTATATTATTTTGAGCATCTATTTAGGGATATCATCCCCATGATTATTAAAAAAAATTCCTAATTTTTTGTTGGAATTTTAGTTTTTTTATATATCCATGTTTTTATTGAATTTAATATTAAACAAGCACTACTATATGAAGATTCATTATTAAAAAAGTAAAACAATTTCATGGGTATCTACATACAAGATAATATCTACTATAATATTACTTCAAACTCTTCATGTAACTAGATAGAGGAATATTAAAATAAAATTATAATTTGAAACCATTAGGGAATCACATCTTCATTAAAATTGTTATAAAATATTTTCATGGGAATTTTTTATATATTTTATATTTATCGCTAACTAAAGATATATTATATTAAGACTATAATTATTTATTCAACTATCACTATCCTATATTCAAATTATATATTTATTTTTTCAATTAAATATTAATTCTTCTCCCTTTCCTCACAAAATAAATTTTCATACACCACTCTTCTCAAATAATAAATTTCAACAATGTAACATTGATATTAAAAATTTCATTAGGTACATCAATTAGTTATTCAATAAAATAATAATTACACAAATAAAACAAACATTAATTTAAAATTAATCTTCAATAAAACAATTTGGTCATAATAATGGAAATATTATTTGATCGAATGATTCAAATGAATTTTCGACTATTCTATACTTCTGGAACTTCATTGAAAATAAATAACACATTTATTAATCCTCTAGATTTATATTGTTTTCATATTATACACCCTTTATGTATAAATATATAAAATATATTAGGTGATTCAATGTGCATATTTTTTTCATATTCATTATTAATAAAACATTAGTTATTAGAGGTTTCATTTTCTATAGTTTTAATAGAAGGTTACATTAAAAATTTATTCCCTTTATCTATTTTATTATCCAAATTTTAAATCTGGTCATTTAAAAAAAATAATTTTCTCTATTTAGTTCCTATTCTTTAGTTTTTTTCGTGAAACCACAGTACTATTTTTTATAAGAATGCAGAAAAAAATTCATATAAAAATATTTAGAAATCACTACAAAAATAAAATTCATAAAAAACTTATAACATTTACTATGACTGAAAAATGAATCCATATATTATAAACCATGTATTCTATAATAATAGTTGAAGTACATAAGAATGGGTTCTATCACCTGAGAGGGTGGTGAATCTAGGTGACTATCTTTTTTACCATACTCGTAGAAATAATTTATTATTATATTTAAAAACATCATTAGTATCTGAATTTTTAATCCCAATTGGGAAAATAATGTTTCTATTTATGTATTACAAGAAACACTATTATCACATGTAAATTTTAATGGTTTTTAATTAATATCACATGGTATTTTTACATGTATTTTCAGCCATGTGAGTGATTATATGATATTGTGTTTGGGGTTATTATGTAAATAATTCTTCCACCATAATAAATTAATAATTTTATTTTATTTAGAATATTTTCTTCATGAAATAAAAATTAATCTCTTAAATTAATTTCGATTTATAAAATGTTATTAACATATGATGTTTTCTCCCATAGGTTTTAAATTTCATTCCTCAACAGAATAAGTTAACTAAGAACCCTCATGATGACATTGGTATGATCCTGACCATTTCTGAAAAATGATATGCATGTTTTTAGTAAATGTATTTTTAGTATTTATTTACCTTTTGGTAGGGGTGTGACCAGTGGCCCGTTGGGTGATGTTTTTTAAGGAATTTGGGAAGTTTGGGGAAATGCACAATATACACATGGTTTGGCTATCCATGTGCATATTAACTTTGAGGATAGTTGATGTTGGAACATTTGGCATGCAGTTTTCCAAACAATGTGCCAACAAGCCATGCAGGCAGTGGAAGAACACATGGTTGGTTCAAGATTTGGCCTAACTATGCAAACTGCCCGGTGAAAATTTCTAGTTGTTCCCAAATCCTTACAGTGGGATTACCAAGAGATATAAACATAGTTTTTCTAGATCAATACCTCAGTTTGATAATTCGATCTTCTCTTTATAAGTATATTTCATCATGATGAATCTATCATTATTTCTCTTATATTTTCTAGATCTTTCCGGGATGATCTCCCCCATTTTACTGGATATAAAACAATGAGTTAAGATATTGATCTACGATTGTGGATCTATATCTATATTTTCATGATCAGTATTCAATTTATCTAAATATTGGATTAGGGATTTAGTTCTATATCTTGATTGATGTGGTTATCACACTCGTATTTTTAGGATTTCTGTTGGGATTTATTCAAACCATAAAACATGGTAGGTGGTATAAATCTATCTCCCAAAGTAGTTATTTTGATATGTGTATGAGGTTATGTTTTTCTATATTCTCTTGATTATTTATTTCCTAAATAGTAGTAATTAGGAATATGGAATTGAATTGAATTTTCTTTAATGAAATATTTAGAATTTGATCATAGAAAGAACGAAGGGGGGATTCCCAGTTACATATTTTGGAGGTTTGTTATGGGCTGAGATATTTTAATTGAGATATTTTATTGACGGTGATTATATTATTAAATTGGGGGAATTAATTTTGAAATTATTATATAGGCCAGATGATATAATTAATTTTTAGAATGAATTATGTATCATGATATGGACTAATGTTAAAAAATTGAGAGAATTATTTATGTGTCATAATGTTAATCAATTAAAATTAATTTTATGAATTAATTATGAGATGTTAATCTTTGATATAGATAATTAATTGTGAAAAATATATTAATGGAAAATTTTCTTAGTTAATTGTTGAAAAAAATAATGTCCTTTTAAATTATTAACTAATATATGGATTAGTAATTGAATAATGTGGAAAATTATTATTTTTTAAATTATGAATAAATGGTTGATATTTTAGTGGTGTAGACATGGCATTGTAGATTATTTTAATGATCGGAAATAGACATGGTGTTCCTTCGCAATAGTTATCCATGCTTGATATTGTGGGGTGTAAAGCATGATGACCGAAACCAAGTGTGAAAATATGTTCTAGGACTAACTAAAAACTCTCAATGAGATTTTGTTACTTTGAATGATGACTTTCACCAAATGAATGATAATAATTAATGATTATTCAACTGTGATTTGGGGTGATACTCATGACGACCTATGCCAAATAATTTATGATATTGAATGATGATTAAATTAGGAAACATGAATTGAATCTAGTCCTAATCTTATGAATAATGATTAAATGAAAATGTGATAACTATTCTAATTATGCATAATATCTTTTACTTCATAAATCTGCAAGCACTATCTTTTCACAGGACTCGTTTTAGACATCTTTGTAGGTGGCCTACTGAGTTGTAATCACACACTATTTGGGGCATCTTATTTACACCGAGTAAACTTCTTTGATTCCGGATATGAAAAGGGAAATGCCCAAGGATATGATGCAGTTTGGTATTAGAGAATGGGAGATGGAACCAAATTTGGTTCGGGACCCATTTTAGAGTCGCTCTATCTTTACTTTTAATTGTATTGTATATACATGAAATTTTAATTATCGTAGAATTTTTTTCCATTCAGTTGAGTATTGTATTTTCTTGTTTTTTATATCATAGAACATGAATGTTTTCTGGTTATTAATATGCTTCTGAACTTGTTTACTATTATTTTCTTTTGTTGGTTACTTTTTCTGATAAAAGATGGTATAGTCTCCCCAAGACTGAATTACTAGACCCTCGTTACTAATTGGCACCCTATGGCATATGGGGAGGTGTGCTTGAGCGCATGTGGCCAACCTTATCTAGGTATTGTTTAGTGTCTCCCATTTTGGGACATCAAAAGATGGAATCAAAATGGGTTTTTTTCATTCTTTTTCTATTGTATAACTATTTTTGGAAAGTTATATAAGAGACTAGGGTGAGTCGAGTCTTGGTAATCAGCTCATGCATGGCTATTTAAAACCTATGTACAAGAGAAAATCTGTGTACTCTAGGTTGGATTGTTGTCATTATTTATTGTTATGACAGATGTATATTATATAACCTTGGGTGACACACATATGGGGTGATATGATATTGTTTTAAAAATTGTTTTATTTTATTTTGTGGCATAAAGAGGCACAAAACATTAGTCTTTATGCATCATTGTAGGAACTCAGGGTTGTTGTAACATGCATCATTATAGGTACTCATGAAAAAATGTGTTATAATTAAGTAGTTCTTCTGGAACTATTTTCCTTGTAGTGATATTGAAAATAATGATGAAAAATGAGAATAAATGGGTGACTAATGAGAACATTGATTGAGTAAATGAATATGATTAATTAATTTATTTTTCAATTATTTAATTTGATAGAATGTGATTAATTAATGGTAGAATTATTTAATGAGAATGTATATACCCTTGTAATCTAAGACCTAGGGGTATGATGGTTATGGGTAGTGAAAAGGAAACTGTGTGGATAGTGTGGTGATTAAAAAGAGGAACCTGAATGAGTCTTCCAGTAATGGATATGTAGTGGGATGCCTAGGGATTTGGCCATCCGAGAGTAGGATGAACCATCACTAGAACCTTTGTCGGGACAATGTAAATCAAGGTGGATAGTTGGGAGGAACGGTTTCAGTAGATATTTTTACATGATTTTCCACCAGTGTGGTAGGAAGGAGACCTATCATACACACTGTCCTCGACCACCAGTGGAGTGAATGTCTTTTAGAAATACGAGTCACAAACAAAAGGCCTGCAAGAAACAAGAGAAAGCTGGTGTTGAGGGAGAAGCTTCTCAGAGTTAGAGTGTGGGAGAGGGTCTTCTTCACCTTATAGGCCTGGAAGATGGAGTTCTACTGGATGAGGTAGTAAATGGAGTGGATGTAGTGCTTCAGGGTATGAGCACTCATATTAGCAATGTGGTGCTAATCCGGGGAGTCAGACTAAACTACATAGAAGAGGGAGCCGTTCGATCAACAAAAAGATGTACTATTCTAGTTGCTTCAACTTTAGCTACTACCTTGTTTGATATGGGTGCCTCTCATTATTTTATATCTGCAAATAATGTGAATGTCTTGATATTATATGTGGATTCTATAATCGGGGTGAGTAATAGGGATACACCATTGGGAACAAGCTCTAGGGATATCTTTTTTTATAAGGGATTTTCATTAGTGATCAGAGAGTGTCATTTCCTTTATGATATATGTGTCTTTTATATAACAAAATTCGACCATATTATTGATATGGACTGTCTAGTCACATAATGATACCACAAAGGATGTTACTGAAGTATAGTGACATTTTTATATCTTGAGGGTGACCAGTATATTCATTGTGGTGAATGGGTTATCCATGTAGGAAGAGATGGGCCAATTATGCATCAACCGAGAGAGCACAAAAACCCCATTTCTAGTATTTTCTAGATGATTGGAGTTATAGGAAATACGTTCTCCCACCAGTGTAAAACTTTTTCAAGGTGTATTTCCGAACGATTTTTTACGGTTTCCTCTTGAGAGAGATGTAGATGTAACTATTGATCTCATGCTGGGGGCAGAGCTGGTATCTATTCCACCTTAAAGAATGGAACTGACAGAGTTTCAAGAGCTCAAAATGTAGTTAGAGGATTCGAAGGATTAAGGTTTTATCCATCCAAGTATGTCTCCTTGGGGGCACATATTTTCTTTTAAAATAATGATGACGATAGTTTACTCGATTGTTTCAATTACAAAAAGCTGAATAAAATGTTTGTGAATAACCGATATCCTCTTCAGTGTAATATTGATATGTTTGACTAGATGAAGGGGGATTGCGTGTTCTGAATGATCGATATGAGATCAGTGTATCATCAGGTGAGATGTAGAACATATTATATACCAAGAAATTCTTTTTGGGTAAATGGTGGCCTTTATGATATTGTGGTAATTTTTTTTGGGTTAAAAAATTCTTCAACAGTCATTAAAACCATGATGAACAAGACCATCCATCCATTCATGGATCAGTTTGTGGTTGTGTTTTTGGATGACATAGTGGTGTACTCTAAGACTCATGACAATCATTCCCAACTTCTTTACATCATCCTAGGTACACTAAGATAGTATCATCTATATTCCATGACATATATAATTTGTTTTCAGTTGACAAGTTACACTTTTTGGGGGACATCATCACGGAATAAGGAGTGGAATAGGACCCATAAAAAGTGCAGACAATGATATCTTCACAGAATCCCATGAATTTTTTTGATATCTAATGATTTTTTGGATTATCTGGTTATTAGATACCGGCCCATTTCATATAGAATTTGGAATTCAAGAAGGATTACTGAGGGCAGGGGCTGGTTAATAGGGAGTAGATCCACACCCTCTCCCCATTGGAGAATCGCACCAATCTAATATGACCACCAACTGTGAGGGGGGAAATATACCTTCCCACCTAAATTCACCCAACTGATGACTCTCCTATAAGTATCAAAAGAAACATTCCATTCATATATAATAGCATACTGAAAGAATGAAGACACACCTATTTGTATTTAGAATGACATCCATAACACACATTATGTCGAACCCATAGAAGTCTTCCACTGTATTGGGGAAATAAGCCGTAAAAATATGCACACACATACCTTTAATCAACTATCCTATTAGAAATTTCATTTCACAACACTTAGAGAATGTTGTTAGAATATCACAGAAATGATTAATGGGAATACCGTAATCTCATCCACCAGACTATAGTATTTTCATCATCTATAGATATTAATGGGAAGATAGAATCATGTACATACACATTCTCTATATACAAAATTGTAAAATATCCCCATTCCATTCATTTAAGTCCCCAAGAATGTCCTAAAAATGGTGATAGTTTATTGAGAAATTTCTACCCCCATCATATAGACTGCAGATACCCTTTTTTCTGTGTAAGCTATAGTTAAAGAGGGAAATACACAACTCTATACCCACATTTTGGGAGGCTAATGAGCATGTATCTCACGAGTAGACATGTACCTCTTCACCCACGTAGAATGGTCATGGAAAAATAGCCCCCATGATTTATGGACCACTAGATCGGGGACATACACCTCCTCAAACTATATATAATTGGAATATCCCAATGGCCACTGGAAGGTAAGAATTAAGACCTTCCCATGAAAACCACATCCCCCATCATGTGTTCCAAGAAGCTCATAAGAAGGAATAAAAAATGAAGCCTCACTAGATATAAATATATAATAATTAACTAATTTAATATTAAACGTTTTTCAATTTTGGAGTTTTTGAAGCCCACCGACACTTATATATGGAATATTAGGATCCTACACTCCCATTAACAAATTACGAGAGAATTAGCAGTATCAATGAAGGCCGTCTATAGACATTTCACCATTATGTCTTTATTCATGACCACATTCTAATTTATCTAGAGATCCCATCTCTGGATATAGTCTATATAATCTCGTTGTGTAGGAATATTATCAAGGATCAAGAGGGTTTACATCTTTTCGTAATCCTCTATGGCAACCCTACCCTTTATGTTGATCACTGAAAATGCTCTCTCTACCATTGTACTTCATATTATTGAGAGAATTCCAAAATTGGAAGTGTCGTTAGGATAATACTTTGTTATCATGATTAGTTGCAAATAAAAGGCTAGTCATGTAATATGCCTTGTCATTAACCAGGGAAATCCATTCTCAATCGTAAGACTATCTGAGTCAATGATCATTCTCGTATCCAAATATAAAAAATGTAACATCCATTAAAATAGAGAATAACCCTATGAATCACATCTCTTTTGATAAACCTGTATGGAAGCATCTACTCTGGTAGGACCAGGTCTAGGATCCTCTAATAGAAGATGAAGATGATATGATAAACCTGAGAAAATAGCTATATGAATATGACATAATGGTTATGTTCTGGCCTTTATCCACTACTATGTATAGAATTAATGAGGCCTAATCAGAATATTATGTTACTAAAATCTACCTCAATATTTGATAAACTCATTATCAATTGATAGATAAAGTATTCCCCTATGAATAATATATCATTAATGTTATTTTAATAGAATATAATAAACATCAATTTGATTTGGAGGATCTTATTGCTACACGCCATCCAGAGATACAATAAGGAACCCATCAACTAACATGATGTAGAGAATAAACAATATTTTGAAAACAGATCACAAACTCCCCATCTAGGTTCCATATTAGAGGATGGGGTGTACATAGAGTGTTACATTTAATCTTTCTCCAAAACCAAAATATCCTACAGATCATGGTGACATGAAATATAATAGACCAATCTAAGCTTTAGAATCCGGAACCTAATCATGAATGGAGATTATCTCTACAAAATTATTCCAAATCCAATTCCAACCAATATCAAGATATAAGAGTGAATTCTATTGAGATAATGTTGTATAAAACATATACAAATAACAAGATAGACTCCCATTTAAGATAATACAGTCATCATATTTCATAGATGTCATAAATATCACAACAAACTTTCGAGATGGTTGAACCATGTTCATACCAATTGATGCTCTTAGTCCACGTTTGAGAAATGTATAGGTAATATTGGAAGGGAAGCTATAGAACCATGATCAACGATAGTTGAAGAAAAACCCAAACCTATATGGATGGGGGGGTTTCTTAACACAACCATTGAGGTCATCAAAGTTGACCAGAATAGTGGTGAATGTGGAATGATACTAGCCTCATCCATCAGGGATAAGAAAATTTTCACCAAAATAACATCATCCGAAATAGAGATAAACATTTTCACAATTAGGGTAAATGTCCTAGAGTGAATCTTCCAAGTACATCCCATCATATGATCTATTGTAATCATCAGGAAAGGGAAAAACCAAACATTCTAGAGAGTCCCATTGAGACAATGTATATAAAATAGTTCAAAAAGATTTACCATAGAAGTGGAAACAGTATTAGGGGGAATAGAAAGTTACACCCCATAGAGGCAATGTTATGATGCAGAAGATGCATGATTAATAATATAATTTAATTTATGTTTCCCATTATGACTATAAAGAGAATAATACCAATTTAAAATAGTGTGTGGGGTTGATTTTATATCTTATAATGTAGTCTACATCGAAAACATTGATGTAGGGGTGCATAAATTGAACAAAAGTCTTTCCCAAAATATGGTAATTTTGGTAGAAATACTCGTCTTATTTCATTGAAAGGTTTCCAATAAGAAATGGAAAAGGGTTACATTTTAACCCACCTTCCTCTCTAATAGGTTACGACCCTCTTTTTAGATGAAATATATTTTCAATAAGAGGAGGATATTATATAATTTAAGGACAATCAATATATAAATAATCCATGTAATGCATCATATTGTATATATATATTTTTCATTCAGATCCTCAACTAACACCAGAATATGGAGTACCCCAGTGTTGATGACACATTGTAGAAAATGATATAGATCTGGAACACCATATCAACATGGAATACAAAATCAAAAATGTACTAGGATATCGTAGAAGTACATTAGGAATTTCTTCCATTGGTTGTGTAACCAGAACAAGGACAGTCACATTATTGTAGGAAAAAACTGATGGGAAACCCACATAAAATTCCCATTGTACTTCCATCCATGTTTCTACTAGCTGCTACAACTTGTTAATCTCCCCCATAGCCAAACAATCCTCAAGGGATAATAACTTCTCTTGAGTAATTAATTGATCAATTTTAATACATGGAAGAAATAATTACACCGATACAACTGGAAATGAATCCTTACCGTGAAACATTAGATATAGATACTACCTCACCAAACTATTGGAATCCCACACGTCTCATTTATAATAGATTGAGTGATCTATATTATCACCTAAAGAAATTCTTCCCTTCTATAAACCAATTATAGGGACCCCTAATCAATTGAAGGTTGTGAAGATCGTATGATTATTTCAACCATTGTAGTGTCCAAACATTGTATGGTACATGAGTTTGCAGGCTCAGTGAATTATTATGTAGGGTGAAATCCAACAGATATTTCTATTATATTTTAAATAAATGATTTAATATGCAACAGTCTTTAATCTCACAAACTACAAATAGTTTTATAATGAGTGTGTCTCATATTTCATTTCATGATAAAATAAAATTACATACTCATTAAACCTTCTATCTATAATGAATAATTGTTTCCTAACTATATATAGAATAAATGAGATGAGATGCATACACAATTTATTCCACTAAAATAGAAATGATTGTTTTGTACCATTCTATCATTTCTAAAAAGGCTGAACACTACATCGAAGATACTAAGAATACGTTCCTAGTAATTCCATCAACATAGGGAAGGGGAATAAGAGAACTATATACGGCAAATATTACACTTAAGTTGGCCCATGTACCCACTCTCACTCCAATGTATGCACCATATCATATGACCAAACATCTTGAGATTAATAAAAAATGCTAACCACATCAGGATATCCAAAAAGATAATAGATGAAAATAGTTTGAGGAGATAAAAATTGAGGTCTATTATTTCTAAAATGACAATGTCCATAGATACTACATATCAACATAGGAGAATGATATTATAAATATTATACAGACAAATAATCCTTTAAAATAAGGTGATGAATGTCCCCAAAATTATATCACATTTCATATATAATTGGTTCAAAACATCTAGGAGGATTTTTTTTCAATTAAATCTTGCAATTGATAGTGTAATTAGGATAAATGAAGTTGGAAAAATCAAATTGTAATGTTGCTTGTGTCTATACCACTAAACATGGAGAAGATAATAAATGTAAATAAATTAAAATAAAAGGTATGTAAAAGTGTGGTTATTTTATGGTCTAAAAAATGATCAAGTAGACTCATGATATCCTCTAAGTGAATTTTTAATATCCGATTGGGCCGCAAGGAACTAGTGCTACCACACAACCAGCTTAATCAATAACTTAGTTCTCAAAAATCTAGTCCTATAAAAAGAAACATTGAAGATTTTTTATTAACTAAGATTATGAATATGAGCTCATTTAAGTTCTAAATTTATCCTTTAATATAGTGAAACATATTATAAAAATTTGAAATAAATGATTACATCCCCTCTATACAACAAAACAATAGTCCACCCACTAGATTAAATATTACTATGTTAGGGAGTTGATTTTCAATTTCATTAACATTATTCACTTAATGGGTCCCTTATAAAATTATGAACATTAATATTAATCCTAATTCCCACACATTATTAGGGAATTACGGAAAATATGCTGTCAAATTTGAGGATACATTAGAAGACTCTGTCATCCTTGGAGTCACTACTACTACCACATCCCTGATCAAACTGTCTGTGTTGATGAAACACATGAGAGATCTCTCTAATGAGATCAAAAGGAAAATGGATTTTTTCATAAACATGGAAGTGTATTCTCCAACATGATCATCATGTATGATGCATTAAAGGATATGTTGCAGCCAAATCAACTTCACCACGTAGGAAGGCGTAGCCATTCCAAGCAACTAAGAGTAGGAGTGCCATCAAATCATATTTCAAAAAATATACATATACATCATAAATATAATCTATTAAATAGCCTTTGAAATAACACACCATACAATGAATATTATATCTTTGGATAAGAAATATGGAGTTTTGATGCAATTATCCTTGGTAATGGCAAATTTTCTAATGCAGGATCCCCAGAGTGTATCAAGAATTATATGGGAAGCTATTATTTTGGGGTTCATAATTCCTCAATTATTTTTATACATGGTTTATAATGCTAATGTATATCGTGTAGATTATGATCTTACTGAATTCCAAATTTTCATCTTTCCCAATATTAGGATGAGGATCTCACTATACAGGGAATGATCTAGCCCTTTTACAAATCTAGAAGAATAAAATACATTGATTTCCAATGAACCATGATTAATAATTTTTAAGGTGTCAATGTTATCCCAATATGAAATTTTCTTCATATGGAATTAAATTAATATCAATTTCACTACTCTACCATAATGTTACATGTTTATGAAATGATTAAGAAAATTCTCTTAGTGAATCCAATCATAGGTCTCAGTTTGAGAACCTGTTGTCAATCATTGAATTTATGATCACTTTATATGATATTACCATTAAATTTATACTAAGAATATATTTGATAAATCAATATGTTCTTATCCATTCATAAAAACACATTTGCCTCAAATATTTTATCATATGTAAAATTGGTACATTTCATAGTGGCAAGGCTCCATTCAAATTATTAAACTCACAATACATTGACATAAGATTCTACCATAAAGAAGGGAAACATTACATGGATGATAATTTTACGTGGATGAATGATCCAAATTGTATAGAAATGATTCAAGAAAATCCATTAAAATATTTCAGTGTAGAGTATGTTCACCACATCAACCTAATAAAAGATGTGGGTCTATGTTCCATCATACATCCAACGACTTCTGTGATGTAAATTATGAACATTTATCCTGATAAAGTTAGGGAAGTTGTTAATTCAGTGATAAATAATGAAAGCATGAATTGAAATATCTTCATTTAATTCCTTTGGAACTGAAATAACCATGTTCCATTAGTAGATATGGAAGAATTTATCTTGAAATTGGTGGAAAATGATTTGGCTCATCATTGACCACTCATCTTCCCTTTAGACCTTAAAAAAACATCATTCGAGAAAGCCAACTGGAAATCATTACCTTTTATTTCAGATTACCAAATAGCGACTCCCCTACTCCCTTCAAGGAATTGGATTTATCACCTATTCCACAGGCCAAGGAAATATTGGTATCTAATGTGGACTTAGAAAAAGAATACCTTAAGGATGCCACTCTGGAATTTGGGGAAGGTATATCGACCATTTTCGATGAGTTAATGGAGGAAAATCATGATACACAAGAACACCAATGTCCACTTTGATTGGTGTGGTCATGACTCCCAAAGAGTGTGAGATTTATAATTCCATTTTGATGAAACACACTGACACATTTTATTAAAGTAATATATAAATTCTATTACTTCATTGCGAAGTGGATACCCACTAGTTGGGATTTCCAGAAGAGAATCGAGGGTAAAAACAATAATTCGGAAGGACAAACCCAACTCATCCTACAAAAATTCCTGATGAAGGGGAAAACTCATCCAGGAGAAATTCATTCGAGAGGTAAAATATCTAAAATAGATAGCCAAAAGCGTCCATTTTATTATGAAAAATAAGAAATCAATGTTTTTATTGACTTAAGAGTTCTCAATCACCATTTTCTGAGTAATAACTTCCGAGTTCCCATAGAAAATTATAATTGATGAAATAAAATGTTACCAAACCCAACCCTTCATGGATGGATATATAGTGTACAATAGAATTCAGATATCCCTAGATGATTAAAAAGATATATCCTTCAGAAAACCCCATTGAGTTTTCATCTATTGGGAGATTCCCTTTGACATAAAGAACATTTGTGCCAAATACCAATAGTCCATGCATGACATATTAAAACCCTTATTGAGGATGTTTGCCTAATTATATTTTCATGATATGATGGTGAAATAAAAATTTTTTTTTGACAAAATTGCCAATATGGAGGCCATATTCATAAGGCGACGACCTCATATCTTGAAGATGAATCCCATAAAATATGATTTCGGGATAACCATGGTGATTTTTTTTCAGCAACACTGAATGCCATTGTGGCATCAAAGATGAACCTAGGAAAAAATTTCATCTAAACAAATTCACTGCCTTAAAACATTAATGTGTTTATAAGACATTAAGGAATCATGTTATATATCAGACGATTTATTTCTAACACTATAAATGCGTTTTTCTATTTCACATGAATAAAGAATTAGATAATCACATATCAAATGGACTAATGACTACTAAATTGCATTTTTCACCCTTAAGAAATACCTCTTTTAAAAATTGCTATTAATGCCAAACATAAATAGAAAGACACTAAATATTTTTATTAAATCAATTGAGAAATAATGAGGAACATATCTCATAGGAGAGAAAGATGTTGTGAATGATAAGATTCTCTACTATGTTAGTTGAACCATGCTCGACAATGATACTCATTATTCATATATTGAAAATATCTTCCTTTTGATAATATTTGATTTCCGAAAGCTTCTAAAATACCCACATAACCAAAAGTTATAATTGGTCTCTCAAAATAACCAGCTCAAATATATCCTCATCCAACCTATATTGATAAGATATTTTCCATGGTGTGAAATTATTTTGTAGCAATTTGATATATATTTCGTATATTAGAATGTAGTGAATGCCAATTCCAGTAAAGATTATATCACCTAAAGAAACAACCTATACTTCCCATGTGAATGATAATACATCCTCATTCCATCCCCTCATGAGCTTCTCTGATTAGAAAACTAACACCATCCATCTATGTTGTAGCAAATGTCTCAGGGATCTAGGGATCCAATGTCGTTCAAAGATAAAATATCACCATGTTCACAAGTATAATTAACTTATCACCACAATGATACATTATGATAAAAATTCATAGACACACTAAATTGGCCCCTTATCAAAACATCCTAGAATCAAAATTCTAAATTACCCACTATTAGGTATTAAGTGTGGGACATCAGACACACTATTATCTCAATGAAACCCTAAAAAATCAAATTATCAACCTGGAAAACATGATTATTAATCCAAATATAATATTAATTTAATATGATTCCAATCATGCCCCAAAAAAAGGAAATTATTTGAAACTACAAATATTCCCAGGGGATTAAAACTTCAAGAATAGCAAATTACCATTTGTCACATAGGTACAATATGATCACACTAGACAACCTGTGTCATGAAACCATTCATAGAAAACTCAGTTATGTATAGTAACATTCCATGCTATGTGGGAAAACATTGTATAGGTTGTTACATGAAGATAAACTATCCAAAATATTACCCAATTCACACTATATAGTTTTATTTCTATGAAATTTAACTACACTTTCATAAACCATAGGGTCTTTACACATCCATTTCAAAATGGATCATACAATTTTTATTTCAATATCATCCATAAAAACCCACACTATAATAAAACATACATATAAAATTGGATGATGGGATAGTATTACACTATATATATACATGGTAAATTGTTTTATCATTAATTGAAAACAAATATTATTAGATGAGTGTCAATCATCAGAAACAAATATCATAATGGTATGCTGATATCATGTGGATCTAACATGACTAAAATGATGAATGCGATTCATATTGAATCTATAATACATGATATAAATCCAATAAAAGATCTCATTATAATTGTCTGTGATCTAGAAAGAACACATAAAAAATCATGGCAAGATTTACATCACCCAAGGTCAAAATTTCATCAACTATTACAACAAAAATCATGAACGTCAATCTAATACACATGGTAACATGGAATTCATGAAAAAAAAATATATTTCATGATATATAAGTCCAAAATCCATCACTATATATAAGAAATTTCAATGTGTTATATATAGTGTCTCCTAAGAAAGTTACAAAAAATAATAAATAGATTTGATACCACTATGTAATGTCCCACCGTAATTCACTCATTTAATAGTAACTATACTAGTTATATTCATGACCACAATCTTTCCTCCTTGTATACCAGAAGATATTGAATGAAATTGATGTTATTTTATAGTAATATGGGATCCATATACCCCTTGTATAATAGTTCACAATCAGAAGAGAAATTAATAAATTTCATTAATATAAGTGTAATGAAAAATGATGTATAATACCAAATAATCTAAATTAAGTTAAATTTTGATATGTGTCATAAAATATACATTCCAGTGGTCCAATCACATGTAAAAATTATAGTAATAAAAATATAACAAAAACACATCACACATTACTACCATGATGAGACATACAATACCATGATCGATTGATTCCACCCATGATATCATTATAGATCATGTAATTACATGATCCGTGGACTCATCCATATATGTTTTTAAGCATTAAAATATGAAATACACTTTGGTACACATGTTATGTAGAGTACAATGAATTGTGTGAGTATAACTCACTAGGCCACCACTAACTATGTCCTTAAAATAACCTTTCTATTAACAGTTCATTCATAGGGTGTTATGATAAAATATATAATTATATCATTTAAATTATTTAAAACAAGAAATATATAGAAAAATCTAACCTTTTTCATAGTTTTGGCATGGTAATACTATATACCTTCTACAACATATGTTGGAGTATCTCTCAGCATGTCACATATAATATTCTATCTATCACATATCTATGGTTAATATACCCATCCATGGTCCAAACTAACATACTTTTTTAATATAATATTTCCTAGATCACTATGTCCCATAAAGGGAGAAAACATAACTAAAGAGGTGAGATAATAATGTGGAGGGAGGATAAGACCAATAGTTGATTGAAAAACGTGATGAAAACCTCCAATCAGTTAATAGATTACTTTGATATACCCCTTCATGGGTGCTTAAGTGGTGGGGAATGTGAGGGATACACCTAGCCAGAAATTTAAGAATAATTTGAAAATATGTTTTTCACATGTAATCCCCTAGGAGATAAAATTTAATTTTACCTTATTTCAAATGATCATATAATGGATTTTTGTGACTTGATGTTGTGTATTCTATAGCCATACACCACCATTTAGTTGGTCTTTCCTACACTAATGTTATTGGTGATATTTATCATTTGATGTATTAGACACCATGAATCAATATTAAAATCTCCTCAATAACTATTTCATATCCCAACGCCTATTTAATTTTTAGAATACCTTTTTTGGGATATTATGTGTCCTGAGACACATTTCAAATCCTCTTTTGTATATTTTACATAGAAATTAATTAGAAATATTAAAAATTAACTTAATTATAAACCAAGAGTTTTTCTAGAATACATTACAATATTAGAGGAATAATATATTACTCAAGAATATAAAATGAGAATAAAGTTAAAGATATTATTGAATTTAATATGAAGGATAATAGAAGACACCATTAAACTGAAATAAGGTTCAGACAATAATATTAAACTACCAGATAAAATTAAATTTTCCCAATTGTTTATTGATGCATGATATTTAACAAAATGGGGAAAACCGTAAATATTTGACATAAACAATTGATCTATGGGTTAATGAAATTGATAACCCTAGAATTCCAAATTAATAATCCATGAAGATATTTGATAAAAATAAATACAATAGGAATAAGTTAATTAGAGTATAAAGAAAATGCTTGAAGGTTCTATGTGTGTGTAACTACAGAAAACATGATATAATATATGATAAGGAAATTTTTATATAATTCATATAAAAATGTGTTAATTCATTTGCATAAATTAATAATGAAAGGATATAATTTAGGATAACCAAAATTCATATGGATAAATTTAAATTTTATTAAATATTGGAAAATATTAAATAATTGTACTATAGGAAACAACCCATAATCTTCACTTTCGGATCTACTACCAAAGACAAAAACATTAAAAATGTTAATAAATGTTTATTAAAAAAACATAAAATATCAGAAGACAATATTGGATAAATTAAAAACCCAGATACATTTTAGGTTTGTAGTTTTATAAAATTAGTTTAAACTCTTAACTATATGGCTCTCAAAACTACTAGTTCATAAATATCAACATTTTCACACAATATATCCAGCTATTCTTATTTTGTAATAGTACATCAATATCATCAATTCCAAATAGTTGTATACAAATTCAATTTAACATACTTTCTCATAACCTCGTAAAAAACATAGGAAAAGGGAGATGATAGATTCCTAGTATGGTTAAAGATATGAGATATGAAACCATGATGATATGGAAGTGAATTATGAGAATAATGCTAGGTGATCATTAAAATATTATTTGAAAATTATACACTATCTATCAAGGATCAGAACATCGAGTCATAGAATAAAACAAGGATGATCATAAGTAATGAATCTTAATGTAATGAATGAACATGATATATGGAAGGATAAAATAATAAATGGAATATTTGACAATGAATAAGCATAAATTTTTTCTATATTATTCAAGTCTGTCTTCCACTTCCATTATAGTGGAGAATGTTTTTTAATGATCTGAGTTCACTCCTCGTTCAATCCATGTATTACTGAATTGAGTTCACTCCCCATTTCACTCTTGTTTATATAATAACATATAAATATTTATCCAATTCATTGGTTTGATACATAGCTCCAATCCATCACATAATTAAATCAATACATATGGGTTCCTCAATAAAAAATTGATTATTCATTTTATTACCCATGAAAATGAATGGGTTTCATAAACATTTCATAACTTCAAAAACCACATAAAAGTCACGTGATTTATAAAAATAATTACTTTATAAATATAAAAAATTCATAGAAAGAATGAGTTTGGTATATATTGATCATATCCAAATTATGTCATGAGTAACACTAACTAATTACATCATAGTGGGAATATAATTTTTTACCATCATTTTAAAAGAATTTCGAGGGAAAATATCATTTCTTCTCTGAAAAAATATTGTTAAATCATAAAATATTTAATAAAAACTATTCATTTTAAATAAAGCAGAATATTTTATGAATGATAATTGGAAACTAATTAATAATATTCTAAATCCTATTATAATATAGTTCTTAAGATAATAATTAAATCATTTTCAAAAATATTATTAGAAAATATGGGTTTTTGTGTAACAAAATTCAATATATAAGAAAATAAAATTACATAAAACTTATAATATAATTTAAATAAGGATATTAGTGATAATAAATATCAAGGGGTAATATATACACCATGTAAAATAATATTGGTGCATAATATAACATGTTTCTCAATGTTGGAATATTAAGACAAAATAACCTTAATGAATTGGTAACATTTGAACTGTAACCCACCTAAAAGTGAGATCATAATGTGGATACATAAATGCACATAAATTATTGTTCAAGGAACATAAATTACATTAATTTCAATTACAGTCTCCAATAAAAGAAATAGTTGGTGAATATAGAATATGTATCACCGAAATAATTGTGAGACCAAAAATCATTTTACCTTAAATCATGAATTCCTTCATACACATTCATATATTATATATATTAAATATAATTATATTATAAAGTAATTAAATAACCATAATTTTATTATACCATTTATAACTTATTTATTACATCTTATAATCTATTTGTTAATAAATTTTCAAAAAAATCACTAAACTAAGTGTTAGATTCTTTGTTTTCCAAGCATGTTTTAGTTCAACCATCATTGTCATTATACTATCGTAATGGTCTAAAAATTTCATTTATATTAATCATGTTAAAAAATTATATATATAAATTACATACATGTTATAATAATTCATAAAAAATTGTTATGGGACAAATAATTACACAATTCATATAAACAATAGATCGTATGAATGCATATATGATGTTTTTATTTTTTTGTTGATGGAATGAAACAAATGTAAGAATGAATTAAAATATCCTTAATAATTATTATATCATATATATATATTTATGTATAAATGTTTTTAAAATTCATCCTTATTATTATCAATGGGAAATATATGTGAAAAATAAATCGAGTTCCACCGTGGAGATAATAGTCTATACGTACATATGAGCGATGTTATGTTTTTTTTTCAAATATTTGATGACAATAATAGAGATAATATATTATCATTACACAAATATAATATAATAATAAATACCACATATAATCAATAATAACATTATATTGACCATCACAAAAGTAGGGTGATGGGAAAATAATTTAATCACTATGTGAAGTTAGTAATATGTATGTACGCACCAATGATTAATTTACTTCTCATCAGATTGAAAAGTTGGTATATATTTATTTGTCAATGATGATAATAAAATTTAATTATATTTATAATTTTTATGTTATTATTTTATTCGGTATATCATATATTTATAAGAGGTTTATAAATGTAGAAAAATAAAGTGATCTGTAAGGGAATTTACCTCTTCTTCATCCCATCTCCTTTGCATCTACTATAAAGTGCTCTAGGGTTGGTGTTTTGATAATTACAAGACCAAAATTGTGATTCTCTGGATTTTTAGAAAATTAATTGGTATATTATGCCCAATATAGAATACCAAATCTGATGAAATTAAGTGAGGGATGAGGTTCCCCATTTATAATTATGGTGATGTTCATTTTTAGAATTTAACAAAAATTATATTATCATAAATTAATTTATCATTAAATATGCCTCACGATGTCCTGGAATAAAGATATATGATAATATAATATTTAAATAAAATCCTAAAATAGAATTTATATATGTTTTCTTATTTTTGGACTATATCCTTTTGATTTACCACTTGGTTAGTAATTTTTTACCATAATAATGATATCCAATATTTTAAGCATAAAGGGTTAATAATATTACTATAAATGAAACAAGGACTCATAAATGTACGATTTGTGATTTATTAACATTATCAAATTCCCATGGTTGATGAAACGGTTTATATGAATTTTATATAATGAAATGTTATATTATTTTTTACAAAAATTATTAATGCCAGTTTTGACACTATTTATTTTATTTGGAATAAATTAAATCAAAAGAAAACTACAACTAGAATATAATGTTTTTAGACATAATTAATATATCATATATATATATATAAGTCATGTGAAACATTTTGTCATTCTAATTATATAAAAACTAATATATCTTAAGATCATTTATTTTATTTTTCTTTTAATTAAATAAATATTGTATTTTCATTTCGTAAAAATTTAATTTAATAAAGAAACATTTAAAAATTAAAAATAAATTTATACAACTAAAATGATTTCCTTAAAATAAAAATAGATATTCATTTTCCTTCATACACATATTTTATCCCTATATGAACAGTTAAATGATATTTAAGACAAATAGAGTGACATTTTGTGACTATCTATTAATTTAACAATATATAAATCATTTTCATAGAAAAATGTGAATTAAATAACTCCAATTAGTGCCTAATGATATAGTGGTCGAATAATATTAGAAATATAATTTTTTAGAAAATATTTTTGGTCAATATTATACCCTTCTCTCTTTGTTTTAACCATCATTTAACCATTTTGACACTTATTGTGACTACATGTATTATTACCCATTAATAGTTAATATTGTTACTATAAAACATAAAAATAATAGTAAATGGATAATTTGTGGTATTATAAACCTTATTCTAATAATATTGATGAATATATATTTTTTATTAATTTTATATCTTTTAATAAAACATTATTTACTGTTAAATAATCATAATGTCAATTTTATGGAATATTTATTACATTTACATTATAAATATCAAGATACGAATTATAATTTAAACAATATATTTAATTATGCCTATAGGTGGTTTAAGACATCTCTGAAATTGGTATTTGTCATTTATTATCTCAAATATTATTTATTTTAATTTTTTTGATATCACATACTTAATAATTCCATTAGAAAACAAATTATTGCTTCAACAATGCATGGCTATTTAATGAAATTATTTAATCACTAAAAATTAAAATTAAATTTATTTGATATATATAAATCATATATCATTAACAATAATATATATATATATGAGTGTTGAATCTATTAAACCCCATATTATAAATGTTTTGTTTATTAGTAAATTGAAGGGTGACATTTTTTCAGTTTCCGTGATTTTAATAATATTTATGTCAGTTTCACAGTCAAGTGTCTAATAAATGGATAAATTTAGGAATATAGGTATTATTAGTTTAATTTATGTTGTAAAATTATTTTTTGGAATGTTTCAGTTTATTTTTTGTGTCATTATCATTGTATTTTTACACTTAATTACTATATATACCTGTAACTCTGGTAATAAAAAAATTTCATTTTTATATTCATATTTGAATAAAATAAAAGGCAAATATTTACATAACTAGACTCAAATGATTCAAGATATGAAATTTATTTTTACAAATTTAAAAAAAATTAAAGTTACATTTTTTTTAAAATTAAATCACAAAAACACAAAGAATTAATGTCTTTTTGGAAAAACATATTTTAAAATTTAAAACATTTTTAAACATAATTAAATTTGAAAATACATTTTATGATCCATAATTGGTTTATTTTAAATAAAAGGAACAAATTCAAAATTATGAAAAATCCAAAATATAATTTTACCATGTTAATACTTCAAATATATATAATTTTTTTCAAAAACCGCTATTTTTCACTAATCATTGAAGAATCGATACTGTTATAAATTTCTAAAAAATTAACCAAAATACAATTTTGATATTATTAATTAGAAAATTAATATTATTTTATCAAATAAAATTTCAAAAATATCCTCAAATTAATTGCATTATATATACAGAAAATGAATTAAAATTCATATTTGAAATAAAATAGCTATTGACTAATAAAATGATTTTATTAAAAAACTAGTTAATCTATATAAAAAATTAATTAAATAATTATAATTGCATACAAATAATATATATATTTAGTAATACTATGAAATTAGGCATTTTTAAGGGAAATGTTATAATGGTCACATTTAAATAATAATATTATGTTGTTCATTTAAGCTTGATGTGGGTTTTCTTGTATGCTATTGAACTCAATGATTCTTTTTAAAATATCAATAAATTACATCCCCCATTAGTAAATCATTCTATCATGATTTCAAGTTGTAATTGGTAATGGGGGTTTTACTTTTCATAATAACTTTATTGAGATCTCAAAACAAAAACATGATCAATACAATTTCCTCTTGAAAAGGGAGAAAATAATTTACAAAGGATATCTAAAATAACACACACTAGATTTCAATGTATAACAATTTGAACATGAAAGAGATAACAAATAGCAGAGTTCATGTTGATATAAACAGAGAACACGGTCATTAAAAATATAACTATCACAAATATGTAATCCAATGATTGTTTTAAATTACAATGATTTATTATTAAGAATATTAAACTAATAGTTTATTGGTTTGAAGATACTTTTCATAAAGTTGAGGAATTATTTTTCATTCTAAAATAACATCACAACAAACATACATAATTGAAATGTATAGTTTCATTCATTAATCAATTTTCACCTCAAACAAATATTTTTCTCCAAATATGGAGTATTCAAGATCAATTTCTTAATAAATGAAGCACTATATTTAACTTCAAATGATTCAAATAATACAAAAAATAATTACTATCTATTTATCATATATTAAATAATTAACCCAAAACAAAAAAATATAGTATAAGATAGGATAATTATCCAAAAATAGTAATATTTTAAATTATCTAAATCTATTTTAATCTCAAAAATTAAATAGTATTACCCATTGTTAAGCTTACACCATTCTAAAAATAACTAACTATAGCATTCATAAAAAATATTCCTAACTAAGATTAAAAAAAATAAAAAGAGTTTATTACATAATCAACCACGTAAAATTTTAAAATCTACATCCAAATAATTTCAGTCACTCTCACCACCTAATACCAAAATGTAATTTCTATATTTGTCATCAAAATCTGCTAAATATTTCCATAAAAAACCCGAATCAAAATAAATCTAAAAAAAATCTATGCACCTATTAGATACAATTAATAAATTTTTCACAAAATATATCACATAATATTATATCAGGTTTTTTCGATATTGATATCTTCTTCCAAAATAACAATACTTAATTAACCTAGAAATTTATATCTAAATTCATTATAGAACTAATGTTCCCGATATTAAACATAATATTCAACCATAAAATTATTTAACTAAATATAATATTTAACAAAAATTGGGAAATCACAAAGGCTAGTAGTTAGGGATATACCCTTTTCACCCATTTCTTGTGGGTTCAATTCCTACAGCTTTGTTAAACCTAATGGGTTGTCTCCCATCTTGTGGATTTTTTTATAAGAAGATATTACTATAATTCATATATAATTCTATAAATTTGATTAATATTATCAAAGTTAACCTGAATATATTCAACATTAAATAAATTTATTATCCTTAAATGATATCTCATTCCATTCATCTTACATCTCAAAATTTAGTAACTCATTGTTACCTAAAGAATAAATGTATCAAAAAATATCATTAGTAAAATTAAAATTTCATAACATAGAACCTCAAAAAGGGTTTCTGTTATTTTGAATATATCATCTAATATACCCATTGGGATATTTATAACTCTTAATATATTTTTTCATTAACACAATGAAATCTAAAATGTTATCTATAACCAGATATGATACGAAATGTAACAACCAATAATCATAAAGTCCAAATCTATGGCTAAAGATATAAACATCACCAATGTGGCCCAATGTTTTTATATATAATACTTAAAATTTTAGAAGAAAATGTTTGATCACTTACATACCCATAGAAATGTTAGGTTTAAAGATTTAATGAATTATGAAGAAATATTATGTTTGTGGGTTTATAAATTACTAGTTAATAAAGATCAACATTATGTCCTACTATTCCATGCATTTATTATTTCACAATAGGTCATTAACATCAATCATGTAAAATACTTCTTGGAAAAATTCATATAAAATCCTTCCTCATAACATTTGAAAAAGATAAATATGAAATTTATGAGATCAAATGTGTATTAAGGGTAAACATTGGAGATATCATCCCTGAATGATATTAGAGTATATGATAAGCATAAGGCTATGTGATAATAAAAATATGATTTAAAAAATATAAACTATATATCAAAGATAAAAATATTGAATAATGGAAATAATATACAATGAACCAAAAATAATCAACGAACACACAATTTGATAACATAACATAATACATATAATTATGGAAAATAAATAACCATAGATAATTATTCTATATCAGTCAAGGATCACTACCAAGAACATCATAGTGGACTAATCCCTTTACTGAACCTAGTTCACTCATAATTCGTTCCCTGTATTACTGAGCATGTATCAGTCCCCATTTCAGTCTTGTTATCTCATTATATATATATATATATCATTAAACAATGAATGGGAAATGGAAATAGGCCCCACCAATCACACAATGAAAACCACACATATTTGATTTACATGAACATAACCCATCTATTATATTTATAACCATGAAATGGAATGGGTTTCATAAAAATTAAATCATTAAAAAAACATTATATAATTAGTAGCATTTATAATATTTATTAAATTATAAATATAAACAATTCATTGAAAGAATTGTTATGGTATTCTTGGATGAAATGCCTAATAATTAACGGTTTAAACCAACATATATCATCTTAGATGAAAAATATATTAAATAATATTTTTAAAATTAATAATGTTGAAAATATATTTTCTCTATGAAATTTTTTTTTGAATAATAAAAAATTTATCAAACATTTTTCATATAAAATAAAAATTAAAACATCTGAAAAAAAAACATTGAAAACAATTTTATGCATCATTGAAATAATTTTCCAAAAAAATTATTGAATGAAATTTAAAAAATGTGATTAAAAATATTTTTAGATAACATGGGTATTAAAAATAATAAATATCTAAAAAAGAGTAAATAACAATAAATTATACTTATAAAATCTAGAAAAAACGTTCATTATGATATTATATGTCAATGTGTAGTATATACACGTTGAAAAAGAATATAGTTTCATAAAATAACAAGTGCATCAAAGAAGGGAAATATAAAAATAATTACCATAAAGAGTAGTTATCATTTGAATCGTAATATAAATGAATCGAGATCATTAAATTTTTATTCAAATACCCATAATTTTATTTCTAATGATAATAAATTACATTCAAGTAAATTATATAACACAACAAAAAATTATCTACTGGTGAATATGGTATATGTATCAATTAAATAAAAGTGAGGCTATAAATAACCTTACCGTAAGTCTGGAATTCATTCATAGAAATTCAAAATTCATGATTTTTTAATTTATTTATAACATATTATCATGCAATTATTACTAATTTTTATTAATATAAGTGTTTTGGGAAATAAATTCTTTAGCTTCTTACAAGTTTCAGTTCAACAATCTAGGTCGTTATACATTCATCATACTCTCTTAATTTTTAGAGGGTTAATAATTTAATAGAAATTATATATATGAATTATATACTTATTTATAATCTTTTATTGAATTTATATATATAGAATAATGAATTAAACCTTTCACAGAGATGGTGGGACATATATATTCATGGACATTGTTTTCATTTTTTGACGAATGGAATTAAAGAATGGAACCTAAAAATTAAAATTTCCAGAATCATTATTTTCATATATATATATATATACTCTTAAAATTATTCACTATTACCATCAATGTGATACATAGATGAAAAAGTAATCCCATCGCATCATAGAGATGACAGTTTATACCTATGCTTGAGTGAAGTTATCATTTCTGTAAATATTAGATGACATGGAGGTATATATGAGAGTATAATTCATGAAGTATAATTTTATTATAAATAGAACATATAATTTTTAATCCCATAATAAAACTCTATACATAAATTACTATGTAGAAATATGAATAGTATCTTTAGGTGGAGATTGTAAGCCATATATACGCAGGAGCGAAACATTCACTTATTATTTGATAGGAAAGAGGGTGTATATTGGTTCATTAATATTAAAAATAATATTTAATAATATTGAGGATGAAAATTTTATTATTTAATGAGGTAAGTCATAGATATTTGTGAGGAAAATAATATTAGAAAAAATAAGTGACTAATAAGAGCGATTACATCTTCTTCAAAACCCCACCCTCGAATACCCAAAAAAGGGATATAGGGTTAGTCTATTGTAGATAAAATAATCTCTATAATGTGGATATATAAGTTTTTATGAGTAATTTTATAGTATGGTAAAACAGTAAGACCCACTGCGATTAAATGAAATGATGGAGGAGGTTTTATTTTAGTATTAATATGAGGTGAACTTTTTGAATTTCACATAATATTAAATTGTAATAGATTAATTTATCATTTAAATTTATAATAGATTTCATATAATTTGAATATAAGATAGTAAAATGTTTTAATAATCAAAATAATAAAAATGTAGACATGTTATCATGTAACTTCAACCACAAAAATTTTGGTTTACACCATGATTTGTTATTTTTTACCATAACATGGGTAACTACTAATTTAAAAACAAATGGTTTATAATGATTCAATAAGTGGAAAATATATCATAAATGAAACAATTATGATTATTTAAATATCTTAAAATCACATTTTAATGGATAACTTATTTATGAATTCAATACAACTAAAATATATATTATTTTCATAAATTATCATTAATGAAAATTTGGACATTATTCATTTATTTTTACATCAAATGCATAAAATGGGTGAAATATTTATATAATTAATTAAAATCTAATCAATATTAAATATTGATCTATAAATTTTATTTAAGAAAAAAAATATTTAAAAATATATCAAAATAAATATTTTTTACAAATAATTTATTTTATTTTTATGTTAAATAAATAAATAATGTATTAGCATTTTGTAAAAATCGATGGCAATTACATAACTTATAAAATTTATAAATAATTTATATAATGAAACTAATTTCATTTATAGATAAATCGTTATTTAGGTTTATTCATATCTTGATTTTATCCCTCTGTGAACTCATACAATATATTAAATACAAAGTGAGTGCTATTTTTTTAAATTTATTCATATAACACATAAGACATTCTCAAGGAACATAAATGGTAAATTGTAGAAATTTTGAACACTAGACTGATCATTTAGCAAAATTTAATATTTTTATGAATTTCATTACTTTTAATAAAATATTATTTACCATTAAATATTCTTAATGTCCATTTTAAGGACCAATCATTACATCTTTTTAACAAAAGAAATTTTTACACTTATAATTAAATTCAAATATTTTATTATAATTCTAAATGACCAAAGAAATATATAAAATTTATGCATGGCATTAATTTTTATAAATTAATTAAATTTTTTTATTTTTATACCTTTTATTTCATATTTCCATTAGGAAAATATTTACTACATCAACATTATGTTAGAATTTAAGGTAATTATATTCTAATTAAAAATTAAAATAAAAGTACCATGATGTATATAATGGTTTTAGGTTTCATAAAAATATTTATTATAGATAATACCATGTTTTCAACCTCATAATAAAAATATTTTACTTATTTAATAATAAGCTTGTGATTTTTTGTTATATTCATTTATTTTAATAATGTCAATGTTATTTCCATTGAAAACTGTCCAATAAATGACTCATTTTAAATAATTAGACATAAGGTGATTATTTTATTTATCCAATAATTTTTGGCCAAGTGTTACGATAATTTTAAAGTCCATATCATAGTATTTGTACTATTAATTACCTGATTTACCTTTAATAGTTGTAATTAAAATCTAAAAATGTTACAATAAATATAATTGGATATATTTTAAGCAATGTGACCTCATGAAAAAAATAATAAATAATGAAAAAACATAATTTATCTTTATAAATATGTGAAAATATAATTTTGGAGAAAAACCATTCTTTTTCACTGTTAGTTGAAAAATAAAAATTTTCATAAAATTCAAAAACATTCACCATAAATAATATTGATATTATGATATCAAAATGAATTATTTCTTATCAAATAATTTCTTTAAATTCTCTACTAATTAATAATATAGATTTTATAAAAAAATTAATTAAAACAATTTTTAATGTTTTTTTTAATTAATAATAAAATTTTAGTAGATAATTAGTAAATTATTACAATGAATTAATTAAAAAAAATTCAATGAGTAAGATAAATATATATATCATAATTCAACTTATTCCCACTATTTAATAGCTAGGTTTTAATTTTCAGATTAAAATAATAATATTTAGCTTTTCATTTAATCTCGAAGTGGAATTTCCTCTACATTATGGAACATGATGTTTTCATTTAAAATATTAGGTCATTAGATGTAAAATATTGGAAATTATAGAATATTCTTATAATAGATATTTGAGTGATCTACTCATCTTTGGGACGATAATAGAATCATATTTCCACGCGTTAATAAATATAATTTTAATTAGAATGAAATATTTCATGGTTACATATACTATATTGGTTGGAATATCTTGAAGAAATAAAAATCATTGAATAATACTTCAGTACTTGGTAGTAGAAAAGAGATGAAATCATGGGGGGACACCAATATTTGATGAGAACATATAAAAGGGACCGACATCCACATTAGAAATTGTTTCTAGGAATGATATTTGAAACTCTATAAGAACTATACAGTTACTATTATCAAGAAGGTAAAATAGTATATTTATCTATTTATTCTATCCCATTTCAACTCAACAGATTCCAATGTTTTTAACTACTAAAATCATAGTCAGTTTGTGGAATATAAAAATATTGTATAAATTTCTTTTAATGTTTATAAATTAGATAAACCATTGATTGTGGATAGAATATGATTATATCACATTATTTTCCATCTAAAAATCATGAAACACTTGAAAAATGTAAAGGTTTAGCTATGTTATATGGAAATGAATACTAATTTATGATCAATGGTGATGAACCAAGTGAAATTGGAAAAATTAAAATAAGTTTAGATTCAATTTTTCATATTATTGAAAGAAAAATGAAAATTTTAGTGTATACTAATTATTTTATATATGAAATCATGTGATATCTAGTTGGATATGATATATTGTAAAGATAATAAAATACAGATTTATTACTACAATAGGATTGAGAAACCAAATAAATTTGTTATAAGTTAGAGGATAAAACATGAGATTTTTATTGAGTAAAAAATTAGAAAATCTGTTTTGGAATAGGAGTCTTAGACGTTAGGTCCAATATCATATTAAGAAATTGGTTCATGAATATTCTTTGATAAATTTATCCCATCAAAATTTGGACATCACTAAAATAATTTAATATTAAAAATACAAAAAAATATTACTAGTAATGATAAGGGTGAGGAAATACATGCATCATGAGATGATTAACTATAATGTTCATTGTCCTATGACTAAGAGGTAAAAATTTGGTTAAATTTTTTCATCATAATCATATATTATTACATAGTAAGGACTAGATTCATATTTATATAACAAAATTCATTGGCCATTTATAGATTGGATGGATTTAGTATACTTTTGAAGAACTAAAAAAATTATCAAATTTGAGTGATTGAGGTTGGAAAATTCTAATTAATTGAAAAAGTTTTTCAACATAATATTTGAACAATCAGGGAATATAAAATGAATTTATTACTCTATATTATCCAATTATAATTTAGTTTTATTAGTTTTAGAATAAGAATCTATTTGAAACAGCCCAAACCTTACTGATAGAGAATGATATATGCAGGTACTAATAGATTAATGACATCACAAACTCAAGAATAATTCAAAATCGATGACTTATATGATCAACCATGGATTTTTATCCCATAGATATGTTGTCTAAGAACAAACTGATTTTTAAAAACATTTATGTGTTAAGAGTTTAATATCTGATTAAGAAGCAGGAAATAAGTGTAAGAAAAATTGGGGAAAATGATGAACATGTAATTTTCTTTGAAAATTATATAAATGGAATCTTCTACAAGAACTTGAAAATATTTTATAGATGTATTGATAAAATTTTAAGATGTATTAGTGTCTTCAAATGATGATGAAATTCAAAAAAATATCAATATTGATGATGAGGATAATGTTATTAGTTCTAAACCTATTGAAGGAAATATTTCAACCACATAGACTCAGCATGAACATTTAGATTGTGTTATTTCAAATAATAGAGATGAATAAAATAATAATAAAGAAGAAAATGTACGGTAAAAAACATAGTGATGTTTAGAGTATAATTAGTGATCAAAATAATTATATGAAATATGAAATTAAAATAATAAAAAACTTTCAAAATTTCAGGATGTCGTATATATATCCAAAATATACTTAAGAGTCTAATGATGATAAATATTTTGTTCAATATATGAGTAATGATCATGACTAGAATAAAAATAAAGACATGAATGAACTTATATCTATACAGATTGAAATAATATTATTAGAAAAAAATGGATCTTTAGAAAAAATTAATATTATACTAAGGATGATTCTATAAAAAAATATAATATGGTCTTTAAGGTTTATTCAAAAGGGCTTGAATATAATAAAACATTTTCTCAATTATATAAAATTGATCCTATAATAATATTTTCAATAGATATATGTTCATTAATTAATTAATTTAATTCCAATGGGTGTTATGTCATATTTTCTAAATAGTGAATTTTATAAAGAATAATACATGGAATAGTCTGATAGTACTTTTCTATATGCAAGAGAATCCTGATTTGTAAGTTGAAAATATATACTAATGGTTAAATTAATTCTCTAGGATAATTGTATGAAAAATTATTAGTATGATTAAAATAATGATGTTTTAGAGAGAATGGGAGGATATAAATATAAAGGAAAAGATGAACAACCAACCTCACATTTTTTTATATTATATATTGATGGAAATTATTTTTCTAAGAATAAACAATTCTTATGGTAGGAGTTCTAAAATTAAATTAAATAATTATTTGGAATGATTATTCTTGGTGGAATAATTTTTTCCTCGGGTTTTCACGTTACCCATGTAGTGAAACGTGTATTCATTTCCAATGAAAAATATACTTTAAAATTGATCAATAATATTGACATAAAATAATACAGATGTGTTTCACATCAATTATAATTTTAATATCTCTTATTAAGGATAAAAATATTTAATAAGTAAATGAGAACCAATTCAACATTTTTTTGAATGTCATGGATATTAGTCTTCCATAATACAAGATATTGGATTTATTGTTCATATTTGGGTCTAGTTTTCATACAGTCTTAATATATAAAAAATATTATAACTAAGAGAATTTATAGATACATTTTTAATTCATATTATAATTCTATAATGTATATGAAAATATATGAGTTGAATTATGGTGGGTTAACTAGTAATTATTATGTTGGAGATGGAGATGATAGGAAGTAAACATCATGTTGAGTATTTTTATGGTAAAATGTTAGTTTTTTTGGATAAAAAACCCAATTTACACATAATATATCCTAAGATTAGTTTTCTTTTAAAACATATGAATCTATATGATTCAAGTGGGGAACGACATATATACTGGGTTTAATATTTGGAGTAAAATGACTATTAATTTTATGTTGTGATTTTCAATGTGGCATAAATGCATAAACCACTATTATGTAAAATCTATGTCAAAAAATATTTATATATTGTATCATTTTATTATATAAAAGTTTTATTGAGGTATCATTCCACTATACTTTTTTCATTATTAATAATATTTCACCAATATCTTTATAAATCCACCCAAAAATCTATAAATCTTAAATATAAATCTTTATCTTAGAGTGTATAAGACTTTAAATATTTTAGGAATGATATTGTATGAGTTTCCTTGAGTATATCATCTTGTAAAAATATTTGAATATAAATTTTATGTAGGGGGTATCCGATTCCCCATATTTGGAGTTAATTTTATATTTTTCAAGATATTATGCAATTCTATATTATTAAATTTTTTATGTTTTTATCTAAAGATTTATGGATGTTTCTAAATTTTGTTGAGATCTCCTTAAACTAAACTTACAGGATTGAATTATTTACACTTAATTTATCTGATGATTTATTTTAATAATACATATAGATGAAGGATTCACTATTTGTTTTCATGCAATATTCAGAAATTGATCCCTTAATATCACAAAAATTTATTTATTCATAAAAATGGTTATGAGAATTGAGGTACTAACAAAAAATAAAAAGGGTAATATTATAGAACCATATATTGGAGTGAGTTTTATCATATTTCAAAAAAATATTATGCATCGTTATTTCTGTAATGATCAAAAAATTCTATGAAACATACTTTTTGTGAGATTATTATTCTCAATATTCGATGAAGGTTTTCGAAAGAGCTGGTAAAATTTAGAGAAATTAGACATAAAGTCAAAAAATATTTTATTATGTTTCCATGTATGTAATCTATTAAAATTTTTATTGAGAATATGTATTCTAAATGATATCCTGATGTGTTTTTAAAAAGGGTATTTATGTTTCAATATGTCCCTAAAATGGATTGAGAAATATCTTATTTGAAATAATACTAAAGTGTGATGTTTAAAATTTTAAGCACATTATCATAATTCTTTGATCCAAATAATAAGTATTTTTCCATCATAATTTGACATTATACTAAGTTGAAAATATATATGAGGAATTAAATTAGGTTTTCTTTCGAAATCATAATAATTTTCCTCATAAATTATTGAACCCAATATATGTATTAAATCCAAATTTATGCCTTTGAGTCAAAGATAAGTCATTTAAATATATATAACTGAAGGAAATAATACCATGTTATTCATAATAAAATATATTGATACTGTAATTGAAAATTTATGGGTTCATCTATGATATTATTCTATAATAAATCATCATTATCATATAGAAGATCATGACTATAATCGAAATCCATGAATATCCAATTGAGGTAGAAGATGGTGTTCTTTATTAAGATTCAAATTTTATTATTGTTCCAATTCAGAATCATAGGAATCCTTAAATATATGTAATTATCAAATAGGTTATATAAATAATTTTTTTAAATATATAATCAAATTAACAGATCATTTTAATTCAAATATCATTCCATTTGAAGAACTAAGAATTTATCTAATTTTTCATCAAGATTTTATAATTTTGACTCAAAGATAATATGTTTTGAATGATTTTATTTGTGAAACTAAAATAAAAGTATATTTCCTTAACTATTATTGAAATGATATCAACATAATATTTGGTGAATATATAAATACCATTAATTGATGAATGAGTAGTTTTATAAATTCTAATAAGAAGAAAAAATACATTATTCAATTGAATATGAATAAGTACACTGAATAATAACTAGTAGAGATAATTTTTTGTTATTGTGAATTAATATCATTAAATGGAGTTTATTTGCAGGATCTTAAATATATATTATCAATCATTTTATAGAAGTATTGTTCAGTTTGGATTTTGTGAGATTTTAGTGGTTTTGTGGTATAAGTTTTTCATGTTCTTTAACATACACTAGATGAAAATAAATGTATAAATAATAATGGGGACATTTTTTTTAATAATAAAATTCATAATTCAACTAATTATTTATACATAATGAATCTAAATCCCATAAAAACACGTTTTTTGGTATTCTTATTTGTATCACTGAGGATATAGAGAATTTATTTCTTAAAACACTGAGAGTCCATTTGATATTTAAATTATTGGACACACTGATTCACCGCATAGAATATTTCACCAGTAATGTGATAAAACAATAACATACCGAGTTTCTAAATTAAATATCAACCAAAAAAATACCATCATCCATATTGATTTATATTGAAATATCCCCTTACATTTACTAAAAAATATAATATGAATGATTGTAATCAAATTCCCTATCCATCCCAAACTCTATACCTGATTAGAAACCACCCTCAAACGAATAAATCATGATACCCTATGGTATAATTTTAATTCATTATTAAGAAACCACATAATAATTTATTTTCATTTACCATTCCTTAAATACCCTAATAAAATTATGAAAATTGTACAAAATACTCACTCAGATCATTCACACTATCACATACTAATGGTGTTACAAAATGGAGGAACTATTAATTAACTCCTTCCATGAATCATTTAATTATTTTACATCCACACTATGTTAAACCTAAAAACTAATTTCCACCCCATATCAAAGAATACTCAAATAAAAAAACATTACATTAAGCGTAAATCTAGGGTATTAATATCACACTTACTTTATTACAATGATAACAACTTTGGAGATTCATTAATGAATAAATGAATTTTGGTATAATCAGTCAAGATACCTATAAATTTTACCTAAGAAACCAAAAAAATCCATGAATAATTTATTTAATTCTTAATGGACCATTTTAAGTTATTAAAAAATAATTTCATTCAACAACCCATGGATCCATGGTCACTGGGAAATCCTAAAATCCCTAAAACTAATGTTGGATAACTATGGAATCACATGTTGTATCCCTAAAATAAAACAGTTTGACTCAATATTTTATAGTTCATAATCAAATCACTCTAACCTAAATGCTCAAAAATAATTAAAAATGATGAAAAATAAAATGATATTAGGATTGGTGTGTAAGAGACAACTTACATCATTATTTTTGGAGTTATCTATTCTAATATCACTATATGATTCCTTTATAGTAACCAGAAAATATAAATTAAAATACAACATATTTGGTGATTTGTTATAAAATAGAAGCGAGGAAAATTACAAAGCAGAAAGAACCATATAACATAATTTATTTTTACTTACAATATTAATCTTCTTTAAATTGAATATTTATTTTGTTATAGGTTGACCATAAATTGTATGAAAAAGGTTTTGAAATAAAGAAAAACATTTATGGGGGGATTATGTGGGTTTTTTTAATGAAACCATGTGGGATATTAAAATAAATTGATAGAATTTATATTTAATAAAAATAAATAAAAAATTTGAGTCCAAAACACATTATGATTCAAAAGGATGAAAACACGGTACATGAGGGTCATGCTAATTTCATTACAATCCCCTTGATACCTCATTGGATTAATGGTAAATAATTACAAGGTACCAAATGAAATGTTTATTTTTTATATCCAACACCCCTCAACAAACCATGTACTAAGAACACCTCCATTAGATACTTAATGATGTCAAATACACAGTAAAACCATACCACCCATAAAAACCTTCATAAATAACCTCCATTATTTCAAATGCAAATCCAAATATCTATAAAATCATCATCAAGCAGTATTTAACTATTAAAATACATTTTATATATAAAAATTAAAAACACCATAAAATAGAGATAAAATATTGTATAATATCTCCTAAATCCACCATCCAATAATACAATGCTCATAATATTCATATATAACAATGTATGCCTTATTGTTCACTACAAATATCAAATCATGAAATAACAATGTGAATCATTTTCATCCAATCCAATGTATTCATTATAACATGATGTTTTTTTGATAGAATTAGGTGAGATATTAATATAAAAATTGTTATTTTTTATTCAATTATTATATATAAATTTATAATGTATCAATATATTTACCATCATAACCCTTTCCCTCTAGAGAGATCAATGAAGATTTAAATTCCTTATGGGGACATTTATTTTGTTAAATACAAAAAACTATGTTTGGTTGGAAAATTTACATATGTAATGTTATAATTTCTGATAAAATTAAAGTTGTATTTATATAATATGTATAGAATTATATTATGAAATATATTTCATAAAGACGTGAACCATAGAACCAAAAATTAATATATTTAAAATTAAAAAGATTATTATTTTTTTACTAAACTCTAGTATTATATAGTCTTGTAATCTTATTCAATGATGGATTTAGATACCAAAAATAATATCAATTTATTTATGTATTTTTCAAAAAATTGTATATTGGATTTTATATAACATTTTTTATGAAGATCTTTCAATTAATAAATTCTATACAATTACCCATGGGTTGATTTATAAATTGTTCACATTTCATTCTTATAACTATTATATCTTATCATTATATTTTCATATTTTTTTAAATGTCATCTAATGAGAATAAGGTATATCAAGAATTCGTGTTCTATTCTATATGATTATTTTAGACCTTTTTTTAACCGTGTTATATAGATACCACATAATAAATGAATTATCATTAATAGAATATTATTATTTCGTATAATGTTTTGAAGTATCTATGAGGAAACAAATTAGTTGGATAATATTAGCGTCCTGAATTTTTTAAAAAAGAGTCTTATTGAAAAATTTTAAAATATAGAAAGTCTTTTGATGTGGAAATTTTTATACCTCACCATTTTAAATTAATAATTATAAACTTTTAATTGAAAATTTTAATTATGATTTTTTTTCAAAAAAAAAAATTTATTAACATGATTCATAGTGTTTATGAATTATTTGGATAATAATGCTCCAAATCATGAATTCCTAATTTCTATAACAGTATCATTATCATATTTTCTCATATAGTAAAACCTATAATAAATTTATTTAAAAAAATTATCATTTTTATCTTTTTTTTTCAAATTTATATAAAGATTATTTGTTTGAGGAATCATCAACAAGATATTTATAACTGTGTGGTTTTTATAATATTATGAAAATATATATTTTAAGAATATATATTAAATTATAATTTTTTTTAATTTTTATGAAAATAAATTGTTTAGTATTCTTTAAAAATGTGACCCTAATATTCCTTCATTTAAGCATTAGGTGAGAAAATGATTCTCCTCTTATTCCCTCAATTATATATTAACCCGCATACACAAGTAAGGTTGATTCATTGTTTGGATCCGTTAAGGTCCAATTTATCTGTTCTTAATTAAACTATTATTTATATCATCTTATATATTCATTTGTTTCACCTCAAACAGTTGTCAATTTTTGACAGATCTAAAAAATAAATTTAGAGAACAATTATTTTTATTGAAATTTTTGATGTTATAAATTAATTAGGTGTCTAAACATACTATATAGGGAACTATAAATTTATAAATTATCATTTATGGTTGATTGATACAATAAAATTTAATATTTATATTGTTCAATGATATGTGGGTTCCTACCATGGCGTTTATCTATTTTTTATTACATACATGAATTGTAATTTAATTCAATTTATGGATTTAAGTAGCAGAAAATGCATTTGAATAACTCTTACTTTATTTAGTTAAATAATCATAATTATTGAAAATTAAATATTGTAATGCAATCATGATGTGGTTATTGAAATTTAAAATTAATTAATGTTTTAATTAACCACTAATTATGAGATATAAAGTGTGTTGGGTGTTGTAAATAATTGAAAAATGCTAATCTGAGTCTCTCACATAACCTATTTTTTGTCTTTTAGTTCAATATTAAAATATATAAATTATTGAATGAAATAAATTAATTTTATTTTAATTAAATTGAAAAATATATGAGGTCCACATGGTAAAATATACTAGTTTTAGGCATTCTAAATAGTCAATAAAGGGTCAAATAGGGACTATTCAGAAACTACTATTATTTTTCATTGGAGGTAATATTGAATATGATTATGAATCAATGTTATTATTAGAAATTATATATTTCTAGTTACAATAAATGGTTTAAAAGTATCTTTTTCCATGATATTGTCGTATAGGATATATTCAGATATGTTCTTATTATCATATAGGGAAAAATTGATGTTATGTGAATTTTTTTCATAGATAAATAAAATTTTATATGTTATATTTTTATTGATTACTTTCTATAATTACTCAAAACATCTAGTATATATCTCAAAAAAACTAGGTAAATCATTTTTTAAGTTTATTAAAATATTACAATCCTGATTCCTTTTTATTAACTACAATGTGTAGTTCAGTTGAGGAATACATTTGTATAATTTCTCAAAACTAGTAAACTCAAATAGTACTCAACTAATCCACCATATAGCCTTATGCTCTTTAGTCATACACTCCATGAAATATCCCAATCCTAGAATGAAAAGGTTTAGTGTTTTTATATATTTTTAACATAAAAATATTAATGTAAAAATGCCTCTATAATAACACCTTAGTAAAATCCCCATCTAGATATCACGTTGGTAATACTAATAACTATAACTTGTTAAATTAAATATATATTAAATGGATTAGATAAAATAATTTATAAGGATATATTTATCATGTTTTTATAAGTATTAGAACATCACCGTGGGTGAAAAGATGATAATGGGAGAAAAATATTATCAAAAATAACATGCAATAATAATTTGTTTCCATATGCATTAATATAAGGAATATAATCTCATATTATCAAAAATATAACAGGTAACAATAATACAATATATTGATACATGATAATGACCCATGGATAATAACTTAGCAATATAGTTTATATATGTGCCAGAAAAATAATAATTGATATCAAAACTCACTAGACTAGGAATCAGAACTTGTTTCCCATAGTTGATTTGGAATTACATAATGTTCTAATATTGTATCAAGTATTAAAAATGTTTCCCATAGTAGATCAAGAATTAATTTCAATTTACCAAAGAATATTTTGCATTACATCATATATTTTATATTATATCAAGAATTTCATTTTTATTCCTATAGTGGGTTATTTATTAATTCATTTTTTATAGTGAATATTGAGCATTATGTCCCATTTCTAATAGTGGGTCAAGTAGTACTTTATATATCCCGAAGTGGATAGATCATCAATTAATTTCGTCCATTATAATATCACGTGATATTAAGATTTACCCAATTAATTAGAGGGTTATATATGTATAACCTATAAAATAATGATAATCTAGATACATTTGTCCAACATAAAATCATTATGGAAACATACAGTGAAATACTAAAGAAATAAAATTGTTTTTATATCACATTTATAATTGAATTACATAAATTGAAAATAGGAGTTATATTTTATGATTGAAAATTTAAATTATCAAAATTGGCCATCCCATAAAATAATTTAGATTGTGATTTTATAAATATAACACTAATAGAGATTGATCAATTATAGATAATGATGAAAATAAATGTGAACTCTTAAAAAAGGATTTCATAAACTATTTAAAATATTTTAACAAAATGTTGATGTTGTGAGTCACATCCAAAAATTGAATTTTCCTGAAAACATACATAGGAAATTTTTTAGAGTAAAATTTGTATATAAATATATTTATAGATACCTAAAATTATATAATGATATATACAACCAAAATGAAATGGAAAACAAATATTTTTATCCTGAAAAGAAAACAATATTAAATATTTTATAATACACTTACAGTGTCCCAAGTAATTTAAATGTATAATGAAGCCTATATTTAAAAGTTGTAAAGAGAAATAATAATTCAAAACATGATAATACATATTGGGGTTTCTAGTGAAAAAAATTAAATAATTTGTGGAAATTAATAAGATTAATGTGTAAGAGAAATATATTATTAAAGAGGATGACAGTTATTCCGAATGACATTATACTTTTTTGAAGAAAATACTAATCAAGGTTCATTCTTGGAATAAAAATAAAATTTTAAAATATTGAAATTGAAGCTATCATATAATAATTTAATTGGTTACATGAAATCAATCACTAGTGAAATAAGTCCAATAAGAATCATTATAACTCAAAGAAATAATTTTTAGTTAAAAATGACGATACAACATTCATAACCAATAAAAAACACATAAAATAATAATTTTCTTTAATTATATTAAATTACATTAAATTTATTATTAAATGAATACATTGGTGATTATATACCCCACACAAAATAAATAACATGTTAACTATGTATTATGTATCAATGATTGGAAATTGATATTATAATAATCTTGAAACGTTTATAACATCTGAAAAACATTCTCTTGATATATAGATCCTAAAATATACCTAAAAATCAAAATATTTAAAGATTAAATCATGAAATAACCTTTATATGAGGAAGGTTATAAAACCAAAAAACATATAATTTCTTTATAATACAGAACTTGTGAAAAAATTAATATTATATAAGAATCCATTACATAATCTCTCAACTTCCATTAAATTACTCTAACTGCATTCGAAATTTGAAACTTATCTTGGAGGGCCTCTTGGAAATAAAGGATTTAGGGACTCTAAATGTATAAATATTCTTTTATATTTGGGGTAGTAATTTAGGGAATTTCAAAAATATGTAGAGTCATAAGTGGAATTAAAACTATTTTATTGAATGTAATGGTGTAGTGGAGGAGTCCATATATGAGGGGAGTGAAATTTTTCTAAAAATATAAAAGATAAATTCTCTATTTAATGAATGTTAGTAAAATATTTTGAAATAATGGATGTGTTATTTTTCACGTAACAAATAAAACATTTACATAATTTTTTTATATAAGGTCCAATAATGTATTTCTTTTTTCATATAGTATTAAATTTAAACATAATTTACATTAAATACAATAACTCAATTTTAATGTTAGTAATTTATTATAATAAACAAAATTAAATTATTAACTAAATTAAATATTGTTATTTATAATTTTAATATCAATTTTCAAATCAATTTTTTTATTTCCATAAAAATTAATTATATTATTAGTTAACATAACGTGTAAAGAAATTTTAGACAAATGACTATTTTTTGATCCAAAATTATGTTTATTATAAAATTTTCTATAATTTAAATTTTAATAATTTTTTTCTTTATGTCATTGAAAAATTCCTTGTTTTGTTAGGTTTTAATTCATCTAAAACTGAAATCTATCATGTGAATAATTAATTAAAGGAAAATTCAAAAAACAATGTTTATTATAATATAATATTATCTGAGTCCCAAAATGTTAACCATTTTATTTATATAATAATAATTATATTTATAAATTCATAATTTTACACCATAAAAATACATATAGCTCAGAAAATGGTTTAATAAATTTTTTTAGTTATTTTGAAAATATGATAAATAAATAAAACTTCCGGTGTTCGTAAAACTGTATTTTTTTTACTATTCACATAAAAATCAACCATTTTCAAAAAAAGAGAAAATTCATCCAAATATAATATTGTTATTTTGTATAAAAATATTAAATCTATTTAATAAATAAAAATTCAATAAAAATTATATATTTTACTATTATCTAAAAACATAATTTATATTGTAATAAAATATATTTTAGATGAAAAGGATAATTAAAAATCATTAATTGATCTGAATATTATATCACCATTATTAGTAAATTGAAATAATGAAAATAAATATTTTTTCTAAAAAATTAGAACACTATAATATACATTTTATTTATTTAGTTTCGTATTGACAAACACATAACATATTTTAATATTAATTCCTAAAAAATAGATCTTAAGTTATTTTATTACAAATAATTTATCATTTTTTAATTATTAATAAATTAAATATCACAACCATATTCTTAATAAATAAAAATCTTTTTATTATTAATATTTATTAAAATTATGAATAAATAAATTACTTATAATATAAAATCACTTAAATTAATAATAATATGTTTATATCTTCATAACATCCACTCATTTATCCCTTTCAGATCACTATGTAAGTTTAATAAATAATTTATGGTCTAGTGAATGAAATGGGTATCATTTTCTCTAACATTGATCGCGCATAATTTTCAATGATCTTAAACATCACCCAAAAATGATTTTGATCTTGTGTTAATTGTTGGAGTTGAGACTCAGTTTTTTTTTTGAAAAACTCGTTATGCTACCACCTCCCTTCCAAACTCATTTGGGTGATGATCATATAGATGATTCATAATTATCAAAAACTATCAATTATCTATTTTATTAAATTTCATTTTTTGGTTAAATTTATTCTTATAAAAAATTTAACGATTAAATTATAATCGTAAAAATTACTAATTATATTATAAATTAAAAATGATTTATATTAATTTTGTTATTCATTTAAATCTAATTATGAATTTTAATATTTAAAAGATTAAAAATATATAAAAATATACCAGGGATTTATATAGTGTCGTATGTGCCTCTTGATATTCTAAATTAATTCAACTAGTTGAAATATTCTTACCAAAATGTGGGAAAACTATTCAAAAAACTATAATCAATTAGGATCATAAAAAATCTATCTAATAGAATGTTTTAATCCTATATATATCGAACATACCTCAGATATGTGGAAACAGATTTTGGATATATAGTTAGAATAATCTATTTTAGTATTTTATGTAGAGTGATTTGGTAGTCACTATATGAAAATGATTGAATTACATAAATATATATAAAAATAATTATCATGGCCCCCATGTCTAGTACAAATGTATTATAATAAATAAAATAAAGCATGGTGTCCTCTTTGGAAACTAACTAAGTCACTTCATATTAATCCATCGAGCTCCAAAATAGTTATCACCCATATCAATAATTCAACATACTCATGGATAGTTTAACATTCAAAAATAATCTCCATACATGTATACCAAATCCAGTGCCATTTAAATTTTAAATTTGTTATTCCAACAACCATGAATGATTCTCCACTCACCACGACTCCATGAGTTAATGATATTATTTGAATGAATGTGTATGTATATAGTTACTATTATTAAAATAATACAAAAAATTTACTCATGAATTATCACACATTACTATTATACATTCATGTCAACATTTTATTGAAGACACACCATCCTCAATGATAAAGATTATTGCGACCCTACTAAAACCATTATTAAACTCCATATAATTAAAAAATTGTTTAATAAAATTTCCCAATATGGTATACCGTAATACAAATAATATCTCATCAAGTACTGTAATAATAATATGCATCCTATATTTTTCAAGAAACCATTAATGCATTCTCAACTGTCCTATCTTCCCTAAAAGTTTCTATTTAATACGAAAAATAAAAAATTAAATGTGGAATTTAAATAAGATTTTTAAAATGAAAATAAAATCATGATGATCCAAATCATATATAATATATTAAAATGCAAATGAAAATAAAGAATGAAATAAAATATTTTCACAATAAAAAATATAAACATAATATCGATCTTTCGGATAACACTGAGTATGAAAAATAATTAGTTGTCCCAATTCAATGTAAAATGGTGATGAAATCTATCGTACAGATCCTCATCTATCTAATAATTCGTGCGAAATGAAATTCTAAAACACCCCTATGATTACCTTTGTCATTATATTTTTATAATATATTAGAAAAAATGTATGTTACAAAAATTACAGCCCTATAAAACTAAATATATACATATATCTTGTTCATCAATTATCAATATAATAAAAAATATAATTATGTATTTTGTAAAATCTGTTGAGTAATTGTTAGTGAATCCATAAATAATTTCTTTCTAGAAAAATAAAATATTTTGATGAATTTAACAAATAATATTCAACCAATATACCTACAGCCTTCTCAACATTTATTCCATGTAAAAAATACCATGGGGTTGTAAATACACAATTAATATATGAATATAATTTTTTTAAATCATCAATTTATATGTCATCAAATATAAAAAATTCATAAATCTAAAATAAATTAAAAATCATGAGTTCTTAATAAATTTCACCTCTATAGCAGAGGTCCAAAATAATTTTATCTATACCTCATAGGATAAATTATTGTTTTCTATATATCACACTGGGATAAATTTTAAAAATACCTAAGAATGAACCCAATATCCTCAAAACAAAGGATCATTAACCCATTTTAGAGTAAAAACACTAGGAATATCTACTCAAACACACCCTTTATTATAATATGAAATAATATTATGATTGTCTATACAACTATACCCTTAGGTTTGATTTTCATTAAAAAAAATAATCTTATACCCACACTAATCATTATATTTAAATGAATGCACTATGATTTGTAAATCATAACGTTTGTATCACATCCTATAGTTCATGTGATAATATCTTATATATGTCACATTAAAAATATTATGTTTATCATACATTACTAAGTCCATCCAATAATCTGATGAAAACATGAAACTCATTTCCATTGAAAGTATCCTTAACACCTTGACTCATATATATTAGTCTCATTAAATTAATAATCACATTCTATTTCCCTTTACCATTAGTACTAAATGGTTTCTACTAAATTATGCTATACAAGTGACTCACTGAGAACTTCAGCATATTATAAAAACATCTATAACTTTTATATGTTTTAAATACTGATAATAATAATATTATAATAATAAAATCCATTTAATTTATTAATTATTTTATAGAGTATATATTCTTACACTATCTTTATAAATAGGGATTAAACCACATGAGTTAAATGTTGCCAAAAAATTTGTTAAAAAATTATCTATTTATTGTTCCCTAAAACTCATATATTTTACTCACAGAAAGAACATAAAAAATTCATCACATTATAAATTAGGTACATAATGACCCTGACCAATAATCCAAAGAAATACATGAAAAAATAATTTTGAATTATCATTTCCAAAAATATAGTTTAAATCAATTTAATCATTAGAAGTTACTTCTAAATACCTTATTTATTTACTTGAATACCACTAAGAAGAAATCAACAAATCATTCTACTTTTTAAAATGTACAAAAACAAATAAAAACTTGTTAATCATGGGAAATACCAAAAAAAACCTCATAGAAAAGTTTCATAGTCACACATTTTCATTTAGCCAACTGAATGCCAAACAACATTAAAGATTTGGATAATTTCAAAACAAATTATTCAATATAATAATATTATGATAAAAAATTACTACAGTATTCTCCATGATCTACATTGAATTCTATTCAAATCCAAATATAAATTGAGCATGTTAAAAAAACTGATAATATGTTCAATAAATTCATTAAGTTACATGTAAAAAATTGAAAATACATTTAAAATATACTTGTATATTAACTATAAACTTAACAAGCTATTAGATTTAAATTAACCGGAAGATTAACAAGTAAATAATGAAATACTCACTCAGTAGTGTTATGATTATGTTTCCAAAATAACTTATTAAAGACACCTCATAATTTTTCAAGGTAATTCTATTAGTAAAATGCCTAATTTAATAAAAACATGTGATGTTAAATTTAATTTAATTTCCCTAAAACTAAATGAATAATTCACTAATAATCATACCAACATGAGAGAAAATGAGAAACATGGTTTTTTATCACTCAATTATCTTCATTTGAACACTATATATAAACCTCTAAGATTTATAATGTGATTTTAGAAAGGTATGTGTGAATGAATTTTTAAAACCCCATTCCATTCGTTACAAATCATCAGAAGAAATATGTATAATACAGTTAAAATAAAAATTTTGTTTGTAATTAATAAAATTTGTGAATTATAATTCATTAGATTCTAATTTTTATTACTCCCATATTAATTTTATTAATGTAACTTATTCACATTATTTGGAATGTTAAAAAATGGGTTTTTTGGATTTTTTTGTAAAATGGTTCATTAAAATTATATAAATACATATTACCATTTTAGGGAAAAAAATTATTGAATAACAATTTTTTTTATTTCAATATATTTATAGATGACCATAAATAATTTCATTAGTTTTACTGAGAGAAATTAATGAAAATTTTTGATATATAATTTTGATTTGAAAAATATATATACATTTTAGTTGAAATAATTAATTATAACTAGTTTTATATGAAGGTATTTTGTCCATAAAAAAAATATAATGATGAAAAATTGAATATTATTAATTAGGTAAATTATATAAATAATTAATTTGTATTGATTTTGTATAAATAAATAATTTGACTACATCCATAATATTCGAATCATAAATGAACTTGTTATGTAATATTGCATTTATATTGTGTAAATAATAAATAAAAAATATTTTTTTCATTTATTTTTTCTAGGAATGATTCAAAACATTAATAGGAGATTGAATATTGTTCTGTACGTGTTGGATAATGATATATGAAAATTAACAACCTAATTTAGGGATATATTTATGATTCAATTTGAGTCTTTTATGAACTAAGTAGAACACGTATAATTCATGTAGAGATAATAAAATATTCTAAAACTCAATCTAAACCTATAAATTATTATCATACACCCAAATATTTATTGTGATAAGTCCAAATGATGTAGAAGGCATCATATAGTTATGGGAAGTGATATAATTGTGTAATGATGTAGTGGAAGACTAAGACTGTGGAATTATATAATATATATTTTGAGGAATCATATATGAGATAGTATACATGGGAATATAACAAAATTAAATGAGGATATGAATGTTGATTTTGTGATGTAATACCAGAATATACCCAAATAAAATTATTGATAATCATTCCATATTATTTATCATTTTCATTTATTATTTTTATACGTTCAATATTATATAGAAAAATTAATTAGTGGTTTATATGAGTGGTTCATTCCCTACTATATTTTGAGTTCTTTTTTCGATGTTCTTCCTTTTGTTTCTCATTTATAGGATATCAATGTATAATTTATTTCTCAATTTTATATGTTTTCCATTATATTATTTAAATTATATGGTTCTTGAGATCATTTTATATTTTTGGATTTACATTATCGGATATATCCAACGTATATTAACTTTTTGTATGATCATTAAGAGTCTATTGTGATGTTTTATCCATATGATAAATTTTTTAAGGAGTATTTCACTATTGTATTAGGGTATTAAAGTTCATTAAATTAAAACATTAAGTGGTATGAAAAAGTGGTATACTAGGTCCTTCATTAAGCAATATTTAGGAAGAAGAAACTAATATTGTTTTTTTGAAAAATAAAGTTATTGGTTGAAAGAGGAAAAAACATTAAAAAACATCTCCCACAATATATTTTTTACACTCATAGTGTAATTAAATATTTATTTTCCTTTAAAAATCCTTTGCACTAATTTAATGTTTCAATCACATTTTATTATCAAAAAAATAAACATAGATGGAAAAAGTGTAGTTATATTAATTATAATATATCATAGGATTAATTTTTTAAAAAATAACAATAACAACAACAACAATAATAATAATAATAGTATTCTGTATGAGATATTATAATTAGTCAAAAAATTAAATTTTTGGTTGTTAGGCTTTATTAGTAAAATTTAATTGTATAATAATTTTTTTCAATTTCATAACGTTATTACCCATGTTATGATCATTTATTGATATGATTGTTTGATTATATCAAGTAGTTAAAATATCATTTTTGGAAAGGGATTAAAAATTTATGGTCATTTAGAATATTTTAAAAATTATTTTATTAATATTTATATTTTTTGATTCTTCTAAACTCATTAGAACATATTAAATAAATTCAATTTTTTATAACATAAATGGAAATATTAATAATGATAATAAAACTATTAATGCGTTTTTCACACTATAATTATATATATAATTAAATAATATTTTTGCAACCTTTCTAAAATAGTTTTCACATAAAACATTACTCATTCCATATCTTATCAGGATTAATGGACATTCATGTAAGGATTTCGACATGATGCTAAAATATTTTATTTTATCTGGGAAACCTTGAATCAATGATAAGTATTTTAATTTCATGAAAATTATAGATCATTAATCATTTTACTTGAATTTTTTATAATCAACAGTAATAAAATGTACAATCAAGTGAATTCATAAGTTGTGAAGAACTTCAATGAATCTTCTTACAATAACTCATTAAATCTATATGGGGTTGTTTTATAATTAATGATATATATGAGATAAGAGAAGTTATTGAATAAATATTTCTTATATATGAAAATAGGTTCATGAATCTTTAATAAATATTCCCACACCACATGATAAATTATAATCCCTACCTAGTTTTATTTTAACATTGATTTATCAAAACTTTTATAGATGTATTATTATGAAAATCACATATTTATATGACACCTAATAAGACCAAAAGGATTATAGAAATTATTTATATAAATTAATAATAATTTGGGATAATTAAAATATAAATGTCTAGAATATAGAGTGTAAAATAATATTAATATCCATTAAATTAATTTAAACATGATAAACCAAAAAATTTGGTTAGATATTTATATCTCAAACAAAAAACTGGAATATGATACTTTCACTGTGACTTAATAAACCAAATATTTTCTAAAAAAATAATAAAAACAATTCGCCCAAATTCCAATTCTATAAGAGTTATACTTTATCTTTCTATGTTTAATAGTGTCTATAACCAGAATGTTACTGTGTGTAATGGAATTATACTCATGTTAAATATATTTATATATACGATATTAAATAACAATTAAATGGAACAAAATTTCATAATTTTACCTTATTAGTATATTGAAAAGGTCATCAACCACCACTATATATATTAGTGACAAAAAATATATATATAAATCATGTAAATTCAAAAATTCTTTTATTGTGTGGTTTACATTCAACAGATTATATTATAAATAATGTTGTTCTCACTCAATAAATTGAGATGAATAACCATCTTAATTAAATAAAAAATATTAGAAACAATCTTTAGGAATTAGCCAGACATTGAATACAATAATAAGATAATGTATAAGTTATATCATTTCTATGTCTATTATTTACAATCAAAACAATTTTATTTTTATAACATTTTGATTTTGTAGGGATATTCAACAAAAAATTACAGATCATGTTATGTATAAATTACCATTTGAATGAAATAAATACTATAATAAACTATCCATGTTTTAAACGACCATTTCCTTATATAGATCATCCAAAAGGCCTAATGTGTGTTCATAATCACAATAGGCTGGAGACCAGCATTGAGAGTATCAAATATAACCATTGGGAAAGGATTAACCATTGAAAACACATATTCAAAAAATATACTAAGCATATAAATATGTCATGATGAATATGTAACTGAAAAATACATAAAAAAATATGAAAATAAAATAAATATAATCAATAGAAATATTGTATAGGAAAATAGAAATAATAATTAGAAAAATATTATCACTTTATCAAGGAAAAAATAAACTTCTGATAAATATATTTAATATAAACACATTAGTTTTATACAAATATTATGTGTGATTGAATAAATCATATTGTTCCACAAAATATACAAAATAATTTTCGATACCAACCATGTAATCAACATGTAACTACATACCAAAAAAATAATCATCCCCAACCATATTACTATTGATGATTTGAATAAAACCATCATGGAATCAAAAGCCAACTAACAGTAAAAATTCATGAATCATATAAAACCACTATGGTGATTATGCATGGTATGTGAAATTTCCCCAAAGGATACCACCAAGAATCTATGTCATTAATGTTTATAAAAAACCAATACACTAGTTTGAAAATAAAGAGTAACAATTAAATTTAAATATATTTATATGATTTCAAAATGAATAATGCTTCAAAAGTTATTTTCTAAAATTAATTGTAAAAAAATCACCAAATATGTATTTATCCACTTCTAGAAAAATTATATTGAAAAAAATACAAAAAAGGGAGTTTAAAATTGTAATTTTTTTATAAAATGAAAGGGTTTGAAAAATCACCAGGAAAAATAGGTTTCAAACCATTACATGATTCTAAAAATATGATCAATGTGAATAAAAATCTATATTAATAATACCAAAATAATATCAGGAAATAAACGAATTTTAATAATGAATAATATAATTTTACTTCCTTATGGAACAACCTTAAAATTCATCATATCCAAAATAATTGAAGAATCCATGAAATAAATTTCATCTTTGGGAAAATAATCCATAATGGAATCATAAAAAATTATACTCATAATGGGACACCAACATAGGAACTAACATGATATTAGTTATATTTTCTCTATAGTACAAACTATAATAATATATTTTATTCCTAAATATTATAACTCAACATACTCTAAACTAGCCACATCGAGGTAACTCCCCAATACTAGGGTGTTATATAAAACAAGTGGATACTAACGAATTTATAATCAATAATTTATATCATCCATATATCAATTTACAATAAATTTACCCATGGTTTCACATGAATGTTTTAATGAAGATTAGATATGAAATCATCATATCAGATTATAATATAAAATATTAACAAAAGTAAAAAAACTACATTTGTGTTCGAAGAATTTAGTGGAAGATCTATAAAATAGAAATTTAAAATTTTTCATTGGGGATCGATGTGACTAAGTAGTATATAGTTATGTTCTACCCAATTATTACCTATGTATATTTATGGGAATAATTAATGTAGAAAATTAAAATAAATAAATAAATCATATGATCTGAATATGTATATGACATCAACTCTTCACTTGGAATCGTTGTATGATGGACCTCAACTCACCTCCATCTAGATCATCCACACATGATCCAAAATCAATGGGGAGTATCGTCCATCATAATTTGTCTTCTATAATGGAATTCCAAATAAAAATTTGACGTCTTGATGAATACTGATGCCCTATCTGATTGATCTATCTTGTGGTTCTCCATCGATTCCTTGGAACTGGAGGATTTATATATACAAAATAGACGATAAGAGAGATATTATCTCGATCTCCTGAAATGAAAATTATGTTTCCTCAGAACCTATCCTCATATATATAGCGGGGATCCAAAATACCCGAAAAATGTTCTTGGAAAATTGATATTTACTAACCACCATAAATAACAATTTATGACTACTTTTCATATTCATAGATAATTTTTTTATTTTTATCATGTTCTTTTAAAATAATTAATATACTACGTTATAAAACTGACCCATTAACTCGATTCGCAATTACAAAAAACATTAAATGAGCCTTAAATATTATAACAACATTTCTTTATATAATATTCCTTATGTATATACTTAACTTCTTATAAGTACATTAACAAATAAATTCAATAATAATTATTAAAAACATCAATAATATGATTTTTTCATAATTCATTATCGTATATAATTTTACTTATCCAAAATTTCATAGTGGGTACCAACATGTCCTATACTCTTATTCTTCAGAATTTGGAAGACATTTGAATAATCTAATTTTTGTGAACCTATATGATCGTTTCATTATTGATATGAATACTTTTCAAATACCAAGGGCAGATTCCAGTAACCCATGAATACCCCTAAATAGATAAGGAGTATGTATAGCAATGGAAACCATCCTATGAACACACCGTGTAATATAATCACTTTTTTGAAATATATCATAAATCAAGATGAAAAAATTATTTTGTCATTATTATTTTAATTATTATTCAATGAACTCACTAAAATAGTTTTATACTTCTATCATGCTAGAAAGTTTAGTAAATAAACTACCATCCATATCAATTGGGCCAAAGATATATGATGCTACTGAAACTGAAAATTATTTCTTTATTATTTATTCAATTCCATACCACCAATTATGTGCCCAATAAAAGCTAAATATTCATGAATACAATATAATAGATTTTTCCTTACATCAAAGTAAATGATATAAGGAAACACATAATAAATAATATCATTTTAGTATACAATTATATATGTTCATGGATAAGAACAATTAAAGAAACCTAACACATATGGTGTTTTTATTTGTGGGTCAGTATTAATGATCACATATACTCAATATCACGATGTGTGAATATATTGAGAAGAATTATCAATTAATATGATCCCCCATCACCAGATAGTAATACAACATTAGATTGAAGTCGAAAATGAGACATCTAAACTATAGGAAATATGTAAACTATTAATTTCCTAGTATCTCAATATTCTAATTTCAGCTTGTAAATTATTATAATTAATAAATATGATAGATAATATAATGAAATTAACATATAAATAGTGGATGAAGAAATATCAACAATATAATGGTTTGTGTACATAATGCATAACTCACTGTATATTTTTAAGCATAATCAAAATGTACTACATAGTCTGTTCTTGGGAACCTAGTATTGTTAAACATCCATATTCACTAGATACAACATTATAAGGAACAATATTAGCTAACATATAAAAACTTCATGTCTTTTTGATGTATGGATACTCTTATGGTTCTTATATGTTTCCCCTTCATGTAAATTATTTTATATGCGAGATTAACTCCATGACTAAAACTCCTCATGATTTGTAAATCGGTATAGATATCCTTTTTTCATTTTCTAAAAACAAATATTTTGATAGTACATGTTTTAGAATTATTACATCTAATATTATGTTAAATAGTACTTAATAGTTTTTATTCTAAGAAATGGGGATAATCGTGATGTATTATACACTCCTTCAATAGCTACATAAGAAGCTGAATTGTACTTCGTATTTGAGGATATGGAATCCAAATGCTTGATTAAGCTTTTTTTTATCTATATAAATCTTTTTGTGTCCCTTTATAACTTATATCCCACTCCTTCCACATACTTAGAACATATTACCTATATATCCTTAAGTACAATTGAATATTTTTTGTTGTCTCTAGTGAAATTATCAATGGTAATACTGTTATTTTCCTACAATGGTATAATTATGAGAAATATAATTTCTGGTAAATATTATGTCATCTGTTATTATTCCATCATATAAGTGTATGGAATTAATCATACCACATTAATATGATTCATATCTAGTACATGTCTTGTGGGATAGATATAGGCCATGTGATGTTGGTACAAATTTTCTCTCTAATTTTCCTAATTATTTTCTTCTCAAAACCTTATTAATATATCAACCATTAAATCGTTCTAAAATCTTATATCTAACTTAAGAGATAGTAATAACTATAACATAGTTTTATACTTTAGATCAATATTTTGATAAACAAATTCATTCAAGTATCAATAGCCTATAAGGCCAATAACAATTTTTTATATATTTAAAAATATATTATAGTTTTAAATCCATGGAACTCGCACTAGCCAAATGTATTCAAAAGGTAAAAAAAATTTGACTGAATATTCTAAGGTCTTGTTTCATACATCAATATAAAATAGTATTTCAGTAACTTTTACCCCTTATTGGAATTAATTGATAACAGAAACAATTTTTGGTTGTTTTATATAAACAACATCCATGAAAGTTGATCTTAAAATCCATTGAAATTTATTAATGCTAATAGTGTGTTTCTTTACAATGTAAAAGTTTTTTAGATTCTGGAATAAAGACATTGTATTTATAATAAGTCTTTATTGGTTCCATTCTTCTACCACCCCTGAATCATTTACATTGAATACCCACCATAATAATCAATATATTAAGCCTTTGAATGCTGATAAATAGTATAAATTGTTGTATTGTTAATTAATCTTATAAATTATATCTAATTATTATATATTGTCTTATTTTAGGATTCATTATTATCAATGAAATAATAAATCACAATCAATGGTGAATATAAAATAACCACCATGGATTTATCCAACATATATAGTATGTTCCTCTTGAAAATTCTATTCCAAAATATCTAGTAGAACATGTACCTATAAAAACTAATTCTACATCTCAATAATTTATTTGACAAAAGTAAATCTTTTTACCTATATATTTAATATATATGTGCACCCTTTTATGGAAATGTAGTATAAAATGTGACTATCCATTTTAAATATTACATATTTTTAGTGGTATCCATAGAAAACATTTGGATATCCACAGTAAATGTCCATTTTGACTATCTTATGTAATTTTCGTTCATTTTTAAAACATAATAATTGCATCTAAACTTATTTTTTATGATAGAGTTGACATTTATCATACTATAACTTATATTATATCATTGTTTCACTATAGTTGATGTATGGATATTGAATAATTATGTTATTTGTGATGTATTTATTGAAAAATAATGGACTTATCTATAGTGTATAATTGTTCGATCCTTAATAATTATTTTAATTAACTTATGACTCTTTTGTATAAATTTAAAAGTGAATGAATGAATAATTTTGTGCTATATTATAATGATCAATGAATTATTTTTCTTAATATTCATAGACACTCCGATCCAAGGAAACTAATTTATTTTCTAACCATACATATTCTGTGATAACAATTACATTCATCAAAAAATGTTACAGATTATTATAAAGTGTATTTTACTCTATCATACTCTTATAATAGTTAATGATCTATAAATGCAGAAATCCATAAATAATTTTAACTTTATAATATTTATAATGGTTTTATTATCCAAACCAATATACATAATTAAATTTATAAAACCTAATTAAATTAACACTATGGAGTCTGAAAGCATACTCGGTATATCGTTAATAACTATTTAGTTTTTATTCAATAATTATTAACTTTATATTAATGGTTATATATTTCTGAAAATCAATATTAATCACTTCGTTACAATGATTCAAGTATTAATAAAATATAAGTTGATTATTAGACAAAAAAACAATATTTGTTCTATAATAAAAATATTTTCACATAATTTTCATTGGAAACATTTAATTACATTTTGGTAATATATATAAAAATATGAATTAAAAAATATATATATTAATTGGAATTTGTGTACTTTTGAACTCTAACGTAAGAACCACCATTTATATGATGCTGGGAGAAAATGACTTCCTTCACGTAATGTTTCCTTTCATTCATGATTTCTATATTTCAATACACATATTTTATATGAATATTTCATTTAATACACAAAATATATTATAGAAACATCAAGTATAAACACATAAGTACATTTATCTTCAGTCATTTGAATGAAATGTCATTTTTTATGAAACCATGCTTATTTTATTTCAAGGGAATTGTTAAAGATACTTTGGCCTCAAACATTCAATTTTCATGTTATCCATTACATTTAACTTGTTCCCAATAATAAATAAATTCCATTATTCAAAAATTTATTATTTACTTGTTGAACCTTTCTAAAATTATAATAAACCATTTCCTGTATTTAATTTTTATATTATATTTAAAAAATGGAATATGGGATACAATGATAGAAGAACGGTATGTATTAAAAGTACATGATAAATCTTTCACATTTACATGTATCTCGTGTAACCATCACCCATTCATATCATGCTTCATTTCTTCCTTGGATACTTTTTAAATATGGGACCACATGTGAAATAATAATTATCATGATTTTGTATCTATAAATCACATCCAAAATTTATGATAGCATTATTACATGATAAAAATAAGTGTTAAACATGAGTATCATGTACGCATTTTCCTCTCCCTCACATTATCAGGTGGCTCAACATGCTATGTTGACTTGAAAAACATATTTTTACTATATCAAATTGTTGTTCACCAGACCTAATAAAACACTTAATGATTCATCCTAATATAAAAATTTACTTTTTCCACAATTATTCATAATTTACTTGTGTTATTTGAATCAATTTTCTAAAAAAATACATAATCGTAATTTTATCATATCTATGGACTAGAAATCACCATTGTTTAAAATCAATAGTTGTATTTAGTATCTTATTGAACTCTAATGTCCCTCACAACTAGAAATTTAACTCTAATTTTCTTCATAAATATATTAAAAATTATAGTTGAAACGTCTTGGTTTAGATTATAATCTATGGAAATAAAACTAATCAAAACGTTTCATGCAAGATAATTGATAGGCAGAATTCATTAACTCATAACACCATGATATGTGGAGAAAATTATCAAAACAAATCATAAATTATATTTACTAATCTCATTCTTCCAATGTTGGAGGAATAAATTTTTTTCTATATCTTTTCTAACAATATTTGTTAAATCAGCACATCCCTCTCATAAGAACTCTCTACTAGTCGGAGACCCCCTAAACATGTGCGGATGAGTACCCTAAAAAAGATTTTATTTTAATTTATTAAAATGACATATAGAGTTTTAAATGTAATATTTCATTTATATTTTTATTATTATATGATGAAATGAAATCTTCTTCAATTTCATAAGAATAGGCTATGTGATATAACTCACAAATAACAATGCAACTAATAGAAAACAATCATCTTACCAAATATTCAATTTTTCTGTGAGTTCATCCATATTATTTTATGTGATCACAAGTAAAACCTACCCATATATTAAATAAAAAATATTAAAAAAATGGAATTCAATGACATGATCTTAAGACGATAATATTGGTTGATCCTTTTTATGAAAATGGATTAACCTAGAAACTATGGGATAGTTTTTGGGTTAAAACAGATATGACTATAGTTTATGTAATCCCCAATATAATGAATCAATCCCAAGTATATAGTGTCACCAAATTTAGCATGATGTACATCAAAAATAATCCACATCATTATAGAATAATACTCAAACATAGGTTAGGTGTCTTTGAAATTTTGAATACATATAAAATAATTTATCTAGGTGCATAGAAACTCATTCAAATAAAAACATATAAGATGTGTCATAGATCATAATTTCATTAATTATTAATTCATATATGGATTATAATAAATGAAAAAATAAACAAACAATTCATAGAGAAATTGGCGAGTCTATAGGTGATTACTAGTTAAAACACATTAAAATCACCCATATTAATTAATTACATATTATAAATTAATCTTGTAATAATTTTATTTGAGTGAAAATTTAATGAATTAAAATGAATCATTATAATTATAATATTAATAAATTATGTCATTCTATCAATTAATTAATATAATTATACTTTTGTTTTGATTATGATTTTTGAAAAATTTCTTTTTGGTTAATTATGTTTTAAATATAATTGAGATATATATATCAATTATTGTTCTTGGTATATTTTACAAGCTGAAAAAGACCATCTGGGATGGGAATAACCATCCCAAACACGTTTTGGATCTAAAAATAGCGACCCATCCTATTTATGATGATACAAATTTTATAACGACATTGTACCTTGCAGCCGAGAGCTAATGGTTACTAGTAGGAAGCATCTGACATGGAGGAGGGGTTGTTGTGATCGATGGATAGACACGATGAGGCCTTGTAGGATTTGGGATGTTCAAAGAACAGTTATGTTAGAAAGTATATTAGAAGCTCGATATGGTGTGAGCATGGGGTTGACTAGTGGTTTTATTCATGGAATGTCCATGGACGGATATATCTCACCAGTAGGTTCAGTAGGACAACCTTGTTTGGACCATGTTGGATGGTGAAGGATGTAAGAATTTTTTTTAAGAGGGTTCTCATTTATATATAAATAAGATATATCAATAAATTTTGTAAAAGGTGAAAATCAGAAATAATTTTTTTTAGAAAATTATATGCACATATTCTTTGAATGTCCATTGTATCAAGAAGAATCTATTTTGAGAAAAATATCATGATTACAATCACATTGGTTCAACTATAAGAGAATAAAATTATGTGGTTCTGAGTGTAATAGGATTCAGTATGAATCTAATGAAAATTTAATGATTCTTTTTTATTTATTCATTCACAATATTCATAAGTTTATTGGTGGACTTACAATGCAATAATTATTTGAGAAAAAAGAAATGTGTTGTTCTTGATTGTACACATATTAATCATATATGGGTGGAAGATAAGAAATATATTCAGAGAATTATATTTAGATTAATGATATTTAGATGGAATGAAAATGGGTATTGTAAAACATTTCCAACCTAAACATACTAAAAATATCATACTTTGGACATTCATACTCAGGCTATGAAAGAATGGAAGAATCAGGAAATAATGGAATGATATGATAATTTCCAATATATTCATGATTATTATGAAGATATTCTAAAATGTTATTAAAGTATTTAAGAAATTCATGATACAATTAAAATTTTGTAAATGAAAAATGTTGCAATATTTGATGCTATTGATAAGGATTTATCATCTTCGATGAACCATCATACTCAGGTATAATAATTTTTTCAACAAAGACTGATGATTAATGAATTGTGTTGAAGATGATAAAGAACCTATTGACAAGGATTAATCAAAAAATTTAGTTAACCATTTAATATGGGTTGAAATAATTTCTTTCATTTCAAATTAATCAAAATAATTACCACAGAAAAAGATGGACGTTAAAATAAGAGCATGTCGTTTAATAGGGGTTTTTCTATAATTAGAATAGATCATCGTATTTAGTAATTAGAGTAGAAAATAGAAATTATAATTTTCATTTAAAAAATAATGATGATGAATCTATGAATGTTGAAAATGGTTCAATAATATTTGAGAAGTTTTAATGAAGTAAAAAATTCATCTGATAATTATGTTTAATCATGTTTTGGGTGAATTTAGTTTAGCAGGAAATATTTCTAGATTCTCACCAAAACCTTTGATAGGTAACCTATAAAAGGTGAAACGTACATTGTACATTTATTGATGGATATATTACTCACTATAGAATAGTCTGAAGCTACAAAATTATAAGGAGATAAAGAGTTTTCCATATTGAGTTTTTTATTTATTGAGGATGAATCGATGGAGAATTAAATATAGATGAGACCCAATTACAATGTTATATTCCACATATTATTGAATTCAAGGAATATCATATTTATTTAATTATCATATTCAACTTCTCAATAATATTTGGATGATCATCATATCAGGGTGAATAATTAGTTTGGAATGACCATATTAGGATTTTCAGATTGAGGAAATAGTAGATCTGAATAGTTTCAATCCTATTCAGACAGTTCTATAAATTTTATAATGAGATTTTTTAATGAGGAACAATCATACTAAAAGAATCGCACTAAAATTTTGGGTTCTCATAATTGAAGTGGTGATGATTTATCATTATTGTATTATGAAAATGTTATATATTTAACATACTTGGATGAATATGACTGGGAAAATCATGATGGGAAGAGTTGTATTCTGAATAATAGTATTGGAGAGAATATGACTAAGAATAACATAATTGGAAAATTATACGGTGTTTTCCTAAACAACATCTAAGATGTTCTTACCGTTATCTTGGTAAGAATGTGAAGAATTTTTTTTCAATTGAATACATTTTTTAAAATTTAAAATAAAAACATGTTCCATGATTTGTTAAAAATACATTTAATTACTCTGCTAGTTTTATGTGGGTGTACATTCACTATTGGATTGTAATCACTATTCTAAACAAGTGAAAAGGAAAATCTTTCTTGTTTTAATTTATGGATTATTTTTCAATTTGATTTTATAGTATGGGATAATTTACATACCATTGTAAGGACATATCAATTTTTATTGAATAGTGATCCCTGTAATTACTTGTGTCCCTGTGGATGTATATTTTATTTTTTTTCAGCGTAGAAAGACATATTTCATAAGATGTTAAGGTTATTTCAATTGTAAGAAAATATAAAAGAAAAGTATAAAGTATTCACCCCTACTCCTCTTAGTTACATAATTATCCTACTTAGGTACATTCATCTCATATTAGAATAGAATATTCCATTAAATTAATCTTTTTGGATAGAGAACATGAATTTTATGAATAGTACAAATATTTAGGTTTTTGATGGAAATAAATATCATATCTAGAATGATTTAATGTTTCCCTATATTATGTCCATTGTATATGATATTTTCTAATAGCAACTGATGGGTTCCCACTTATTTATTTTAATGATCCTCTTGTATCATTCAAGAAGATGAATATATAGAATGATGGAATGTACAAAAATGATATATTATCATCTCACTCTAAAAGAGGATTCCAAAGGGAAAAGGATTCCCCCTGGCCAAAGGAATAGGGGATAAATTATAAAAAAATATACAAATGAAATACAAAATTAAATAAATAAACATGTCAAATATGGAGATTAAATTATTAAGTCCTTATGATGGGTTATTATGAACCATTTGGGGACTTATTTATTAGTTTTAATGACAGTGTGAATACTATTAAATGTCTGGGAGAATATTTAGATTATTCGTCAATTGTTAAAATGATTTTTAGAATCTTTCCCAAGAATTATGGTACAAAATTTTCTTCCTTTGATGACCGAGATCATGAAACATTATCACATAATAAATGTTATAACACTCTCATTACTTATGATATAGGGGGTGTAGAAAGATATTAAGATCAAAAAATGATAATAGGTTAATATTCTTCAAGGATATAAAGACATAGAATTAAAATAACATTAATATTAAATATTATGCTAGTGAATCCTATTTTGAAGGTGAGTGATGTAAAATATTTGATGATATATTATCCTTTTTTTCTAAAAATTATTGAAAATCTTCTAGGAAATATAAATTGAAAAATAACACAAAGTGTATTGAATGTGATGCCATTGGGAACATTGTGGAAAAATGTCCTTGAAGAATGAAATAAGATGATAGTGATGAATAAGAATGAAATATGAGAATATCCTGGATGAAATTGGAAGATAATATGAAATTATATTCCCTAGGGAAATAAATAAAAATCTTCAAATCCAAAATAAAAGTTTTTTTCAAAGGATTAAGAAGATGAAGAATGTGATGTTTAATTTAAAAAATATCTAAATTGTGTTGTTGAAAATACATTTATTTTAATAACACGGGATGCATTTTATATAATCAGTAGTACTAAAGAAGAATAATATCATCTATAATATCATTTGAAAGATGATTTCAAAAAATGTCTATGGAAAATTATAAGGCTCGAAATAATTGTTGGAAGAATAATCCACCTTAATAATAAATCAAGAATTTTTTCTTATGAAAAATAAATGCCTTAAAACAGATTTATGTTTTGAATAAATCTCTTGGGTATGAAAAGAATCATATTACATATATGGATGTAAAGCTGATGAAAAAAATAATAATAGTTATAGGTTTTCCAAGAAAAACGTTCAAAAGTTGAAAATATTAATACAAGTTTTAAAAAAATTATATCTGAGGTTATTTAATTTTCATGAAAATAAAATATATAGATTGATAAAAAATTACATCAATGTTTTGGAGGAATGATGAACGTATTTTTGAAAATAAGGAATCACGAAAATGTGTGTTTGTGGCAAAAAAAAAACATTCATGGAATTTTTAAGTCATAAATAATCATAATAATGTAAATGTTTTGAAACAATTTATATTTGGTAATGTTTAAAGAAATTCCTTTTAAGATGAAGATGAAAAAAAAGGGACACTCTAATTGAAACTATAACGGATGATGGATCTGAAAAGAAAGAGAAAAATGTGGCAAATAAATGTATTTACAATTCGGACTAGTACAGATGTTTCAATGGTAATTATTTTTCATGAATATTTCATGTATTGCGGGGGATTTGGACATATGGAAAATATAAGCTGGTTTATCCAAATACATTACTCTTAATCCATAGGTCATGAATGGAAAATGTTGAGGTGGAGTAAATTGCATCAAAAGAAGAAGTATGGGATGGTTTTTATGATGAAACCTGAGAATAATGGAGTAAGAAATCATAATAGGATGCATACATTGGAAATTATTTTTAAACGATGTGAAAGAACCTATAAACCTGGTAAAAGGATTACTATTTTTTTATAGACACATCAAAAGATTCATAAAAAATAATAGATTCTAGTGGTAAAGAATGTAAAGGATGAAAAAAATGTTCTTCTTGAAACTACATTGAAATATTCAAAAGGAGAATGACCTATAATTCATGATAGTCGGTGTTCATCTCATATTATTAGATATTTTATATTTTTAACGAATGTGAATTATTTTAAAGATTGAATAGTGAAAATAGAAAATGATATATCCATATAAATCATATGTGTATGGTCAACCATCATTAGGAATAAAATGTGGAAATTTATGAAATCTATGTATGTTGATGCGATAAAACACAATTTTATAAGTTTTTCATAATAGAGTAATTATTATATACAATTTTTCTTACAAAAAGATGGATATTTTTTCTTGAAATGTGTAGAAGATGGAGAGATAGTTTGAAGAGGCCAACACTCAAAAGCTAACATGTTTCTGGTTGGGGAAATAAAAAAACTATCCTTATAAAAATATAGTCAAAGAGATTAAATTGTGGCATATAATGTTGGGGAAAAAATTTCAATGAAACATTATAATTTTATAAAAGAGTTATAGTGTCTAATAAATTGATGAATATTTTAATATCAAGAGACTAGTGTTGTACAATTCTATATATATGAAGGATTATAAATTTAGTAGACAAAAAAGTTGAGATTTGTTCAAATAGGCACATATAGATGGTTTATTTTGATATTAGGGGGCCAATGAAAAAAACAATAAAAAAATGAAGAGAAGAATTCCATCATATTCGTTGATGATTTTACTCTCCTTACGTGGGTTATGTATATGAAACATAAATCAGATGCTATGAATGTGTTTAAAATATTGATAATGAAAGATGAAAAAGAATGTAAATAGTTTGAGAAAAAGTTGAGAACCGACCATGGAGGTGAATACATAATTGATGAATTTTAAATTTTTCGAGAGAAGCATAGACTTTTAAATCCCTATAGTTCTACCTGCAGTCCAAAAAATGGGATTTCAGAATGAAATAAGTGATGTTTTGTAGAAATGGGATGAACCATGTTACGTGGACATGGCCTTTCCCATCACATTTTGAGGTATACCCTTAGTTCTATTGTCTATATTCGAAACTGTTGTCCCTACATTCCTCATTCAGACATGACTCTCTATGAACTAGTTTATGGAAATATATATATGTTTGAAATAATTTACAATTTCCTTGAGTCTATGTATTATAAATAAGAATGGAGGAAACTATATAAATATTGATCCAAAAGGTAAAGACAGAATAATTCATGGATGTTCTCTATATGGAAGATGATATAGATTCATCGATAATAAAGTAAAATTATTTCTTGATTCTATCAAAGTGAAAGTAACTGAATGACGTGAGAGAGAAATACATAATCAGGAAGAAAAATAACTTAAGAAAGACAAGTAACACAATAAGGATTAGAAAATAGAAAATTTTAATTGTACATAATAATAAAAATTAGACATAACTATTTCTAATGATATAAAAGATATTTGAAAACCTCATCCTATGTTGATAATGAAGGTGGAATATTGAAATATCATTGGGGATCAAAATGAGTCTGTTTAAACAAGAAGTAGAATGAAAACTATTACACGTGCTTCATTGTAATCAAAATTTGATCTGAATGATGTGAATGAATATTTTGAGTATCTGAAATCAGTTTAGAACATTAATGTGGAATTCAATTATATTAAAAATAATGATACATGGTATCTTGTAACCAATACTGAAAACAAAAACAATATTTGTACAAAAAATTTCTTCTGAAAAAAGAATAATGAAAAATGTAAAGTAATAGGAAATAAGAAATTATTGGTTTGCAATGAGAACTCACAAATAGAAGGAATGGATTTTGATAAAACCTTTTCTCTAGTGTCAAGGTTAAAAACAATTCGAATATTTCATTCTATTGATGCATAGTGAGGTTAAATGATCTTTCAAATAGATGTTACATTTTCATTATGGAATTATGATATTGAAAATGATTTTTATATTAAAAAACCTAATGGATTTTTTGAACAGTAATATGAATGTTAAGTGTGAAAATTTGTGACAGAAATATATGGACAAAAACAATTTCCAATATCATTGTATTTCAAATTTGATACTTCCATAAAAATGAGGAGCTTCATGAAGTGAAGAGTTGATAAAAATATTTACGTAAGAAAACATTATGAGTATTCACTCATTTTAATTGATTATATTGATGAAGTTATCAAAGTTGGGAGTGTTGAAAGATGTTGCAAATGGTTTTTTAAAGAGACGATAATAGTTTTTGAAATGTCAATGGTGTGGTAAATTAAATAGTTTCTTAGGATAAAAAATTTACAAAATAAAAAACATATCATTCATTCCCAAAAAAACTATGATATGTTACATATAAAAATGTTTTTCATGGAAATATAAAAAACCAATTTCCACATTGATTTTAATGGGATCAAATATCTAAATATAATATAAGGAAAATAAGTTTATTAGAACTAATTCTGAAATCTAAATAGATATTTTTTGTATTTTCTACCTCATTAGCCAACAATTTTTATAATGTTACCTTATTTGAAAAATATCATAGCACTCCAAACTAATCACAATTAATTTATAAAAAAATAATTATATGATACATTAAAAATAATATAATAGTGAAAAAAAATTCAGCTCAGAAAGTATTGATTTTTTTGTATTTAAAAGCTGATTGGGCATAAAATGTTAATGATACAATATCCACATCAATTACGGTATTATTTTTGGAAATGAATTTTGTTTTTTTCCATTAAATGAAAAAGAATTTTGTAACTCTCAGTACAAATTAATATGAGAACTTTTCTTCCACTCAACCCATGATTCAAATTATATTGATGAAAACATAGTTGGAAGAATTACTTGTTGAAGTGATGTTACCCTTGCTCTTGGTCTGTGATAATAAATGTATGATAAATTTCACTATGAGTCTATTTCAACATTCTCTTCGAAATCATATTGATAAAAAATATCATTTCATCAAAAATAATACTGATAAAATTTAATTGAAGCTGGTGTATGATTTAACATTAGAACAAGTTACTGAAATATTCAAAAATCCATTAAAAATGAATACATTTATAATGGTTGAACATTGGCTTACCACCACTTTCTCATCAAGGATGAGTAATGTGTTTCTATCCCCTATCTCATCATAAATTTGGTTAGTGTTGTCTAGTTGGATAATTATATTGTTTCAGAAATCTATCATTTTGCATAAAAGATAAAAGGGGGAATTCTGGGTAAGCTATGAATACACATTTGTATTGTGTGTAAACTATTATTATTTTTTGTTGGAGTGGTTCTAGGAAATTATTTTTTGTATTCTATAAATATTTAAGAGCTAAGGAAAATGGTTGTGGAAGATGATTTCATAATCACTTGTTTTTTATAATACGATGTTCTTGGGAATGATTATTGTTTCCTATAATTAGTGATCACACTAGGGCTTAGAAATGTTGATAATAAATCAATACCAATTGGTTATAATTTTTAGTTATTTTTAAATATTTTTTGAAATTAAAATAAAAATGGGTAGATTTTTTGGACTAAAATCGATGAATAATAAAGTAAGAAGAGTATTTTTCAAGAGTGTTGTGTTTTTATTCATATTAGATAAATAAAATATCACTATTAAATTTGAAAATAAGACTCAGATTTATTTTCCAAAATATTTTACTCACTTTATTCCAGAAAGAGCATCGTATTAATATATAGTTATTGGTATGAAGATATTCTGATCAGACACATGTTTGTTCTAGTGTGGGAGAATATCATAATGAGGATCTAAGTGTAATTGGATCCATCATAGAACTAGTAAAAATGTGGTGATGTTTTTGTTTGAATTAAATATAGGTTAGTAGTTGATTGAAGAACTTATGATTCTGGCATTATGGAATTCCTAGATTAATCATATCTGTGTGGAAGAAATAAAAGTGATGATGAAAATTTAATTCATATTAATCAGATTTGGATGGAAGGAAAATAATTTCTAAAAAACATATCCTGGATTATCATACTCTGAAATATAATACTCTATACAATCGTACTCAGACTAGGTGTTTTTATGCTTTCACCGGGGAACACATGTCCATCCTGTTGGGGGATGACAACGCTATTTGTTGCCCTTCATTCCTGCATTCCAATGGGGGCATAATCCGTTCCTTCATCAGGGAAAATTTTCTCCTAGATCGAAATGGGACGATGGGAAGTCGGTTCTTCCCTTCATGGATTCCTCCTCAGAACACATTACCTAGTATGGGTCTCCTATAATGATTAAGTCATGGTTCATTAATCTCATTACTAGTGTCTTATCTTTTTGGACAACGGTTAATTACACTACTTTTGTTAGGACATTCCATGGGGGTCTTGACACGGTTGCAACCATCATTTAGAGTAGATGACAACATCAGGCATGTCAGGGAATCTCTAGATGCGTGGACATTGTGGAACCTGTATTCTTTCTCATAAGAGGGCATCTCAGGGGTGGATAACCTGAGGAATCCCATGTTGAATATGTGGAATCATATTTTAATGGCACGTATATGAGGTGTTCCTTAGCTTCCCATGTTTAACACAGGGTATGCCACATGTTTAATGTCTAGAAGAGATGGTTATGCCAAAGGCGTCTCTTCCGAGGTTTTCCTAGAGCATCTCATGTTTATCATGTGGTAGAATGCGAGTTAAACGTCTTGTGAAAATGGAATGAGGGTGATCCGAACTTCCCATATTGGTACATCACTAGGAGAAAGCTCCTGGAGTGTTTACCAGGTAGATGTGTCAGAACACTCAATAATAGGAGACCCACAATAGTGTGTCCCATAAAGGGAAGCAGTCACACCATGAATGTTGATATGAACACCATTGAGGGAGGATCATAGAGATTGCACCCCAAAGTGAGGGAATTCTAAGTTTTACCATTGGCTGGGATTGAACCTCGTGGATGTTTCCAACATACCCAATGTAGACAATAGGGACTAAAACCCATGTAGTTTGCAGGGGTTATATAACAGGGTGTACACAGTGGAAAACAAACCAAATACATGTTATGGATTACGCATCAATAGCGTCCCATGTATTGGTAAGAGAAGCAAGGAGTTGGATGACATGATCCCACCAAGATATGGCAGCCCGGGTGAGAACTGGGATGGATGATGGATAGTTGAATGTAGTAGAGGTGGAATGGGATTGGATCTTTGTGAAGGTGATGATAGTGTTGGTCTTGAGCCCCGAGGAGCCTTCCTACATATCCCTGTGGCAGAAAATCAATGTCCACATTGTTCGGTGGGACAAAGAGACACCTGAACAGGTTGCCCGTGAGAATGGATGCATGGATTGGACCCGAAGGAAGTAAAAACTCTGGGTTGAGGCATGATCTTCCCAAAACACATGGGATCAGGGGATAGATCAGGATGAGACATGGGTGATGGGCTTGAACCCCATGGATTCTTCCTACGTATCCAAGTGGCATGGAATCAAAGTCCACGTGGTTCGTTTGATGACGTACTACCGATGATTGGGGACTTTAAAGGCTTACCACCGAATGAAGTTGATAACGGTTTACCGTAGAATGGGGGAGCAATGGCTTACTGCTGATTGAGGTACACTATTTAATGTTATGTAGGAAATGGTTGAACCAAAAAGAAAGAGGACCTGGGGCCCAAATTGATGGTGGGACTAATCCTCAGAGAGCCTTTTTTACTTACCTTTCCTTGGCAAGGATCAAATTCCACAGAGTTCAGAAAGGGTTTGGGTGAACCGACGATGAGGGGGTTAGAATGACCGATTGTTGAGCTCGAACCCCAAGGAGGATTCCTACATTCCACGCCTTGGAAAAGATAAAAGACCACGTAGTTCAGAAGGGGTTGGTGAACCGACGTGAGGATGGTCGGGACCAATGGATGGTGGGCTTGAACCTCAGTGAGGATTTCTGTATACCTCACCTTGGCAAACATCAATGACGACATAGTTCATGATGGGTTGGGAACTAATGTGAAGATGGTCAGAACCAATGAGGTGTCGGGCTTGAACTTCATGGAGGCTTCCTACGTACCTTGCCTTAGCAATGATCAATGTCGACGTAGTTCAGGTTGGTGTGTGGGGATTACATTCTAGGTTTCCCATAGAGGATCTCATGGTTGAATCTTACTATTCTAAGCCCGCAAGAGTCATTCTTGTTGTGAGAAACAAGATGCAGTGAAGACTTGATGATCAAATCACAAAGGTGTGTCCCTGAAGGGTGGTGAATGGGGCTTATGTAAGGAAGCTTTCTGGGTGCCGCTATAGAGTGACAATAATGTATGGGGCTTATGCAAGGAAGCAGCCTAGGTGTCGCAATGGATCAAAAATGGTGGATGTGGATTAAGCAAGGATGTTTCCCAGGTGACACTATGGAGCGGCAATGGTGAATGGGGCTTATGTAATGATGCTGCTCGGGTGCCGCTATGCAGGAGCAATGGTGGATGGGACTTTCGCAAGGATGCTACCTGGGTGCTGCTATAGGGAGACAATGGTGACTGGGGCATAAGCAAGGAAGCTTCCCGTAGTGTCTTCCACATGCCTGGCCAGGAGGGAATCCCAAATAACTAGTCGGTTGAGGTATATAATTGGGTACAACACCTATGTGTATGTGCACATGTGGGATAATACCAAGGGGACTTGGAATTAGTCTGAACAAAGAGAGATGAAAAGTGTGAATCACATGCCTGACATTCTGAACATAATGAGGGTGGAGTTGAAATAGAGGATAACTGTTTACCATGTTCGAAATATAGTATCCATATCGTGCTAGCCTGAAATGGGGACAATCAAAAGAGGGTCAACTGTTGGCCGTGTTTGAAACACAGGACCTGACTCAAAGAGTCTTCCAAAGTCTTCCAAGGTGTTGGCTCAAAACGGTTGGTGAGGCGATGCGGTATGGGACCAGGCCATTAGGGGGTCCCATCAGGCATATAAGTGGATGAAGATCCGAATGAAGGACACAAAAAGAGTGGGGTGTAGTTATGTAATGTTTGAGTGGATTCCTACACTCCAAAAATTATGCCATTGTAATCATGGAATGATTATTCTTAAGCTTGGATCATAAGTCATCTCTCGTATGGACCAAGAGGCGTCCTATGTTTGGCACATAGGGTGTACCACAATTTATATTCATGTAGATAGTACTGTCGTCATCAAATGTTTGGATCATAAGGTATCTCTTTTTTCGAGTAAGAGGCATCTTATGTTTGGAACATAGGGTATACTAAAATTTATAGTCATATAGAGAGGATTGTTGGCATCCTATGCTTGGAGCCTAAGGAATATCTTGTTTGGAGTTAGAGGAATCCTATGTTTGATAAATACAGTGCAGTACAGTTTATAGTCATGTAGAGATGACTTTTGGCATCTTATGATTGGAGCATAAGGCATCTGTCGTATAGGGAAAGAGGAATCCTATGTTTGGAACATAGGGTGAACTATAGTTTATTGTCATGTAGAGAGGACTCTTAGGAATAAGGTTCCTAGTAATGGTTGGTGTTGGGGATTTTGCAAGAGAATCTCTTTCTGGGTCAACAAGGCATTTGAGCCAACTGATAGGGTTTGGATGAGTTGCTTGAGTAATGGATCAACTCAAGGTACTCAGGGAATTGATGAGGAGAATCTCAACTCACAACATAAGAAATGAACTAATACGAATATGTTGACTCAATGTGTTTCTTGGTTTATGGAGGAGTATCTCAAATCATGGAATTTCATAGGTTAAAGGTGGGTGAAAATAAGGGATCAATAGAAAATGTCGACGTCCAGGCCCGAAAATTTCGCGGTGCGACTCTCCATTTTTCATGGGGGTCAGTGACGGAAGAGTAGGGACCGTCCCGGAGGGCCTGGACCACAACATGACACTGACCCCGAGAGGGGTGTGGGGGTGCATCCCGCACGGTATAGACCATTGGGCGCAGGACTGGGCAGAAATTGTGTGAAATATAGCCTACTCATAGGATGTGTTGCACACATGATTAGATTGTGCGGAATAGGTGCACTCAAGTTTCATCACCTTGGTACTATTGCACTCAATATTGAAGTATTGTGCATAAGATTGAGGTCTTGCGCACATGATTGATGTCCTGTGCGCAAAACTGGATGTTTTTCACACAAGCACATAATCTTGCATGCACATGACCTAGGCCGAAAATATCCATGGTGAGGATCAAACAACTATGGGCCAATGCAAAAGAGGACCCATATGGGACCTGTAGTAGAAGATATCACATAGAAGATTTCATTCATCCATGAGGTCATTAAAGTGGCGGTCTTAGCCAAAGTAGAGCGGCATCCGGCTTCTAGAGACCTCTCTATGAGGGGTGGGGGTTGCACTTGAATTTATCGGCGAACCAGCGAGTGGTTTAGCATAAGAGTCCACACCTACAAGCTGTTTTCTAAGAAAGAGGTGCTCGGAAACATCTATGTGTGAAAGTTAATTTCCTCGGGAGTGGTGTGCGTAAACTTCCACGTGCGCAAATTTTTTTCTTCACGAGGGTGCACGTTAACTTCCATGTTTGCAAGTTGTTTTTCGTGCAGCCTACCGTAGGCATGCACGCAATGGTGAATTTGACATCGCCTTTGGTGAAAAAGAATCTTGTGTACAGATGTTCCTCTTGCGCGCACCTCTCAAAACATGTGCACCCCTTCCTTGGATATTTTTCAGGTAGCCTAGGCGGATGATGACAACTCATTGGTCACGTAAAAGGTTTTTCTGACATGTTGCATACATGATTTTACAGTTTCTCACAAGATTACAAACTTGCGTGAAAAGCATCAATTCTTGCGCATAATATTTTACTTATTTCAAACAAAACATTTATTCTTTCACACAAGATTTCACTTCTCGTTCACAAATCCATTCTTTGGTCCAAAATCATCATGGATGACAATTTCTAGAATCCTAACATAGAAGGATAATATATTTTGATCTGTAACTCCATTTGGGCTCCATGACCAGTAAAATTGAATCTTGTGAAATGAGCTACGCTCTAGGGTCATATATGGATGCATTCTGTAAATTACATAGACGTGTTTTTTAGTGCCAACATTGGGCAATACATTTTTATTGAGATATTTGGACATGGATGAATCATACATGAAGAATCATACTAATTTTTTACTCATAATTGAATTATTTTCGATTCATCTCTACTGAATTATGAAAATATTATATATTCATTGTACATGGAAGATTCAGACTGGGAAAATTATCCACAGAAGAGTTGTATTGATTAGAAGAATACTGAGAGGAATCGAACTTGGAAAAAGTTCAAGGAAAATCAGACTGAGTTTTCTTTAACAATGTTTATGATGTTTTCATTATCGTTTCGTTATAAAAGTGTTTATTTTTTTCAATTGAATACATTCGTGAAAATTCAATAGAATAACATGTAACATATTTTTTACAGAAACAATTAAGTACAAAATTTGTGCTTATAGGGTGGCCATGAAGTGTTGTATTTTTTACGCAATGTTACACGTGTAAAAGAAAATATGATACTCATTATAATACAATGAATATTTTCTAGTGGATTTTATGGTATTGGATCATTTCCATAAAATACCATGTATGTATGTATTCTAATTGAACAGTGAACATTTTATATACATGTTTCCTTTTAGATGTGTGTTTGGTTTGTTTTTAGTAGTGAAATAATTATTAATAGGACATGAATGTTGTTTCAATTTCAAGGGAAAATAAACGAAAAAGTGTCACTGATTAACCCCCTATGACTCTCTTGTATACAATTACCCTTCCTTGGAACTTTCAATCCAAAAGAGATGTGATGTAAGGTGGTCAACTGGATCCAAAAGTTATAGGACATAGACTATTGGTTAATGAAAAATGAGATTGTGACCAATGCGATAATGAATATCTATTGGGGGTACAATACAGAACTATATACGGTAGAGTTTAGAGGGGAATCTATCATCTATAGGGAAGATATAAGTAGTTGATAAAGCTAGGTTGTTTTCAACAAGGTTTTGGTTTGAGGGAGGTAGTTAATGGGACACCTTTGTAGAAGAATGGTGATATAGGATTAAAGTAGGTACTCAAATATGCACAGTGGGTGGGAGATTTGATTCCAAACATGAGGTTTATAGTGGGTGTATTATTAGTGGTCAAATAGGGTTTTTATCATGATTTCGGCCACCTTCATCCACCACATTGTGATTGTTATTCGAAAAAAATTAAATGTAAATTTTTTGTTATAATACTCAATCTCCACCCCCACTATTTATTCTTAGCCACATCCATCCCAATTAAAATATTTTTTATTTTTCTTAGTACATAAATATTTTATAACGGTTCATTTTTTGTTTCATATCTAGAATGTAATGTCTACCCACTAACAGATGTAATTATTGTTTGTTGTTTTGTTTCAATGATTATAGGGAAAACCCAAATTTAACACTATTATTTTATGAATTAAACTAAAAATAGAATAAAATAAATTACAAATAAAAAATATATATTCCATTATATATATTTGTTAAATATGGATTTATATCTTAAAATTGTTGTTCAAGTCACTGGTATATGGTACTCTGGCTGTACAAACCATGACCAAAAAATTCAGTTCCTCGGAAAACTCCTCTTATGATCAATTATAGATAAAAATGAAAATATGTATAATAATAATTATTCAAATTCCTCATTTTTTAATACTCAAAAAATTTTTATTTCAAGTAAAATTAAAAATAATCAGATGGCTCTAACATGTAACCTTATGATATATTGAGATGATGTTTGTAGAGTTAGGAGTGGAATAAATCCCAATGTAAATTTTTATTCGATTTAATATTTTTTATCTTAAAAATGTGGGGTCCCACATTAGTACTAATTTTTGGTTTTTGGAACATATCATAAGCCCAGAATAATTGTAATTTAATTTTATTCACTTCTAATGGATGTAACTAGGCAGTTACCATTGAAGCACTACCCTATTACAACCTGAGGATCTGCATGTGAATAATGTAATAAGAAAATTATTATTAATAAATAATTCCTTTGATATGAATATGTTATTGAAAAAATATTTTCCCTAATGTTTATTTCATAACGTAATCCCATGAAATCCAATTATATTATTCATATGATCTTCAAAAGCCTACATGAATGTAAATCAATAGAATCTAGATCATAGTGCAGAAATCTAACAATGCCTTTAGTATCCAAATTATTACCACTGCCAAGTTTCATCTATCTATGAGGTTGTTCCTCATTTAATTAAATATAATTGGAGATAATTTCTTTTGGAAAAATGAATTAGGAGAGATAAACTCTGTATCTCAAACGATGAATAGTATATTGAATGGGATCCTCTTCTCATATTTATAGTGGGTTTCCAAAATTAATGAACAAGGTTCGTAATAACAAGACATTTATTACCCATGATAATGAACATCATATGAATTTTTTAGTCATCAATATAATTAATATATTTTAACCAATTTCATAAAAATTAATGAATGCATTATGTGATAAAACTATGTCATTATATTTACTCATAGTTCCTACATATATAAAATGAACATATAATACTAAAATAAAATTATTTTGAATAATATTTATCATGTATTTACATAAATCAATATATAAAAATTATAAAAATAAAGTCCATAATGATTATTATGAAATCGAAAAATAATAATTTATTTTTTCATTAGAGATCATATGCCTTTGAACATATATTGGACCCCATAGAGTTTCCCACAATGTTCTATAGTCCTATTTTTCAAAATTAGGATATCTATTGAATATTGTATTATATGTTACCCTCAAGGTAATTATCATAATATCATTGAGTATTATTCACACATAGGAGAATAGTCTAGTAACCCATCTAGTTCTATGAAGACATATGGAGTAGGCTTAGAAACTACATCCATTATACGAACACACACTGTGGAATACAATAACGTTGTCTCTTGATACACCATAAAGAAGGATGAGCACTTGGTTTCATTGTTCATTAATTTTCTGTTATTAATTTACCTTGATTTTTGAAATACCTTCATTTACTTTTGACAAATATTTATAAATTGTACTACAATCCATATCATGTAGGCCTAAGATATCTCTTCATATTATAAATGAATAATTATATCATGATTATTCAATCAATGTCATACCACCAATGAAGAACCCAACCCAATCTAGACCAAAATGAATTTGATGACATTGTCATTTTTCACAACAACAAATTATTTGATCAAATGGAACACATCGATAATAATATCATGTTTGAATACCATTACACAAATTCAAAAAAGAGTATTGAACAGTGTCATCTGAACATGTGTTTTTATATCTATATGAAATTCAACATCATCTCTTATATGTGAGATCAAAAACTACTAATATAATGAGATGATTAATCATTCTTAATGAACCCCCACTGTAATACAAAAATATTTTAAAATAATTACTTAATGTATGATAATGTATGTGACACGATACACTATGCTCAATCAAACCACTAAATATTGCTATAAAAAGTTTATCCTTATAACCTATCCATTAAAGTTTTATAAATAAATAGTATTAAGTGATTAATTAAATGAATAACCTTCATAGAAAATGTTAATGTATTAATTAGATCCATGTAAATAAGAAAATGATTTTTTGAAATGTAATTTGTTTTAATTTTTTTATCCTGAAATGCATTTTCTTAGTTTTTGATTGATTATTAGAATAATTTTCTATAAAATATATAAATGGTGTTTATTAGAATAATATCAATTTGTTAATAATTAAATAAATGTAATATTAAGGATATTGTTTTATCATACTTGAGAAATTTCTTATTTTCCATGGAATTGTAAAAAATAAAATTTTTTATTGAACATTCATTATATATATATATTAAATAGATCATTTATGATTATAAATTGATCATAAAGTAAATTAATTAAAAAATATTTTGATTTTATATAATTAGTTACATTTTAATCACTGTTATACCTAAATTTTTTATATGTTTTCTTTTTTGCTTTAAATTTCATTTTTCAAGAAAATAGTTTCTTGTTTTATTTTTTAGAATTAATTTTAAATAATATTCTTATAGTTCTCTGAGTCAAATACCGAAAAAAGGATTCTATTTTGGGAATCATTATTTCGAAACTCATTAAATATTTTGATTTTATATTTTTCATTGTGAATAGAAACTATAGAAACATTATTACCCCAGTACGAGAACATCATGTAATTAAAGGATAAAAATAAATTGATAATGACTTTAAAATTGAAGTAACACAATCCAAAATCTAATTAAATGATTATATATAAAACATAATCAAATAATTCACATCATTATGAATTTTTGGAAAACATTTTTGAGAATATGAAATCTATAATATTTTATTTTATGAAATATTAAACATGTCACGCTATTATTTTTAAATACTAAAATATTATTAACACTAGGTTTCATAGAGGTAATGGTAGAATATAAATATTATCATTAAATACCAATTATTTATATTATATTCTTAATTTATTTTTAAATTTTAGTGAATAAATTATTACCTAAATGTTTTACACAATATTGATGTATCAATTATTCAATCAACAAAAATATCAATGAATTGATATGAAAAATAGAATACTAAGTTAAATTTCAGATAATTATTATAAAAAACGATTATTTTATATTAACATTATGTTTTTGGGTTATAATTAAATAATTTTTTATCAAATTATATGTGTAATCTTGATATTCATAATGTTAATATAAATATAGTTCTAAGTGTTGTCAATATGGATATTTTATAGTACATAATAATATATGAAATGATATAAAATTCATTAAAAAGATTAATAAATCCATTTTATTTGGGTAAGGTTTAAAATATCATCCATGGTCATTTTAATAGTATTTTTTCTATTTATAGTAATTTTATTAACCCTTAAAGAGTAAAATTCCTTATTATCACAGTAATATTTATAGTACTTAAATAGGCGTTTAACTAAATGTTAATGGATGAAATATATTCAAACCATTTATAATTTTTTATTTAATGAATATATTTATGCCCATAATAATCATATATTAAAAATAATTTAGTTCTGATCCATTAATAATTGAATTATAGTTTATAATAATTTAATAATTTTTAAAATTCCATGAGTTCCCTTTCCTACTATTGTAAAATTAAACATCATCTAATCATTATATCAAACATGAGAACCCATTTATTTAGAAAACAACAACAGTAATAAATTTATAGAATCACTACAGTCATTAAAGAGTCATTATTTTGTGATTAATTAAAATATTTTTTGTGTTAAGTCGTTATGAAATAGATATTATCTATAGTAGAGGTATAGTTTTAAACTTTATGTTTTACTTTTGTTTCTTCCTCCACCTACTTCGAAACAAGTTAATGTATTTAAAAATAATAAACAACAATTCACACATAAAATAATATTTTATTATGATAATATAATAACCAATATAAACCTCTATCATCTATATAATGGGAATGTAATTCATAATTCTTGTGTATAAAGGACTAACTCCTCATGAACCAATGAAATTATCATTCCATTAATGAATGCTATGAATACCTAGAATGATTTCATTAATGTTTATATATTATTTTTATGAAATATTTATCATTATAAAAAGGTTATGAGTCATGAATCTTATTTTTATTCCATGCACTGGAAAATGAAATAATTGTTCTTGAATATGTGGCCAGTTCTAGCTACACGAAGTGATGCAATTAATTTGTCAACAAAACATCACATTGACGATCTATATAAGTATATTTAAAATGAAATAATAAATATATAATATTATGATCATTTTGTAAAATTATTATCTTTTCCTTCTTATAATATTTATCTTTGATCAATGTAAATCATAATCATTTGTACATATCACTAACCATCTACATGATTGTAACATATTACAATTTCTAGAACTATATTTAAAGGTTTAATTAAAAATTATTTATTAGTTATATAAATAATAATTATTTCATGATTATTATTCTTGATATAATGGGATAGTGACCTCTTTGACCATAGTACACCAGCAAAATTCATTTTAGAATTATTTACCAAATATCACTAAAACATCTTATGTGATCATAAATGATAATGTAATTATTGTAATATGTTAATAAATTATAAATAAAGTTAAAAAAATAAGGTTTTTTGGGAAATTATATAAAAAGACAATGTTTATTATTAGGGATGATAAATAATGTATGTGATGATTCCGACTTATTGTAAGAGACTTTGGTATCACTAGTATTTATATCGGACGCATACCATATATGCTAATTATTCCTTTTATATGGTGTATATACGTCACATGAATGTAATTATATTTATTATCAAGAAATTTATATGATACAAATATTTATATTATGTCTATTCTTTCTTGTGGATTATGATTCAAATCTTACTAGTGAATAAAGGGTTTATTTCAGAATCTCATCATTATCCAAGATCATTTTTTTAGATCTATGTTTTGTAACATTTCTATTATGTGTAATTTCTATATAGAAATGTTCTCCAAAATGAAATTATCTTAACATTAAAATATTTAACTTGTTTTATAAATTTTTATCTTTTTATGAATTTTGTATAGGAATATTTTTTTCATTTTTATTTGTAAGGTAATGTGATTTTTTAGAAAAAAATACAGAAGGAACTATTTTAATTTATGTATCATGAGAATATTTTAAAATCATAATGAATAAAATTTACCTTGATTAATATTTTAAAATTATACAATGATATTTTCATAGAATATATTTTACTCTTGGGTTTCAATAGTTTCATTGTAACTGTGTATTTCTAATGGATATATATATTTTCAATAAAATTATTTTTAATGAATATTGTGTGGAAATTTTTTAAATAAATAACTATTATACTTTTTTAATAATTCATCATTGGGGTAACATATTAATGATATCATCCTTTGAAATATTAAATTACTTTTAATCATTACCCATTACAATTTCTATAATAATTCATATAAAATTTATTGTATGAACATATTACTAAAATTGTATCATTTTTATATATAAGATATTTTACATTGAAATATTTATAATTGAATGGTGAAACTATAAGTAATCTAGTTTTTATTTTCAATATAGAAATTTATTGATATGTAATATTTATAATTATTTAAATAATTCATTAAAATATTTGGAATTCATTAGACATAAAAAAATTTTTGGGCCCTAGTTATAGATACGCCTAAGATTCATAAATATTCTCATGAGATGAATAAGTGAGTTAAGAATTTTTAATTGGCTTTATAGTGTATAACTACCCATCAGTTTTAGTTTTACTTGTTAAATTATATAACACTATAATTACCATATTTCTTGAGATATTGAGATATAATAATCTATCATTTCATCCTTCAATTATTTAGTTATTATTATCATTTATTATTTCACTATGATTTTATATGTGGATGCATTTTTTCTAATTATTTACATTTGATAACATATGTTTTCAATAATTTACATTTACATATCTTTTTTAAATAATATAGATATGTAATTTACTGAATGAAATGTTTTTTTAGTAATTTAATGTCTTATATTTATTATGCTTTATTGATCATTCTTCGTTTATTATTTATTCATGAAAAAATCCAATATACATAAATCTTAATAAAAATTTGGTATCACACTATTATTTCTTTTATTTCATCTCTATTTTGAATACCATATTTAATTATGTTATTCATGAGAAGATAACTATATTTTAATATTTTAGTGGGAGATGATTCTTAATTTTTATTACTAAAATGTATTTTTTTATTATTTCCCAAACACTTTCAATGGGAAAGAGAAAACCCTCAAAATTTACCAGTTTCAACACCAACAGAAACTATAGATTTTTTAAAGAACAACTTCAGTTGATTGGAACCAATCTCCCTAAATAGTATCCAGGGAATGGAATTAACCTGAGTCTTTTGATAGTTCTTCAAGAATTATTTATAATGATTCACCATGTTATCCCAATATTGTCTGAATACCTCCTTTCTAATCTTACCCTTTTTGAAGCCTCTATGAAGAATATGGACCTGCTTATCAATCTACCAATCTTGCTCCTTTGTGATGATCACATGAATTTATTTTCCCAAATTATTTGATTCCTTAATTTCTATAGTTTCCTCTTCCATTTATCCATCCTTGTGTAAAAGGATATCCTTGTGTTCCAGCTCCGATTCTTAATTTTTTAAACTATATGTTTATGAAACTATGCTATTTGGGAATTTTCTAATTATAAAATTTCCAAAAATAAAATATCATTTTTTATATAAATGATTAATTATTTTCTCTTGAATGTTTTCTTGGATGAAAAATATTATCCCACCATCATTGGTATCAAAGATATAGATGAAATGTTAAGTTGTTTAGAATGAGATCTAGGAGAGTGGGTTGAAGTCTTTTATAGTTGGTATCTGATCATGTTAAAGATAACTTTGGAAATTAGTATTTTGTTCATGTGATGTTAACATAAGAGTTAGGTATAACATCATTGAGTTATAAAATTGAGGTTTATTATATGTTCCTCAACTTATACACTAAATTAGATGATTTATGTAATGAAATTCTGTTGTGATTAATAACATTTTGGGATATGTATTTTGGGGTTAAGTTTTATGTAAGCCTTGGGTTTAATGTGATGAACTTTTGAGGATGAGTACAATAACATTTTTTGGACTAATATTTAAAGTAATGGACAAGTTTTATGTTTAATAAGATGTTTTATTTTATGATTATTGTGGGTTATTACATTTTCTATGTGCGTAATAAAATGTACAGGTCATCCATTATTTAAAAACAATTTCATTGATGTTGAATATATTAAGGTTATTTTTTATGATGATTATCATATTTATGGTAATTTTTAAGGAATAATTAATGTAATTATATATAAAGGAAATCATGCTAGTCTGGTGAGAACCCTTCACAACCAGCAAAGTCTTTAGGTTTAAACCCCAGAATAAATGGTGATAAGGGTGTGTGACCTACCACAATCCTTCAAGATGTCCTAGTATGTGTGGTGATTTTTATATTATTTAAATGATATATCATGTACTATATATGTTTATTTTGAAACATATATATTATCATATAGATAACTATGGGAATGAAAATTGATTTATTATTTATGTGGTTACTATTATTTCATAATAACATCACTATATTATGGGGGAGAATTACAAGAATATGGGGACCCAAATATTATGGATGTTATTTGATGAATAACTATTGAATTATCTTTTAGTTGCATATTTGAATTAATTTTAGATTTATGGGGAGTCTAATTATTTATGGAATTGATCATTATATCTTAGAGCCTATGTAAAAAGATAATTTCAATTTTATATTCGACATTAAGTGAGATTGATATTATATGGATGTGAATAATATACTTTTCTTTGATGTCCATGGGAGAAAATCATTCTATTTTTTTGGTTTCAATCTTAGTCTAGATCAGTTTTTATGAATTTTAAGGATTGTTAATTATTTAATGATCTAAGTTGAATTTTTTATATTACTATTGATTTATAGAGAATAAAATTATTTTTCTTAATTTGAATGTTTAATCAATTTTGGAATAATCATATTCAATCTATTTTTGTTTTAGATAATACTATAAGATATGATGAATAGATATATATTATTTTGTGGTTTATATGGTGAATATAAGTTGATTAAAATACACTAGTAATGAAAAATTAATCTTTAATTCTAATCCTCTAGGGAAAATGATGAAAATATAGTGATAAAAGATTAGTTGCTAAAATTATATATTTTATGCAAGTATATTTCCATTTTTTATTATTTTATATTGTAATGGTATTCCTCAAAAGTGGGTAATTGATCTTGAAACAAAAATTTTATCAATATATTATTATTAGAGGGATATCCATGGCCTCTCATTCCATCAACTAGTTACCATTTTTTACAGTAAGATATATAATAAACATCTTCTCTATCACTATATGTTACTCCTTTATATTTATTTTCCATTCATATATTTTTTTCACTTCCAAATAATGTAATACTTCATGATAACCAAGTAATATTTATTCAATATTCCCTTCGTACATCCATTACTCTATTTTTATGTGAGTATTTGTTGAACCTTTCTATAGTGTCATATTTCAAAAATAGAATTTTAAAATGTCATAACATTTACTATGAAAAATGAATATATATTGCAAGGATGTAATTTTTTAAAGGTAAAATATTGTAACGCCATTCTCTTTTAAAATTATAACATTATGTAGGATTTTATATGGGAAACATGCCATATAGCTCAGTTGAAAAAGAAAATATTATTTTTTTAATTTGTATGTTATTACGTAGCCATTAAATTGGTGGAAATGTATATTATTAACTGAATTATGATATATATTTTTACTTATCATTTAAAATTAATTAATTAATTTTTCTTTACCAAGAACGTTGTTTATATTAAATTCATTTTAATCATAATTAATAAGTTTTCGTTAAAAATCGATTCTCATCCTTTTTAGGAGGGAATATTATCAATAATTTATGAACATTATATAAAATTTATTCCAAAAATTAATATAATCTTTGAAATTTTAATAAATAAAATCTCATATGATAATTTCTTATTTTTTTAAAAATGTAGTTTTTCCAGGTAATAGTGAAAAACTAAATTTTATGAGACTATCATTTTCATTATATTTTAAATTCCCATTATGTTTTTAATTTTATATCAATGAATGATAAGTACCCATTATTTTTATATGATCTAATTTTTTATTTATTAATCATCCTATACCAATTTTTTTGAGTGCATTTATTAGCTTAAAAATTCATTTATAAGAAAACAGTTTTCAATTACGTTTTACAGGATTAATTTTAAAGTAAATTATGATATATTTTATAGTTTAATCTTAGAAATTTGACTCAATATTTGAATCATTTGGTCTAAATTTATTAAATTTATCCCTATAATGTTTTTATTATGATTAGTAATTATAAAACCTTTATTAACATGGTTTGGTTAAATCATGTAATTAAGGGTTAAAAAATTAAAAAGACTATAAAATTATCCAAAAACATTACTAAATTTTATAGGATTATTATATATTATCTGCAGTCATCAAAGTTTCTTAAATATTGATATATTTTGGAATTTTGGATGAGATTATGACTTCTAAAAAATTTTACTTGAAGTAAAGTAAACAATTTCATGCTCTTGTTTTTTAATAATGAGATGTTATTTACATGGGAATATATAGAGATAATTATTGAATATATATATATATAATTATTATATATATAGTAAATATAATCATTATGGTAAATTTTATTAATTTTTAGTGAAGAAATAATGAACCTAAAGTCTTACACTATATTGAGAAATCATGATTTATTTAATTAGAAAAATAAAATAAACGATATTATAAATATTAATATAAATATAATTAGAGGTATATAATGTAATAAAATAATCTTAAATATTACCATGAAAGTTTATGAAAATAATTAAAAATTTACATTTAATTATAACTTATATCTTTGTAAAAAAGTCTTAAAATTTGATATTAAGGATATTTAACGATATATATTTATATATTAAATGATACAAAATTCAGAAAACATTAATAATGTTATGTGAGTAATATAATGTTTAAAATGTCATCCATGGTCAATTTATTGGTCGTTTTCAATTTATAGTGAATATATTCGCCCCCAAATATTAAAAATCAAGGTTATCATGGTATGATTTAAAGAGGTCAAATTTGAGTTATAACCAAAAGATAAGGGTAGACATATATTTAAAACATGTTTTAAAACTTTTATTATTGTATTTAAAACCATTCTCATCCTATCTTAAAGACTAATGTATATGGATAAATTCTTAATTGAATATTAATTTATTTTACGTTAATATTTTGTGAAATACCAACAGTTACTTCAATTATCTTATAAAGGGAAACCTATTCTTCTCCCCATGAACACTTCAAAAATATTTTTATTCATCTAATAAATATCAATACCAATTCCTATATTACCTACGCTCCTTATAGGGACCTTACTAGGGGCATAATTCAAGTCATTGTGGCATTAATGTGTTATGTAATGTATGTTTTCCAACATAGAAGTATAGCTTTCAATTGCATGTTTTAAATAAATTTACATGAAAAACAACAATTAATCATTTTAATACATGATAATATTCAAAACATGTTTAACTAATATAATATTATATTATTGAGTTAATTTAATAAACAATATTTATCTCCAATATCCATCAAATGGGTTAAGAATTCATCATTCGTTGGTACGGAAGTCTGTAGACATGCATTCGAATTTAATTCTTTACGATTAACATCCATTAAAAAAGTATATATTTATTGAATTAATATTTTTTATGATATTCATGAAATTAATTTATTTTTATAATTAAAGTATGTTTTCAAATTCATAGTATTCAATGCACTAAAAAATGTTATTGTTGTTCGAGTGTACGTGTACACTACTATATCCATGATGTGAGGTGATTTAATTTTTCATCACCAAGTCACATGAATGAAATATATATTAGTATTTTAAAAAGTAATATGTTATATATGATATTATAATATTTCTATAATTAAAAAATAATAATTACCTTCTTTCCAAAAGCATCGTTGAAAAATGAAAATGTTACACATGTGTACCTATGGCCAAATGTCTAGATGATTGTAACGTAGATCATTTTTTATAACCATATATAATCATTTGGTTAAATAATAAAACATATGTTGAAAATCAATAATAATTTCTTGATTATTAATATATATATTATGGAAAAATGATATCATTTACACTAGTAAACATAACAAATCCCTTTTGGTCTTAGGTATTAAATATCACTCAAAAAACTAAAATGAAAATAAATTACTATGTAATTGTTTTGAATATGGTAATAACTATGATAAAATGTATAATTTACCCAAAAAAATTATTAATAATGTACATAATTATCCTTATTTTATTATTAACGATGATAAATAACATATGTGTCAATTCAGATACATGGTTATATATTATCATCTCACATTTATTTACATGGGAAACTTTCCTTTTAGACTATTTGTTCCATTATGTGGTGTATATAATTCATATTAATTTAATTAATTATTATTATTATCATGAAAATTTTGGGATATACCCATCCATATAAATTTCTATCATTTATGGGGATTATGATTCAAAACATACTAAAGCGGTAAGTGTTAATTTCAAAATATCAATATTATCCCACTCTATTTATATTTAAGTATCTACAAGGGATTATTTATCTTACATAAAAATTTATTCTATAATTTTTTAAAATTTTAATTACTATTCGAAAAAAATTAAAATCATTTTTACCCATGTATTATTTAAAAAACAATAATTTTAAGGATATCCTTTTATCAATTAAAAATGAGGGTTTTTTAATTTGTAGGAAAAAATAAAAAATAAATAATTTTTTAACTTATATGGAATAAGTTTATTTTAACCATCATTACTAATAAATTCATTTATGATCACATATAAAATTTATCAGGTTATTTATATATATATATTTCTCCATCACAATTTTACTATTTCATTTTGAATCTGAAATTCAATTTAAGAATGTTATTTTTCTATAAAATATTTTTAATGATAATTTTAAGGAACATTAATTTATCAAAGAAAAAAACCATTTTACATGATTACCAATTGTGATATATTTTAGTTATATAATCATTTTAAATATTTAAATTCTCTTCATCATTGGATATTTCATTTTTTTCTAAATATCCATATTATATATCAAGGAAATACATTATACAAAAACTTTATATTATTTCTATATGTATAGTTTTTCCTTGAATTTGTATGATTGACTGGGGAACTCATGGTAATCAATATTCAATTATTGATATATAGATTTACTGATAAGTCATATTTTAGATCAATTTTTTATATATTTTGATATATTAGTAAATCTAAAGCAATGAAAATATAGGTGGGACATAGCTATTGAAATTCCCCACAATGCAGTGGTAGTCTAAAGAGATGAATAAGTTGTATAACCTTAGTTAAATGGGTTTCGTCTATATATCTTCTTATCAGTTTTAAATATATTTTGGATAGGTTTTACTATAATATGAATTAATGATACTAAGATCATGACATCCTATAATAAACATGATGAATTTATTGATGTTTCGTGATAGCTTCTAATATATGTAACCCTTATTGAGAACTTGCTTATACACATTTTAGTTGGTTCTTTAATCTAAGAAATTATTAATGAATTTATATTTTTGTTTTTTGTAATTATGGTTTCTATAATTGAATATTTTATTTGGATATAGTGATATTTTCTTATGAATCTAAACTTTTTGAAACCGTGTGGTTAGTACTTTGACATAATTCTACAAAACGCAAAACCTAAAAGGTCATTGGGAATGTAAATTATATAATATTTCCTCTGGGTGTTTTAGTTTTTAGATGATGTTTTTATGTCACCAACAATATCAATAAATATTTAAATTTAAATTCAATGTCTCTAGTACCAGATCTAGGTGTGTGGGTTCAGGGAAGTTGTATCCAGCACCTAATAGTCTGATGATATCTATGTCCAATCGGAATGAAGAATCAAGATTAAAGAATATGTTTTTATTATTAATTATATAGTTTTGTTACGTTCTCATTATAGAATATTAACTACTATAAACATTTTATATGTTATTAATCAAAGAAAATTATTCTATAAATTGTGTTTTCATAAATCTCAATATTATAATGTTAATTATATATCTAGAAAAAATCATTGTATTCACGGTACGTTAAACAAATTTAAATTTTAATTTGGTCTAGGTATCCCATTATAACAACATAAATCACATTTTTACACCAATTATAAAATAAATCCTTTTATCAGTGGAATTCAAAAATAACCCACTCATATAACATGAGTCCCAAAATAAAACATGTTAAAATGGGACATAAAAATTTTGGTATAACATCACAAAAAAATACATATTTTAATTGAAAAATAATATATTGGTTATAAAATAACACACATGAATTCATGAAATATCTTTTAAAAATAATCAATAATTGAACCATCATTTTAAAACATTTTGGAAAAAAATGAAAAATACAATTTTCCTCTAATTAATGTAAAAGAATAAGCAAAATAAATGAAAAGGTCTATAATACATTTCTATAACACTACTAAACTATTTTTAATTAAAGAAAATTTGTAAACCGTAGATTACCCATAATTATTATTAAATAATAATATAAAACATCATGTATATAACAATTTGTTTTTAGAAAAACTTTATTGATATTTTATAAAACATTAATCATGAATAGAAATATTTTAGACTATAGAGTGAATTAATTATGAAAATTATATCTCGATTTATATAATGAAAAAATTTATATTAATATATTTCCTCGTTGAAAACATTATTAGTTTCTTATAATATATTTTTTATATAAAAATCAATGTATTAAAACACAATCCCTAATAGAACTCCGAAATTATTATAAGGTTAAAAATAAAACTAACTCAACAATGTACACATGTTTATTTCAAAAAATACCACAATGTTAGGTCATATGAGGAATATAAAAATCCATGGAAGAAAATAACTACATTTGAGATAAAAAAATATGTGGTCATTACAAAATGGACACTATGGTTAAAATGTATTGGAAAAAAATGAACGATGAGATGAGGAAATGTTAAGTAATGAGTAATGTGGCCCTAACGTCATTCTAATGCTGATAAATAATAATGAGACAACATTAAAGCTTGAGAGAGGAGATGAGGAATGTTTTAGAGACAAAATCTTAAATGTCCAATTAAAATAGGTGGAAAATGGAAAAATAAATCATAATAAATATCATAGAAATTCGAAAATTACAACATTTTTAAATATTTATTTATTTTCACATGTTTTCTAACAAGAGACTTTGAAATCATGTAAATTATACTATATTCTAACAAAATAAATCCGACCAGTTAAGCTGAATGGTTTAATCACCCATGTGGATACCTGCAACTTGGTAAAGTTTCAAAAATCTTATATTCATTATCCTAAAACACCTCCAAATATGTGTGATTATGTCATATCATAAATATATAAATATATATTATGGAGTTTTCGTGTTCAAACATTCCCCATCATGCTATATTCATCCCCCAAAAAGATATTGAAATTTGAAAAAATTGATATACATAATTACCTCTACCAAGGAAACAAATCTAGAAGTATATTTTTTAGTGAAAAAACATAGGATTAAACCAGGATGAAAAAAATTGAAAATAAAACTCTTCATATGTGTCTTTATTATAATCTACATTTTCTATTTACAAAATTTAACTTACATTAGAACCATGAAACTCTCATAGCTACCTATGATCATGCAAGGGTTCCAATAATTTTTCTTAGTAGAACACCATAACAAAAACACATTGAGATTAACAACCCTAGTAAAATGTTCGTTTCATAGAACTACATAAAATTTGGAAAAGTGATAACATGCATAGGGATTCACATTATTCATAATTATCTTAATAGGATTACAATAATTCTTGGATATCTTCAACCATACCTCTAAGAGACTTCACTTCATCATTTATCTGTATGTTCACAATTATGACATCCTAAATTTCGTGAATAATTTTTGAATGAATGTAACATATGATCTTTTCTAACATAAAGGCACTATTTCATTCACATAGGTTAGTTACAGGAGATGGGTGGGTGTTCATGAGATTGTTAACTCTAGTTAATAACAGAGCTCAAAAAGATTTCAAATCACTCTGACACAAGAAAGAAAGAAGTTCTTGTGAAGTTTCATGTATAATAGATGAAATTTGATCAGTTTTAATTGTAGTTATAACTTCTAGAGTATAAATTGGCTTCAATTGGAACACAATAGACATGTATATATCGTGAATCGAGTCTTCTTATGTATCATTCGCATCAAAGTATATAGGAAACTTATAATAGGCATCTAAAGAGCATTGATATACTAGATTAAGAATTTCAAAACTTTCTAAAGTAGCATTCATCGCCCCTCAACTAGTGCATCTCTCACAGTTGTAAGAGATTCAGTTCCTTGATCCAGTTTTAAATTATCATCTCCAATACTATCAACTATATCTTTTCATGGCAGCTAGAAATAATGTTTCATTATTTCCTCACCAGAAAAGATAATTTTAGAATTATCTTGTTCTTCCAAATGTTCTTCAACTAGAGCTTCTTTATCAATAGAATGTTATTCTTCTAGATTCTCCCCATAAACATCCCTTTCTTTTATATTACCAATAGATTATTTTCCAGAAGCATGTTCTTCTTCCAAAACAATACATCTTTCAATAACATGTTCTTCCTTCACACGTGTGTATTATTGAGGAGGTTCACTGTCTTCCTTATACAAGTCATCTTATCCTAGAGGTTAAATTACTACCTTCTTTGCATCATCAATAGGATAGTAGAAAAATTAATATACTTAAAAACTAGGATCATATATGTTATTAGGTTATGAAGGATACTCAAACCGATTTAAATTTTCATATAACCTTTCATTATCCTCTAACCAATACTTTATTCTCGTATTCCAACAAACTTTTGATCATTTGACTGTAAGATTTGAGATACATAATTCACAGTCCTTGTGGAATTATTTATTCTATCTGACCATTTCATTAGTGTATAGCATATTAGACATTAAAATTAAGTAGAACAGTGACGTATACTTTATTTTTTTCTTAATCAAATCACACATATGAAGTTTACCATACTTGAATAGGATAATGTTGATTCCATTCATCATGTTATATATCAAAAATACAACCCGATTTTTAATTCTCAAAAAATATTCTTTTCGTGGACTAATCAGATTCTGAATAAACATAAATAGTTATATGGTTTCACCATCTAACTCAACATAAAATCAATTCTTTTCTTTTTTATTTCAAGTCATGCTTCCCAAATAAACTTCTAAATAAAACAAATCACTGGGAGAAGAAGGACCTCTCATGTAGTCCTAATAATTTACTTCACGAGGTATCCCTAGGATGGTAGTTTATAACCTTGAGGAAAATGTGCATCTTTGGACATTAATACATCTTCTCAACACATAAACTACTTCTATATCAAATGATAACTAGAAAAACTAATAGAAAATAGAAATATGATTTGGATAAATTGCCCTTGTCTCTTTTATGAACCAATCTATTCATAATTTCTCTTTTATTTCATTTTAAACTAATGACTTACATGACATCAACCCCTTGGGGAATATTTATTTATCTAGTACCACTAATATATCAATATGGTTTGGGTTTAGTGGTCCTTCGGGCACTACATTAATTGATATTTTGAATTTTCTCTTGGATATCTACTTCTAATGTTTTTAAGAATATAGGTGATTTATATTGGGCATTTAATGGGGGGGGGGGTCAAGAGATAGAGAGGGATATAAAATAGGACTTGCGATTTGAAAGATAAGTGCTTTTGTTTTGGGAAAATACAGCCTGAGTGAAAAGATGAGTGAATCATATTCTGTTTTTCTCCTTTAGAGATATCATTAGTCAAAATTTAAAAATTGTGGGTTGAAAATAGTAAAATAATAAAAACTATAAAGGTAACAAAATAAAATTAAATTGAAAAGGTTTCATTATGGAGAAAACAGAATAGGTTGTCACGGTGTCACCTTACTGGTGTTTCTCCAAACAGTGTGACAATTATATTTGATACAATAAATTAAAACAACTACTGAGAGCCAGTAAATGTGAGATGGTAAACATGAAACAAAAACATCAAGATAGTAAACTATAGAAATATGATTGTGAGAAATTAATATTCTAATAATGACTTCTGAAACTGTATATTGTGAAACAGTACACTTTTTACTAAAAATTTATCTAATATAATTCACGTATGATGTAATATATTGTTTTAAAATTTAATGGTTTTGTGAATGTATCAGCAACCTGATATTTAGTTCTAATGAATTGCAATGTGATTTAACCTTATTCATAATGGTCTCTCAAAATGTGATTTCTTACATCACTATGTTGTGTCATGGATTGGGAATCAAGATTTTTTAGATGTTAATAGAACATGTATTGTCACAATATATAGGTATATTCCTAAATTGATAACCATAATCAAGTAATTTGTGTTTCATCTACAATATGTTTTCATGATAACTACCAGTATATATGTATTTAGATTTGACTATAGATAATGCATCAAAATTTCATTTATTACTAAACCATGATACTAGATACTTTCCTAAAAAGTTACATGTTCCCTAGGTGCCTTTTATATATAAATTAAAACCACTAAAATCACCATTATAATAGATAACTAACTCAAATTATTGTCTTCTGGGATAGAATAGTCCTTGATTACATGTATGCTGGAGGTATTTGAAAATAATTTTAACAAAATTAAAATTAGATTACTTAGGTTTTTCTGGAAAAAAATAACTCATACATACAGTAAATGTAATGTCAGGTTTGATAGTAGTTAATAAGAGTAAGCTTCTGATATTTCATTCATTAGTGGGCTGATCAACATATTTCCATCTTCTCCAAGACACTTCTTACAAGTAAAACTCATTAGAGTATCACTGCTTCTAATGATATCCAAATGAAAACATTTTAAAATATATTTTTTGTATTTTATTTGATTTTAAATAATACTATATTTATTTTGAATGATTTTAATTAAAATAATTTATTTTGGTTCACCCAATAAACACATTTTAAATATTTTCTTCATCATTTTAAAAAATTCAATACATAATGCCTTTTTTGAAGATCAAAAAATATTATCATTTACATAAATTTTTACTATTAAAACATCATAGTAAATTCATTTTATAAAAATGGTAGGATCAGATATACCTTTTATAAACCCTTTGGAAATTAGAAAAGTACTTAATATAGAATATCAAGATCTTAGAGCGTGTATTAAAGCATATGATGCTTTTGATAACATGAAAACATGAATTGGAAGATGAGGATTTTGGAAACCAGAATGTTATTTAACAGAAAAAACCTCAGCTATATACCCATTCGGTTATAGACACTATATATCCATTTAATATAGTTTCAAAATTAAGGGGCCATCATAATCAACTAGGATTCTGATGGCTTCATGTCTAGGAACAAGGGTAGGGGTTTCTTAATAGTCAATTCCATCATCATGAATATATACTTTTGAAACCAATCTATACATGTTTCTTACTATATGACTAGATTCATCTAATTTATTTCTAAACATTGTCTCTGCTTTACTAGATATTTAATATCATAGAAAATTTTATTCATCACTCTTGGATTAAAACTTTTCAAATGTTTCCTTAGTATTAAGGATACATACATTGCAACCAAATACAAGGAGGTATATTACTTTTGGTTTTCTATTATTACATATCTCACAAGATGTTCTTTTATGAATAGGTCTAATTAACACTCTATTTATTATATAGAATTCACTATTTATTTCTACATCCTTTGAATTACAGGGTACGTCATATTTACTAAGCTTGGTTCATGAAATTTCTTGTATGGTCCAATTGTTTCATTCTACAACTCCATTTTTTTAGGTGTTGTAGGTGTAGATAAATTATGATTATAGCTATTTTTGGAGTAAAATTATTCAAACACATTATTATCAAAGTCATGGCCAATATCACTTATTATAGATTAAATTCTATGACCACTATTTTTTTCTATAGTTTTAGCATTTTTGGTGAAATGAGACCAGGCTTCACTTTTGTAAGCCAAAAAGAATGTTTAAGTATTTCTATAAAATTCCTCTATCATAAAATAAACATAGTGCTTCCCATTTAAACATAAAACACTAGATGATCCAAACAAATCCATGTGAACTAACATGAGTGGATGATACGTTTCCACTTTTTTGTTGGGTTTGAAGGATTTTTTTTGTTTCTTTCCCTTTTGACAAGGATTACTCACTTTGTCATTTGGAAACTAAATTTTCGGTAGGTCTTTAGATAAAACATTTCAAGTTAGTTTTTAAAGGGATATAATATTACAGCATAATATTATTTTATGCAAACACCAAGATCCCTTGTGAAATACACTTAAACATGATGAATTTTATGAAACTATAGAATCAATGTTATAAGAGTATACATTTTTATTATTCAATGTAGAAAATACTTATTCATTTTTAGAATTAAAAACACATGAACAGTAATATTCAAATTTCACATGAAATTCATCATCAAATAATTGTAACATACTGAGAAGAATATATTTTAGTCCAAAAAAAAAACAACATTGTAAATTAAAACCGAGTTAGAGTTACCAATTTGGCGAAGGACAAGGATTTTTCAAATGAAATTGTCACGAATGGTGGGATTTCCATCAGTAATTTTTATTATAATCTTGAAGAATGAATAGTCTCCTGTTATGTGTCATGAAAACCCACTGTCCAAGTACCACATGTTTTTACATGGTATTTTTAAAAAAAATCCAACAAAAGAGTCAAATAAAAATAGACTTTAGTAAACATATTTGTTTGGGTCCAGTAATTTTAATGAATAGTTTTTTAAGAACCCATCTCTTCCTCATAGAATTCCTATATGAATTTGGTAATGTTCTTCAAAAATAAACAAAACTTTTTCCAGAAAATCCTGAAATTGATGAGAGTGTATTATAATTTGAACTAGTAAAATGTTTTCCAGAACATTGAGTAATGATGTATGTTCTTGATTTAGAAACAAAATTGGTTCATCCAAAAAAAATTAACCAGGTAGATAGCCAATACTAGTAAAGTATTTATAGGAAATTTGATTTCCGAGATTTTATAATAAGATATTGTTACCATTAGTAAACCTTTCAAGGTCCCTTTTCAATTTCACATTAGATATATTTGGTTCATTTTTATCTTTGAGTAATTGATTATTTTTCTCTCATTCTATAGTAAGTTCGTATTAAACAGTTATGTTATGTACATAATATTTCTTTAAAGACTAGTATTTATCATTTAGTTCATTATATGTCACTTCAAGCATATTAAAATACTAAAAAACTTCATCGTTAGACATATTTTCATAATCACATTTATTTATAGAATAATATGAATTGTGTACAAGAGTTACCAGTGTTATCTCTGATTTGTTTTCAATAGAAAATTTTTTGTCTTTGTTATCCTATTCATCATGTGGAGATTCTGAGTCACTTAAATTGTCTTCAAAACCACTCCTTGTTTCATTATTTTCTATTTTATAATTTCAATATTTTTCTCTTATTTATTTTTATACATGATCTTGGGACATTCAGCCTTTACATGACCCTTTCTTTTACATTCATAACATAATATCTATTTGGACTTTTCACTTATTTTCCAATATTTTTTACAGCTTCCTTTTTTGATCATACATTTCTTTAAACATTGGTTTTCAAAAAAAATTCTTTTCCTTGTAAAATTCCTTAAACCTTCGGGACAATTGAACTATATCCTCATCACAGTTAGGTAAAGGTTGTTCCCACCTAGAACATTCTATATAGAATTCCAATTTCTCTTTTCATTTTGCTGAGAGGTGGTGGTCTTGAATGCTATTGATTTTCTTTTGGGTTCATCCTCTTCTTCCCTGTCGATTATATACTCTTCTTAATACATCATTAATTTCCCAATGCGTTTATTTGATGGTAAATTGATGATGTCACAAGAATTTCTAATTGGGATAGAGGTTCCTCCCCATATATCCATTAGGCATCTGAGAATCCCCATGATTTATTCTTTAGAAGTGACTTCTCTTCCAATAAAAATCATTATTTTGAATGTTTCATTGAACAAGAGATACATTTCATAAATAGGATCATTAAGATTCATTTTAATGTTACCATATTTAATATAATAAGCATTGAGGATCATTTCTAACACACTAGAAGATTCCTCATCTGAAACAGACAATGTATCCCAAATTGGATGGGTAGTTTTACATAAAGAAACTCTATTAAATGCCTCATCTCATAAAGATTATTATAAATTATTAATTAATTTTCATTTTTTATTGTAGGAAGTCTTTATTGGGATGTACAAAGTAATTATATAAGTACCAGTAATTTTGTAGTCATCTATAATTGATGACCATATTTCAAATCCCATACTTTCTAAATGAATTTTCATTTTTAATTTCCATTGGGAATAATTATTTCCATATATGAATGGTTTTTTGTTTGTTTCATCATCGTGAAATATATTGTCTATAATATAGGTTTTTTTAATGATCTATAAATCTATAATTACTAAAAATTTATAGATATTTAATGTAAAACTAAAATCACAGTTGAACAGATTTTAAAATAGATACGTTATAGGAATAAAAATATCCTCTGATACCAAATGTTGATTAGAGTATCTTACTCATGAGGGAGGGAGGGGGTGAATAGAGTATCTATTAAAGATTTCTGTTAAAATGTTTTATTAAAAATGTTCCCTAATAAAAATGAATATAGCCAATTTAATCAAGGTAATCAGGTTTAAAAGTTTGATTATTCAAATAACCTATCATAAAATTGATTAATTCTCAGTAATATCAATATGAGTTATTGGTACTACATTTGAAACTATTATAATAAATAAAAATGATTATAACTTTTATCCAATGATAACTATCAAAATAGAATCTAGGGTTTTCTGAAATATATAGTAATATAGGAGAATACTAAATACAAATGAATAGAGTATAAAACATGTGGTTCAGTCTAAAACTGAGACCTAATACACTCATCTTAGTGATGAAATTCCAAAAATCATTTTATATTAATAAACAAGATCCACATCTGGGATCAGGGAAAATAACAGTGCATAGGACAGTCTAGGTCACAAGAACTCTTCAACTGTTTATCATGGGTATAAACTACCAGGTCACTCAAGGACCTATTATGAACATATATGTGGATGTAAACAACTGTAAATATATGATAGAGGAAGTGTATATTGTATAATTCAGTTTAGTGTTGGAGATAGTGTGTGTTTTAATTCAGACACACACATAGAGCTCTAAAGATAAAAATACATCACAACATAGAAAAGATGATGAGATACAGATAGAAGTTCTATGGGTGTTATTATATGAAGTCATAGACGTGTGGGATAAATTATATGCAATTATCGAGTCCTCTTGTGTGAAATAGAGTATCATATGTCTAAATCTATGGTTTTCAATTAAATCAATCTCATGTCATTCTTGGTGTTGGTATTGCAATGATGATTTTATTATTTTCTATAGTAGTCCAACCATTGGATACAGAAGGTTTTGCGTGTTCTTCACTTCTTTCTTTTTTACTTGTATTGGTTCTTTATTCTTAATATGTTCATACGTCTGCTACTCTACTTTTATGTATATTTTTAGATCCACTTATCTATCTTTTTAATTTTGAGTTCACTAGTTGGTGCCAACAAGATTCGTTTATTATACACCTTGTAACTCATACTATCAGGTCACATGAATACAAAGAAACATTAATAATATCAGTGCCCTTAAATGACTCAAATATGACTGTTATAAATAAAATAGAAAATGATAAAATAGATTAAAGACCGATGTCATAGTCGATCCTGTAATGTTTTCACTTGGAAACAGTGTTACCAAAAAATGGTGTCTTTTTCATTGCCTTTGAGTGATGAGATAATCATCATTTCATAGTTGTTCAATGATCTGGAACTCGTAGCACAGATACGGTGTTAGAATCATGGTTTCTGGTGATTTACCATACTTTTACTGGTGTCTTAGTGATGGTAGCATGAAACTGGTGTCATAGACATCATTAGACCTGAAACTGGTCACGATGTCTAGGTCACTCTATCTAGGTCATGGTGTCTAGGTCACGGTGTTTGGGTCATGGTGTCTTGGTCACGATGTATTTGTCATGTTGTTCGGGTCACGATGTCTTGGTTATTTTCTATGATACTAGAACTATTGGCTAAATCATGACATCTCATAATTAGCCAAATATCCATATACACACATAAAAAGTAATATTCAGAGAATGAATTATACATAATCATTCCAATAAGAAATCATTATAGAAAAACAGTTAAACATAGGTTACAATAATCAATCATGGTTGATGATTAAAAATATCTACTGGAAGTTTATATAAATCATATAGAAACCAACCATCTCTACAAATTATTTGAGACATATTAAATATGATTAAACAGATTTATTGGATTTATATGATTCGTGATGATTAAAACATGACTAGAACATGAGGAGTCCAACAATATCCCTATTTTTTATGATCACATATCATATGAATTTTATATATGTTCTATTATCCTTTTTTGGTATTATGGAAAAGGGGCAGGAGAGAAAGAAGGAATGAAGATAAAATAATAATAAAAAACAATAGTTCACATTTAATAAGATGAAAAAATATGTGTCAATACAAATAGTAATAAAAAGTAAGAAATATCCATATTATGATACAATTTTCACTTTTCTTCAACACTAGATGTCCTCTATTTTCCCTTGAAAGTATCATTAGAAAGATCCACATGAGTATAAGTAGAAGTTGAAGAATATAGTGATCAAAATGGTCAGAGTTAGAAGACATAGTCCTTCATAATGAAAAATGTTACAAAGTAGATTTGAAGGATGACAAAGGAATGCGATCATCAAGGATAACAGGTCTGATCTGACTCAGTGTCTGAGATATAGACATTGAGTTTGGGTTAAAGGCAGTGGATGAGGATGGAGGTAGACCAGACTGCAAGGGTGAAACTTTTGGGACACAATAGTAGTGCTCTTCACATAAATAAAAGGATTCAACAACTAAATTAATTTAGTAATATTCTCACAACCATACTGCATTTAATTCTTGAAATCATCTTTCTTCTCCATGAACCTGTCCAATAGAGGAGTGAAATATTTCATCTATTGAACATGATCCTTAAATTATTGAGTGATATGTGGGATTTTAAAATTCATTACAATATATTTGAAATTATTGGTCATGTCATACTAAGAGAAAATTCATGGGATGTAGACATCCAAATTCATAGAAATTGTTTCTTGAGAATCATTTGAAATAAATGAATGAATCTTCATGAAATCAAGTACTCGGTCTTTATTATTGAAAATAGTAGATAGACTCTCCTGATCAGAACCCCTGAACACTGAATGATGTTCTTTTTTAACCATAGTTCTGAGTAGATAACTATCAATTGATTGAGATGATTTTCTAGAGGCACTAGAGGTTGTGACCAAAAATGTGAGAGATTTATATTCATTCAGATCTTTTTGTAGACATATATTATATTCATCAGTCAGTTTATTGAGAACAATAAAAAGCTCATGCACCTATTGGGCTATTTGCTTATTTCTTCACCCAATTTTCAAGATAACGATGTCATGTTCAGTTGATTGAGAGAGACAACATGCTATGTAAGTTGACCACTAACATCCTTAATGGGACTAGCAGTAAGAGATGTTCCTGTTGGATATAATTTTTTCATATATTCAACCATATATCTAAGAGAATTCATATAATCACGTAGATATTTGTTCTCAATTTTGTCTTCTTGAAATGTCAAGATGCCCTATTGTCTTAATCTTAAATATGATCTTCTTTAACAGCAAGGAAAAATCTGTATCACTTAGGTTTGATACAGGAGAATGTTGGGTGTTCATGAGCTTTTCAACTCCAACCAATAATGTAAATACAAGTCTTTCAAATCACTATGACTCATGAAAGAAGGACGTTCTTGTGGAGGTTCATGAAAAAGAGTAGAGACAAGATCGGGTTCTTTTGTATAGATTACATCTAGAGAAAAAACTAGATTCAATTGAAAAAAAAGAAATGTCTATTCCTTTAACCAAGGATAAATTGGAATCATTAACATTAATGTTTCTAGGGAACTTATACCAGGTATCCATAGCTCATTGAAAAAATAGATTATTAATTTCAACACTTTATATAACAGGGTTTATATCCAACTCAACAAGTGCATCTCTTAGCGGACTAAGAGATTTAGTTCCTTGATCCTATTCTAAAAGATCATCTCAAATACTATCACCCATTTCTTTTCTATCATACTAGAAATACTGTTCAATTCATTCCTCTACAGAAATGATAATTTCAGGATTAGCATGTTATTACAAATATTTTTCAACCACAACGTCTTTCTCAAGTGAAATTACTTCTTCTAGATTATCCTTAGGAATAAACTTTTTATATTAACAACAGATTCTTTTCTAGAAGCAGGTTATCTTCCAAATCAATAATTATTTCAGTAACATGTTCCACATTCTAAACTATGTATTATAGAACAGGTTCACTGTATTACATATCCAAGACATTTTCTTCTAGTGGTCTAATAACTGCCTCTTCTTCCTCATTAAAAGTATTTTCAATAATTTCTTCTGTTTCCACAATAGGATCATATGTGTTATTAGGATTTGATAGTTCCTCAACCAGATTAAAAATTTCATATAAACTTTCATTATTATTCATGCAAGACTTTTTGTTTGGATTCTATCTAAAATTCATTATTTTTATTGTAACCATTGAGATACAGAATTCACAGTCCTTGATGACTTCTGCATTCAATCCAAATATTCCACTAGAAAATAGCATAGTAGAGATTAACATTGATTATAATTAGGTGGTTGAATTTTAGGTTGTCTTAATCAACTCACACAAATTATGTATAACATACATTCACATGTTTATATTGGGTATATTCCTCATAATAGGTATCAAAAATAAACCATGGTATTAATGGGTTGAAAAAATACATTTCAAGGTATAATAATATTCTAAAAAAAATAAACAATAATCTTGTTTCACAAACATACTCGGCAGTAATAGCTTATCTTTTCTTTTTATTTCTATTCAAGCTTCACAAAGAATATTCTATAACATAAATATCCCTATGAGGTGGTAGACCTCTCCATTAGTCATCAAAAATTCCATCACGAGGTATCCCAAGGGAGGAAGCCCTTATCATTGAGGAAAAGGTGCATTATATGACATTAATCATGCGTCTGACCTCAAAACCATATTATGTATCAAATTAGAATTGGAAAAAATGAAAGAATTGACAAATAAGACTTAGATTAATCGACATTGTCTAATTTTTGAACAAATCTATCATTACTTATTCTTTCAGTACTTTGAGAAAAAAATAATTACATGATATCAACCACTTAGGAAAGATTCCTTTTCTAGTACAACTTTTTTATCAACAAGATTTGGGTTTTTTGGTCCTTCAGGTGCTACGTTCGGTGCATTTTTTCAGTTTATTATTAGATCTTTACTTCTCAAGAGTTATAAACGATGTGAATTTAATTTTCAGATTTCTATGAGGGGTTGACGATATAGATAAATATGAAGGAGGTATTGTAGATTGAGAGAGAAGGATGTTGGTTTTGTGAAATGAGAGCTTGATTGAAGAAAATAGTGAAACCTATTTCATTTTTATCATTTAGGGATATCTAGAATCACAATTTCAAGTGCACATGATGAATAAAGTATAATAATCAATACATTAATATAGGTAATAAAATATAAATAAAACAAAAAAGTGTCATTAAAGTGAGATCGGAACATGTTTTCATGGTGTAACCTTTACATTGTGTCTCCATTTAGTGAAACTGTAATACTTGAGATAGAAAGTGAAAAAATTAACTGAGAGACAATAAATGTGAGTTCGTAAACAGAAACAAAAAATACAAGACTGTAAACTATAGAATTGTGAGAGTGAGACAGTAATCTCAAGACAGTGACTTGTGAACCCATAAACTGTGAAATAGTATGTTGTGAAATAGTACGTTGTGAAATAGATTACTTTCTACATAATATTTATCATTCTTAATAAAGGTATTATTTAATATATCCTTTCAAAATTTAATGGTTTGGTGAATATATCAGCAAGATGATATTCAGTAGTATTAAATTCTAAATTGATATCACCTTTTTTAAATTGTTCTCTCAAATAGTTCTTTCATTCATCTATATTCGTTGTCCTGGAGTGTGAAACCTGATTTTTATAGATTTAAATAGCACATATATAGTCACAATTTATAGTTAGATACATGAATTGATATCCATATTCTATTAATGTGTGTTTAATCCATAATATTTTTTCACAACAACTACCATCAGCTATGTATTCACCTTTGGTGGTAGATAATGCAACAAAGTTTGGTTTCTTACTACACCATGAGACAAGAGACATCCCAAAAATACGACATGTTCTACAGGAGATTTTCTTATCTTACTTATAAGCAATAAAATTAGAATCCAAATAGCTAACTAACTCAAATGATTGTCCGATGGGATAGAACAGTCTTAGATTGGGTGTATGCTTGAGGTGTTTGAAATTACTTTTAACAACATTTATATGATATTCCATCAGGTTTTCTTGAAAACAAGAACACATAAAAACAATAAATATAATGTATGGTCGACTATTTGTTATGTATAGTAAGCTTCCAATCATTCTACTTTATCTGGTTTTAATCCACAGATTTTTCCACCTCATCGAGATGTAACTTCAAATTAGTAATCATTGGAGTATCAAAATTTTTAGTGTTATCCAAAGAAAAAAAGTTTTATAATATATTTAGTATATATATTCTATAATTTCAATTAATAAAATCGTTATTTTGAATGATTTTAAATCCATGAATTAATTTTAGTTCACCCATTAAATGCATTTAAAATTAATTATGCATCATTTTAGAAAATTTAATACAAAATTTATTCGGAGATCCAAAAATAATATCATTTATATAAATTGGAACTACTAAAACAACATTATAAATTCATTTTATAAAAAGGTAAGGATCAGCTATACCTTTTCTAAAACTAGTGGAAGTTAGAAAATGACTTAATCTAGTATAACAAGCACTTGGAGCTTGTTTTAAACCATAATAATATATTTATTAATTAAAAAAAATGATTTGGAAGATGAGTATTTTTCAACCTAGTATGTTTTTCAAAAAAAACATCCTTATATATATACCCATTTAGTAAATCACTCTAGACATCCATTTGATATAATTTGGAATTCAGATCGGTAGAATATGTAAGCAGGATTCTAATGGCTTCCTATCTAGCAACAGGTGAAATGGTTTTCTAATTTTCAATTATTTCTTCTTGACATTATCCATGTACTACCAATCTATCCATGTTTATAACTATATTACAAAAATCATCTACTTAATTTCTAAACACCCTCTTAGTACCTATAGTAAATATATTTTTTGGGTTTGTCAACACGTTTCCAAACATTGTTCTCTTCAAAATGATTTATATCTTCTTGCATAACCCTCTCCCAATATTCATCATTTATATCATCATTAATTTATTTATATTCACATTGTGATAAAAAACATGATGATCAACATTATTTCTAAGAGAAGTTATAGTTTAAGTTCTTTTATTGAAATATCATACAACAACATCTAAATGATTGTTCTTAAGGGTTCTATGAGCTCTAGAAAAAGTGGGACTACTGATTTCGGGTACTCTAATATTTTATGGTTCATTTTGACTAGAAACATAAGAATTTTGAGAATTGGATGTTTTCAAATATTTTGTTATTCCATGGTTAGAGGATTTAGCATTAATTTCCCAATTTGACATATAATCCTTCAGGTTCTATAGAGAGGTCTTAGGCTCATGTGGATCTGTCTCATCAAATATGACATGGACTGATTCTTCCACACATTTATCTCATTTTTAAAAACTCTATATGTTTTACTAGAGAGATTGAATATTGTAAAAAATATCCTTCACGACTATTAGATACAAACATTTCAAGATTATCATTTGTATTAAGGATATAGAAATTTATTCCAAAAACATTGAAATACCTTACATTGGGTTTTTTATTATTCTATAACTCATATGGAATTATATAAATAATAGATCTAATCAGAACCCTATTAATATTATAGCATTCAATATTAACAGCTTCATCCCAGAAATAAATGAAGAAGTCATATTCAATAAGTATGGTTTTAGCAATTTTTTGCACGGTCTGGTTTCTTCATTCTACAAATCCATTTTGTTGAGTTGGTATAGGGGAAAATAAATTTTATTATAGATATTTTGAGAGAAAAATGATTCAAAATATTGATTTTATAACTCTTGGCCATGATCACTTCTTATGGATTAAATTCTAATTCGAGTATGGTTTTCTATTGTTGTATAATATTTGGTGAAATGAGTGCAGGTTCTACTTTTGTGATCCAAAAAGAATGTCCAAGTATATCATGAAAATTCATTTATAAGAACATAAACATAGTTCTTCCTATTTAAATTTGAAACTCTAAATGGTCCAAACAAATCCATGTGAACCAACTCAAGAGGTTGTAAAGTTGACACCGATTTATAGGGTTTTAAGGAAATTTTTTGTTGCATTCCCTTTTGAAAAAGATTATAGTCTTTATCATATAGAAACTAATGTCTGGGTGGGTCAATGACTCATCTTTTTACAGTTATACTTTTAAGTGGGTGAATATTATAGTGTCCCAGTGTGATATTCCAATACCATGATTCTTTGTGAAATACACATAAAAAAGAATTATTTTAAGAAACTAAAGAATCCATGTTAACAAAGTATACATTTTATTTTCTCATTTTAGTAAATAATTATTCATTTTTAGAATTAAAAACATTACAATCATCATTTTCATATTTAACATGAAATCCATCATCACATAATTGTAAAATACTATGCATAATATTTTTTCATCCATAAACAAAATGTACATGGAAATTAAAATTGAGTTAGAGTTATAGATCTGGCTAAGGCCAATGAATTTTCCATCGGTATTATAACTATAGGTGACATGTCCCCATCAAGTTTTATTAAATTCATAAATCTTGAATAGTCTACTATCATTTGTATTGAACATCCAATATCTAATTACCATAAAAATTTACATGATTCATTTAAAAAATATAATACCAAATAGTCAAATAAAAACAGAATTGGGTACCCATATTTGTCTAGGTCCATTTATATTATTGACCAGTACTTTAAGAACCCACAACTTCCTCATAGGATTACTATAATAATAATGTAATTTTCTTGATAAATAAATACTATTTGGTCTAGAAATTCTTGAAACAATAGTGAGTATATAATAATTTGAAAACCAATATTGTTTTCCACAACTAAGTTTAAAGTTATATGTTCTTGATTTTGAAAAAAACAACTCTTACAAAATTTCTTTTACCATGTTGATAGCCAATACCAGTAGTGTATTTAGGGGAAATATATTTACCTAGAATTTGTACAAAGGTATAATTAACATTTGTAAACCATTCAAGGTCCTTTTTCAATTTTTCATTAGATATCATTAGTTCGTTTTTACATTGAGTAATTGAACATTTTTCTCTCTTTCTACAGTATGATCAGATTTCATTGTTGAGGTAATAGAATTCCATTTCATTAAAGACTTGTCTTTATCATTTAGATCATTACATTTCTCTCCAAGCATATTTCAATACTCAAATATTTCTTCACTATAAATATTTTCAAAATAACTTTCATATGTATAATAATAGTAATTGTGTACATGAGACATCACTATTAAATCAGATGTGTTTTTTCTGAAAAACATATTAGATTTGTTAGCATGTTCATCATGTGAAGATACTGAGTCATCTTAAATGTCCTCAAAAGTACTCTATGTTACCTTTGACTCCTTTTTATAATTTTTATCTTTGTCATCATATTACGTTTTATACATGATCATGGGAAAATCACCATTTAGATGTCCCTTTTTATTAAATTCATATCATTCTATCCAATTAGACTTGTCACTTATTTTAAAATCATTCTTCTATCATCCCTTTTGATCATGTATTCCTTTGAAGTTAGGATTTTTGAAAAATGTCTTCTTCTTTTAAAATTTCATAATCCTTCTAGATAATTAACTTATCTTTTTTATCACTGTCAAGTGATGAATGTTTACTGCTTGAACATTTTTCAAAGGCTTTCAGTTTATCGTTTTCTTTTTTTCTTAGAAGACGTGGTCTTAAATTCCACATATTTTATTTTGGGTTCATTCTCCTCTCCCTTGTTGATGTTCAGTGTATCTTCATACATCATTAGATTCCCAATGAGTTATTTGATAGGTAATTTTATGATTTCACGTGACTCAGTAATATATACTGAGGTTCCTCTATATCTATTAGGTAGGATTTTGATAATCCTCATGATTTGTTCTTAGTCAGTGACTTCTCTTCATAGAGAAAACATTGTCCTGGAAATTTCATTGAAGTTGAGATACATGTCAAGAATAGCCTCATGAGGATTCATTTTAATGTTATCATATTTAATACTATATGTATTGAGTATCATTTATTTCAATGTATATGTTCCTTCATGTGAAATAGACAAAGTATCCCAAATTTAATGGGTAGTTTTACATGAAAAAAAATCTAATAAATTCCTTATCTCCTAAATTGAATTGTAACGAATTCCTGGATTCGAATTATTATTATAGTCTGTCTTAGTTGGGCCATCCAATGTAATTATATCAGTAGCAGAAATTTTATACTCATTTATAATTGATGAACAAATTTCAATTCCAATTCTTTCAAAATTCATGTTCAATATAACATTCCCTTGAGAATAATTAGTTCTATTAAGGAATGGTGGTATGTTTTTTTGCAACACCTTCCAGTCTATTTTCTATAATAAATAAATAATTTTATAGATCTATGAATTTTATAATTTAATGAAATTTCTATAACTTCAAATTTCAACTAATCTCACATTTTTACAGATTTAAAAATAGAGTATTTAAAGGAATAAAAAATCATTTAACACCATATGTTTTTCTGAGTAGAGTAATCAAGAGGGGTTGAAATGATTATATATTGAAAATTTCTTTTAAAATTTTTCGTAAAATGGTTCCCCAATAAAAATTAATACAACTCAGTTAATAAAGGTAATACTATTATTAAAGATGGAATCTTCAAATAACCTCTCATAAGATTGATTAATTATCAGTAATATCAATATGAGTTATTCATAATACTTTTGATGCTATTATAATAAGGCAAAATTATTATAACTTCTATAAAAGACTAATTATCAAAGTAGCATATAGTATTTTAAAAAATATATAGTAATGAAACAAAAATAAATAAATTAAATGACACAGAAAATAAAATAAGTGGTTCAGTATCAATCTATGACTAAATCCACTCTAATTTTTAAACACTTACAACCAAAAAGATTATATTAATAAAAAACCACAACCTGGATTAAAGAAAAACAATAGTGCAGAAGACAATCCAGGTAATAAGAACTCTTCTTTTGTTCTTTGTGGTTATAAATTACCAGGTTTCAGAAGGACCACAATAATACTTATTAGTGGAAGTAAACAACTGTAAAATGATGTGAGAGGAAGGATATCATGTATCCTTCAGTTTATTGCAGAATACAGTGTGTTTTTTAATACAGACACAGACTCTCTGTATGGAAGATAATATAGTAAAAAATAGAGCCAAGATTATGAGATACAGTTATATGTTCTTTGAGTGTTATTAAATGTAGATATAGACTTTTGAGATGAAGTAGATGCAAGTATCAAATCCTCTTGTGAGAAATAGAGTATTTCAAGTATGGTTCTTTGGATACCAGTTAGATATAGGTCACCCTCTTCATGGATTTGGTACTACAATGATGATATTATTCTGATCTATAATATTCTAACATTTGGATAGAGGGGGGTTGTATTTTCTTAAATTGTTTCTTGTTTCATGTATCAGTTCTCTATTATCAAGATGCTCATGTCTGTGCTACTCTAATTCTGTTTATATGTGCAGCTCAGCTTATCATTATTTTTAATTGAGTGTTCACATGATGTGGACAACAAGATGCATTTAGTCTACACCACGTACAACATACTCTCATGTGAAATGTATATTGACAAACAGTAATGATTCTATTGATTTTAAATTACTCAAATACAACAGTTGGAAATTAAATTAAAAACGAAAAAATAGGTTAAACAACAATGTCATACTCTATATAGAAATAGATTCACTAGGAAATAGTTTCCCCACAAATTGGTGTCCTTTTCATTTTCATTGAGAAGTGAGATTTCCATGATGTCATAGTTTTGTTAAGATCATGAACCGATTGTAGAGATGTAGTGTAATAATCATTTTTTTGGTGCTTTTAAATCATCGAGTGGTTTATTAGTGATCGTATCATTAAATAAGTGCCACAGACATCATGAGATATAAAATTGGTCATGGGAAATGGTTCATGGTGTTTTGGTCACTCTGTCAGGGAAATATAATGTAAAACTCATTTCTATGAGAAATTCAGTTTATTATTTACAAATTATTTTATCACGACAATCTATTTTAAAGGGTACATAACTTCTTTACTTCTCCCTAAAAATTGTGTTTTAATCAATAAATCTTTCATGGATGGTAGTTTAGTTTACATGAAAAAATATTATATTGAAAATACACTCAAAACCATGAATATTACATTGTAAAATACAAAATGTTATCAAAATTTATTTTATTTATTTTTATTTTTCATTACATTCAATTTAAATTTTACTAGTGGATTTATGTTTCATGTTTTATCTTATATTATCCTTTTACTATGTGATTATTCTTGGTGACTCATTTTTTGGTAAAAATGAATTAATTCATGTTTTTTTTTAAATTTTTGTTTTTTTGAAACATATTTTATTTCTTTGGGTTCTTAAAAAATTTAACAATTTCCATGTATTGATATTTTATGATAACCCTTTTATTTACATTGTCCCTTGATGTGATGATTTGGAAATGTCAGGAAAGACATTTTGTTTTATTGGGTTATTTTATATTGTTTTGATTTTTAAGCTGAACATGAATGTATATATTATGAGACTTTAAGGACATTTATATCTATCCAATATAGTGGGTAAATTATTATAACTCATTAGATATAAATTTTTTATGGACAAGTTAGAAAATATCTTGGAGCAAAAAAGCGGACATTGATGGTGTAAAGATCCGCATACAATATTATATATAAAAATGTTATTATGTATCAATTTAAAGACCTAGAAATATCAAGTAAATTTTTTCCTTAATTCTTTTGAATTTTACGAGTCCGCATTTTCTGACAGCACCTGATTCCGAGTCCCGGTGTTCCCAGAATCAATTTCCGAAGTTTTGTTTGGGTAGGATCAGTAAACGTACGTGTGGGTTTTCCAATATTTTAAACCAGTGCTCAGAATTGAAATCCAAGGGCACCGATGAACTCGAAGTACCGGTATTCTCTTAAGGGGACCTTTACCAGGGTTGCATTTTATCGGGAGGAGAAGTAATTTTTTAGGGGATCTATATTATATTAAATAAAATTATTGTACACAATTTTATTGTTTAAGAGTTGGTTATTTCCTACAAGGGGGAGTTATAGGTGTGGCCCACACCCACATAACCTCCCATGAAATTCTAATGTGTGGTGGGGCCCACATGAGCCCTAAACCCTTCAACATCCCTTAAACTTCCCATTAACTCCCCTTCATTTAACATGGAAACTCCACTCTTTTAATGTCAACTCTCAACCTACTCTCTTTTGAATTTTGAACTCTTCACCTCATCTTAATTAATGCCAACAACTAGGATTAATTAAATTCCACATTTAATTAATCTTAGAATTCTTTTGAATCAATTATAATTGCAGGGAAATTCTATTAAAGTTGGGTAGCTCATATAATATTTTACTGGAAAATATTTCGATAGAGAAACCTATGGACAATTAGAAGAAGGTGTTTCTATCTCAAAGAAAAACATTTACTCTCTCCAATGAAGAACTCAAGGATTGTGACAGATTCCTTTTTCATTATTCTCCCTCTGCATCAAGGAAAAAGACTCCGCTAGTGAGGAACGTCAACTACACTTCCTCCTCAGATGCGTCCCGACGTCAACGAATCGATGTCATCTTCGAATCGTCTTCCCGCGACATGGAAAGCGAGCAATGGAATCAAGGTAGGGGGTTTGATATAATTTCAATTGATAGAAATTATATTTCTTCGTTGGTGAATTCTTGTATTGTCCTCTTCCAATTGATATCCCCTAACACGGATTGCGCGGGCCAAACGAACATGGCCCGAAGACCCTCCGACCGTTCTTGAATATTTTGGCTGTGGAAATAAGAGGCGGTGCAAAACAGAGGTGGTGGCGAACGGAGGCGGCGACAACCGGAAGCGGCGACCACGCACCGGCTATGTAAAGGAATATACGGCCCGCATCACGGGCAGCTCGCCATATGAACCGAACCGGCAGATCGTAGCCAGTCAGGATGGAGAACAGTGGTGCCTTTAAGGCACTGCTCTGTGGTGAACGGTAGCCCATGCTCCGCAGGTAGCTTCGGTGGCGAACCGGTTGGCCACCTTCTGGCTGGGTTGAAGGAGGTTGCGACACTCGAAGGTGCCACGTGGAAGAACCATGGACCACCCTTTTGTGCCGCTCATCCTGGGAAGACCGTCCAGCTACGGTTGGCCGGAGAGGAGGGGCGGCACCACTCGACACCGCCGGTTCGGGATACTAGGAGGTTGCTCCCCCCCCCCCCCATACCGCTCAACCATCCAGGCCGAGTGGCGGCCTGCTGCGGTCCGGGCCCCACCAGGATGGGCTGCACTCCACCAGGCCGTGCCAATCCCTCTGCTGGGTCAGACCATCCGAACCAGGTGGGGCCGACCCCCCGCCCCGTGGGCTTGATGGGTCGGGCCTGTTTCACATAAATGTGAATAACTTTAAGATCGCGCATCTGATCGATGCGTCGTCTCAGAGATATTGGGGTCCGACAGAGTACCTTGTCAAGTATCCTACGTGGGTCTGACAGATTTTATGAATCAGTGACTACATCTGATCATCTCTATCGCTATACAAAAAAATGTATACCTTTGTGAGCTGATTCTTTACTTTCAATCATTATCATCTATGTTATTGACTTGCTATTTAATGAGGGTTGGGTTGTTCTTGGGCTCGAGATTTAGAGATGAACTATGATTGATAACTTAGGTAAATGTATGGGAATATACCTATGTAGAGTTGGTTGATACATTGTGATTGTATCTTTTGAAGGTTCCGGGCGCAGCGGAAGCGCGTGGGTGGATGTGCCCACTTGGCTTTTTGTCATTAGCAATGATCAATCCGGGATCAATACGACGATAAACGACAGTCTCCACGGATCGAATCACAGAAAAAGACAAAGAAGATGGTTTTTCCCGGAACCACAAACAAGGATCGTTACAGGTTGGTTATAATTAATTTAATTAATTATAAAGAAATACCTTTTGGGTGTTCTTTCTTTGTTGATGTTCTCAATCACGTTGTCAATGTGATCCGTCGTTGCGTCGCAGAAGCTAAGTGTAGACTCCCTCTAGCGGTGATCCACACGTGTACCTCGTATCTCTGGACGTCGCCAAAAGATTCTGCAGGTGCTAGCGTGGAGAAGCCTTTGCTTGCGTTGTCCGCCTTAGATTGTCTTGATCCGATGGAAGTGGATCTCTCTCGGTCTTGAGAGCGTTCTTGGAGGAAGAGGTTCTTTCGGCTTGAAAGAATTCTCCAGAGATGTTGTGCACAACGATTCTCTTGTATATGAAAAGAGTTGGGGTTGTGAGGATATTTATAATCGGGTGTGTGTGGTTATAGAGTTATGACAATAAATAAACGCGTTACGTGTTTTATTTATTTCAATGACTCTTTATTTAAAACCACATGTCAAATAAATAATTCCTTGACATGCGCCCACGCTGATTATAATAAATATCATTTAAAACAATATTATATCCTCAAAATCCCAACTAAAAAAAACTACACGGAGTGTATTAATAAATACACGGCGTGTACTTGTTTTTCATTGAAAACTACACGGTGTGTACATTAAATGTACACGGCGTGTATATCTTGTTTTCATTTATTCATTTCCTTTCCAAAATAAAACTACACGGCATGTAATAATAATACACGACGTGTACTTGTTTTATTTTCTTTTTCCTCCATCATTTATAACAACTTAGGCTTCCTTGAATAATTATTAAACCGCATACAAGAATAATCTTTATTCAACTTGAGATACTTGGATACACTTAGTGTGTGACCCTCTAGGCCTCTTTCTCGTTGGCATTAGGCGGGCTTGCCTAAAGTCCAAGATTACTGTCTAGCAACGGGTCAAGGCACCCAAGAGAAAGAAGTTTACGCCACATTGACGTATCACCTCATACGAGCGCTTACTGTGTAATTTAATCCCATTGTCTCAATATCTCATCTAGCAGGTTTCATGGTAGTGTCATAAACCTATATGCTTGATATGTCGTTCTTTGACTACCTGAAATAAACTCATCGTTTACACCATGGCCATGGAATTTAATGCGACAGTTCTATTTCAATCAAAGGGCCGAGATATCAACTTCCATAAATGGAAGGGACAAATCCTTCCTTGACTTATCCATTTACAACAAGTCACTCATGACGCACCCAACGTACCCTACTTCCCGCCAACTATCTGCGTGACGGTTTTCGTCAGTAAATCTAAGTGCGCGAGTCATGACATGAGTTAATGATAATCTTCCAGTCCAAGGACCATTACACACGCTCGTAGATAGCAATATCCGATGACACCAAGACATGCGGAATTACTACTGGCGGGTCTGTTCTCATAATCTCCCATCTTGGAGATTACCAAGTGCGAACTCCATGAGAGAGAGTCTCGTCTTCTTATGAGTACTCGCACATGACGGTCTGTATACTATGTGTCCTATCATAGTATGTCATCCAACCACAGAACTTTATTTAAGAATATTGTTATAGCATTTCAAAGTTCTCATCATAGTGGGGATCTGCTATGACCTTATTAATGCAACAAATATTTCAGGACATTATTATATTATAGTCATGCAGAACAATGAACAATATATAATAAGTGAACATTTATGTAATCAAAGTACAAAACAGTTGGTTCTGAGGAAACCAACCCTTACAAACTCCCACTTGGACTAGAGCCAACTGCCTACGACTTTTAGTCCGCTAGACCTCACATGATGATCATGTTTCTGCTGAGTCAAGGCTTTAGTCAATGGGTCTGCCACGTTGTCTTCCGTGGAAATACTGCTCACTGCAACTTCACCTCTCTGAGAAAAATCCCTCAAGAGATGATACTTCCGAAGTATGTGCTTTGTCCGCTGATGTGACCTTGGCTCTTTTGCAAGTGTCACCGCTGCAGTATTATCACAATAGAGTGTGATAGGATCTTTGCTGCTCGTTATAACATCCATCTCTTGGACGAAGCTTCGCATCCATACTGCTTCTTTAGCTACCTCAGAAGCTGCGATATACTCGGACTCCGCTGTAGAATCTGCCACCACACTTTGTTTTGAGCTCTTCCAGCTCACTGCACCTCCATTGAAACTGAAGATGTATCCAGTCTGCGACTTCATGTCATCTTGATTAGTCTGGAAACTAGCATCTACATGTCCTCTGATGACTAGTTCCTCATCTCCTCCATGAACCAAGAACATATCCCTTGTACGCCTCAGATACTTAAGGATAGTCTTGACTGACATCCAATGGAGGTCTCCTGGATCAGCTTGATATCTTCCTACCGCACTTAATGCATAAGCAACATCTAGCCTCGTACATAGCATAGCATACATGACTGACCCAATCGCGGATTCATAAGGGATCCTTGCCATTCTCTTTCTTTCCTCATGTGTCTGAGGACACATTTTCTTGGAAAGATGAATGTCATGTGACACTGGCAACAATCCCCTCTTGGACTATTCCATACTGAATCTCTTTAGTATCTTGTCAATGTATGTACTTTGACTTAGGCCCAACATTTTCTTGGATCTATCACGATGGATCTTGATCCCAAGAATATATGCCGCCTCGCCCAAGTCTTTCATGGAGAAGCATTTATTCAACCATGTCTTAACTGACTGTAAGACAGGTACTTCGTTTCCAATTAGCAATATGTCATCGACATATACTATTAGGAAAACGACTGCACTTCCACTAAACCTTTTGTAGACACAAGGCTCACATTCGTTCTTAACAAAGCCAAATTCTGTAACAGCTTCATCAAAACGAATGTTCCATGACCTTGATGCTTGCTTTAATCCATAAATGGATTTTTGCAACTTTCATACCTTGTTGGCATCCTTTGAAGTCACAAACGCTTCAGGTTGTGTCATGTAGACATCTTCCTGGAGGTTCCCGTTAAGGAAAGCTGTTTTGACATCCATTTGCCAAATTTCATAGTCATGGTAAGTAGCAATGGCCAATAGGATTCTGATAGACTTCAGCTTTGCAACCGGTGAAAAGGTTTCATCATAGTCAATTCCTTGACACTGTCTAAAACCTTTTGCAACCAGTCGTGCCTTGTAGGTGCTGACTTGCCCCTCCATGTCCAGTTTCTTCTTGAATACCCATTTATTACCAATAGGCTTTACATCAACTGGAGGATCTACCAAAATCCAGACTTGGTTTTGGTACATGGAATCCATTTCAGAATTCATGGCTTCTTGCCACTTGGCAATGTCTGTGCCTTCAACTGCTTCCTTTTAGGTAAAAGGATCATCATTGTCAACCAATAATGAGTCACCATCCTCAGTGACAAGAAAACCATATCGTTCTGGTTCTCTCACCTCTCTCGTGCTCCTACGCAGTTCTTGTGTCTCTGGAATAGATTGTTCTTCCACAGGGCTTTGTGGAATCTGTTCTTGTACCAACTCATGTGTATCTTGAGCCTCGACTTCATCGAAGTCTATCTCGCTCCCACTATCTCTTCTGGAGATGTGCTTCCTCTCAAGGAATATGGCGTGTCTTGCCACTGTAACCTTTTTGTCTGAGGGGTTGTATAGGTAATATCCCCTTGTTTCCTTGGGATATCCTATAAAGATACACTTTGTACCTCGGGGTGCAAGTTTGTTACCTGAAGAGGCCTTAACAAATGCTTCGGTACCCCACACGTGTAAATTCGATAACATGGCTTTGCGTCCACTCCATAACTCGTATGGAATACCATTTATCGATTTAGTTGGTACTTGGTTTAGTATGTGTGCTGCTGTTTGTAATGCATATCCCCAAAAGGATAATGGAAGACTCGTATGACTCATCATTGATCTCACCATGTCCAACAGGGTGCGGTTCCTCCTTTCACTTACACCATTCCACTGCGGTGTGTAAGGAGGAGTGAGTTGAGATAGAATCCCAAACTCCCGTAAAAAATCAATTAAGTCTTGATTAAGATATTCTCCTCCTCTGTCTGAGCGGAGTTTCTTAATCTTTTTACCAAGCTGGTTCTCAACTTCATTCTTGTATTCTTTGAACCGATCAAAAGAATCTGACTTATACCTCATTAAATAGATATATCCATATCTACTAAAATCATCAGTAAAAGTTATGAAGTACGAGAACCCACCCCTTGCTTCAACTGGAAATGGTCCACACACATCTGTGTGAACTAATTCTAGAAGCTCTTTAGCTCTTTCACCATTCCCACTAAATGGGGCTTTGGTCATTTTGCCTTGTAGACACGCATGACATACACCAAGTGGTTTTAGTTCGAAAGAATCCAAATACCCATCTTGATGTAATTTTGTCAAACGTTTCTCATTGACATGACCTAGCCGGTGATGCCAAAGTTGGGTGTGGTATGAGTCATGTAAATTAACTTTGTTATCAATTGCCATTACTTGGTTTGTGTAGTCTAACACATAAAGGTCGTTATATAACTGTGCCCTACCAAAACAAATGCTATCTTTATAAAAGTAGCAACATTCATTTCCAAACATGAATATTAATCCATAAGTATCTAATCTGGATACTGAAATAATGTTTTTGGTTACAGAGGGTACATAATAACATCCTTTCAAAACCAAGACCATCCCGGTAGGCAATGTGAGGTGGTAGTCCCCGACAGCTACAGCAGCAAGTCTGGCTCCGTTGGCTGCTCGTAGATCTATCTCCCCTCGATCAATCTTCCTGAATCTACTTGGTTCCTGTATTTGGATACAGATGTGAGCACCACAAGCAGTATCTAATACCCAATTAGTAGAAACAGATAGATTGCATTTGATAACAAATGCAACTGAAGCTTCCCCTTGCTTCCTCGACTAGGTGCAGTTTTTCTTCCAGTGACCCTTCTTGCCACATGCGAAACAAACATCATCTTGTTCCTTTGCCTCCCCTTTGATCTTCCTTTTCTTGGAAGGCCTTGAAGAAGCTTTGGGATTAAAGCTCTTCGCCTTCCCTTTCCTTTTATTCACCATAAGGACAGAGGTTTTTTCACGCTTCATGTCATTGTCCACTTGGCGAATGAGGATAAGAAGATCAGATAGAGACTTCTCAATATTGTTGATGTTGAAATTAACAACAAAGTTTGAGAAGCTCTGGGGGAGTGATGCGAGAATGAGATCGGTACCTAGTTATTCAAGGAGTTTAAACCCTAGAACCTCCAAGCGCTCAATGTAGCCAATGAGCTTGACTACATGAGGACCAGCTGGGGAACCCTCTCCAAGATTTCTCTGAAACAGAGCCTTGGAGATCTCAAACCTTTTCTGTCTTGCTCTCTCCTGGTATAAACCACGGAGGTTCTCGAGCATGCTGTAGGCATCCATGTCTTCATGAGACTTCATGAGCTCACTAGACATAGATGACAGCATCAAACATTGAACGTCGAGAGCATCGTTCAAATGTTGATCATAGACTAGGAAAACTTCATCACTTGCCCCTGGGGCAGGAGAATCAGGAAGTGAGGACTCCAGCACATAAAACTTCCGTTCATGGCGTAGGATAACCCGAAGGCGCCTAAACCATTCCTGAAAGTTACTGCCGGTGAGGATGTTGTCTTTATCCAGAATTGATCGCAGAGAAAATGTGGTTGATGTGTTTGTCATTTTGATTCTACAATTTAAAAGAGAAGATTCATCAGTACTTTCTTGATTACATTTTATGAGAAATAATAAATTTTATTAAGTCTCCCACTATTTTATCAAATCCCAATGGCCCTCACCATTGAACTCGGAATGTCCAGTTGCTTTGACATTCTAAGGGCAAGGATCCATATTTACTTTTGCATAACCCCAACAAGGGTTGGTCAAGCTATTTAAAGGTATTTAGGTAGGCGGGTCTTTACCAACTGTGAGCTTACAGTTCCTTGATCTGTTGAGTGGACACCCCAATCCTGAAATCCTGACTTGGATTTCCTCAACTCCTGCCTCCAATATTACATCAAGTCTAGCAAGGGATACTTCTCTTGATGTAATATGGTTAAGTCAACCCGAAACCTTTCATAAGGACTTCCTTTATAAAAGTAAGTATCCCAACAAGGGTTGGTCAAACACATAGTTTTATTGAGTCTTTCCCTTAATCAAGTAACAGAAGGCTTGGTCTTACTTAATATGGTATTTGAGGGATTTTATTCTTTATGCGAATCTTTGCATTATCACATGCTTGTTAATATTAAGTTATTCTTGCTTAAGTGATTAACCATGTTCCGATAATGTATACGCATAGACCGGTTTTTATTTTATTCCATCTTTGCATGCTTGTTCATTTTATTAATTATGTGATCGCGACAAGACATGCATAATATATAAACCATGAAATCAGACAGAAATAAAATAAGATGGCATGATCATGAGCTTCTATTTGGTTAGCTTATCTAGCGGTTTTGATAAGCTTACCCTGACCTAGGGAAAACACCTTGAACCTGATGGTTCATGTTTTGCAGCTCCCACTTGTCCACCTTTGTATCTTCTTGTGTCGGTTTCGCCTCGGCTTCGGGATTTGAACCGTCTCCTCTGGCTTGCGAGATCCTCCATTACATGGGTTTACATTAAAGAAACCATGGGCACGCAGGCCCTACATTTTATTGGAAGAAGGCTCGCAGGCCAACAAATTTAAATTAAATAAATTTAAATGAAACCATACACATACAAAGGGTCTTTGGTCTATCTCATGATCATCCATAGTATGCAACAACATTTACTCATATTTAGAATTCAAATTCTTTTAATCGTTTTATTTAAGATAAGACGCGCTCGAATTCAATTAATTATGATCTTATAATTAATCAATTCTTTATCTTAAATTCCTTTCTGAATTTCCTTGATATTCTTCTCATCCATATTCCTTGTACGGGTCTTTGTACATTGGAGGAAACCTGGTGAAATTCCATTTCTGGAAAGTACACGGCGTGTAGTTTATAATTACACGGCATGTATTTTTCTTTTCACCCTTTGTCCAAAGTACGCGCCGGGGCTTTGGCGTGTTTTTCTATACTTTGGAAATTTTAGAGTACATGGCATGTAGATGAATCATACACGGTGTGTACTTCCTTATTACGCGGTAACCGGCCTGGCGATCCCTTATACGCGGTACGCGACTTATCTTTGTACACGGTTTCACCTGGGTCGGAACGGACTACACGGCGTGTTGTTCCAACATACACGTCGTGTATTCCGGTTTCCACGCGCCGTTCTATTCTGGTCAACACGGCGTGATTAAAACTTAGGCATAATCAATTCACACGACGTGGTTTGGCGGACCAGTGCCGGTTCGTTGAACCTAAGTACACGACGTGTAGTTTTAATTACACGCCGTGTAATCCCGTGTTGTACAGACAGAAAGAGCGGCTCCTCCGGATGAGTTCCTCGTTTTTATTTTAATCAAAATTAAAATTAAAAGGTCGTTTCTGTGATATGAATCGAGAAACGAAGGAGGAAGAATATATCTCGTTAATTCAGATTTATAGAATAATTTATTTCGAATTGAATCAAATATGAATGCGTAAATTATCAACGAAAATTAAATAACTATAATCAACGTTGTAACCTCGCTCTGATACCATTTGAAGGTTCCGGGCGCAGCAGAAGCACGTGGGTGGATGTGCCCACTTGGCTTTTTTTCATTAGCAATGATCAATCCGAGATCAATACGATGATAAACACCAGTCTCCACGGATCGAATCACAGAAAAAGACAAAGAAGATGGTTTTTCCCGGAACCACAAACAAGGATCGTTACAGGTTGATTAAAATTAATTTAATTAATTATAAAGAAATACCTTTTGGGTGTTCTTTCTTCGTTGATGTTCTCAATCACGTTGTCAATGTGATCCGTCATTGCGTCGCAGAAGCCAAGTGTAGACTCCCTCTAGCGGTGATCCACACGTGTACCTCGTATCTCTGGACGTCGCCAAAAGATTCTCCGGGTGCTAGCGTGGAGAATCCTTTGCTTGCGTTGTCCGCCTTTTATTGTCTTGATCCGATGGAAGAGGATCTCTCTCGGTCTTGAGAGCGTTCATGGAGGAAGAGGTTCTTTCGGCCTTGAAAGACTTCTCCAGAGATGTTGTGCACAACGATTCTCTTGTATATGAAAATAGTTGGGGTTGTGAGGATATTTATAATCGGGTGTGTGGGGTTATAGAGTTATGTCAATAAATAAACGCGTTACGTGTTTTATTTATTTCATTGACTCTTTATTTAAAACCCCATGTCGAATAAATAATTCCTTGACATGCGCCCACGCTGATTATAATAAATATCATTTAAAACAATATTATATCCTCAAAATCCTAACTAAAAAAAAACTACACGGAGGGTATTAATAAATACACGGCGTGTACTTGTTTTTCATTGAAAACTACACGGTGTGTACATTAAATGTACACGGCATGTATATCTTGTTTTCATTTATTCATTTCCTTTCCAAAATAAAACTACACGACATGTAATAATAATACACGACGTGTACTTGTTTTATTTTCTTTTTCCTCCATCATTTATAACAACTTAGGCTTCCTTGAATAATTATTAAACCGCGTACGAGAATAATCTTTATTCAACTTGAGATACTTGGATACACTTAGTGTGTGACCCTCTAGGCCTCTTTCTCGTTGGCATTAGGCGGGCTTGCCTAAAGTCCAAGATTACTGTCTAGCAACGGGTCAAGGCACCCAAGAGAAAGAATTTTACGCCGCATTGACGTATCACCTCATACGAGCGCTTACTGGGTAATTTAATCCCTTTGTCTCAATATCTCATCTAGCAGGTTTCATGGCAGTGTCATAAACCTATATGCTTGATATGTCGTTCTTTGACTACCTGAAATAAACTCATCGTTTACACCATGGCCATGGAATTTAATGCGACAGTTCTATTTCAATCAAAGGGCCGAGATATCAACTTCCATAAATGGAAGGGACAAATCCTTCCTTGATTATCCATTAACAACATGTCACTCGTGACGCACCCAACGTACCCTACTTCCCGCCAACTATCTGTGTGACGGTTTTCGTCAGTAAATCTAAGTGCGCGAGTCATGACATGAGTTAATGATAATCTTCCAGTCCAAGGACCATTACACACGCTCGTAGATAGCAATATCCGATGACACCAAGACATGCGGAATTACTACTGGCGGGTCTGTTCTCATAACCTCCCATCTTGGAGATTACCAAGTGCGAACTCCATGAGAGAGAGCCTCGTCTTCTTATGAGTACTCGCACATGAAGGTCTGTATACTATGTTTCCTATCATAGTATGTCATCCAACCGCAGAACTTTATTTAAGAATATTGTTATAGCATTTCAAGGTTCTCATCATAGCGGGGATCTGCTATGACCTTATTAATGCAACAAATATTTCAGGACATTATTATATTATAGTCATGCAGAACAATGAACAATATATAACAAGTGAACATTTATGTAATCAAAGTACAAAACAGTTGGTTCTGAGGACACCAACCCTTACATCTTTCTTATGTGGTTTGTCCATCATGGATTTTGGGAGAGCTTAAGGGGTCTCGGGGTCCCTACTGAGTATCGTATACTCACCACTACACGGGCTATGACTGCACTATATTGTGTTGGATGCAAACAACGGACATCACTGATCGAGGTGGAGGCTTGTGCAGCTGGACGGTACCCGTAGAAAGACCACTTGGCGAGACATACACGGAGCGGATGGCCGGACCCGAGGTGCTGAGGAGGCCATCTGTACCCACCCTTCAGATGGGATTCCCAGAGGAAAACTAAGTGGTTACTATTTTACTTTAATACAATTGTACTATCTTTTCAGTTGTACTATACTTACAGTTAGGCTTGTATTTATGGCCCCTTTCCATTCAGAACTTACTTTTGTATTCAGTATTACTTAGTTCTTTCTTCTGTTGTGTACTTTGTTGTGTTTGTTTACTTTTATAAATTCAATTCCTTCCCTTTTTATCGGTATTTATTCCTTTTGATGTAGTCGACAGCCTCTCGCCTATGGAAGGCGGGTTTGGGGTAGTGACGTTACGGGCCCCGAGAACGGGTCATGACAAATTGGTGTCAGAGGTGTCGGTTCTACTGCAGAACATAGGACTCTGATCTGTCTTGTTGTTAAGCAATAGTGTTAAGAGTATTGAGTGTGGTTTTCAATCTAGGGTGTCCAGTGTAGATACGGCGGCTGAGGTATCCATACACCAAGACCCTGGCCTTTAATTTCCGACCTAGTGCATGAAAAAATTGATGGTGTGTGTGTTTCCATTGAAAAGTTTTCTTTCTGATTACTCTTTGTAAGCTCACTAGGTATAATGTTTTAACCGTGGGGCACCTGTTTCTTTTCAGGATGGCCCCACAAAGGCAACCATCTAGGGTTCCGAGTTATGTACGACATGGTATCCCACCGAGCGATGAGGCCTCAGTGCAGGGCCACATCACAGTGGAGGCACCAGCGGTACCACTACCTACGGGTCCACTGATACCACCATCCCTAGCAGCAGAGGGTGCACGCCGCTTGAGTGCATTGCATGAGTTCCAGTATTAGAGGCCTTTCATGTTCTAGGGAGAGACGAACCCACATACAGCAGAGGATTGGATGGAGGCTATCATCAAATTTTTCAGATTGGTAGGGACACCATCCAACCTTATGGTGATCGTTGCCGCGAGTATCCATCACGCAGCAGCAGGTATATGGTGGAGATTAATTGATTAGGTGCATGACGAGTAATATTTAATTTGGATAGTTTTGGAGAGTCTCTTCCACTCAGAGTTTTCTCCAGCCACCCTTCAAGCTGTGTGGATTCAGGAGTTACTTCATCTACAGTAGGGAAGCATTACAGTATCTCAGTACTCAGTGTGGCTCACTAACCCCTCATGATACTCCATAAATATTGTACATGACCCATTATTTAAGGACCAGACCTTTTATTAGGGACTCATACATGAGATCATGGCTTCAATGATCTCCCTCAGTATTCCGACGCTGGCGTTAGTACTGGAGTGAGCTCTTCTTGTGGAGAGAATTCTTATTGAGCCGACACCTGCTACGAGACAACCGTAGGACGACACATAGTGGAGTCTTCTGCAGCTGGCAGTAAATAGTTCACCCAGAGGTCGAAGCGGACCAGGCCATCTAGTGGGTGACCTCATGATATAGGTTCGGTTGTGCGGGGAACACGAAACTGAGCCATCTATACGAGGAGAAGACAGTGATATGCATACGGTGGGCAGGGTCGCATGGCTCAAGACTGCCCGACTCACCATGAAGACGAGTAGAAGATAGTAGAGGGACCTCCCAAGTAGAGGGAGAGGTTCGACCATGGTGGTCCTCTTGGACTAGGCAGACGAGGCGTAGGAGATGGCCGAGCAGCAGGTGGTAGATGACGTTTTGAGGCTCTACCACCACCACCACTAGGAGGACCACCCCGACGACAGGGGAAGGCTCAGCTCCAGGAAGACGAGGCCTACGACCATGGATTACCTAAGATGATTCGAGATACTAAAGGTGTATAATCCACCCTTGTTGTAGTACTTATAGACACAGGTGCGAGTCATTCTTTTACTACTGCTGCCATTGATCATATCTCGGAGATTCTGACAGAGTCATTGGCTCGATCCTTATAGATAGAGACTCTTACAGGAGTAGACTCGAAGATTACGCACTGGTTCCAGTAGTGTGAGCTTACTCTAGGAGGCGAGATCTTCGGATGGGTTCTTCTTGTCGCAGCGTCGAGGCATTACGATGTCATCTTGTTTATGGACTGTTTTTCTACATTCCATGCTGAGATCTAATTCATTAGTCGCAAAGTGCGGTGTGTCTGCGCGAAAGGGACCAAGTTCACCTTCACCAGAGAGAAGGGAGCCTTTTCAGTGTAGGATGGACTTATGAGGAGGAGAGAGAATTTTATCACACATAAGTTGGTTAGTCTAGTCCTTGGAGCGGTTGATGTGCGGAGTCTGATTTTTCTTGTTGTGGTGGATCAGTATACGGATTTCTTTCCTGATGAAGTTTTGGGACTACCTCTTCAAAGAGTGGTAGACTTATAAATAGTCATGTACCTTGGTAAAACACTGATATCTACTCCATCACATCATATGGCTCCCGCCGAGCTTTGTGAGCTGCGGGTATAGCTGGAGGACTAATAGGTGAAGGGATTTATCCGACCTAGTGTTTCACCATGGGCATCTACGATTTTTTTCGCCAAGAACGTGGATGGGAGCTTGCGACTCTGTGTCTACTACCATCTCCTGAATCAGTTGACCATGAAGAACAATACCCACTCCTGAGGATTTATGACCTCTTTGATCAGATCAAGGGAGGACGATGGTTCTTGAAGATAGACCCCATGTCAGGTTATCACCAGCTCAGAGTTCAAGATAAGGATGTGCAGAAGATGGCCTTCAGGTGTCGGTATGGCCACTAAGAGTACATTGTTATGACCTTCGGCATAACCAATGCTGCAGTGGTGATCATTTGTCTCATGAACATGATCTTCCAGCCTTACCTCAATCGATTTGTCATAGTTTTTGTCGACGACATACTAATTTACTCGAATACTGGGAAGGAGCATGCCTACAACTTACAGTTTGTACTGGATACACTCTGAGAGAACCAGATTGATGATATGATCTCAAAGTGACAGTTTTGGATTCGAGAGGTTCATTTCTTGAGACATGTCATCTCAGAGTTTGGAGTTGCAGTGAATCCAGCAAAGATTGAGGAAACACATTATTGGGAGCCACCGAGGAGCCTGACGGAGGTGCAGAGTTTTCTGGGTCTCGATGGGTACTATCAGAGATTTGTTCCAGACTTCTCAAGAGTTGCAGCACCACTCTTTTATTTGATGAAGAAGGTTAAAACCTTCGTGTCGTCACATATATGCCAACAAATCTTTTAAGATATGAGACAGAGATTGACCAGTGCACCCATCTTGAAGCTACCGGAGGAGGGCGTTGTGTATGTAGTTTTTTGCAACACATCAGGGACCAGACTCATGTGTGTCCTGATGCAGGAGCGAGAGGGGATCCCATATGGTTCTTGGCATTTGAGACAACATGAGCAGAACTACGCTACCCATGACTTGGATTTAGCAGTAGTGGTCTTCACCTTGAAGATGTGGCAGCACTATCTGATGGGTGAGTGCTTTATAGTCTACTCTCACCACCAGAGTCTCAAGTACATCTTCTCGCAGAAGGACCAGAACCTGAGACAACAATGATGGCTTGAGATCCTATTGGATAATAACTTTGAGATTTTCTATACTCCTGGTAAGGGGAACATTTAGCTGATGCTCTCAGCAGGAGATAATGCATTCAGCTGGTAAGAGAGGTGACATAGCAACTAGCCGCATTGTAGATATCCTTTGTGGATATAGATAGAGCAGCATTTCTTTAGTTTCTCATAGTCACTCCTACCCCTCTTCAGCATGTCAGAGAGGCACAGCGTGGGGACATTGACTGTGAGACGCAATGTGCTCAGATATCCACTGGGCAGGCGGCTGATGGATTTTATGAAGGAGGGGAGCACATCATCCTCTTCAGGGGACGTACTATGGTACCAATTGCACTATAGAAGGAAGTGTTGAGGTAGTTTCAAACATCCCCTATAGTGGTTCATCCAAAAGTGGCGAAGATGTATCAGGACCTCAGACGACAACACTGCTGGCCAAGTATGAAGAAGGCCGTAGTAGAGTTACTATCACGATGCCTCACTTGTCAGGAAGTGAAGGCAAAGCACCAGGTACCATCAGGCTTGGTACAATCCTTAGAGATACCATAGTGGAAGTGGGATGAGATATCCATGTATTTCATGACAGGGCATCCATGTACATCCAAAGGACACGACTCTATCTGGGTGATCGTAGACCGACTCACCAAGTCAGCCCACTTCCTACCAATCAGAGACCAAGTCTTAGTAGAGATCATGGAACACATCTACGTTCAAGAGATCATATGAATTCATGTTGTTCCATCCTCTATAATTTCCGATCGCAATGCTTGATTCACTTCCTGGCTATGAAAGGGGTTACATGAGGATTTTGGGACGCAACTATGTCTTAGCACTGCCTTTAATATTCAAACAGATGGCTAGGCAGAGATGATCATTCGAAATCATGTGGAAATGATTTTTGAAAGTTTCCTCAACATTGGTCATAGTTGGGAAGATCAATTACACTTGGTGGTGTTTTATTACAAAAATAGTTACCACTCCACCATCGGGATGGACCCTTACAAGGCACTATATGACCGAACTTGTAGATCGCCTTTGTGCTGGACTGACCCATGGAAGTAAGTACATGTAGGACCAGAGATGGTTCAGGCTATGATGGAGAAGGTGCAGATCATCCAAGAGATGATGAAGACTGCACAGAGAAGACAGATATCCTCTACTGATAAGATATGGAGACCACTAGAGTTTGAGGACGGTGACCACATCTTCCTATGGTTCTCACCTTGATGAGGTCTATGAAGATTTGATCGGGGTAGCAAGTTATCTTTGCATTTCATCGGACCTTTCCATGTCCTCAACTGAGTAGGTGAGGTGTCTTACCACCTGGCCCTTCCACCTCAGTAGCACCGGGTGTATGATGCCTTCCACATATCTCAACTGAGGAGATACATGCACGACCCGTCCTACAAAATCGACCACAGGGAGCTGGACATTGATGACAGGGCACCATTCATGGAGGTCTAGGTGGAGGTCGAGGATCGACATCAGTGGGTCCTAGTTGGATTGTCTATTTCTCTTGTGCACGTTCGTTGGCATCACAGAAACCTACAGAAGAGCACATGGGAGCAGGAGGCTCACATGCATGCTCAGTACCCACTTTTGTTTCAATAGTGTATAGTGTAGCTTTATGGGTACATAAAGCCCTGATATGGGTTAATTTAAAGACCCAGAAATTTCATGGAATTTTTTTCTTAATTCTTTGGAATTTTACGAGTCCTCAGTTTCTGACGGTGCCTGATTCCAAGGGCCGGTATGCACGAAATCAATATCTTATGTTTTGTTTGGGTACGTTCAGTAAACGTATGTGCATGTTTTTCTATATTTTTAAATGGTGCTCAGAATTGAAATATGAGGGCAGCGATGAACTCACAGCACTGGTATTCGCTTAAGGGGACCTTTACCGTAGTTGCGTTTTATTTGGAGGAGAAGTTATTTTTAGTGGATTTATATTAAATTAAATAAAATTTGTGTACACAAATTTATTTTTTAAGAGTTGTTTATTTCTTACAAGGGGGAGTTATAGGTGGGTCCCACACCCACATGACCTCCCATGAGAGGATAATGTTTGGTGTGGTGCACATGAGACCTTAACCATTCAAGTTCCCTTAAACTCCCCATTAACTCCCATTCATTTAATTTGACAACTCCCCTCTTTTAATGAGAACACTCCACCTCCTCTCTTTTGAATTTTATACTATTAACCTCCTCTTAATTAATGCCAAAAACTAGGATTAATTATATGCCACATTTAATTAATCTTTGAATTATTTTGAATCAATTTTAATTGCTGATCAATTCTATTAATGTCGGGTAGCTTCTATAATATTTTCTTGGAATATTTTTCGGTGGAGAAACCTCTGGAGTATTTGAAGAAGGTGTTCCTCTCTCAACGAAGAACATTTAATCTATCCAAAGAAGAACTCAAGGCTTGCGACTATCGTCTTCTTCATTCTTCTACCTCCGCATCCAGGAAGAAGACTCTGCCCATGAGGAACGTCGACAACGATTCCTCCTCGGATGCGTCCTGAGGTCAACTAATCGACGTCATCTTCGAATCCTCTTCCCACGACACGAAAAGTGAGCATCAGAATAAAGGTAAGGGGTTTGATATAATTTTATGTGAATCAAATTATATTTCTCCCTTGATGAATGCTTGTTTTCTCTTTGGCCAATTGATATCGCCTATCGCGGAGGGCGCAGACCGAACAAACATGGCCCAACGACCCTCTGATGGTTCTTGAATATTTTGGCGGGGGAAACGGGAGGCGGTGGAGACAGTAGGTGGTGGCCACCGGAGGCAGTGGGGACCGGAGGTGGTGACCATGTGGAGGAAACCACGGCCCAAATCCGTGGGCCGCTCGGCAGAAGAACCAAACCGGCCGACCGTAGCGGGCCGGGATGGAGAACCGCGATCCCATTAAGGTGTCGCGCTTTGGAGAACCACAACCCACGATCCATGGGAAGCTTCAGTAGCGATCTGGTGTGCCGCCTGCAAGCCAAGTTGAAGGACGCCACGACACCCGCAGGTGCTGTGTGGGAGAACCATGGCCCACACGTGCGGGCCGCTCGCACTGGGAAGACCAGTCAGATAGAATGGGTGGTGCCACTCGGTGCCAATGGTTCGGGAAACCGGGGAGCCGTAACCCCCTCCCCCCCCCCCCCCCCCACCTGCACTTATCACCTGGCCGGGATGATCCAGGGCCCACCGCGGGCCTGGTCGCGCCCCGTCGGGCCATGTCGCGCACAATGGGCCAGGTCCCGCCACGCCGGGTCGGGCCGCGCCACACCGGGTCGGGTCTCTTCCCACCGGGCAGGGCCGCACCCCACCAGGCCTATCTGTGCTCCATCAGGCCAGGTCGATCCCTCTTCCATGTTGTACCCACCGAACCAAGTCGGGCCAACCCGCCAGCCCACTGGGCTTGACGGGCCGCGCCCGTTTCACTTAAACGTGAATAACATTAAGACAGCTCGTCTGATCGACGCGCCGTCTGCGGCACTAGGATGCTCATCATGAGATGGTCCTTTTTAGATAAACTATGTTAGTTTTGGACGACTTTAATAAATGGACAGTTTTGGAAGGATAATAACTTAAATTGGGCCCCTGGAATGGAAAAGCCAATATCTCTCAGACCGGACGTCCGATTGACGCACCATCTATCGTGTTGGGTTCCTTTTAACGAGACGGAAGTTCGAGATACATCAACTATGGACTTCATGATAGTTGATGTGTCGACGACCTTGGATCGAGGATCGGAAAATCCCATAATCGAGTTTGTTGTGTGCGTGAACCCTAGAGCTGGATGTGACTGCGACAACTACCATACTAGAATCCTCCGTGGGTTTAACGATGATGACAACTGTACTGAATTCCTCCGTGGGTTCGACTGCGATGACCACTGTACTTATATCCTAAGAGGGTACGATAGTTTGACATCTGTACTAGTATCCTATGTGGGTCCGATAGAGTATCTGGTCTAGAATCCTACGTGGGTATGACAGCTTACCTGGTCTAGTATACTACGTGGGTCCGGCAACATAGATGAATCTGTGACTACATCTAATCATCTCTATCTCTATACGAAAGATATAAACCTCTGTGAGTTGTGTGTTGACAATCAATCATTATCATATATGTGATTGACTTTCTTTCCTATGTGGACTGGGTTGTGCTTGGGCTTGAGAGTTGGAGTCAAACTGTGATTGATGACTTAGGTATTTGTATGGGCATATACCTAAGTAGAGTTGGATGATACTTCTTGATTGTATCTTTATTCAATGGTTTATCCTTCATGGATTATGGGAGACCTTCGGTGGTCTCGGGGTCCCTATTGAGAATAATATACTCACCCCTGTATAGGCTATGCCCGCACTACGTTGTGTTGGATACAGACGATGGACAACCCTGATCAAGGTGGAGGCTTGTAGAGCTAGATAGTACCCATAGGTGGACCACTTGGCGAGACGTACACGGAGCAGATGACCCAACCCGAGGTGTTGAGGAGGACATATGTACCCACACTTTAGGTGGGATTCCCAGAGGATGACTCATTGGTTACTATTTTACTTTACGACAATTGTTCTAGATTTTCAGTTGTACTGTACTTACTGTTGGGCTTGTATTTCTGGCCCCTTTCCTTTCAGCACTTACTTTTGTATGCAGTATGACATAGTGATTTCTTCTGATGCGTACTCTATTGGGTTTGTTTAATTTTATATAGGTAGGCCTTCCCTTTTTATCGGGATTTATGCCATTGGTGCTAGTCGTCAGCCCCTGGCCACTGGAAGGCGGGCTTGGGGTTGTCACGGCACAGGCCCCGAGGATAGGTCATGATGATCAATGTTTATAAATGGTGAGTGCAATGGAATTAAAATATACTCTTAATTTTATATATGAATTAGTTGGTGAGTATCTAGGTTTAAAATGATAAAAATTGTTATTTCTATGTTTTTACCATATTTTTATGTTATTTTCATGTAATTCCATGTTTTCATGATTATAGTGAATTTTTAATGTATTATTCACTTTTATAATATTATCACATGTTTTATAAAAATTCATATTTTTTTATGGTTTATTTATTTTATGTATCCTTTAATATCATGATTTTATATCTGGTTTCCCCATAAATTATTATCACTATTATCAAAGATCCATTGGTATTTTATTATTGAATTTAGATCATTCTCGTGTTCTTATTTTCTATAATATAATCCATTATGATGTGTCTTTTTTCCATTCTGAAGTTTTGACCATTCCCCATTGAGATGCTTTAAATCCCTTCATTTTGAATAAGATTTATTCACATAATATGTATAGAAAGGGGTATAGGATCATGATAATCGGTAATTTTTTCACTTGATATTAAATTAGTTGTTTATGTTGTTAATCTTCAAGACATGAATCACTTTAGTTTTTGGGTTATGTGAATATTGTGAGATATATTATTGAAATATAAAGATTAATGTATTATATAAATCATGTTTCTCTTGGGTCACATCAGATTCTATTAGGATAGTGTTTATTTATTTTATTGATTAGTTTATATATTTCTATATATTAGTTAATTTACCCTTTTTGTAAGGGTTAGAGATATTTTTGTAAAAAAACGGAGTTGATTAAATCTAAAGGATGGATTCTGGAAAATCTAGTCATTTTTGGAGAAAGTTGTTTTACTAGAAATATATCTATATCATGATTCTAGAATGTTGATTTAGATATGTTATATATTTACCTAGGGGAAATCACTCGTAAAATGATTGGTTGGTAATTGAATTGATTATCAACATTATGCACTATGAGTGGGACTTAAAATTAAAAGATGGATAGACACTCTCAAGGGATATTTATTGGTTGACCATAAAATGATTATTAATCACATATACATATTTATTCTCTCGTCACATTGTTTAATTGTGATGAGAATCATAATTTATCCAACATAATGTATGCTATATAGAACCAATAGAGTTATAAAATTAAAATGGTGTGAAATATTTTTAATGAAAATTTCCTTAGAGATTACATCATAGTATTGAAATTTCATATTAATATACACAAATAATTTTTTATTTTATCATTACCATTTTGTTTTTATTATTTAGTTGAATAATGGTCTAGAAAATGGAGTTGTGAATGTCATGTAGCTAAAAAATACTATGAAGAATATATGGGACAAAAAAATTCCTATACATATTAATGATAATTTTGTTAATATCTTAGTAGAACATATATATTGTGTTCCTCAATAAACTCATAGATACTTCTATCATTTAATACTAAATAAAAATATGAAAATATAATTTAACTAATGGGATGATGTAATGGCCCACAATTTTGGATTATTAAAATGAAATTCCAAAATCAAAATTTTTTTTCAGACACTACAGTAAACATAATAAAAACAAAAATTATTTCAAATAAATTATTTAAAAATAAATATTAAACAATAATATGGAAAGAAATTAATATTTATTACATCTAGAAAATAAATAATTTATGTGTGTAGCCATTTAAAAAAGTTATTTTAAATGAAATAAATTAACATTATTTTATATATTTTCAACAAAAATAAATATTTCAAAATTTTATAATTTGACATTTTTATGAAAAATATCATATTTTAATTCCTCTCATTAAAATTTTATTTGGATTTTTTTTTCATATTCTTAAAATTATAATTTTTATCTGAATTGTAAAAATAAATTTTTTATAAATGAAATCACATTTTAGAAAATAATATATTATATGAATTCATTGAATACATTTGAAACACATTATTATAAATGTTTTTATTCTAATTTTTAATTATTCATTTTAAAATATTATGTAGATTTTATTAACAAATGCTCAACATCGTGAAACGTTGTTTGGAATTTAATGAATATTGTTTTTAAACTATTTTTAAATTTTTCATAATATAATCAAATGAATTATTTTAATTCCTTTACGGTTACATAGATACACGTTGAGTTATTATAAAGGTTCCAAATTCATTTTATTTAATGAAATTAATAAATCTATCTTAAACATAAATAAATGTTCATAGATATGAACTTTTTTCATAATATGGGTTTATATTCTATAAATTCACTTTAATTTACCAATAAATAGAAACCAAATATGAAAAATATATATATATATTTAATTTTATAATTTTACTTCTATTTATATTATTAAATTTAATTAATGCATAAAAATACATGTTTTTTAGGATTAATGTTTACTATTATGATAATGGTGAAAAAATTATTTTAAAGTTAATATTTTATTACGATAAAGGAAATTATAAAAAAAATTAAATACCTCAAATTGGTAAACTAATATGAATAATGAACATATAAATAAATATAATAGCACTTATTTAGTTGTAAAAAATTGTAAATTAGAATAAGAATAAAAAATTGAAAAAATTTAATTTTCTAAGAAATTATTTATTTATACCCATTATGTGTTTTAAATTACATATAATTATAAAATATTTTAAATTTTAATTGTAATAAATATATGTGAAATTTAGTTCTATATATACCTTATTTGGTTATATGGTTTATGTTATAGTCTTAATAAATCATTAAATCACATAGTCCAAAACATCATATGTAGTTTAATAGTAATAGAAAAAAACGTAAAGTATTATAGGTAAAAATACCTTTTACATGTTTAAAAAGTGTTTGGAAACACGCGGTAATGACTTTTTAGACCCGAAGACACACCATGATAAATAATTTCTAAAATAATTTTCCATTACCATGGAATAGTGTCATGTAATTGTTGAAATAGAAGGGGAATTTCTCAAATATCCATTTTCCTCTCTTATAAAATTGGATTACACACACAATTTCACACAATAGACTACCTTTATATATAATACTTCCACTTCTACCCTAATACAATCTATATAACTCCCTCCCCTGAAAATAAAATAATGGTCACTTATAGTAAGAATATGCAATTCAATTTCTAGGGGAACCCAAAAGTAATCAAATCATGTCTCTAACATAAGTGTTTTGTAAATATAATATTAAATTCTAAACCCTAATCGACAAATATATCACCCCCATAAAAAATTATTAATTCATACTCACTATTATACATACATGTTTTCATAGTATTATTACAACCATTATTTCCTTCCTTCTCATTCATGTGTAAAAACAAGTGAACATTCTTTGTGTGTTATGAAAAATAAAACATCCCCAGAATGATAACATTTGTTTTTCATTACTGAATTAAATTGATAGTATTAATGGTGGTTATAATGAATAAATATGATATATCTTTTATATTTATGATTTCAACATCCTAGGTAAATAAAGAATATTACATTTTCATATTTATTTATATTTTTGAACTAAATATTAATTTTATATTAGAGGGGATTCTTTGTTTTATGGTTTACATGATACACAAAAACAAGTTTCTTTGATGTCTAATGTTTCCCACAATGTTGAGTCATACTGAAAAATAATAATACTATATTCTTATTTTAAATGGTAGTTAATGCCTAGCTATTTTAATTGTGGGAATGAATAGGACTAACTAAAAAATCATTATACAAGTTTTCTAAATGTTTTTACATTGATCCAATAAATATAGGTAGCCTAAAATTCGAATTAATCTAATTTGAATCATAAATACTCTTATATTCTTTAATAGGCCAATTTATCACCTTTTAATGGAGAACCCGCTTTAAATCTTGTTTTGGTAACTTTTATATGTTATTTTTGACATAATAAAATTATTATTTAGAATTGGGACATCAAAATTTACTTTAGGTAAATTTTGGGTATTTTTCTAATAAAATTAATTTTTAATGAATTGTGAAAAATACTATATTTTAATTCAAATATTTTTTTTATTCTAATTTATTTATTTGTTTAGATTATCTTTTAAATTGTTTTTAAGTAGTAATTAGATTCTATTTCCATCACTTAATCCAATTTTGTTCATTGGAAGTAATTTTACCTTGAAAACGGACATTAACAAGTGTTCATCTTTGGATAATTATTTTTTCTTTAAAACCGACTTTTGGTTTTGACAACAAGAATTATTTTTAACTTAATTAATCAAATTTTATGTTTTTAATTTGGTAAAATAGCCATAATATTTGAATTAGGAATATCAAATATAGCTTAGGATAAATTTTTGGTATTGTTTCTGAAAAACATCAATTTTTGATTAATAGTGAAAACAGTGAGTAATAGTTAAAAAATAGGCTTTTTCATTTAAATGAAATTTTTCCGCTTTTATGAATTGAAATTAAAAAATCTGAAATATATTGTTGTTATTATTATGTAAAATTTGTTTCAAATAGATGAAAATAATTTTTTGGTCAATAGTAACTTTTGACTTTTATTTACTGCGGTTAATGGTAAATAGGGTAATTCAATTTGAATGAAATATTATAATAATATAAAATCACCTTTAACATTTTTTTGAAAATTTTTGGATGAGTAATGGCCGACCAAGGAAATATTTCATTGATTCATGTTTTTTTGAAATCCACATGGGTAAGATAATGATATTAATAACTTTTTATTTAATGTTAAAATAAAAATAGCTTAAACATATATTTTTTTTCTAAAAGAATTTTAATGTGGGGTAATATAATTGACATATTTAACTATAAATATTCATTAGAAAAATAAAACTATTTCCTATATTATGGTATTTCTCTTATAAATTTTAGTAATCAAATAAATAAAATTATTTATGACACAATAATGAAGCAGTGTTTACCTCATTAATGAATGGTTTAAATAAATATGATTATAAAGAATAAAATAACATCCAAAACCTTTCTAATTAATATTTTATTATTTTTTTAGACCACGAGTCATCTTATATTCTATTTTAATAAGTTTTGGGGACTTTAGAAACCGAAAATCATTATACAATAAAATAATATTCTCACACTTTCTATAAGAGCCCCTCCTCCTCCTTATAAAAAGCCCTCACCTCTAACCCATTACTCACAACTCTCAAGAACCATGTCTCATCCAACCAATACCCTAATAAGCTCCCAATATCCATCTATTCCTCCAATAATCATTACTTTAGGGATAAGGCACTTCAAGAAACCTTTTTGGTTCAAACTAAAGGGAGTTACCCGATTTAAAAGTTAACGTCATCTCTTAAGTTCTTTTGTTTTATTTTACTTCTTCAAACAGCTAAACTATATTTATTCCTTTCTCTTTTAAAGATAAAATTATCCTCAATATACTAGGTTTTTTTATGAGATGTATTCAAACTACACTTACACACACCTTTATCTAATGGGTAAAAAACATACTATTTCTGTGGTTGACAAACTAACGCCTCACGAAACGATGACTGTTTAATCTTCACCTACAACCTATTAGAGTGGGAATTATTATAAAACTATAATTATATATGATATATATAAAATTTATTTTTTCTCTATGATTCTGTAATTTTTATTTACGAACATAACTTTATTCTTTCCAATATATGTATATACGATAATTTCATTTGAGGAATTGCGGACTACCGCCCCCTCAAGGAGATATGATTCGTTAATGACATACATGAAACCTATAAAGGATGATGTTAATGAAATTATGTACCATATATATTAAATAATATTATACTATAATTATATTATATCTATGTATAATTATGTTTTCATTCCATTAAATATGAAATAGAAATTAAAGTTGTGTTCATACGTACTTACGACTTACCGTCTCCCTAAATGTTGCATTTCATTTCCTATATTCAAATGTTATGTAATATTTTAAATACATAAATATACTAGATATATATATGATATATATTATATGTAAATCATTAATATAATTTTGTAGATAATTAACTTTTAACCTCATGAACAACTTGTAATTATAAGAAGTTCATTTTTTACTCAAGTACCCAATATCGACAAAACATCCATTATTAACATAAATGATTGCATAATGTTTATAACATGGTAATTGGTGATGTAAAATTAATAAAAAAATTTCAAAAAGTTTTTAATATGTAGAAATTAACTTTATCTTTTTATTCCGGAGAGTAAATAACGAACGGGTCAAGTCAGACACAAGGTAAGGGGTTTATTATCTAACTTTTAATTCCGCGAGATTTCCATTTTTCACCACTTAATTATTGCATGTGGTGTATTTTTTACTTAAATTTGATATATATTATCATGGTTATCTTTATATTCATGGTATTTTGTGATTCATTTGGTGTTTATTAACTTTTGTTCATATGACTCTTTTGATTATAACGTGGTAAGGGGTTTTCATCTCACTTTTTATTTATTTGAGACTCATGCTATGTTTGCCACTATTTATTTTTATATGGTTTTTTTACTGTCCATGATTGTATTCTTCATTTAATATAATTTATTTTTTTGGTATTTATATCTTCATTATATGATCCTTCTTTCATATGGTGTATGTTTCGTATGTAACCAAATCGGTAAAGGAGCTTTTAAACCAAATTTCCATTCCTTGGGATAATCATTTAATTCATAATTAAGTCATGATATTATAATGTGTGGAATCACTATTTAATTATTAATGTTGTATTTTCCACTCCCATTTGTGTGGATATACATTTGATACACATAATCACTCCAATGAAAAATTCTCAAGTCATCGATATGAACTTGATTAGAGTAATTTTAACTAAATTTTAATTCATTGAGTTAAATAGTCAAGTCATTGGTGTTATGTTTACAAAAATATGTGTTAATGATCTATGATTTGTTTACAGTGAATATAAAATAATATTGAGAATATTTATATTTTTCACACATTATTATGTTATTGAATTATCCTTAATATAAGGATGCAGTTTTTATAAGGGATTTAATCTCAATTTACATTCTATTGAGACTTCATTTTTGTTATGCACCAATTAACTATTATAAGGTGAATATAATATCCTTTGGAAAATTATATCATGAATCCCTTTATTCTCATGATATTAAGATGTTTTTATTAAATGTTATTACCCAATTATTTTTATTCATGCATTTCTTATTTTTATTAAAAACTCCTTAACTAAAACGTGGTCTTAAATGATTTAATGTTTTATTCTTCTAAATATTTTTCATTAATGTCTTAGTTTTAAAAATGGTTTGTAGTATTTATTTATATGGTCATTAATTTCTTTTAAATGATAATTAATTTAAATTTTTCAATGTTTTATAGGACAATTTTATTCAACAATTTAATTATAAAATGATTTAAATGGTTTTTAAAAATGGTTTGATAAATTATTTATTATGTCAATATCATGTAATAATATATTGTGATAGCAATGCAGAAATGTTATCGTTCCATTGTACTTCTTTTATGTGTTATTAATATGTTATTTCTCATTGAAATTGTTTATGAATATAGGTGGTTATGTGATAAACCTAGGGTGGGTGAGCCCGATATAGCTTTACAATGCATTGGGTAACGTGACGGAGGAAAACATGAATGTATCTCTAAAGAGATTTAGGGAATATACTGTGATGGGAATTCCAATTTTAACTTCCTTCATAGATTTTAATGCTACAACATATGTATGTTACGGATTCCACATGAAACCTTTATGATCTGTGTTTACTATGTAAATCGCATGATTAAATGAGGTATGTAAAAGGGCTTATGTTAAGCATGTGTTAATGAACTATTGTATTGTTTCAATGTTTTATAACCCTTTCTGATATTTTTATGCTCATCCCATATTTTGAAATGTTTTTCATAGGTATTAAAAATTAACATGGTCTACGATGGGATCAAGGAAAAGTCATGCTGTCTAAAACATGGCACTAGACATGACACTTTTTTTCAAGATTTTTTATTTTATGAAAAAATATAAGCTGAGTAGAGGTGTCTACCTAGTAATTTTGGAGACACAATGCAACAATTGTGGCCTAATTCTCTAAAAAATTAAACATGAAAAGATCCTCAATGTGAATTATTCAATTAATTCAAGATTATGTAATGTTTAATGCTCGGTCTTTATAGTTGGTATCAAAGGTTGGTTTAGATATCTTTAGAAGTTTGGGTGTTATTTAAGTATAAGTGACATAACTATAATGGTTAGCATATTATAAAGAGCCATAGTTATATTAGATAAATTTAATGAGTTTAAGATAACATGTATAAGTCTATCTTAGTATTTACCATCCTCATAAGATATTATATGGTGACATTACAAATACACTCACACTGACCTCTTTGCTTTTAGTAAATGGATTGATCTAGAAAGAACCAAAGTAAAAGTGGACATGAAGAAAACTATGAAATTTTTTTGAATGAGAAACTAAATTAAATGGGAGCTACAATAAAAAAATTTGAGGTTATATTCTACCAACTATCTTGAGTCATGATTGACCACCTAAACCTTGGTGATTTTTATAGGGAATCGTTTATGTGAGAAACAAATACCTATAGAATTTCAGGTAGTAATCATAATGGTAAGTATGTTAAAATACCTACGTGTCAAGGATGTGGAAGGAAACACCTTGGAAAATGATTCTAATGGACGGGATTATGCAATAGATGTGGGAATGAAGAATTAAAGAAAGAACCTTCAATGTAAAATGGAATCATCAATTTCACTCTTATAATGGTAATGAAGTTCTTTCTGAGAGATCAATTGGATTTTTAACTGTGGCGTGGATGCTTATTAAAAAAACCAATGTCATATGAAAAATTTTCAGTAATGGGATCACCAAGATCATACAAATATATGTTTACCAATACCTAATGCCATTATTTTTAAGGATAAAGAAACAGACAATCACCATTGAATTGAATGGATTATTTCATAACATTTATTTTGAAATTATTGAATCATAGGATATGATTCATGATTTTATATGTAGGAATCAAGAATTTTGGAATATGTTGGTAAAGAATGGTTAATGGATCAAGAACAACCTTAATTGAGTAAGAAGTCAACATATAATTTATTCAATAGTTCTGGTAGATTTTTAGATGATGAAATTATAAAATTTATTAAGTATTTTTTGATGGTGAGATTACATTGAAAGACTTTTTATAGTATATGTTAGCCTGATGTTTGATGTATGAAAATGTTATTCAAGGAATAAATATCTTTTCTTTCTATGAGAATGGTGAATTTGTTTTAGAAGAATCCATGTTTTTATTATGGACATATGGTGATTTGGGTTATTTAAGGACATGAATAACTTATCATAGAAAATACATGATATGATTAATTACACTTCAGTATGAGACTTTAAGTGTAGGCGGTTTTATTTGGAGATAAATGTTAAGATTTACTAAGACTATGTGATTAAATCCTTCCATGTTTTGGGTAACAATATTAGTTTTCGTTACATTGAATAATTTTAAGGACATGTGTTCCCTGAATGGTCTTTACCGTACACTGGGTTTCCTTTGTTGAATTTTGGGGATTATGATTAGTATTTAATTTCTAATGTATTATACCTTTTGGGGGATTATTTGATCTTTTACAAAATTTATTGGTTTAGGTTTATGTCTAAAGTGAGGGGTAATATATAGTTATTCTTTTGTGGATTATATGATACTCTAGATGTTAATTATAGTGCTTTTAATGTGACCATGTCAGTTTGAATAATCTTCATTTTGTGTAAATATTAGTTTGTTGTAGAAATTGAGTAAAGGATTAAAGTCTACATGACAAGTAAGTATATTTCTTTATGTTATTATTTAAGCTCAAAAATAATTCCACAAAATTATGAAAACTAACATAAAAAAACATTTTTTGATAAAATTCATTAATAGAGAATCATATACAATTTAACCCATTACAATTTGGTGATTTTGTGGTGGTTAACGTTCTCCTAATCATGTTTTCAACCACTCTCCATTAAACCTTAATGATTTTTTTCTCTTCTATATCCATGTTTTCATATATGGAATATTAGTATCGGCTATCTCAGGTGACCTTCATATTTCTATTTTTTCATTTTTAAGGTGATATTTTATTGATTATTCTTCTGATGTGGGACTTTCAATGAAGCTTCCATGCCCAATTTTAAAATTGGTAGGACGCAATTCCCAAAAGGGGGAAGGATGTAAAATCACATGTAAATAATGAATAAATCATTTTCATATTTATTGATATTTGTGAATTAAATATTAATTTTACTTTAAAGGGGATGTTATGTTCGATGGCATACCCGATAAGAAACAACTGGTTTCTTGGATGTCTAATGTTACAAACAATACTGAGTCATACTGAAAAAAATATAATATTATTATTTTAAATTGTAGTTAACGCCTTGCTGTTGTAGTGTAATGAAAAAATATAACTAACCACAATATAATTATACTTGTTTTTTTAAATTTTTTTACATTTATCCAATAATTTTTAGAGTCTTAAAATATGAATTAATCTAATTTTAAGCATAAATAGTCTAATATTCCTTAAAATATTGATTTACCGACATTTAATGCTGAACCATATTTAAATATAGTATTGGTCACTTTTAATTGTTTGTTTTAACAAAATAAAATTTTTCTTTAGATTTAGGACATAAAAATTTACTTTGGGTAAATTTTTGGAAAATTTCTGATAAAATTTATTTGTAAATGAATAGTGAAAAAACCTGTTTTTTAATTCAAAAAGTCCTTTTAATATAATTTAGTTATAATTTTAGATTAACTTTATAATTGGTTTTAAGGTGTAATTAGATTATAGATTTACCATTTAATCTAATTTTTGTCATTGGAAGTAATTTCACATTGAAATTGGATATTAACAAATGTCAATCTTTTGATAGTTATTAATTCTTAAAAACATGATTTTGGATTTGACAACAGAAATTAATTTTAAATTAATAAATCCAACTTCTATGTTTTTAATTTGGTAAAATAGACATAATTTTTGAATTTGTAATATCAAATAGAGATTATGCTGAATTTTGAGTATTTTTTTGAAAAAACATCATTTTTTGATGAATAGTGAAAACACTAAGTAATAGTTAAAAAATAGATTTTTTCATTTAAATAAAATTTTACAAATTTTTTGAATTGAATTTTGAGAAAAATGACATAAATTTATGTAAATTTTAAGTAAAATTTTGTTCAATAAGATGAAAATAATTTTTGGTGAATAGTAATTTGTGACTATTAGTTACCACAGTTAAATATAACTATGGAAATTCAAGGAAAAAACAATATTATAATAATATACAATTACCATAACCCATGTAATAAAATTATTGGTTGACTAATTTATGACGAATACAATCATTGGGTGAGAATTTTAGATTTTTAAAGCCACTTGTGTATGATAATGATATTAAAATCATTTTATTTAATGTAAAAATAAAATATCATAAACATGTATTGTTTTGATAAAAAAATTAATGTGGGTTATTTAATTTATATATATGATAGTAAATATTCATTTGAAATATAAAAATACTTCCTACATTATGGTATTTTTTTAAATTTTTAGTCCTCAAATAAATATTATTATTTTCGAAGCAATAAAGATGCAACGTTTACCAAATTAATAAACGATTTAACTAAATAAAATAATAATGATTAAAATAATATCCAAAACCTATAAAATACTTATTGAATGATTTTATTTCTACCAAGAGTCCTCTTATCTTAGAATTTATTATGTTTTTGACATTTAGAAGTTGAAAATAATTATATAATAAAATAATATTTTTACACCTTCCTAAAGAGCCCATCCCCCACTTTTAAAAAGCCATCACTGCTAACCCAATACTGACACCTCTCAAGCCCCTTGTCTCATCCAAACTATTATCAAATAAGCTCTCAATATCCCTATATTCCTTCTATAAGACTTACATTAGGAAAACAGAACTTTGAGAAACCTTTTGGTTCAAACCAAAGGGAGTTGCCCGATTTAATGGTACCATTTTCTCTTAAGTTATTTTGTTTTATTTTATTTATATATCCCCTTAAACCGGTTTTATTACATTTATTATAAAAAAACCTTATACTCAATATAGTGTTATGTTTTTATCAGATGTATTAAAACTACACTTACACACACCTCTATCTAATGGGTAAAGAACATATGGTTTCTATAGAAGACAATCTAATGCCTCAAGAAACAGTGATTGTTCAATCTTATACTACCACATTTTATGGTGGTAATTATGATGGAAATTTATTTATATATAATATATATTATGTTTATGATTTATCTATGCTTCTTTAATTTTTATTTACAAAAAATCATTTATTATGTCCAACATGTGTATATACGATATTTTCATTTGAGGAAGTGCAGACTACCATCCCAACAAGGTGATGTGATTCGTTCATGACATACATGGAATGTATAGAGGATGGAGTTAATTAAATTATGAAACAGATATAATATATAATGTTAAACTATAATTATAATAAAACTTTATATCATTATGTTTTATTCCATTAAATATGAAAAAGAATTGAATGTAGAGTTCAAGTATACGTACGAATAACCATCTCCAAGAACGGTGTTTTTCATTTCACATATCCAAATGTTACATAATTTTATAAATACATATATATAATGCATATGTATTATATATATGATTTCTAAATAATGAATACCATTTTGTAGATTATGAAATTTTGACCACATGAAAAAAAATGTAATTATAAGAAGTTCATTTTTTACTCATGTACCAAAAATTGACAAAACGCCAATTATTAAAATAAATTATTTCATAATGTATATAACATGGCAATAAGTAATATAAAAGGAAAAATATAAGATAAAAATGTTCTTAAGAAATGAAAAAATAACTTTATCTTATTATTCATGAGATTAAAGAACGAACAGGTCTAGTTGGACACGATGTAAGAGGTTTCTTATATCACTTTTAGTTCTGTGAGATTTCCATTGTTCGCCACTTATTTTTTGCATGTGGTCTATAGTGTAATAAAATTTGATATATATTATCATGGTTATAATTATATTCATTGTATTTTTGTGATTTATTAGGTGGTTATTATCTTTTGGTCATACAACTTTATTGATTACAACGTGGAAAAAGGTTTTCATCTCACTTTTTATTCCTGTGAGATTCGTGTGATACTTCACACTGTTTCCTTTTTTGTGTTGTATGTACTGCCCATGATTATATTATTTATTTAATATATTTTCATTTATGTGTATTTAAATATTCATTGTATGATCCTTCTTTCAGGTGGTGTATGATTTGTATGTTACCAAACCGGTAAGGGAGATTTTTAACCCAATTTCCATTCCTTGGGTTAATCTTCTATTTCTTAATTATGTCATGATATGATTATGTAGGGAATCACTATTTATTTATTTATGTTTTAATTTACACTCCCCTTTGTGTGGATATACATTTTATTCACATAATCCCTCCATTGACAATTTCTCAAGTCATCGATAAGAACTTGATAAGAATAATTTTAATTTAATTTCCGTTAATTAATTTAAACATCCAAGTCCTTGGTGTTGTTTTTACAAAAATATGTGTGAATGTTCTCTGATTGATTTACACTGAATATCCAATCATATTGAGTGTATTTATATTTTTAACCCATTATTATTTAATTAATATATCCTTAATCTAAGGAAATGGGTTTTATATGGGATTTTGTCTCAATTTACATTACCTTGAGACTTCATTGTTGTTATGCATCAATTAACTATTATAAGGTGTACATACTATCCTTTGTAATATTATATCATGAATCCATTTAATCTCATGATATTATAATGTTCTAAGTAAATGTTCTTCCAAAATTAGTTGTATTTAAGCATCATTCATTTTGTTAAAAACTCTTAAACTAAGATATCATCTTAAATGTTTTAATGATTTTTTCTGTGAAATTTTTTTCATTAATGTCCATGTTTTAAAAATGGATTTTAGGATTTATTTTTATGGAAATTAATTTTTTCAAATGATAATCCATCTAAATATTTCAATGTTCTATGGGACACTTTGTTTCAATATTCTCTTTATTAAATGATTTTAATGGTCTTTGAAAATAGTTTGATAATGAATTTATAATGTCAATATCATGAAAGAATATATTATGATAGAAATGTGGAAATGTTATCATTCTTTTATGCTTGTTTTAGGTGTTATTACTACATTATAGATCTTCGGTATTGTTTAAAAATATGGGTGGTTCCATGATAAACCTAGGGCGGGTGATCCCGATATAGCTCTTTAATGCATTGGGTAATGTGATGGGGGTGAACATGAATGTATGTCCTAAGAGATTTAGAGAATATACTGTGAGGAGTATTCCAAATTTAACTCCCTATATTACTGTGATAGCTACAATGTAAGTATGTTATGGATGCCACAAGTTATGTTTATGATTTGTGTTTACTATTTAAATCTTATGATTTCATGAGGTATGTTAAAGAAATTTTGTTATGTATGTATTGATGAATTAATGTTTTCATTATTTGTTTTATAACCCTTACTAATCATTTTATGCTTATCCAAAGATTTTAAAAAAACATCACCGGAAATAAAGACGAATTATTTCAAGTATGGGATCAAGGAAAAGTAATACATTCTAAAACAAGGGATTAGACATGACTATTTTTTTCAAGAATTTTTATTTTATGAAAAATTTGGAAACTGATTAGATGTTTATACCTTGTAATTTTTGAGATGTAATGTAATACTTATGGAGTAATTACCTAATACTCTAAACTATAAAACATCCTCAATGTGAATTACTCATTTAGTTCAAGATTATGGAATGATTAAGGTTGGGTCCTTATATATACTCTAAAATTTTTATTTAAAATCCACTTTCACCAGCTCAAACCCATTGAGAAATGGGAATGATAATCTTCTCTGGATGTGTATTTCCACCTCCACGATAATGTTTTTTAATTAACTGGTTCTAATTTCATAAATTATCTAAAAATTTTAATTAATGATCCATTATTATAAAAAAAATATCCTGATTCTTGGGTTATAACGATATAATTCATAAAAAGGGTTCTCCATAAATATTTTTAGGAATCAAGTTATATGAATGGGTTAGAAAGGCATCGGGTTCAAAATGGGAGATTGTGAATTAATTGATCTATAATAATAATTTTACATGTGAATACGTTAGGAACATATATAGATTCGCAATGGGTGAGTCTGATGGCATTATTCTCAAATCATAATTTTAGGTTTTAACAAGTTGGCATGGTTCCTCTTTAACAAGGATAAAAATCATATTATTTAATATACTATTTCATATTTTTTATTATTTTATTTTATTACTTAGTATTATTACTTATTTTTGAATTCTTCCAATCTTTTATATCATTCTCACATGTTTTATAATTTTTTATTTGTGTTTTAGGTGACGTTATTTCTTTTATGGTTCTATATCGATATTCTAAAGATCTTGTGTTTATCTCTCGTGTTTTAAATTTATTATAAATTAATTTTTGGGAAATAAATATGTTATTTATATCATTACAATATTATACATCAGTTATATGTTGTAAAACATTATGATATCTATTTTCACATACTGAGCATTTGAATTTACCCAATACATTTGATTCCAATACCTTTGTTATGAACATTATTTTATCACATGACATGTGTAAAAGAGTCTATAAGAGAAAAATAGTGTATAAATTTTTTATATTTTTATAATATTACATATTTCTATAAACAATATCTAGGAAAATAAAATTTTAATTTATTGGGATGTTTCACTGTTATTATATATATTATCAAGATCATCAGATTAATATACTATTTAATTTTTTTTAGCTTGGGTCACCACATGATGGATTATAATTCCTTGTCTCCTCATAGTAAAAATATATCAGCAATCACTTTATAATAGCAGTAGTAGTGATGGTCATTGCGGTTAGATTCAAATTGCCATTATATTCTAGATTATGATATTCGAGCATATATTTCTCATAGGTCAAATTCTCTACATAGACACCTGATGGAATTCAATCATTTGATTCCATTTATTGTTCTAATAATAACTTCTTAATTGTGATTTTATTATTGAACACTACCATAAATATAACTACATTAAATAAAATCATTGTTGAATTTAGAATTGGATGAATCTCCCAATCATTCATTTGAGATTTCTTTTGATTCATTAGTATGTAGGTCAAGGGAAAAGAGAACGAATCTAGTTTATTATTTATCATGTTATTTTATATTCTATTAACAATGTTAGATGATCAAGAATTATAAAACATTTCTAAATTATAAAACATTATGATCATTATTCTAAAATAATGTACACTTATATTAGTCCAAATACATTTCTTTAAGTGGTGCGGAAATGATACTAATATTCCACCTATCCATACCGTTCTGAAAAATTGAACCAAATCACTATTTACTATACACTGTAATTTTTTTATAAATTATGTATCTTTAAAATGTATATTTTCATTTATATCTTTTGTTACATCCAACATATTATTTAAAAGAATAATGATATACAATTGAAATATTAATATGTGATAATTATCTCATATACATTGAATTTTTGGGTGTGAATAAGACTAACTAAAAAATGAATATTTTTTAATTTGCATACATATTAAATTTTCTCATTGGATATTATTTTATTAGAAATAAAAATAAAAACTATTTTAAAGTAAAAGGGAATTTTTACCCAGAATGAAATTTTTATTTGTAAAATGGGTTTTTATCTTGATATATTAATTTAATCACTATTGTAGATTTATAATAATCAAATTTAAATAATATATATTAAAAAAATTCTAAAAATTGTATAATATTTTCATATGTATGAGATAATAATAAACCTAGTTTTATGCTAAAAATTTTATTTATCTAAAATCCATTTTTCATCACATTTTGGTTTATAATATTACACATAATTTATTTTCATTAAAAAAATTAAATTTGAAAAAATGAATTATATATTTGGAATTAATTTGATCAAATTTTTTAAATTGGTTTCTTTTATTTTTTGTCATTATGAACAACAACCATAATAAAATATATCACCTTAGAAAAGGTTAAATCTATTAAACCTGTGTTAACATGAAATTTCAACATTACATTGTTTAAAATTATTTATTATAGAATGAATGTAATTATACAATTATCACATTATTCTCAATAATTAATTTTAAGGGAAACATTACCATGGGGATTACTTGTGTTATATTTAATGTAAAGAAATTTATAAAATTTCACTCCTTTAATTTTAAAGATCTGTTATGTTTCTATAAAAGGAAAAAACATTACAAACAAATATAAATTTGAATTATATTTTATATGATTTTTTCATATTTTTTTCTATTATTTTATAATTATATAATTACATTAAATTATTATGAAATGCTGATGGTGTAAATATTTAATTATTAAATGAATTTATATATGATTGAAGATATACTATAAAAGAAATATAATTTTTAATATTTATTAGGCATCTATAAAATTTATAGATGAGTGTGACACAATAATTTTTCAATAATGGAATATATTTTATTTCCAATATTGTATTTATGTATTTTAAGTAAAATTAATTGAGTAGTGTCAAAATTAGCATTATTGATATTTCATCATAATAGAGTTTTATTAAATAATTATAAAATCCAAATAATCATTAAATATGGTAATCTATATAATATTTTATTTAAAATTTTATTACTTTTATATTTATGATCCATATCAAATCATATATTTAATATTATAAATGTTACATTGTAAAAGAGGTGTGACCATAGTTATTTCTAAAATAGGATAACTATGCCATTAAATTATGTGATAAGTGTTAAAAACACATATATATGCCCAGATTTTATTATTTTATGGTATTTAAATCCATAACCATCATATCATATAATATATATATTTTTTAATTAATTTCAGCAATATAATGACTTACTATATCATAATAATTCTTCATATACCAAGAGTTCCCCTCCCAATATTATAAAAGTTAACCCCTACTATATCATCAAAAAAATAAATGGTGTTGTACTGAATTATAAAAACCACCACAATTTTCTTATATTATCCATGTAAATGCTAGGAGGTTTTTTCTTCCCCTTAAAAAAACTTATATACCATAAGAGGAGATCGGAGGGAAATGTTTCAAAGAAGAGGTAGTAAACATAACTGATAACTTTGTTTTTAATTCTTCCTTTAACACTGTGAATATATTATATTATTCCAAAAATAATATCTTAATTATTTTAGGTATATTGAAATTTTATTATGATTATGAATCATCATTTATTCACCCTCTTTCTATAAACTGTGAGGTCAATGTATCACTCATGTGTATTTATGGATTATGTTCTCAATATAGAATTACACATCATTTTACACCATTATATTCATGGATGTTTTTTATTATGGATTTAATTTTTAATATTATACTTCTTAGGTGATTATACATTAACAAAATATCACATCCATCTTATTACTATCTAAAATTTTAGAAAATTATAACATTTCATGTGTGTATGTGTTGACTAACACATCCATATTGTGATGTAATTTTTTTTCATTTCAATTATACATGGAATGTAATAAATACAATATTAATTAATATAAAAGAGATATATATATATATGGAATAATATTTTTTAAAAATATAAATGGTTATTTACCTTTTTTATCAATCCTTAGAAAAGTGAAAAAACATTTATGTGTATGTACAACCCACCCTTTCCATGAATGGTGTTATTAATATTTTTTATCACTAATAGTAATATATGTTTTAAAATAGATATAATGAATAAATATGATATTCATATAATCAATAAACATTTGTAGAATATTTATCCATGAACAATGCACAATGATCTGAACTACTAAATAAAAATTCTTATGAAAGAAAAAAATAGTTTACACATAGAAAAAAATTTAAATAATAGATTATTTAATAATGGGAGATTAAATGTCATAAAAACAAAATATATGATAAATAAGTATATATATTGTTATGGAATATAATTATAATAAATAGAAATTTATTATACCAGAGGATATATTAAATTCAAAATAATTCAATATTGGGGTAAGAAATTATCATCACTTTTATTTATGTGAGGGACATTACATATGCACAACTAGTTTCTATTTTGTATTGTCAATACTACCCATGAATGAATTTATTGATGAATTTAATTAATTTAATGGGGATTTACATATCAATATAACATTATTTGATTCTTATTTTATATGATTCAACAATTAAAATAATGGACAATTTTTTTTTGTAACAATTTTATTGTTTATCCAAATTGTCTTAATGATGAATACAATTATGAAATTTAATGATATTTTACACATGAATTATATTAATTTCTATCTAATAGTGTTATTTGTATAAAATACATGTTTTCGATCAAAAATAATTTCTCTTCCACGACCATATTTTCTAAAAATGTTATCCTGAATGTTTTTATTTTAATAAAATGATTGATTAAATTAATTTAAAGCCATGAAATATTTTTTATTGAATCAATTTATAAGTATAATTCTTAACATTTTTTAAATCAATTATTATTTAATTTTATTAAAAAATTTGAAATGAATGCTTTATTTAAACTTAATAGACCTAAACAACATTTACCTACATCATGTCCAATCAAAAGAATAAGTACTTATTTATATTTTCACATTTAAATTTTAAATGAAAATTATTTTTAAAATTCTTTACGAATATACTATCTTTGAGAAGTGAATAAAGATTTTAAAAGGAAATGTTCTACAAGAGTTTTATATTGACTATATAAAGCTATTTCAATTTATTAATGAGAAAACCTTGATTTATATTATGATTTACTATGTAAATTATCCAAAGTTACTTTCCTTAAATATCTTGAAGGTGATTGTGTTAATGATGAAAATATATTTATGAAAACTTTTATTGTTACTTAGGTTATTTCAAGATGAATTGATGAAATGATTAGGAATATAACTTCTCTTCTGTGGATTATATACTAATAAAATGAATAAGAAAGACATTTATTTTAATGTGTTATTATTAATGGATTTGTTATTATCTTACAGAACACAAATATATTATTTTTGATATGTTTTTTTTTGGCTTTATATTATATTTCCTTGTAATCTGTTGGTTAAAGATTAATATCTTCTAGGATCAACAGGATAAGAATAGATAGTTAACATAGTCCAATAATTGAAACTTTCTACTATGGTAAACATAGGAGTAACCCCAAAATAATATTATAGTTTTGGGTGTGAAATCAATCCACTAATAAAGTATTATAAATGATCCTTTAAATCTATTAAAATTATTTTATATGCTTGTTTTTGTTCTATAGATCCATGTAAAATACCAATGTTATGCTTTCATAACTCATGTTCAATGATTATTTTAGGATTAATGTTTAGTAAAATTATAAGAATTATTCCATGAATTAGTAATATTTTCAATGATACAGAGAATATGAAATTAAAAATTTATTTTCATGCTCTTATACCCTTATAGTCATGGTATGCAAAAAAAAGTAATGGATATCATCCTTGTGTACCCTTATAGATAATCTGATCTCACAATTTCTAATAATTAATTTACCAATGTAATGAAAATTTTTATTTTATATTATATTTATTATAAGCTTACTATATATGAAAAAAAATTAGGAATTTTTAGTTCACTTTGAAAGAATTTGTTTAGATATCAGTGTTTACAAAGACACTATAACTATATGATTCGTGAGTGGATTATTAGGTTATGTAATTTATGTTCCTCTAAAATGATGTAATATCATTTAATGAAAATTATGGTACATTATATTAAATATATATGATTCATGACTTCCTATATAACACAATTATTATTTTTATATATTTTAAATTTAATAAATATAATTTCATGTTTCTTCTTTTAAACATAAAATGATGATTCAATAAACCTTCATATACTACTAAAATAATGATAAAGGAATCACATAAAAATTATACTGCATGGTATTAATGAGAATAACTAAATTATGAAAAATTAATTTCTTAAACATGTATAAAATGAATTTATATGTTATCAAATGAAATAATCATATGATAATAAAAATGATAAGTTTGCCAAAAATAATTATTCATGTAATTTGTTATGATATTAGTAAATTAAATTAATTATAATTTATTAATGATTTCAATGATATTTAAATATTTTATATAAAATAATGTTTCCAAAAACTCATTTTAATATAAGAACATAGAATGAGATATAAGATATCAGGATTTATGAAAAAAATGAATTTTTCAAGGAAATGTATTTCATTCCATTTTACTAAAATATATTAAAATTGATTTTGACAAATTATAAAAATAAATTATTAAAAACTGAATTCTAAATTTTCATTTATGTGTGTAAAATTATGTAAAGAGTCCACATTTATTTTTTCACAATGATGAATAACTATAGTAAATTATTTTCTCCTCGGTGAGGTAAAAATAATAAATATAGTTTAAAACATTGAGATAAGGCTTTAGAATATTTCTAAATAATTAATGTATCCAAATATATTATTTTGGTTCCAATATTATATTCAATTTTATAATATTTGGAAATATGGAGTCATTTTTTGTAGATTGTATCATATATATTATTTTAACAACAAAATAAACACAAAATCACACTTTATTTTAATTTATCTTATTTTTTGTCATGGTGATAAAAATTATTTATCACTAAATAAAAGTTATTATTTCTAAAAAATAATTTATGCATATTACTGATTTTTTTATTTTTATTTTTCAAATAAGTACCATATAAGGTTACACAATACTGATATAGTGTTCATGTACTAAAGAGTTAAATCATGGTAATTGATATTAGAAACTATACAATAAATATTTTTCGAATTAATTTTAGTGTTTTAAGATATTAATATGTTATATTAATTTATATGTTGTTTAATTGGTTTATGTTTTAATTTAAATTTTTTAATTATGTTTGTGAAGTGATATTAAATTAATAGTCCAAAATTACAAATAATGGTAATTAATATTGACTAAAAATTTTCAATATGATTTAAAAATGAAAAAAAATATTTCCCGGTGGAAAATGTGATTTTATTTATACAAAAATTTTATAAATAGAATATTTATGAGCCTCTTATTAAATTATTTGTAAATTATTATAATTAATTGCTAAATTGTTTTTCCCAATTTATGATTAATAATAGATATCATAGGGTTATACTGATAGAAAAGGTTTTCAATGAATAGTAGATATGTTTAAATTTTATTTTATGATTTTATTCACAACATTTAATGTCATAGCATTAATATTATTCCCATTTTATTCCACTTTACCTGATTATGTTATAAATTATATTTAAATATTTAATATAATTGCAAGTGTTTCATTTCCCTAAATTAAAAATGGAACCTCATGTCATAAAATATTAAAATTGTTTTAGCCTAATAAATATTCAAAATAATAACATGTTACTATCTTATATTCCATTACCCATATTCTAGAGCTTTTGGTCCTTCTAAAATAACATTTTTAGGGTATATTTTACAATCCAAATCTGGTTTCTCAATGTTGTGGTATGACTCTTACTTGAGTAATATCAATATTATTTATTCATCTTAATAAAATTAATAAATTGAATCCATTATATTTAACTAAATCATTATATTAAATATGAATAATATATATAATGATGATAAAACAACTCATATCATCTTCTATAATTTATTATTTCTGTGGAGAAAATAACACATCTATACATGTGGACAACCACCTCTTTGAAGAAAACTATTTGGTTTTTCATCTCTATTTCATCATGATGGTTATAATGATTTATTTAGTAAATATATATTTTAATAATGATATTATAATAGTTTTTAGTGGTGAATTATTATTTTTATTTCTTTTATTTATCCCCGAAAATTGTAAACATCATGCATGTGTAATTATGGACTACCATCTCCATGAAATGATATAACTAATTTTTCAACACATCATTATATGAATATTTCTATAATATTATATAATAATTAATTATAAACTCATTAAATGACTAATATTATGTATTTTATTAAACCATTATGATATTAAAAGGATTTGTATTTCAGATCTAAAACATGCCTGAAAAATGAAGCAGATATCAAAGAGACTTCTGAATTTGAGAAGAAATTATTAATAAAAAAGGGATTAAAGGTTATTAGAAAACAATATATATAATGATATATAATATTATGGAATTATAATTTATTTACAATAAATCTACATTTATAATACCAGAGATTCAAATGTATTCAAAGTAAGACATGACGTGAAGAAAGTCTTTTTTTACAATCACTTTTCTTCTTAGGATTATCTATTTGATATTTAAATTTCATTAAATACTATAAATATAAATATTGAGACCACTTATATTTTATTATCAAGTATTTAATCTATTATTTATCATATATTAGTACCATGATTCATTCTATGTAATCCAAACAGAATGAAAATTTGTTTTAATAATATTCTTGCATTGTTTCTTATTTGGTAAATGAACTCTATCATCCATGTAGATACTCTTTATAATATTTATTACCAATATTTGAAATGTTACATAAATGCAGTTTCTATTCCTTTCACATTATTTACAATTTTTTAAAAATCTATATTTCTGATTATTTTTGTAAATCATTTTATAATGTTTTTAAAAGCGTGAAAGGGTTGTTTTCTTTTATAATATTTGGTATGAATGAATTTTACCCAAATGATGGTTTATTCATTGAACTAGAGATTATAATAAAATTTTTGATGGTTATTATAGAAATAAATGAATTTATCAATATGATGGGAATTTTATGTTAATATTTTTTCATAGGAATTGTATATTTTTTCATGTTTTCAATGAAATGATTGAATTATGTTCAAAAGGTTATTTTAATATATTTATTTATCAGTTTATTTTTCTTATTATTAAATTTTCAAAAAATAAAATGAAAACATCTATGTTCTATTTCTAGAACGATTAAATTTATGTGAAAATTAAATTTTTTGAAAACCTTTTTTTCTGGGGATAATGATATAATGAATGTTTTATATTCTTCAAGATTACTTGTGTATTTTTTTATTATGTGATGGGATGGTCCATTCAATCCCTACAATGAATTAGTAATTTTATATTATTATATATGAAACCCATGGTAAATTATTATTGTTCTTGGTATACTAATGGATAATGTATGTATGTTTGATCAACTATGATTCGAGAAACATGTTGACATTTATGATCCACTATCATATAGGAGTCAAGGTTTAAGGAATGATCTACTATGATAAGATATTCTTTTTTGTTAACAATGATATATGATATGGAATTTGTTACCATGATGGGGTCAAACCCAAATTACATTTAATTATTCTTTATATTTTAATTCAGGGATCATGACATAATTTGAAAATTTACACAATATTTTGACATTAAAAGGTTATGTGAGTGAAAATAATGAAACTTCTCATGATGATCAAAAAAATTCAATCCATTATTCATGATGAAATTCATAAAGAACAATAGTGTGAAAATGAATAATGTTAAATATTTTATGAATAAATATTCAGAATCTTTTATTGGGTCTTCTAATTAACTTATAGTAAAAGGATTGATTAGAATCAGGACAAAATATTTTCTACTCTTCAGTTTACAGAACACGAAAAATGTATCCCAGAAATTTCTCAATTTTGGGGAAAAGATAAAAATGATGGAATATTTTTAGGAATTAAAATAAATTGGAAGAAAGTGTCTCATTGGAATATGATTTTTAACACACCAACATTTTAAAGTGAGAACATTATGTCTGATTGTGTATTAACTTGTATCACCAGTCATAAATAAAATGTGAAATACATGACCATTATTACATCGATATTATATTCTTGGGTTTTTATACTATTAAATAATTTATGAAATATATATAAACATATCCTCTAAAATATAAAATTACATAAATATTATTATTAAATAATCTATCATTTTTATAATGTTTGTTTTATCAAAAATGAGTTTTATATATTTTGGTATGAAAATATTGTAATAAATTTCTCAATATATTAAAATATATATTTTATAAAATGAATATATTTTTTTAAATAGTAACATTAAAATTTACTTTGGCTGAAGTTTTTATATTTTTTTTAAATATCATCCATTCATTGATTTGTAAAAAATACATATTTATGTGAAAATATTATTTGTTTTTAATATACAAATTAATTTAAATGTCTCTTTATGTGTAAAATTTTATTTTTAGTAACATAAGTGTTATATTTTTTTTCATTAAACCAATTACATTTTAATCAACAGTATAATTGTTTTTATTATATGTATTTTAGAAGTATAAAAATTATATTTTATAAATTTATTTGAACATGGATACATTTTTTCCATTTTTAATAATCTAAAAACTATTTATGAAGAATTATTTAAAATAATATGTAGACTATATATTTTTAAATATTAATTTAAATTCATATTCTATATATTTACTAGACAAAGAGTTAATAAAAAATCATTTTATTACAGAAAAATAAATTTATTAAAAACCACTTTCTCATCGCCCCTCTTGGTTTTTAAATTTAATTTACAAAAATATTTATATAGAATATGAAAAAATGCATTCAATTTTTAGAACATGAAATTTTTGTGGTGGAGGATTGTATAAACCATACATTCCTTACAATCCTTTAATTATCAATTATCAAGGTACCTAAGATGATAGTGACTTCCCATTAATAAATATTTATGGGTATTTAAAATATTCCATTGGTCCTCTATTACAAAATGCCACATCCTCCTGTCACTTTTTCCCACATCCTATGGATTTCAGAACAACCGAATAGATAAAACATACATCACCAAAATCCATATCTAGGATATCTAGATAAATTCAATCGTAAAATTGAATTACTACGGTTATTAGTAAGAGATATAATGGAAATTGTTGTAGTTGAACATAATTGTCTTCACTAAACTCACACAAACACTCTCTCAAATTTTTTATTCTCTCATCACATTTATTAATGAAATATTAATTCTAATATAATTATGATACTATATATCATATATTGATGTTTTATTATTTTAATGTGATAAACCACATCTACCTACTCATCAGAAAAATTTAAAATGAAGCCACAATTTTTGTGTGTTAAATACTACCACCTTATGAACCGATGTAAATAGTTTTCCTTCATTGCCTGTTAGTATAACTTATAATGATGATTTAAAAGTAAATATATGATATTGGTATCATAATTTTAATTTTATCATTTTTTTATCACATACTACTTTCTACATTCCATTTCATGGGGAATACGATAACATCACTCATTTGTATACCAGACTATCTCCTCATGAAGTGATGTGATTCGTTTTTTTACAACACTAATCATATATGATAAGAAGGATAATGGTATTGAATATATGATACATATATAATTATAATATTCAGGATAAATGTACCCTAATTTAATGTTGATATACTATTTTTTATGATTCGAATCACTCTAAATTAATAACATCATTTATTCATACATGTGAAATTCCGCTTCAATAATGGCACATGATTCGCTATAATAACTACATCAAATGTATTGTATATATAATTATACTTTAAGATATAATATTTTACTTATTATATTATTATTATCATATAAAGTTAAAATAATAATTATGATATTTCCTTTATGATAATGAAATAATGGAAATGTTACTCATGCATATGTAAAATATTGTATCTCCATGATTGTATTGTATATTATTTTTCATAACCATCATTAATTATTTTTTGAAATTATAATTTTTATATAAAAATTAAATAAATAAAAATATTATTATTTTGTAGATGATGTAACAATAAACCCTTAGCTCACGATCAATATGGTGAATCCATCATTAAATAATCATATGCACATGTTAACAACACACGATGTCAACGTAATTGATTATGTATTTTTATTACATTAATAATAGTTAAAATAAATTATATAAGTGTAAGGTATTAATATTATAAAATATAATTAAAAAACTACTAAATAATATAATCTAATTATAAATGAGTTAAAGGACATTCATGTAAAGTCTAGACTCAAGGTAAAAGACTTTGTCTCTATTTCTGTTCACAGAAGAATGTTATAATTTATACACATTATTTAATTATATTGTCTCTATACTAACCCATTCAATTGAGATATCAAGATTAATTTATGATTCATGTTATTTTATGATTCAATTTTAATTATTTCAGCAAAGGGGGTTTTACCTGAATGTTACTACAACCAAATTCGTTTTGTAACTAAGTTCCCTCATATTAGATTATATTACTTTTTAGTAAATTTTTTATTTTAAGATTACATGTGTAATAAATTATAATAATATTTTATTTTATTTCCACTTAGTTTATATTTCTTTACCATTGATTCACAAAATAACTACATTTATTAATTCTCACTTTGATTTCATTTTTATGGTAATGGTTTCTTGCCAGAAATTATCATCATTGGGGAATATATTTTTTTGTGCAACAAAATTATTATTTTGAGCTATATCCACAAAACCATTTTTTTTATATATATTCAACATTCATATTTTAATTAATGTTAAAGCAACATTTGAAGTAATTTTTTTCATGGAATTTATGACTGAAGTGTTGATAAGATGGAATAGCCTTTATGTATTGATATTTTTTCTTTCAGTACTATTTTTATTAAATTTTCTAATGGATAAAATCGTATGAAAGTATTTTCATGAAGAAAATAACATTAATATATAGTATTTAAAAATTATTTTGACAATTTTAATTTCTTTTTATAATTTATTTATTAATGAAAAATAACAATATCATTTTTAACTGATATTTTTCTTATATATTCTTTTAGATTAGTTATCTCTTTATTACATATCAATTTCTAGTAACATATTTTTTAAATTATTTTTTATAAAAAATTATTATTTCCTAATTATGTTTTACCTTATCTTTGATCTTATTTTAACAAGTTTTAAATTTTTTAATTTTTAATGTTTTCCAAATAGGTTAGTTTAGACACAATTTTAAAAAATGTTTGGAATGAATGGTTTTTTAAAATTTAAAACATCATTTTAATTTCCCACCATTATAACCATTATTTAATTTCAATCGTATGTTATAAGATTCAAATGTTATTTTAGAACAAAAAAACATCAAAATATTTTATTATTTTTTCTTTTGAAATGTTATATTCAAATTGAAAAGGTTGTTTTCATTGAGAATTATTTAAATTATCATTTATTTATATTTTCATTCATCAACATCAATGACATGTGATTTTACATTTCTTCCACTCTTGATATTTTTTTATGATATCAACCCCATTATTTCTATGTATGTATTTTGATAGTTTTAAATAAATTTTAAAGGATTATATTCATTTTAAAATAGTTAATCATGTTTGGAAAGGAATAATGGTGGTTTACATGAGTTTTATGATGAAATGAAAGCTTAGAATACATTACTCTTTTTATCATAATTGGAAATTGTTATACTAGGGGATCACCTAGATTGTTTCGGTGAACCTATTATATCTTACATGATGGGATCACCTAAATTGATCTCTAATGAAATTAGAAAATAATTTTACCATATAATTATTCAATTATTATGTGTGAAATAATTGTTATAAAATGTTTATATGAAGATAATGTTACATGATACCTATACATTTTGTTTATTTTTTATATTATTGTTTAATGATTTCATTAAAATGTATTGAAATCTCATGAATAATTACTATTGATTTCTATGAATCTATATATTAAGAAATATATACAAAATAGTTCACTATTAATGGTCGTTGTATATATTTGTATGTGTATTGTTATGTTATTATCATTGAAATTTAATATTTAGTCATACCATTATTCTAATCATGTTATCACTGATAAAATTCAATTATTAAATCTTATGTTTACCCATGTTAAGCATTGATATCAACCTTTTTCAATTACCTTTTCTAAATTAATCAAGACTGATATGAAATAAATTATTTCAATAATTGTATCAAATACATTATCATGATAACATAATATAGATAATTTTGATGTTTTTATAATGGGAAAATACTTTATAACATCTCATCCTAGGTAAATAAAGAATAAGGCATATTTCATATTTATTAATACTTGTTAATTAAATATTAATTTTACTTTAAAGGGGTTTTTATTTTTGATAGCATACACAATACGCAACAACGGATTTCTTTGAAATCTTACATTGCATAATAATAATATAATATAATTATTTTAAATGGTAGTTAACTCCTAGCTGTTTTATTGCCGATAATGAAAAAAACTAACTACAATATGATTATACATGATTTTTAAATGTATTGATATTTATCCCATAATAATTTATAGGCTTAAAATGTGAAAGAATCTAATTTTAAGCATAATTTACATTAAAAGGCCGATATGCCATATTTTAAGGGAGAAACAACATTAAATATAGTTTTAGTCATTTATATATGTTATATTAGACCAAATAAAATTCTACTTTTGATTTGGGACATCAAAAATTACTTTGGGTAATTTTTTGGTATTTTTCTGATAAAGTGCTATTTTTAATGAATAGTGAAAAATATTGTATTTTAATTCAGTACTACGTTTAAATTTAATTTATTTATATGGTCAGATTATATTTTTAATTGGTTTTAAAGTGTAATTATAATATAGTTTTAAAATTTAATCCAATTTTGGTCAATGGAATTAACTTCACTTTGAATTTGGACATAAACAAGTGTCAATCTTTTGATAGTTACTGTTTTTTAAAAACATATATTTATTTTAACAATGGGAATTAATTTAAAATTAATTAATTCCACTTATATGATTTGAATTTGGAAAAATAGTTATCAATTTTAAATTCAGAATATCAAATAAATCTTCGGCTAAATTTTTTGTATTTTTCTGATAAACTTCAATTTTTGATGAATATTGAAACCAATTAGTATTTGTTAAAAAAACTGATTTTTTCATTTAAATGAAATTTTAACACATCATTGAATTTAATTTTAAAAATCTGACATACGTGGTTGTTATTTGTAAGTAAAATTTGGTTCAATAAGATGAAAATAATTATGGTGAATAGTAACTTTTGACTTCTATTTACCATGATTAAAGGTAAATAGGGTAATTCAAGGTAAAAAGAAAAATATAATAATTCATAATTACCTTAACACTTGTACAAACATTATTGGTTGAGTCATTAATGACCATGGGAAAATTTGGGTCGATTATGGGACCCCATTGAGCCACTTGGGAGTGATAATGACATTTTAGATTAATTAATTTAAAGTAAAGGAAAAACAGACATAAACAAAAGGATTTTCATAATTAATATTTATATGGTGTTATATAATTAATATTATTAACTATAAATATCCATTAGAAAGATAAAACTATTTCCTACATCATGGTATTTTTTCTATAATATTATACATCAAATAAATTAAATTATTGATGACACAATAATGATGGAGTATTTACTTCATTAATAAATGATTAAAATAAATAAGATCATAATGATTAAAATATTATCCAAAACATGTCCAATTCTGATTGTATTTTTTAATTTGAATATGAGTCACATAATCTTCTATTATAATTATTTTTGGTCCTTTTGAAATAGAATATCATTATATAGTAAAATAATATTTTCACACATTCTTAAAGATCCCCTCCTCTCCCTTATAAAAAGAGACCACTTATAACCAATTATTCACACCTATAAAGCATTTTGGGTCATCTAACCATGGCCCAATTAATCTCCATATATCCCTATCCTCCTCCTAGAAGCCTTAACTTAGGCATAAGGCACATCATGTAATACTTCGGTTTAAACCAAAGGGAGTTACCCAAATTAAAGGTAACAGTTTATCTTAAATTATTTTCTTTTATTTTACTTTTCCAACCCCTAAACTCTTTTTATTAATTTATATCATAAAAAAATATTCTCAATAAAATAGGATGTTTTTATGAGTATTATATGAAGTACACTTACACACACCTCCATCTAATGGGTGAAGAACATAATGTTTCTTTGGATGTCAAACTAACGCCTCACGAAACAATGATTGTTCAATTACCTATTACCACCTCTCATGGTGTCCGTTATGATAGAAATGTATTTATAAATGATATATATTATGTTTATTTTTATTTATGCTTCTTTATAATCCATTTATATAATACCTTTATGGTTTCCATGGTGGGTAAATAAAATAATCTCAATTGAGGAAGTGCGGACTACCACCCCCTCAAAGTGATATGGCTCGTTAATGCATTATGTGGACGTGTAGAGGATGGAGTTAATAATATTGTTTATGAAATTATACAGAAATTATAATATAACTATGTATCATTATTTTTTAAATTCCATTAAAATACTAAATAGAAATGGAAGTAGTGTTCATGCGTACGTACAACTTACCGTTCCATGAACAGTACATTTCATTTCTTATCTCTTAATGTTATGTACTATTATAAATAAATGTATATACAGGATATATATGATATATATGATTTCTAAAAAATTAATATCATTCTAAATATAATGGATGACTTACCACATGGACAACTTGTAAATATAAGGTGTTCATTTTTTACTCAAGTACCAAATATCGACAAAACGAGCATTATTAACTTAAATGATTAAATAACGTTTATAACATGGTAATAAGTGATATAAAATAAATTATAAACTTTAAAAAGGTTCTTAACCAAGTATTAATTAGCTTTATTTTATTATTCAGGATATTAAATAATGATCGAGTCAAGTCAGACACAAGGTAAGAGATTTTCTTATCTCACATTTCATTCCGTGATATTTCCATTCTTCACCACTTATTCATTTCATGTGATGTATTGTGTACTGGAATTTGATATATATTATCATGATTCTCATTATATTCATGGTATTCTATTATTCATTTTAGTGTTATTAACTTTTTTTCATATGAATCAGTTGATTACAACGTGGTAAAGGGTTTCATCTCACTTTTAATTCCTATGCGATTCATGCTATATTTCCCACCATTTCCATTTGTTTGGTGTATGTACTACGCATGATTGTTATATTTGTGTAATATACTTTCCTTTATGAATATTTAAATCTTCATTTTATTATCCTTCTTTCATGTGTCATATGTTTTGAAAGATACTGAATCAGTAAGGAAACCTTTCACCCTCCTCTTTTTAAAAGACTTCTTTTTGTTATGTGTTTTAATTTACATCATCAAATGTTAGGATATGTTCTTATATATCCATATTGATGTAGAAATTATGTACAAGTTATGAGATACCTTTTTATCTCATAGAATCATTTTCTTAATTTTAATGTGATGTCGTTATGCTATCGAATTTTTACAAGGGAACTTCTTAACCAAATTTTATTTCTTTGGGTTCAACTTGTACTTCTTGAATATGTCATCCAATGAATATGTGTGAATGACCTATGATTGTTTTACATTTAATATACACTTATATTGGGTGTATTTATATTTATAACACATAATTATGTGATTGATTTATCCTTAATTTAAGGATACCATCTTTATAAGGGATTTCATCTGAATTTACATTTCCACTAAGACATCATTGTTGATATGCACCATTTCACTCATATATGGTGTATATACTGTATTTTGAAATATTATATCATGAATACCATTATTCTCATGATATTATAATGTTCTGAATAAAGTTTATTCTTAATTATTTTCATTCAAACATCTCTCTTTTTGTTAAAAAACCCTTTAACTAAAATATAATTTTAAATGTTTTAAAGATTTATTCTTCTAAATATTTCTCATTAATGTCCATATTTTCAAAATAGGATTAAGTATTTATTATTATGGACATTAATGTTTTCAAATTATAATCCTTTTAAAATCATTAATTTGGTATGGGACACTTTGATTCAAAAATCTATTTTTAAATGCTTTGAAGATGATTTGATAAAGCATTGTTTATTTCAATATCTTGATTTGATATATGGGAATGTGGAAATGATATCTTTACATTATACTTGTGTTCTGTGTTTTGATTATGTTATGGTTATTGGGAATTTTTTACATGTATGGGTGGTTCCGGGATAAACCTTGGGCGGGTGAGCTCTAGATAGCTCCCCAATGCATTGGGTAACATGACAGAGGTAAACGTGATGTTTATCCTAAGAGATTTCGGTAATATACTATGATGGGTATTCCAAGTGTAACTCCCTATGTATCTGTGATATCTACAATTTATGTTATATTTGGATACCATAATTAACCATTATGATTTATGATTTGTGTGTGTTATTCATAAATCTTATGATTTCATAAGGTTTGTTAAGACTGAAAAGTATTGTTTTACTGATTTTTTTATTGATGGGAAAATGTTTTCCTTCCTTATTTTATAACCATTACTGAGTTTTGAATTGGAATCCCAAGTTTTCAAAAATATTTCCATTGGACTTACAGATGAATAGGGTCAAGGATGGGATCAAAGAAATGTCATGCTATCTAAAACATGGAATTAGACATGTTTTTATGTGTTTTTAGTTTATGAAAAAATTGATACTGAGTAGTAGTGTGTACACGTAATATTTATGTTTTAATGTAATTATTATGCCTAATTCTCTAAAACTCTAAGCCTAAAAAGATCCTCAATGTGAATTATTAATTTAACTCAAGATTATGTAATGTTTAAGGTCGGGTCCTTATATACTGTCTTAACGATATGGTATTGTTTATATAAGAGTTTTCTCTAATTCTCTGAAACTCTAAATATAAATGGTCTTTGGGTATGTATGTGATATAATATTTTCAACAGATGTTTAATTTTTTGTTTGTAAAACATTTTGTCCCATTTATCAGTAATAAATTAGATTATTATTTTTTATGATTTTAACCCTAGATTGGGGAGTGTTGGTTCAGGGCTATTACAATTGGTATTAGAGAAGGCATTAAATTTATATGGGGATTATTATGATTTCATGTGATTTTTTGTTAATAGATACGGATACATTTATAATTATATGGGATTATACTTTACCATATGTTCAATGTCTTAGAAAACCATGTTTAAGTTTCATGTGAACAAATTTTAAAGTGTTAATGAAATTTTGGAAGATACACAATTAGGTTTGCATATATATAAATCATTGGTTTCACATGTATAATGACATTATTTTTTTTGGTAAATATGTTTTAATACATTGATAACCATGTCAGTTTATATTATCTTAGATATTGTTGTAATTATGGTGATACAAGTTTTAACATATTGATTAAAATGGGATTAAATAATGATTTGGTGACTATATGATTAATTTTATTTCAAAATAATATTGCTATATTTTGGGGATTGATAGACGAATGGAATGGGAAAAACATTTAGGTTCTATCAATATTTACTTTTTTAGGTTATTAAGGTTATTTGGGATATTGAATTATTTATTTTTGGAATTTTATATTTTGATCATTGGGTTAATTATTGTTGGATTTTATAGATTAATGTATTATTTAATCATATAAAATATTATTAATTTTGGGAGTATCATTTCATGTTCTAAACATTTATTTAAATTATAAATATATGTTTTATTAATTTATTATATATTTTATGGTAATGTTACCTTTAGAAATTGATTTAACTGATTCAGGATTACACAACCATATTGGATACTCATCATTTAGAGAGAATGGTTAAATTGTTTTAGAAATTGGTTAAATGATGAAATTAAACACATAAAGTTATTATATTTTCTTATTTTATTATTAAAAGTCGTAATAAATTCTCAAAATCTTAGTAAAAGATCACGAAAAAAAATTTATCCTATTATGTTCCATTCGGATTAAACGATTTTCTTTTTAATAGGTTTTTGGTATATAGATTTGTTGTTATTGACTTCCTCATGATCATCCAGTATGTTATGATATATGATCTATATAACTATCCAAAATTATTTGGGAATTATATTTTACCTACATATCTATATATTAAATTCTCACTAATTCATATTAACTTGGAAACCCAGTTATGTGTTGTTTTAAATGACTAGTGTATATCCCTTTATCTCCATTCAATTGAATGTTTTGCTAAACCTTTATTTGATGTTGATTTTAAACAAAATATTTTCAAATATAATACCAATAATTATAAATATATGGATTAAATTTTTAGGATTTCATTTTTAATGGTTGTTGGACGTAATACCATATAATTTTTAATTAGATAAATTATGTTCAATAACATATTTGACATTTAATTGTGATATTAAATGACCCCTAAAACATATGAATGTTATAACATAGAATTTAAATTATTGTGTATAAATAATATTAAATAATATATCATATATATATATTGTTCTCAATATAAATTTATTGATAAATTCTTATTATGTAGTCAATCAATTTTTAGAAAAGTAAAAGTATTCATAAAAAAATTTTCTCCTCAAAAATGAATTTAATCACATTTTTTAAGAATGTATTATAAATCATTTCAACATATTTTTGAAAATTTATTTTATAAAATTAAATTCAATTGTGAAAATAACACATCACAATTAAATTTGTGTAAAATAATGGGAGTTTATGGAAAATATTGATTATTAACTGAATATTGAAAATTAAAAAATTCAAAAAAACAATTATTTCATCCAAAAAATATATTATTAAAAAATTATAATTATAAATTTCATTTAATTTAATGTAACATAATGATTATTTATTTATATTGAATCCAATTAATAAAATTTAAATATTTATTATATTAGAATTTAGTTTCTTTTTAGTTTTGGGTTAAATTTTTATGAAACAATTTTGATTTGCATAATGTTTCTCCATATTAAATAATTAGAAACCCCTTAAGATGAATTATGTAAAATAAATTTATATATTATATACATATAAATATTAGTATAAACTCATTAATTTATTTTTACTCGTCAGAATTTTAAAACAACAAGATCTTATACTTTAAGAATACATTTCCTCCAATACCAACATTTTGTCACGTCTTGGGGTTGGGTTTTATGGGTAAATTTAGTCTAGTTCATTGAGTTGAATTTTATAAAAATGAATCCATATTTCTAATAAAAATATTTTTTATCTTCAAAAAAATTCACCCTTATTTTTTCCTAATGAATATTTAAAAAAATATAATCTTTTATCACGGTTAAGGTTAAAATGGGTTTACTGGGGGTTGAACTAAAAGTATAAGGCTTAAAATGAAAAAAACACAGGTAAAATTCATATGTTTTGGAATTATTTCGACCATTTTTACCTTCAGTTCGTTTTTTATTTTATTTTGCGACACATTTCCGTGAAAATGACAAATTTAATACATTTTATATGAAAACAATAAAATGTAAAACTCTTCATTTTATGTAAAAATTATTTGTTTACATATGGAAACAAATCAAGAAGCAAGTGAATAAAGATATTTATTTTGAGAATATTGAAATTAATTACTTGGGAAAAACATATTTTAACCTTTTAAAAATTATTTAATGACATGAATGTCTTACTAAATGGGATAATAGTATTTATTTAACTAAAATAAAAATAAAAAATGAAAATAAATATGATAAAATTAATAAAAAAATAAATGAGTTATAGTTTTTAAATAATTTTTATATAAATATAACATTATTGATTAGTTTAGAAATAATAGTGTAAAATAATTCCATTTTATTCATATTATTTAATGTCAAACTAATCAAATATTCTCAGAATTGTCCATATTATTATTTTAAAATAAATAATATTTATTTGATCAAATTAAATTCCAGAAAACCATATCATTTTCCATTAATTATTATTTGATTGAAAATATTTATAATATCTTATTCATTGTCCAATGGTTCTTTAATAATAATTTAATTACCCCTTAAATAAGTACAAACATCACTATTATTGGAATTTTCAAGATGCGTTTATTCTCATTTCATACGCTTGTGTCAAAATAAATTTCCAAAAAACATATTATTTTTATTTTTATTTTTTTCTACTTTTTATAATATTGGGTTAAAATTTATCTAATATTAATAAAATTATTTCTAGTACTAAATTATAATATTCTAAGAAAAAATTCTAGTTACAATATTAAAGACGTAAATTGTAATTATATGGAAATATAATAGTTAATGAAGAATATGTTTAAAATATGTGTTCTTTTCATGGATATGTGAATAGACTATAATAAATACACTAATTTAATTATAAATTTTGGAAGAATTTTTAATTAGATTGAATTCAAATTATTTAATATTAGAGGCTATTAAAAAAATGCTACTCCTTCAACATTATATATGGACCCCTCATATGCTCACTTATTCAAACATAGTGATCCATTTTCTAAACCAACCACTACCTAAATACCTTTAATAAATATATATAGGTGTTTCGCGTCTATTTTTTATTCCAAAACATACAACACTAGGGTTATTAATAATGTATTCAATGGGAATTATTCTAAGAGAAGCTAATGTAGTTTACTAAAAAAAATTGTGCGTGTACATGTACAACCATAATTAATGTATTTATAATTCCAATTTAAAAAGCAAAGTATCTAAAAGATACATATATGTTACTTTCATTTTATAAATAAACAACCACATCTTATTATATATAATATTAAATGAAATCATCATTCTTCTCTACTTCCCAAGCACCTCGTAAATTAATGTATCATTTTTTCCATCATGGCCTCCCTCTACTATTTAATATGTATGATGAAATTTTTATATTCACGTATATTCCTTTTCACATAATTATACTTTTATAATTATTATATAACATACCTTATTATACTAAATTTCATGGGGGTAATGATATTTTCCCTTGTATGTACGTTGGTTTACTACCTTGTAAAGCGATGTAATTCATTTTTCACTAACGTTTTCATGGATGCTGACAATAATAAATTTAATGGATATATATGTGATAAATATTACCTTATTATAAGATTCATAAAATATTTATCATTATCAAAAGATAATATATCATTTTTGTTCTAACCTTTCCACTCAATGAAAAATAGAAACTATATTAGTGTATTTTTGTGGATAACCACCTCGATGAAATGATATGAATATTTTTAACCCCAAAATAATATGTATAATATATATATATATATATATATATAATATTGATATTTAATATATTAAAATAATTCTATAATGATACAATATTACATATATTATTTCAATAATGATCATTCAAAAAATGGAAAATATACTCATGTGTATGTAGGAACTATAATATTCATTATTGTAACATAGTAAATTTTCAATTACAATATTTATTTATTATTATAAAAGGTATAAATTATTTATTAAAATTACAATTATTTCATTTTAATTACAATATTTAAAATATAACTATTCCCCCATTTGAGCATAGTTAAGACACTAAAGTCATTTTGAAAAAATGAAATGAACATCCTCAATAAACCCTATGTTGACATAAATTATTATATATTTAAATATTCCAAAAAATTTAAAAAAATTCATTTTAATAATACAAATTACTAAACTAATTAATTTATATTAATAAATATAATGATTTATATAATCTTATTATATATGAGTTAAAGTACATACATGGAATGTGTGGACTTGAGGTAAGGGAATCCATCTCAATCTCCATTCTTTGAGAAATATTTTAATGTTATAATAATAATATAATTATATAGTGTATATACATCACATTTTATAAATAATAAAATGAATCCGTCATACAACCTAGTATTTTGATTTTCAATTTGGTTTTTTTATCAAAGGGGATTTGATATGAATGTTACCAAGTATTAAAAAATTCTTTATTTAAATTCATTACATTGGGTTATATTGCTTCTTCATTTATATTGATATTATATTATTATGTCTTAAATAACCATTGATAATATTAAATAGTATTCAAAATTGTTTTATGAGGATTCAAATATCATACAAGTAATCTATTAAATAAATAATTATCACATTAATGTTATTTTTTAGTAAGGGTTTCCCAAGTCAAATTATCTTCTGTCAGAACCTATGTTATGTTATACACCTAATATATTTTATAATATTTATATACTTATCCTTTAAAATTTTATATCATGAAACATCTTACGATCATCATATTTAATTTATTATTTAATTTTATTCATTAATGGGGAATAATATTTAATAGTTACCAAAGTTTCATTGTATTTATGATATAATTTACATTCTTTCATAACTTTTTATGTTCAAGGACCATTTGCGGGAAATAATGTGACCATATTTTGACGGATCAAATAAATATTTACTCATTTGATTTTGATTTTTTTAATATATTTGATTCACATTTCCTCTATTATTGTTTAATGAAAAATCAATATGTCATTGGTAAGTGTTACCAATGTTCTATATTATTTTAATATAAAATATATTTCTCTTTCATATAAATATTTTATAAAATGTTTTAAAAAATTTCTTTTCTCAAAATAAATTATTTCCTAAATCACATTTATATGACCTATAACCATATTTTAAAATGTTTTAATATGAAATTTATTATTATTTTTCATAATTTGACACTTTTGAATCCTTTTTAATTTTTTTGAAATGATGGATTACTTTTGAAATTAATAACATAAAAAACGTTCTAGTAATCATAACAATAAATTTCATTGAATCATTATTTATAATTTTCAAATGTTAGTTGAAAAAATAACAATATTTGGTGAATTTGTTTAATTAAATTATAAAAAAAAGATTTTTTTCCTCAGGATTATTTTAATTGATCCTACCATGTTATTTTCACTCATCAACATAAAAAAACATTATTATTACTTATTCTCTACAAGAGATATTCTGTAATGATATAATCACCTTTTCTTAATAGATAGATTATGTTTTCTTTCAAATATATGTTCCTAGAAGCTAATATTCTTCTGTTTGATAATCACGTTAATAAATGAATATTTATTGTTTATATTTCTTTTTATGAAATTCAATCTCAATGTAATTTATTATTGTCATGATTCATTTATATTGTTATAAGCTGGGTGCAGCCTGATAAAATCTTGTGAGTTCAATAGAGATTATGTGATGGTTACACCTTGATAGCTCTCCAATTCAATTTTGATGGATTTGTTTCTTATGGTTATTTTATTTTTATGTATTCTAAAAGGGTTTTATAATGAAATTTCTAAGATACAAATAATTTTTTTATTACAATTATGGGTTTTTAAGGATTCCATTGATTAATATTTAAATCAAATGAATAGTGATTATATGTTTTTAAGACTCATACCTTTGATAAATCATTAATACATAGTTTTCTATGTATGATATAGCTACGGATGGGTATAAATATTCTTATGTTTTGATCATGCACATTGGTTATATAACCATACAATTATTCACTTATTGTTCTCACAAATGGAATTTATTTGTTAATCATATGATTTACCCTTTTAAATCATTTTTTTGTTCCCACTTATTAGGTTTCATTTTTACCATGTTATTAATAATTATGTTCAATTATTTATTTCAAGAAGTTTTTCAAATGGATAAATATGATGACATAATTTTGAATAAAAAAAGAATAGTATAGAGTGAAATAATGATCAAGATGTTTTGAGTGTTTTTTATATAATAGTTTTTCTTTATTCTCAAAGAAAATAACTCTAAAATATCAATGGGTATTTAAGTTATCCAATATTTTATTTTTATGATATTTATTATAGATGTAAAAAAACTGGGTCAAATTTACCGATAAAAATACAAAAATATAACATTTATGATTTTTGAATTCTATCTGGGAGTGTGGGTTTCAGGCTATTATAGGAAATGTTTAAGGGGGAATTTTCATGAATGAGATTTCATTATATTATACATATAATGGTTAGTTAATATGAATATATTGATAAAAATTATGATCGATCCATTAGTACTAAGGAGGTAAATTTTAAAATATTTTCATGTTGTGTATATCACTTAATTATCACCCTTGAAATAAAATTACGTACATTTTTGTTTGATTAATATAATTATGTAAATGATTATATCTATCAAAGTGTTAGTAGATATGAATAAATTTTAATATGTGAACTTAATGGGGATATTGATATTGGAAATTCTTATTTTCCCATGGTTTTAGTAATCAATGGATGACGGATTCTAATTAAAATCCTAATTAATTACAATATAGAAACAAATACCCATCACCTACATGCCAAAATGGTGAGATGAAACATTAAATGAATCTATTTATTGGAATAGGTGGAGATTTTAATTAATAAGGTCTGGTTATAAATTTAATTACTATCTAAATGATATTAATTTTTTCAGCGGTACAATATAAGAAATTTGATCCAAACTAATAAACCACCCACAATATAATGCTTCAAATTCAAGGGGTAATGCAATTATGATATCATGTTCCATATTATTAATGTTTATCACAATGAACTATGTCAAAAACCAATTAATAACAATGAAAAGGGAATTGTCATGAAATCATAACTAATAAAGTGGGTTATTATAATGACATGGTAAATGATATACTTATAGTGTACTATAGAATATCAAATCTCTTGTTTGATTAAAAATCTACACAGCCTTTTTTTAGGAAATCTATAAATTAATAACATTCCCACAAAAATTGTTAGATTAAGATTTATAGGTGGATAAAACTATTGTTACAATGATAGAATCCCAAGTATATAACATATCTCATACTTATGATTATAAAGATGTTCTTCCGATAAATCTTTTGATCCCCACTCTAGTTATTTTTTTATTCTATATATAGATTTGTGTCTCTATATAGAAAATATATAAATTACTATGTAAGGGATCTGAAATTTTATGTTTTTAATGAACTTATGAGCATTTATTGGTTGAAAGATAAATAAAAACATCAAGGGGAAATTATATATATATATATATTATGGGTCTTAATTTATATCCTTGATGTGTACCTATATCCAATAGTCAAGAAAAAACTATGCCCTAAATATATGACTATAGTATAGGTAACCTATTTTTTATTCCTAAATAGATTCTCTGTATTCCTATAAATTATGAAGATGATAATACCATATATTTTTTACAGGTTGCTACCTCTATCTCAATTACTCTATATAGTCTGTCTTAATTTAGTTGATGTAATTTAAGAAGAGAATGTATGATAATCTTTAAATGTGATTCATTTACCCTTTTGAATTACCATTGTGTTAACATGTCCTATTTAGTGAGATTAATGATTGGTCAATGTGCATTTGTAATGATTATGGGGAACATAATAGTATCACTTTAAAAAAATTTATCATTTTCCCCATATCAAGGATTGTTTTTGAACAATTACAAGGTTCTCAATATTTATAAATGATATTCCATTTTTTGAAACTCATCAAATTGAGGGAAAAAATAGTGACTTTAACAACCCATTACTATTTTATCATGTACTACCTTAACCTCATCATGGTTTCCCCTCATATGAGATTAGAAATATACAAATAATGGTGAAGTCAGTGATGTATTAGAAATTCACTAAGTACCGATAATTTTTGCTGGTTTCAAAATGATTTCACACTGTGTAACTAGGATACACTCCGTGTAATTACTTGTGAGAATATGTTGTCAAATGGATCATGCTATATAATAAAAAGCATGTTAATTTTTGTCTCACGTTATGACTTGTTTAATTGAGACATTTTAACATGTGATGAAAAAAATAGCGTACTTATCCATAATGTAATTCATGATGTGAATGGAGGTTTAATGCTATGTAACAGTACACATATAGTTTTTAATGACAGTAAGAAGTTGTTTTGTTTCAATTCCTTTTCTGGTTCCTTGTGGCTCTCGACCTATAATGGTTCAATGGTGTTTTCAGAGACTCATCCCTTTTTTATCAACTTGATCGACACTCGATCTCTATTTCAAATGTGGTGCATATCTCCAAGTGAGTAAATATCATGTTCATTCGTTTCCTTTGATCATGGTATCACTATTGGGTGACCCCATGGAACGTATTGGTGTAGGGATGTTGGTTCTTCTTAGTTTATTCCTAGATTTTTTGTGTGAGCTCATTCCATAGGCACTTTTCTTCTACTGTTCATGGTGCATCAAAGTTCATCATTATTTATGTGAGTTTCCATTATTTCATTGATCCCTTATCATCTAAATCTAATCAACCTTGATGTGGATTTTCTTCTAGGGAAATCATTGAAATTTATCTATATTATTTATTTTGGATTCAGTTATCGATGAGTGAACCAGAGTGTTCATGTAGGTGGTTCTGTCTCTTTCCTATGTTGATGAACCTTTTTTTTAAAAAAAAATTATATTGAAATTCACATGATTTTTTTTGTGTTGAATAGATTTTTCAATGAAAAATGTGTTTTCCCCAGTTATTGATAAATATAAATAAAATGGGTATCTTCAAAGAATTTAATTGTAATTTTGGAAATGGTTCTGAAATGTATTTCAATGTATTGAAATGGATTTCAATGTATTGAAATGAATTGTGAAAAGGCAAATATGGGTTACCTTGAGTACTTAGGTATAAGGTTTAGCTTGGTACCATCATCCGCTGTTTTTTTATCAAGGAGTTTTGTCTTGGGGATTTCCACTATTTTATAAGTCCATTTTTCTAGGGGACTGATATTAAAATTTTAGGCAGTTTACTAATGGTGTATTTCTCTACATCTTCAGCAAGTTATTCTAGGATTAATATTTGTGGACATGATTGATTTTGATAATAGTAGTCTACTACCTGGACATGTATTATTCATTAGTTTTGTGAAACCTTTGATTTTGTTTTTCATTTCTTGGTATGTTTATTTTTCCATGAACTGAAAGTTTATTCCTTTAGAAAATGATTTAAAAAAATGTCTTCTAAAGTTGACATGCCATTATTTTATTAGAACTATAGAAAAAGGGTAATTTTTACCATTTTTATATAAAAATACATTACGACTTCTGAAGACATGTTTTATTTAAGATGAGAATACATGGATATATTAGGCAGAAATTGGGTATGAATGACCCAGGTGGGATCATACTAAGCATGTTATCTAACGCCCTATGCACCTATTCTGTGGTGTGTAGACCGTTGTTTTTCATCCCGTGTAGGAAAAGGAAAGGAGTCATAGTGTAGCGGAAAGGATAATGATATCTGGTTTGGTATCTTAGGGTGAGATGTTGGTAGTCTATTAATACCATCATTTGGAGTAGCTGTTTGGTTTTTAGTTCATTTATATTGAAATTGTCTAAAAGTTTTCCGATACTTTCGTAGTTTAATGATTCCCCTATTTTATTATAGATATGGAATATATTTCTACTTCATCATCCTATGTTTATTATTGTTCTATGTATTTGTATATATTTTATTTATTTTTGTTAATGATGGCAGAAATTGTTCCATGTATCGTTTTATTCATTACTCGAGTACTTGTACCCAACCTGGTGGGATTGAGAATTCAGTTTATGTATGCTACATAATGGGTCAGGGTCTGGTTGTAAAGGAAACATGAGTTGATTCGTTAAAATTTTCTATCATAAGAGGACTCTCCTCATGATTTCTAGTCTTGGGACTTCGGTTATACTAGAGATAGGATAGTAAGGACTTGCGAGGTATATTATTATACATGTTTAAAAAGATCTAGTCATAATGATAATCAAGAGTCCATGGGATATTTGGATATTTTTCTCTAGTATTGGGTTTGGTTTTTAAAATATTAATTTTTTCTTATGGGTTTTCTATTTTGAATTTAGATTTTTCCAATTGACTAATATCTCGAATGTTTTGGCATGTAGCGGTAAGCCTCAAAGACGCTATCCACGAGTTCTGTATAACGGAGCATTTGATTCTCCCCAAGGGAACCCACCTATATATCATAGTCTCATAGAGACTATCATATAGACAGTCCATGCTGTTGATCAAGGTATACCATGAATTTTGAATGTAGTCGTTCAGGTATAACTAGGAGGTGAGGGAGACAAGGATAAATCACAGGAGTTCTTATGATAGAATCTATCATCTTTTAATTGAAAGATATTCCCTCAAGAGGTGGAGGTGTAGCTATAAAAAATCAATCAAATCAACATATTTTTTAGATAGATGAGAGAAACATGATAAAGTGTACACCACTTAGACTTGAGGGTTTTGACAATCGATGGTGGGATTTTATGGTTCAAGAAGAAAGACACATGGTCTTGGATTGAAAGGGTTTCAAAACTCTATTATTTTATTATTTTTAAGAGTATTTGATGATGTAAATGTCCCTAAAGTTCCAAACACTAATTTATATAGGGAATTAAATGTCATAATACACTAATCATTTTTCTAATCTTATCTGTTTTTTTACATACATAGTGATGAATGGTCGGCGGATGGCTTATAATTATCTACAGGGTTTGTGAACAGATATCAGATCACATTTGTTCTTGTTAAAACCTTCTTCCTATGTTGATATGGTAGATGGTGATGTGATGGAAAAATGAATATGCTAGGAAAGGTTCAATTTTCCACCACTTCTCTCATATCGGGTGGTTTCTTCAGTGGAGCACATGGGAAGAAGAGGAAGTGACAATATCATTGCAGGAATAGTGTAGTTGGGTCCCAGTGTTGAGCCTCCTCTGTATCATCTGTTATAGTGGTAAATGTACCTCTGACATGATAAGAGTATGGTTGGGTAGTAATAACCATAGGTTCTTGTCTTATTCCCATGAAGATGTGAAAAAACTGTCGATGTGTTGGTCATTTACAATGCTTCTATCAGGCCATGACTACGCCTTATTATGGACAGAGTTCATCAAATCCAAAGGATAAAATCGTGCATTCAGAAGACTCAAATAAAATATGGCTCTAGCCACATACACTTTTAGTGAAGCATTTTCATGCCATGGATGAGTGTCTCGTGGAAGTTAATGCAGGTCAGACAATAGTGAAATGTACTATTCTTATTTAATAATTATTTTAAACTTCATTATCTGATACTGGTTCCTCCCACACGTTTATATCTACACATTTTGTTAATGTTCATAAACATCAAAAACGAATATATTTTCTTTAAAATGAATTTAAGAAGACCTATTGATATATGAAAAGAGTATGGGTTTAGGTTTCGTTCTTGTTCATTACTGATATCTAATATGGAGTTAGTCTGGATATGTTTCGTTATTGGTCTAAATTCATTTGATGTCATAATTTTTATGGATTGGATTTTCACTCATAGTGTTGATTTTAATTGTTCTCATCGGTGTGTTTCATGTATTTATGCCTATAGGAACTCTCATGTGATTTAAGGAGAGTGGGATCCAAGTTTAGGTCGTACATGACCTTCCCACCCCAAGAGTAAGAGTATGTTGGTTTTTGTTGGGTTTGATCCTCCTATATTTTATTTTATTGATGATTTTACCATTATTTTTAATGACATTCGTAATTTGTTCTTAGATGAATTCACTATTCTTCCTCTAGATATAGTGTTAGATATTACGATTGATCTAGAACTAGGTACACATTTGATATTGAAACCTTATTTTCTTATGGCTATAGTGGAGAAAAAGGACTCTTGGTTTTGTTTGATATATTGTGTTAAAAGATATAGTTTCCCTAGTTTTTTTCCCTCAGAAGACAATTTGATCTTTTCTATGAAATAATATGGTTTAATATGTTCACATGTGTAATATCAAATGTTGAACAATGAACTAGTTAAGAAAAAATATCATTTGACTGGGGGATATCATCTATTCGATCTGTTAACAGGGGAGAAGAAGTTTTTATAGACCGATCATTTATTGAGTTATCATTACCTTAGAGTTCACGTGAAAAATACACCAAATTCATCCTTTAAGATAAGGAATGGAAATTATAAATATCCTCTAATTTATTTTGGTCTGACTAATGCGAATGTAGTTTTTATGGATTAGATTAATATGACATTCCATCAATATCATGAAAATTTTGTTGTATATTTCATGGTTGATGTTCTAGTTTAATCGAAACCCAAGAGCGAGCACGACCACCATCTATGTTTGGTTTTAGGGATTTTAAGAAGCCACGGTTTTTATGGATGCATTTCAAAATGATTTTTATAGATTCCTGAATTGATGTTATTTGGGCACATAATCTCTGAGCATGGATTATTAGTTTATTTATAGATGGTGAAAGATTTATTTTCATGGAAGGATATACATAATGTATTTGAGATAGGAAGCATCCATTGTCATCCAAGACAATACTGAATGTTTGATAAGGACTTATCTTAGAAGTATTAACCTTTGACTACTCTGATGAGGAAAGTGGTGAAATTCACCTAGGATGCTAAATAAAGGACTAATTTTTTGGAAAGGAAAGGGATTCTTACAAAAGCTCTTATTTTGATCATACAAGATCTTGTTAAGGGATACATGGTGTTTTTTGATGCTTATAGTACTGGTTTGGGAAGTATTATTATGAAGTATTACAATGTTGTATCTTTCTAATCTCTTATCCTTCAACTAAATGAAAAGAATTACCCCCTCATGATTTATATCTTTCTGCAGTCATTCATGCACATAACTATTTTTATTACTATATTTATTGGGAGAGGTTCATGATCATCTCTGATCCTAAGTGTCTGAGCTATATATTTTTACAGAAAAAAATGAATCTAAAATAGAGATATTTGGTAGTGTACCTTCAGATATTTGACATATATTTCTCATTACCTTATGGAATGGTAATTTCATTGAAATTGATCTTAGTAGGAATGTACCATCACATGTTATTCTGCAATCAAACAAGGAGTGAAACCTTATGGGGATTTTCACTTGGTTTCATAAAGATTCTCAAGTTGATTTTTTAGAAATGGATATTACCAGTGTTTAGTTATCATCATCTCTCCATTGGCCTGTATTAGATAGTCATCAGCAAGATGATGAGTTTCAGAAGTCTCAAGAAACACTTTATAGTGGGTAGACTATTCCAGGAAGTACTTCTTTATCATATTCTACGCTTCACTTTAGGAAATAGAATTTCATCTCACAATCTGTGAGAAGTTTAGTCTTGTTTGATTATCACAAATCTTCATTGGGTTTTCATTTAGGCACTACATAAATGTATAGTGATGCAAGGCGATGATTATGGTGGCCTATTATATTGCATGAAATCACTGAGTTTATGTCACACTATTACACCATCCAACAAATAAACTCAGAGCACTTGAAACCGTCTAGTTTTCATCAACTTCATCCCGTTCCAGTTTGGAAATCGGATGAGGTATCCATGGTTATTTTTGATGGATCTCCATAGAATCCAAGAGTTAATGATGATATTTTTGTGGTATTTTATAGGCTTATTAATTATAATTATTTCATTCTGATTGAGGAAACCACTAATGTTGAAGATATGGGTATGTTGTACGCACAATATATTATGGGGTTACATGGGAGTCCATCTTCCATTTTTTTGATCGGGGTCCTACGTTAGCCAAGAGTGTCTGGATGAGTCTCCAAGAGGTGTTGAGAACTCAATATATGTTGAGATTAGCTTACCATTCACATGCATATAGTCAAATGGAGTGATTATTCTTGATCCTTGTGGATATGCTCCGAACATATATCTTGGATTTTGGAGGATCATACTATAGCCATCTGGATATTTTTTTTTCTTTCAAAAAAATTTATCAGTTGTCTATCAAAATGACCCCCATTGATGCACTGTGTTTTCTCCCGTGTAGATCACATCTTTGTTGGGCTGAAGTGTGTGAAGTTTCATTTATTTGGCCATCTTTGGTTAACGAAATGTCCATGAATATTAAGGATAAACAAATAAACCATGTTATATACCATAATCGATAAAAATCATATGCATATCTATGGAATTGACCTTTGGAGTTTTCCATAGGTGATTGGATGTTCATGAATTTTTCTACTCATTTGGGTCACCGTTGACATGGGATGTAAGGAATGTTATCTCTGATATATGTTGGACTGTTTGAGGGAACTAAGAAGCATATATAAGATTCTTATCTGTTAAATTTTTTTTAGTTGTAAGGTATTCATGTTGTTTTCCATATATTTCAACTCAAGAAATATCATTCTTATCCCTCTCACGTTTTGAGTCTGGAAAAAATTGAGTTAGAACATGATGCTACTATTATAGAGAAATCAGTTGAGATCATGGACTCTCAAGTGAATGCAATGTCTGTGATGTTAATTCCTTTGGTCAGATTTATATAGAAGAAAAGATCAAAATCAAATGAGACTTGGGGACGTGAATTGTTGATGGTGATGTAATAGCCTCATCACTTTCAAGGTGTTATGTCTTCCACATGAATTCCAGGGGATGGGAGGTCTTTATGGAGTGGAATCTATAAATTCTCATTATGCTTTTAGTAGGTACACACTTAGAATCAATATGTTCTTCCACTCCATTGAGATTTTAAGTATACCTATAATGGTGAATTCATTAACTTGTTGGACATTCACTAAGAACTGGCCATTTATTTCATGATGAAGAATGATTTAACATGATGTAATTGGGTTACACACCATCTAATTATTGTTGTACACAACTCGTTAAAGGGATATAGCTTTGAAGGATTACCTGTCGTGAATGGTCATTTCACTTCATGACTTATTTAAATGATGAAGTTGTAATATGAGGTGAATGGTTTTTTAGATTTCTTATCCAGCATGGACTTCATGACATTAATGTAGGATTCACACCATGTAACAACCCATGAAAAATTTTCAAGATAGGGTGAAGATATTTTAATTCAATTTCATCACGATTTCTTCATGGATATTGACTTATGATAGCTCCAAGATATTTTTGAGAGACTCAACACCTTCTAGATCAATTCGTTTAACACTTGATATTTGTTTCATTTTTGGTTCAGCTCTATAAGTGACTAACCTTTTCATTCCTACATTTCCTTAGATCAAGGTATCACTATTTAGTGGAATCTTTCGAAAGGTTGGTTTATGTTTTGGTAATCTTCTCGGTTTCTTCCTCGATCATTTGTTTGATCTCATTACTGAGGTCTTTTCTTCCATTGGTCATGGGGTGGCGAGTGTTCTTCCTTTATGTATGTTAGTATCCTCTTTTCCTCTAACCCCTTGTATTGTAAATTGATTCAATATCTATGTGGATTTGATTCAAGGGTAATCATGGAAATTATTTGGCTTTATGGATTTTGGATTCTGTTTCGAGCATGTGCCACCTGAGTTTTCATGTAGGTGGTTCCTTCTCTAACCGATGCTGATGGACATGATTATTTTTTTATAAAATATTTTGTATATTGGAATAGGTATCACTATTTTTTGTGTGTTGAAAAGTGTTTTTAATGAAAAGGGGGTTTTCCTGGTTATAGATAAATTGAGAGAAATTTCATATTCTAAAAACATTGAAATGGAATTTTGGAAATGGTTTTGAAACGGATTCCAAAAAATTGAAATGAATTGTTAAAAAATACCATATTGGTTTCATTGTGTATTTATCTAAGGGACATCATCCATTTTTTGTGATTATAAATAGGTTTGTATTATAGATTTCCACTACTTTATATTCTTATTTTTATAGGGGAATAATATTTATATTTTGGGGGGTTTACACATGGGATATTCCTATGCTTCCTATGCTCGTTTTTCTAGGATCAGAATTTCTGTAGTTGATTGGTTATCATATGAGTAGTATGCATCTTAGACCTATAGTATTCCTTCATGTTGTGATACTTATGCATTTATTTGGTATTTCTTGGACTTATATGATAGCCTTGATATTCATGTTAGAACATTGAATAATTGATAAGGAAAATGTGCATTAAAATTGATATACATGATACTATTTAGAACTATAGAAAAATTGAAATGCTTACAATGTTTTCTATAAAATTAATATAATACATATTATAACATTTTTAATTTAAAATGATTAAAATATAATTTTTATATAGATAATAGTTATGGAATACAAAGGTGTGATCCTACAGATCATATAAGATCACACCCTACACACCACATCGTTGGTTCATAGACCATTTATTTTCTTCTAGTGTAGGGAAAGGAAAGGTCCAATAGTGTTACAGTGTGGTTCATTTCAGTTTCTCGGGTATCTGGTGGTGAGATAGTGGGAGTGTATCCCTATCATCATTTTGAGTAGCTAGTTTTTTTAACCAAATCCAAAACATAATATTTTTATTAATAAAATTTAATGTAAAAGTGGGAAATCATACAGTTTTCTAAAAATAAAATAAACCAAATTCATATGTAATGGGATAATCTTTGATCTATAGTTTATGTATATTAGAAACCTTAACACTATAGAGACTACATTGTAGAACATTGGAAATTGTATATATATCTTCTTAGAAATGTTCTTCGATATTATCTTCCACAATGTACCATACTTGAATAAAATCTTCTATGGAGATCATCTTTCTGTAGTTTCTAAAACTCCTTCTATGATGACTTTACCTCTATCTCCTTCTCTATGTTTTCTTCATTGATAATGATAATAAGATCCAAATAATCACAATATACCAGTTCATTAGTACCTAGATGGAAATATAACACTACAATCTCATTCTCTACATGCACCCGATCTGTAACTAATGTGCCGAATGCTTGTGATTTTTTTCACTGTTAGTCCCATACTCCACATGCATGTCAGTACCATTATTCATTCATTTGAGGTTGTATTCCCCATGAGCTAGAGGAATTTTTTTTACTAAATGATATTGTAACAGGGGGTCTAGATAGATTATAATTGTCCTTGCATCTTCATATCGTCTAGGAGTGTTGAATAAATACATATAAGTATATGATAGTGTTATTTCCACTCATGAAGGTGTACCAAAAAATGTCCTCCACATGTTGATCTTACTTGGACTCAATCAACCCGAGGTAGAATCATTTTTCCGTTTATGGGGATCCATCCTCATAGAAGGGACCTCATCTTGAGCTGCCTTTTCTTTTTTCTAATCATTAGGTGAATTACTGTCCCCCTTACCCAAAACTACAAACTGATTTTTGGAGGTAATCACTTTGAGACCATCCTTAAGGCCATTAAGAATACTGGCATAAATAGCCTCTGAGTAGGATGGAGATTTTGAAAATATTATGTTCGGTTCGAGTGGAATGAAGACTTTGACCTCTTTAGACCCTCTTGAACATTATCCTATCTGAGCATCCACCTCTCGCACAGTCCCCTCATATATTCTATTTTTATAGTTAGCTCAAAAACTATAACAATATTTATATCAAAAGATAAATCACAGACTATAGCATTCGGTATTCTTTGAATACATGTTATCTTAGGACCTAAGGAATTTTACATCCTGTTTGAGAGAACAAAGTCCTACGTCAGGTGCCCGAAGATGTCAACACCCATTTGGTTGTCCCCGCTCTTCCCTGCCTCAAAAAGGGTGTTATTGGTAGAATCAGTCATCATGTGAAAATTATAGGGAGGAAAGGCCTCTTACATTAAGGCTACATTATTTTTCTCCATTGAGTGGCATGACTGCACATTTCCATCTTCAAAACAACCCCCTCATTAGATGACTGAACAAGGATGGTCTATAGAGATAAATCAATGTAGGAATAGCGATGTGTCCATATACATAATGATATACTGTTATAATATTCCTCTCATAATTATAAAATACAGGATTGAAATTTTCCAACTCATGATTTTGAGATTTCATTGGTAATTTTATAATTTCTGATATGATGTTAATATGATTATTGTAAAGGTTCTGAAATATATAAAAATAATAAAATATTGAATTTTATATTCACATAGATAGTGTTTTATATGAACCTGATAAAATTGTTTGAGTTGAATAAATATTATGAAAATTGAAAACACGAGAACCCAGGGAATGAAAATGGGGTGGCTGATGCTCTAATTCAAATTTAAAATTCATCTTTTTAAATGATGTGAATTGATAATGTTATAATATAAATGGAATTGATTAATTTGGATCATAAAATCATAATTAAAGGGTACAAATATTATCTTTCTTATATATGTTTTCATCCTTCCACCCATATCATATTTATAGAGGAAGATAAGGATGTTTTAAACTACAATAGATGATGAGGAGTGTTCTTGTTTTATATTATTGTTTCATTGGAATAATAACCTCAATTAATAAAATATGTTTCTCATTAATATAAGAATTTAATAAGAAATAGTTAGATGAATCTCATAGTTCATCATTTTTAATGAATCCATGTTGTATGAAGATATATAGTGATCTGAAACAATATTTTTTAGGTAACAATTAAGGGATAATATATAATATGTATCCTAATGACTTTTATGTTAGTTAGTTAAGGATGAGTAATAGATGTATAATTATATGTTATAATAATTTCTTATTCCAGAATCAAATGGTAAAATATTTACATGAATTGTTTCATCATACACATAAAAATACAAGGAAAATTGTTATATTTGGGTAATGTTTGATCACCTTATGAAATAAATGAATATTATTTCTTTTGAAGAATATTTATACCTAGATTGACATACTCAGTTATATATTAACTTTTTTATGATATTGAATTGAGTACCACTCTCAAATATTTCTGATCGTGATATGAGGTTTACCTCAATGTTACGTTGAGGTCCTTATTAGGATATGGATACAGTTTTGATTATCATTACATCATATATTTCTTATAATTATTGTTTTTTATAACACCATTGAAATTATAGAAGACATATGGAGATTTTTCCTTATGGATTTCAATGGTTTTTAATATCAACACAATTATTTGTTTGAATATTCTTACTGCAATTTATTTCCCATGACTATTTTTATGGATCTTTATTAAGATCTCCATCATTGGAAGTGCATAACTAAAATGTGTTGGGTTGTGTTAGAAAAAAAATATAATGGGAAATATTATATCAATGTAAATGGAAGATAATTTTATATACATCTAACTTCATAAAAAGGAATGCTCATAGTTAATAGAATATTTATTCTAAAATCATAATAAAGAATAAATTTTTACGTGGCTTACGATCTATTTCAATGAATATATAATCAAAAGAGTGTTCTGATTTTTAGTTGTAATAGATATTTAATCTCTATATATATAGTTCTCTTGGATATTATTGAATTTATCAGAAATGTAGCTGATCTCTCAGAACTTGTACCAAAAAATTATTAAGATCATGATATGTTTCATCTATCTCTACTGAGAAAGTAATTACCTTATACTTCACAAATAATAAACATAAGGGTCAAAGTATTTTAGAATGATATCTCTTATAAGGAACACTCAAAGGAGATTCAAGACCGTAGTGATAAAGTGATATGAAACAAGACCAGTCATGTTGTAGATATTCTATAGTAAAACTAAAAACAATAAACATTTATGTCGGATCTTTTGGATATGACGAGGCCAATGTATGATCATTTTTTTCACAAATATACAAAATTTCATATTTTAAATTATTATGAGGGGTTAAAATGTAACACCAATATATTTTATAACCTAATTCCCTTAAATGAAATTTTATTTGTTTTGTAGCTTTCATTATATGTAACAAAAACATTAAATGTATCGTTTTATAATCACGAAATAATGTGATTAATATATCCATCTAATTATATTGTAGATTATGAAAAGGAATAAAATAATTAAGAAATTTATCATTTTAATTCTTATAGAATTAATTAAATGTCTATAAATTTATAAAATATACTAAATGTTAAATATCTTTCTTCTTAGAAAATCATTTGTATGTGCATAATTTGTTTTTATATTATAAAATTTAATTAATAAATATTAATGAAATATTTTATTAACATATGTATATTATATTTTCATTCAATTTTTCTACAATTATCTGCTATAGTTTACTATATATGTGATAATAATAAATTATATTTTATTTCTAAAATATGTTTTAGAATAAATTTTTTCATAATTTTGGGTGCGCTTATTTTATAATGGATTTATACCACCCAAATAAATACAAAATTCTTAAATTAATTCCATATATTGAATCAGTATGTTCAGCATTAGAAATTATTCACCTTATAATTTTATTTTTCACTATCATTAGTAATCATTGTAAATATATATCATCATGGTAAATTTCATGTTGATAAAAGGGATAAATGATTGGGAGAAGAAATTAAAAATTTATAACACATTACATTATCCATTTTATTGAGTGTATATAAGACATTAACATCTATGTTTCTAAAATAGGGAAACATCAAGATATATTTCTTTGACTATTACCTTAATATTATTTTATGATAATGATAATTTGAAAATTTCACACTCTTGAGTTTAATTTCTCTTATATAATGTTAGAAAAATAAAATAATTTAATAATTAATATAAACGGTTAATTATAAAATTCATAATTTTTTATGATATTAATTTATCTTCATTTTGTTTTAAGATATACCTTAATTTTTCTCACAACAATGATACAGAGCTTTTACAGGAAACAAAAAAATCTATATAAATTTTTTTATAAAAATAGAATAAATATATTTGAAATTAATTATTAATTCCATGAAATTAATAGTAAATTATATTTTATTTATTATGTTAACATAATTTACATGTTACATCATTTTTAGTTTTGGTGATTTTTAATTTAAATTAATTGAATAATACCAAAAATAATTAAATGATATTTGATGTTATCTAATACTTTATTAAATGGTTTATAAATAAAAAATTCATCAAACTGAACTAATGTGATTGTAAAACGTCATATATTTTATACAATGAATATTTTTATATAGTTATCAGCTTAGAATAAAATTAATTGCCATTAAATGACAATAAATAGTTATTAATGCTAATTGTCAAATTTGTTGATGTTGGGGATGAACTATATTATTTAGTTTTAAATTAAAATAAACAATGTCTAAAATATATTTTATTAACGTATTTAGAACCTATTAATTCATGCCATCAAAATTATTAATTTTTTTCCCACATTTCACATTGTGATATCTATTATATTTAGACCTAATATGTGATTCCATTTGTTTTAGTTACCCCAATTATAAAATTTCACAACAAAAAATAAATTATTAATATAATATGATCATTATATGTCATCCATTTCCAAAACTAAGACAATCCTTTAATCCATACACATATTATAGTTCTTTGGAATTCCCAAAATACAATCCTTTAAATGATTAAGGTATATACCAAGGGAGATCACCAAATTAATAAACTGAATAATTATATAATAAAATAATTTCATTTTGTTATTAAATTTTCAAATTAATTCTCAATGTATAATAAATACTGTCGTATTTATAGAAAACAAGGACATTATACTGATGAAAAAGTAACATGAGCATATGCATAATCGCATGCCCCTTATGATTAATAATTTAGATAATTGAATATTAACCTCACCTATGAGAGTATAAATAATTTTTTTTATATTATAAGTGTAATAATGATATATTTATATCATGGAATATGTAAATAAGTGTTTTCGGAAATGATAAATTATGTGTTGGTACTTTTCCTATGTCATATATATATTTAATTCTAATATTAAAATTAATATAATCATTTAAAATAAAATATAATTTAATATAATATATTCATTAATTCTTATTTGTTATATTTTATTATTAAATGATAATATTATTTGACTTCAATTAAATTTTAAAAGTGTTATTAAATTTGTTATAGTTTTAAAACTGGTATTTTTTTTAATAAATTATGCTTTTAATTAATAATTAAGTTTCTCATAATTATAAAATTATTTTAATAAAATGGAGTTAATTTTTCATTTTTACACATCAAAAAACTATAGATGGTAGATGTTTTATATTTTTCTAAAATAATTGAATTTATGGGGGATAGTTAAATACGATAATTTATTATATAAGATAAAGACCTAATTTATTGAGTCATAAATGATATAAGGATTATGTAAGCACAAATTATAAAATTTAAATTCATTAAGTTAATATACATGAGTATAATTTTAAAAATATTAATTATCTTGAGCCATCATAATTATCTAATGAATTTAATAATGGGAAAACACATTTCTTCAACAATATAAATACCTGCCTTCAACACCTCTTCCCCTAACACCTCAAAGCCTTGTATATTTCATAATTTATTTCATCATTCTTTTCAAATACTCATCCCGATGTCCAATTCATAATGTTCTCACTAAAGGTCCAAACCGAAGGGCCTTAATGAGGTTCTCAAAGGAGATAATTCACTAAGTTAAAATCCTCATTGATTTCTTTTTATTTTCATTTGTATTCTTTTTATTTTCTTATAATATCTTCAAAGCCCCAAATCCATGATTCATGAAATCTAAAATATATTATATATACTCAAATGTTTTCATTATTATGAAAAACATCATCTTCATACATCTTCTCCTCTTCCTTTTATTCTAGATATAAACACAATATCTATGATGTGTCGATTTACAAATATCGTGGACGATGTGTTTTCAATTTCATTTTCCATATTCAGGACTGATCATAATACTATTAATGTTGTAAAATATTATTTTATTATACATTTTATATTTTATGTTATGTTATTGGATAATTTTTTATACATAATATTAATTAATAAAATAGAATTTGTTCATAATGAACATAATCACTCTCAATAAACTCACATTCATCGCACATAATTTATTAAATTATTCCTACTCTTGCAATATAACAGAAATTATATATAAGAACATTTAATATTATTTAATTTAAAAAACTAAATGTAGTTTCAATTCTGATTTTTTCTCCCTTTCAAAAATAAAATCCAAAATAATCCAACCATGGAAACCATGAAATAAATGAACCCAAAACAATTTAAATAACAAAATATTATTAATAGATAGAAGGAATTTTGTTAGGAAAATATAATATAATTAGTTATAAATAAATTTTTTATTAGTATATTAACAAAACTCGTTAAACCATAAAATTTATGGTTGAACACGTTTCAGTTAAGACAAACCAATGATAAGGGAATTTTTAACCCAATTTCCCTTTTTGGTTAACAATTGACTTCATAGATTATGTGTTACTATGATTATTTTTGGATTTCTTAAATTTTATTTATTTATGTTTATTTATATTTTATATATATATTCTTTTTATTCTAATAATTACATAATCAATTATATGAAAGGTTTAAGTGATATTTCCTTAAAACAATTCTAAATTTTTATTTATACAAAAAAAAGGTTTTTTATAAATGTATTCTCATTTTATGATTATAAATATTTTGAATTTTTTATGATTGATTGTAGGACCTATATCTATATCTAATTTTATGAGTATTATTATGTTGGATGTCGACTTTACGATTACTCAAACTGTAACTATAATTGTTACAATATAAGGTAGTCATGATGGTTATTTTGTAAGGTCGATTTGAGGGTCAAATAATAAGGTAGTCATGATGGATACATCACATATGTTATCCACTATGGTTTCAATAGTGTGTAATTAATTTTCTAAGTTACCATAATGAAATGTTGTGTGTTTTTTATTTTTTATGGAAATCAAAAAAATTTACAAACTAATTATATGTCACATATTCACTGACAAGAGTGTATTTGGGAAAACGATTTCATATGTTTATATGTATTCATGTAATAAATCTTCATATCCTTCTTTTTAATCCCTTTAATGTGATTTTTTATAACATCCCTCGTATTAAATATTTTTTACAGGGTTTTAGGATAGATACGTGAAAATGAAAAGCAAAGATGAATTACGAGAAGCCTTCTCTTGAATATATTTCACATATTATTATTAAAAACATTTATAATATGAAAAAATGGATATTATATTAGAATCATACACATGTATGATAAAGGGATTATGTTTATTAATTATGTAGAAAAATTTTAAAACTCCAAACTGGAAACATATTTGGAAATGTAAAGAATTTAATTACAAATGATTTTACTAGATTACTTAATGTTTAATTAATGGTCAATATAGTCAGAATCATAGAACAGTTTAGATAACATTAGATGTTATGATGATTTTTTTATAATACCAAAAATTATTTTTAGTTTTTTATGTGGAAATGATATTACATTTGAATATTACCATGTTGTTTCATCTATGATAAGTCTGTTCAGAATGGTATTTTATAGAAGAAATAGGGAACTTGAAGAAGGAAAACACTGAGGGGATACTGTATTTCTGAATATATAACCTAGAATTGTGGGATTTGGAACCAAATAGTTTTTGACACTACTCTCTCAGTTGACTCAAGATATAAATGATGTTGGGATCCATAAAAGAGAACAACTTGAGAAATCAGAAATGAACATGATGATAGTGGGAAATGTACAATGGAACACCCTCCTGGATTCAGTAGATCCTCTATCCTCGTGGTGATTTAGGTAATAATTAAATCCCTTGAAAAAATTTTGGATGTTTTTGGATATTTAAATAATCAAAAAGTTAGTCATTCCATTAATAATTTTTAAGGTGATGCTTAATAATGTGGGTCAATGTTCATGAATATTAGGTATAATGATGTAATTGTTTCCATATAATGGAATGTATTTAAAAATCAGTTCCTTGAAAAATAGTTTTGATAAGGTTTTTTGACAATGGATGGAAAAATATTTACCTAAATTGAATCGAAATATGTAGGAATAAATGGATTTTTATGAATAATATTTCAACTGATTGTAATGTAATTCTCTATATCGTATTCATGATCTATATATAAAAGTCAATTGTTTTTACTCATTATTGAATACAATATATAGAATGGAAATGGATATTGGTGTATTTATAATTTATGAGAGACATGATTTATTGGTTGATATGTTAAAAATTGAGTTTTCTAATGAACATGTGTACATTGACAACAAGAAGAAGAGGGGGTCCTCATGGATAGTGATGGCAAAGGATCAATTAATGAAAACTGAAGGTATTAAATTCTAGTTTCCAATTTGTGATAAGTGTTGAAAAGAGTACTTTGGTGAATGTATTAACAAAACTATTATGCATTTTCATTGTGTTATTCCTGGACTTACATCCCGAGATATTAATTTAACAGTTCTTAATATCAATTATGATAAAAAACAATATTGTGTGTTAAATGTGGTGAGATGAGTCATTATGAAAAAATCTACCCATGGAAAGATCTGAGTGATGGAATGTATCAAAATTATAATAATGATGGTGTAGTAAGAAACATTACATCTAATTTAGTAGACTTCCAGCCAACCAAAGAAGAGGTATCATGTACATTTTTTGTTTACTCATATTTTTATAATGTATTTTTTGATACAGGGTCAACACATTTTATTATTTTTCTAAAATTTAGTTGTATATTAGTAATTTTACCTGATTAAACGAGACCAGATCTTATGGTTAGAACCCTAGGAGGAAATATTATTGAAAAATGTCATTATAAGGAAGTTTCTTATTGTTTTCTATAGAATTATATTATATTTTATCCATTTATTTTTACCCTTAGTATATTTTCTTGTCTTTTGGATATTTATTTTCTTTCTATTTATCTTGATAATACTCATAATAATGCTAAATAAGTTGTTTTTTACAAAAATATTTTCTATTTTTTACAAATATCAACACATACAATTGATAATGTATTTGGAATATGAAAAAATATTAATGTCTTTAAATTAATGATATCATTCTAAAATATTTTAAAATAAGGAAATTATTTAGATTACTTATGTTCTAGTGGTAAATGATTACCTTAATGGTTTTCATACTAATTGTTTTAGTGATATACATGATTATGAAGTTGAATTTATTATTGACTTGGTTCATGATTCTAGGATAATTTCAATCCCCTGTTATAAATTGGCTAAAGTGGACCTTTTTTATAGAAAATACATTTGTTATATTTTCTTGATAAGGGATTCTTTATTCAGAGAACTTCAACACATGAATCTCTTATTTTGGTAGTTAAAAATAATTATTTTTTCTTGAGACTTTGAATTGATTATTTTTCATTAAATAACATTACAATTAATTATAATTATAATTTTCTTCATGTTTATGGCCTAATTTATTATACCTATGGAGGTCAGTCTTTTTCCCAAACTCGCTTGATATATGTGTACCATTAGTTAATGTTGATTGAGGATAAAATATTGAAATTTTTTTTCTTAAAATATAAGGGAATTACTTATTTTTTGATATTCGATATGTTTTGAAAAATTCCCCCACTGTATTCATGGATCTCATTAGTATAATATTCCATGAATAGCTTGATAAGTATTTTGTTGGTTTTTAATAGTGATATTTTTTACATTCCAAATTGTTATTAGGTTCAAAAATAACATTAAAGGATTGTATAGATAATTCTATTGGGAATGAATTTATATGGAAAATTAATAAATTGTGATTTTTCATGGTAAAAATTTTTTTTATTGGGAAAATTGTGAATAAGGATTGCATAATAGTTGACCATTCTAAAATATTTTGGTGGATGAATGAAAAAAGCGAAAAATGTTATAAAGATTATTAGTTTTATTGCACTAGAATTTCTTTATTGATGGTTTTTTTAAAAAATAATTTTTATTTGTCCCACTGTCTTTGTTTATGAGAAAATAGGTAAAAATAATTGGTTATAAGATTGAGAGGTTTCTTTTCAGGAACTATAGAATTGATTGGTGAATTCTCTAATTTTTTCCTTGATTTCAAAAATTGGTCAACTCTTCATCTATATTAATTTTTCATTGAAGGGACATAGTTTTTTATGATATTGAACGATAAAGTAATTTTTATGCTTTATGAAAACGTAAACCTCATGAGTTAATTTATAGAAGACAAAATTTAGAATTACCTATTGTGGTTATCTATTTAAATATTTTGATGAAATATCTATACATAGACAAATGTGAAATATATACTAACCATAAAAATCCGAATTATAAATTCATGTTAAATAAAATTAAACATGTGGAATATGAGATAGAATTAACTAATAAAGGATTATGATTTCATCATCATTTAAAATTCTAGAAAATAAACAATGTGGATGATGCATCCAGACAAAAATATCATTCATCATTAATTGTGTCACATTTGGAAGAAGACTCCAGGATTAATTATTTGATGATTTTTTTCATTGAATTTTTTCATTAACAAAATAAATATATTTGGTTTCTCATGTAATTATAGTTATCTTTTTCATAAAAAATTATGTGATCATAGAAGGAAGTCCATTAGTTATAGAAAAAGGTATAATTGGATTAAAGGGATATGTCTCAAGAATTTAACATTGACGAAGACTGTTTTTTCTTATTTGGAATGATATTATTTTTTACTATTGTTTCCTACATTAAGAATCAATTGTTTGTGTAAATATCATAGTTCACAATTTTCAATTAATCACAGTATTATTATGAAGTAACAAGACGTCCGAGTGAATTACTATTGGGATGGAATGATTCTAGATATTTCATATCATACCGTGAGATGTATGACATATCATCATGTTAATGAGTACAGACAACTATTTAATGTGATGCTTCATCCTTTTCCAGTTCCATGGTGGATATGGTGATATATATCCATGTAAATCAATGTGGTACTACCAAATACTTCAAAAGGTATCAATGTGATATGGGTTATTGTTGATCAAATGAATAAATCCACACATTTATTTCCTATTTCAGACACTATGTATTTCAATAATCTTTCTCAATTATACCTCATGAAGATTTTCAGGTTACATAGAGTTCTTCTTTCTATTATATGTAACCATGATCCCAGGTTCACTTTTAGATTTTTTAAAGGACTTAAAAATCATTTGGCATAGAATTTGATTTTTGAAAAGAACTTCATCCTTAATCTGATGGACAAACTGAGTGAATAATTTATTCCATGGAGGAAATAAGTAAATATTTTTTATGTATTTTTTTGGAAACATTGGACTATCATCATATATTATTTATGTTTTCTCATTATATTTTTTTTCATTCTAGTATACCAATATCACCTTATAGTATGGTTTCACTCATTTGTATTTATTTATGGGACAATGTTTTCCTTCATTATATTATAACCCTTACTGAGATTTTTATTTGCATCCCTTGTTTTTGAAATTTTTTCCAGAGGACATAAAGATGAATAGGGTCAAGGATGGGATCAAGGAAAAGTCATTCTATCTAAAACATGTAATTAGACATGTTTTTTAGTGTTTTTATTTTATGAAAAAATGGATACTGAGTAGTAGTGTCTAAAAGTAATATTCATGTTTTAATTTAATTTTTATACCTATGTCTCTAAAACTCTAAACCTTAAAAGATCCTCAATGTGAATTATTAATTTAATTAAAGATTATTTAATGTTTAATGCTTGGTCCTTATAAACTATCTTAAAGATATGGTATTGTTTATATAAGTGTTTTCTATAATGCTCTAAAACACTAAATAGAAATGGTCTTTGGGTATGTATGTGATATAATATTTTCAACAGATGTTTAATTTTTTTGGTGTAAAACAATTTGTCCCATTTACCATTAATAAATTAAATTATTATTTTTTAATATTTTAACACTAGATTGGGGAGTGTGGGTTCAGGGCTATTACAATTGGTATTAGAAAAGGCTTTAGATTTCTATGGTGATTATGATGATTTCATGTGATTTTTTGTTTATAGATATGGATAAATTTATCATTATATGGGATTATACATTACCATATGTTCAATGTCCTAGACACCCATTTTTATGTTTTATGTGAATAGATTTTAAATTATTAATGAAATTTTAGGAGATACATAATTTGGTTTGTGTATATATAAATCATTGGTTTCACATGTATAATGACATTATTTGATTTGGTAAATATGTTTTAATACATTGATAACAATGTCAGTTAAGATTATCTTAGATATTGTGGTAATTATGGAAACACAGGTTTTAACATATTGATGATAATGGGATTAAATACTTATTTGGTGATTATATGATTATTTTTATTTCAAAATAAGATTTATATATTTTAGGGCTTGATTGATGAATGGAATGTTAAAAACATTTAGATACTATCAATATTTACTTTTTAGGTTATTATGGTTATTTGGGATATTAATTTATTTATATGTAGAATTATTTATTTTGAACATTGGTTATTATTGTTGGATTTTAGAGATTAATGTATTATTTAATCATATAACATATTATTATTTTTGGGAGTATCATTTCATGTTCTAAATATTTATTTAATTTTTAAATATATGTTTTTTTAATTAATTACATATTTTATGGTAATCTTACATTTTCGAATATGATTTCAGTGATTCAGGTTTATAAAATCATATTGGATACTCATTATTTTATTGACAAAGATTAAATTGTTTTAGAAATTGGTGAAATGATGAAATTAAACACATAAAGTTATTATATTTATTTATTTTATTATGAAAAGTTGTAATAACTTTGAAAATCTAATAAAAAGATCATGAAAAAAAATTTATACTATTATGTTCCATTCCGATGAAATGATTTTCTTTTTAATAGGTTTTTGGTATATAGATTTTTTTTATTGACTTCCTAACGATCATCCACTATGTTATTAAATAGGATCTATATAACTTTTCATAATTATTTGGGAATTATATTTTACCTAAATATCTATATATTAAATTATCACTAATTCTTTTTAACATGGAAACCCAGTTGTGTGTTGTTTTAAACAACTAGTGTACATCACTTTATCTCCTTTCATGTGAATGTTTTGCTAAACCTTTATTTTATGTGGATTTTAAAAGAAATTATTTTCAAATTTAATACCAATAATTTTAAATATATTGTTTAAAATTTCAGGATTAAATTTTTAATGGTTGTTTCACGTAATACCATATTATTTTTAATGAGATAAATTATGTTCAACAACATATTTTACATTCAATACTGATATTAAATGACCCCTGAAACATATGAATGTTATAACATAGAATTTAAATTCATATGTATAAATAATATTAAATAATATATCAGATATATATATATATATATATATATATATATTGATCTCAATGTAAATTTATTGATAAATTCTTATTAAGTAGTCAATCAATTTTTTGAAAAGTAAAAGTATTCATAAAAATATGTTCTCGTGAAAAATGAATTTTATCACATTTTTTAAGAATTTATTATAAATCATTTGAAAATATTTTTCAAAAAAAAATATAAAAATAAATTCAATTGTGAAAATAACACATCACAATTAATTTGGTGTAAAATATTTGGAGTTTATGGAAAATATTAATTATTAACAGAATATTGAAAAATAAAAAATTTTGAAAAAAAATTATTTCATCTAAAAAATATATAATTAGAAAATTATAATTATAAATTTCATTTTATTTAATGTAATATAATTATTATTTATTTATATTTAATCAAAATAATAAAATTTAAATCTTCATTATATTATAATTTAGTTTTTCTTTACTTTTGGTTTAAATTTTTATGAACCAATTTTGATTTGCATAATTTTTCTCCATATTAATTAATTAAAAAACCCCTTATGATGAACTATGTAAATAAATTTATATATTACATACATTTATATATTTATATTAACACATTAATTTATTTTTACTCATCATATTTTTAATTCTAAAACATCTTATGCTATAAGAATACATTTCCTCCAATACCACCATTTCGTCACGTCTTGGGTTTTGGTTTTATGAGTAAATTTTGTCTAGTTTATTGAATTTAATTTTATAAAAATGAATCCATATATTGAATAAAAATAGTTTTTATATTCAAATAAATTCACCCATATTTATTAAGAATGAATATTTAAAACAATATAATCTTTTATCACGGTTAAGGTTAAAATGGGTTTACTGGGAGTTAAACTAAAAATATAAGGCTTAAAATGACCAAAAAACATGTAAAATTCCTATGTTTTGGAATTATTTCGACCATTTTTACCTTCAGTTCATTTTTTTATTTTATTTGTTGACACTTTTCCTAGAAAATGTCCAATTTAATAAATTTTATATGAAAACAATAAAATGTCAAACTCTTCATTTTATGTAAAAATTATTTGTTTACATATGGAAGAAAATCAAGATGTGAGTGAATATAGATATTTATTTTGAGAATAATGAAATTAATTACTTGGGGAAAACATATTTTAACCTTCTAGAAATTATTTAATGACATTAATTTCTCGCTGAATGGGAACATAGTCGTTGTTTTATTAAAATAAAAATAAAATAAATGATAAAAAATATTATGAAATTAATAAAAAAATAAATGAGTTATAGTTTTTAATTAACTATTTATATAAATATAACATTATCGACTCGTTTAGAAAAAAATAGAGTAAAATACTACAATTTTATTCGTATTATTTAATGTCAATTTAATCAAATATTCTCAAAATTGTATATATTATTATTTTAAAATAAATATTATTTAGTTGAACAATTTAAATTCCATAAAAACCATATGATTTTACATGTAATTAGTATTTGATTGAAAATATTTATAATATATTATTCATTGTCCAATGGTTATTTAATAATAATTTAATTGGCCCTTAAATAAGTACAAACTTTACTATTACTGGAATTGTCAAGATGAGGTTATTCTCATTTCATACGCTTGTGTCAAAATAAATTTCCAAAAAACATTGTATATTTAATTTTATTTTTATTTTTACATTTTATAATAATGGGTTAGAATTTATCTAATATGAATCAAATTATTTCTAGTAGTAAATTATAACTTTCTATGAAAAAAGTCCAGTTACAATATTAAAGAGTTAAATTATAATTATGAGGAAACATAAAAGGTAATGATGAAAATGATTAAAATATGTGTTCTTTTCATGTATGTGTAAATAGACTATAACAAATACTTCAATTTAATTATAAATTTTGGAGGTATTTTTAATGAGAGTGATTTCTAATTTTTGAATATTAGTGGCTATTAAAAAAATTCAACTAGTCCTACATTATAAATGGCCACCTCATATGCTCACTTATCCAAACATACTGAGCCATTTTCTCAACCAACCACTACCTAAATACCTTTAATAAATTAATATAAATGATCCAAATCTATTATTTGTCCCAAAAATTTCAACACTAGGGTTTTTAATAATCTATTCAATGGGAATTATTCTAAGAGAAGCTAATGTTTTTTTCAAAAAATTTTGTTTGTACCTATACTTGTACAACCAAAATTAATGTATTTATAATTCTAATTTAAAAACAAAAGTATTTAATAGATATATATATGTTATTATATTTTTATAAATAAACAACCACATCTTATTATATATAATATTAAATGAAATCATCATTCTTCTGTACTTCCCAAGCACCTCATAGATTGATGTAGAATTTTTTCCATCATGGCCTTTCTCTACTATTTAATATGTTAGATGAAATTTTTATATACACATATATTCATTTTCTCATAATTATACTTTTATAATTATTATATGACATACCTTATTATACTATATTTCATGGGGGTAATGATATTATCCCTTGTATGTACGTTGGTTTACTGCCTTGTGAAGCGATGTGATTCATTTTTCACTAATGTTTATCATGCATCTTAACAATAATAAATTCAATGTAAATATATGTGATAAATATTACATTATTATAATATTCATAAAATATTAATCATTATTAAAAGACAATATTTCATTTTGGTTCTAACCATTCCACTCAATGAAAAAATAGAAACTATATTCGTGTATGTTTGTGGACAACCACCTTGATGAAATGATATAAATATTTTTAACCCAAAAATAATATGTATAATATATATAGATAGATAAATAATATTGATATTTAATATATTAAAATAATTCTATAATGATATAATATTATATATATTATTTCAATAATTAAAATTAAAAAAATGGAAAATATACTCATTTGTATGTATGAACTACAATCTTCATGATTGTATCATATTAAATTTTCAATTACAATATTTATTTATTATTTTAAAAGGTATAAATTATTTATTAAAATTACAATTCGTTCATTTTAATTACAATATATAAAATATAACTATTTCTCTCTTTGAGAATAGTTAAGACCCTGAAGTCATTTTGAAAAAATGAACTGAACATCCTCAATACACCCTATGTAGACATAAATGATTATGTATTTAAATATCCCATAAAAAATTAAAAAAAATACATTTTTATAGTACACGTTACTAAACTAATTGTTTTATCTTAATAAATATAATAATTTATATAATATTATTATATAAGAGTTATAGTACATACAAGGAATGCATGGACTTGGGGTAAGGGACTCTATCTCAATTTCCATTCATTTAGAAATATTTTAATGTTATAATAAAAATATCATTATATAGTGTATATAATTCACATTTTATATGTAATAACATGAATCCTTCATAAAACATAGTATTTTGATTTTCAATTTTTTTTATCAAAGTGGATTTGATATGAATTTTACCAAGTAATAAAAAAATCATTATTTAAATTCATTACATTGGGTTATATTGCTTCTTCAAATCCTTTGATATTATATTATAATGTCTTAAATGGCCATTGATAATATTATATAGTATTCAAAATTGTTTTATGGGGATTTAAATATCATACAAGTAATATATTAATTAATTAATTATCACTTTAATGTTATATTTGTGTAAGGGTTCCTCAACTCCAATTGACTTCTGTCAGAAACTATGTTATATTATACACCAAACATATATTATAATATTTATATACTTATCCTTTAAAATTTTATATCTTGAAACATGTTACGATCATCATATTTAATGTATTATTTAATTTTATTCATTAATGGGGAATAATATTTAATAGTTACCAAAGTGTCATAGTATTTATGATATAATTTACATTCTTTCGTGATTTTTTATGTTCAAGGACCATTTGGGGGAAATAATGTGATCATATTTTGTCTGACCAAACAAATATTTACTCATATGATTTTGATTTTTTTATATATTTGATTCAAATTTCCTCTATTATTGATTAATGAAAAATCAATAGGTCATTGGTAAGTGTTAAAAATATTATATATTTTTTTTAGATAAAATATATTTCTATTTCATATAAATATTTTAAAAAATGTTTTAAAAAATTTTCTTTTCTCAAAATAAATTATATCCTAAATCACATTTATATTACCTTTAACCTTCTATTAAAATGTTTGAAAATTTAATTTAATATTATTTTTCATAATTGGACACTTTTGAATCCTTTTTAATTTTTTTTTTGAAATGATGGTTTACTTTTGAAATTAATGACATAAAAAAAGTTATAGTAATCATAACCATAAATTTCATTGAATCATCATTTATAATTTTTAAATGTTAGTTAAAAAAATAACAATATTTGGCGAGTTTTTATAATCAAATTATAAAAAAGAAAAGATTATTTTCCTCTGAAATATTTTTATTGATCCTTCTATGTTATTTTCATTCATCAACATAAAAAATCATTATTGTTACTTATTCTCTACAAGGTATATATTGTAGTTATATAATAATATTTTCTTCCACAAATAGATTGTGTTTTCTTTCAAGTATATTTTCCTAGAAGATAATATTTTTCCGTGAAACAATCACGTTAAAAAAAGAATATTGATTGTTTATATTTGTTGTGATGAAATTGAATTTCAATGTAATTTATTCTAGTCATGATTCATTGTATTGTTATAAGATGGGTGCGGCCTGATAAAATCGTGTGAGTTCAATAGATATTATGTGATGGTTACACCTTGATAGCTCTCCAATTAAATTTTGATGGATTTGTTTCTAATGGTTATTCCATATTTATGTATTCTAAAAGGGTTTCATGAAGAAATTTCTAAGATACAAATAAATTTTTTTTATTACTATTTTGGGTTTTTAAGGATTCCATTGATCAATATTTAAATCAAATTAATCGTGATTATATGTTCTTATTACACATAACCTTGATAAATCATTAATACATTGTTTGTTATGGATGATATATCTATGGATGGGTATAAATATTATTATGTTTTGATAATTCACATTGATTATGTAACAATACACTTATTCACTTCTTGTGCTCACAAATGGAATTTATTTGTTAATTATATGATTTACCCTTTTAAATCATTTTTGTTCCCACTTATTAGGTTTTATTTTTCCCAAATTATCAATAATTATGTTCAATAATTTATTTCAAGAAGGTTTTCATATGGATAAATATGATGAAAAAATTTTTAAATGGAAATGAATGGTATAGATTGAAATAATGATCAAGATGTTTTGAGTGTTTTTTATGTAATAGTTTTTCTTAATTCTCAAAGAAAATAACACTAAAATATCAATTGGTATTTATGTTATCCAGTATTTTATTTTTATGATATTTATTATAGACGAAAAAAACTGGGTCAAATTTACCAATAATAATATAAAAATGTTACATTTATGATTTTTGATTTTGATTCGAGAGTGCGGGTTTCGGGCTATTATAGGAAATGTTTAAGGGGGAATTTTCATGAATATAATTTAGTTATATTATAAATATAATGGTTACTTAATTTGAAGACACTGAAAAAAAATAATGATAGATCCATTAGTACCAATGAGGTATATTTTTAAAGATTTTCATGTTGTGAATATCACTTAATTATCACCATTGAAATAAAATTAGATTCATTTTTTGTTTAATTAATAAAATTGTTTAAAAGTTTTGATCGTTCAATGTGATTAATATATATGAATAAATTTCGAGATGTGAACATAAATTGGATATTGATATTAGAAATTCTTATTTTCCCATGGTTTTAGTGATCAATGGATGATGGATTCTAATTAAAATCCTAATTAATTACAATATAGAAACAAATACCCATCACCTACATGCCAAAATGGTGAGATGAAACATTAAGAGAATCTATTTGTTAGAACAGGTGGAGATTTTAATTAATAAGCACTGGTCATAAATTTCATTACAATCTAAATGCTATTAATTTTTTCGGTGGCTCAATATAAGAAAGATGATTCAAACTAATATACCACCCATAATATAATGAATAAAATTAAAGGGGTAATGGAATTATGAGATCCAGTTCCATATTATGAATGATTATCATGATGAACTGAGTCAAAAAACAATTAATACCAATGAAAAGGGAATTCTCATGAAATCATAACTAATGAAGTGGGATATTCGAATTACATGGTAAATGATATACTTATACTGTACTCTAGAATATCAAATCTTTTTTTGGATTGACAATCTACACAGCCTTTTTTTAAGGAACTGTATAAGTTAATAACATTTCCAAAAACAATTATTAGATGACGATTTATATGTGGTTAAAAATATTTTTACAATGATAACCTCCCAAGTATATAACATACCTCATATTTATGTTTGTAAAAGTGTTCTTCTGATAAATCTTTTGATCCCCCTCTAGTTAATTTTTTAGTCTATATATAGCTTTTTGTCTCTATATAGAACATATATAAATTACTATGTAAGGGATCTAAAATGTTATATTTTTTATGAACCTATGATCATTTTTTGGTTGAAAGATAAATAAAAACATCGAGTGGGAATTATATATATATATTATGGGTCTTAATTTATATCCCTGATGTGTACATAGATCTAACAGACAAGAAAAAACTATACCTTAAATATACGACTATAGTATAGGTAGTATATATTTTTCATTCCTAAATAGATTCTATGTATTCCTATAAATTATAAAGATGATAATATGATATATTGTCTACAAGTTCCTACCCATATCTCAATTACTCTATATAGACAGTCTTAATTTAGTTGATGTAATTTAAGAAGAGAATGTATGATAATATTTAAATGTGATTCATCTACCCTTTTGAATTACCATTGGGTGAACATGTACTTTTTAGTGAGATGAATGAAGCTTCAATGTGCATTTGTACAGAATATGGGGAACATAATAAAATCACTATAAAAAAAATTATCCTTTTCCCCATATCAGGGATTGTTTTTGAACAATTACGAGGTTCTCAATATTTATAAATGATATAACATTTGATTGAAACTCATCAAATTGAGGGAAAAAAGTGACCGTAATAACCCATTACTATTTTATCAGTTACAACCTTAACCTCATCATGGTTTCCCCTCCTATGAGATTAGTAAGATACAAATAATGGTGAATTCAGTAATGTGTTGGACATTCACTATATACTGATCATTTTTACTGGTGATAAAATTATTTCACACTATGTAACTAAGATATACTCCGTGTAATTATTTGTTAGAATATGTGGTAAAATGGATCATGCTATGAAATAAAAATCATGTGAATGGTGGTTTCACATCATGACTTTTTTAAATGAGACATTTTAACATGTGATGAAAAAAAAATTAGCGTACTTATCCATCATGTAATTCATGATTTGAATGGAGGTTTAATGCTATGTAACAATCCACATATATTTTTTAATGGCAGTAAGAAGATGTTTTGTTTCAATTCCTTTTCTAGTTATTGTGTCTCTCGACCTATAACGGTTCAAGGGCATTTTTTAGAGACTCAAACGTTTTTTGATCGACTTGTTCGACACTCGATCTCTATTTCAAATGTGATGCATCTCTCCAAGTGAGTAAATATCATGTTAATTCGTTTCCTTTGATCATGGTATCACTATTGGGTGACCCCACAGAACCTATTGGTCTATGGACGGTGGTTCTTCTCGGTTTCTTCGAAGATCTGTTTTGTGACCTCATTCCATTGGAACTTTGCTTCCACTGTTCATGGTGCATCAGTGTTTATCAATATTTATGTGAGTTTCCATTATTTCGTCGAGCACATATCTTTTAAATTTAATCAATCTTGATGTGGAATTTCTTCCAAGGCCATCATTGAAATTTACGGATATTATTGATTTGGGATTCGGTTATCGGTGAGTGCAACCAGAGTTTTTAGGTAGGTGGTTCTATCTCTAGCCTATGTTGATGAAACTATTTTTTATTATAGTATTTTTTGTATATTGAAATTCACATGATTGTTTTTTGTGTGTAGAATAGAGCTTTCAATGAAAATGTGGTTTCCCTTTTATTGATAAATATAGATAAAATGGGTATCTTAAATGAATTTAATTGTTATTTTGGAAATGGTTTTGAAATGGATTTCAATGTATTGAAATGAATTGGGAAAAAATAGCATATAGGATACCTTGCGTACTTATGTATAAGGTTTAGCTTGGTACCATCATCCATGTTTTTTATCAAGGAGTTTTATCTTGGGGATTTCCACTATTTTATAGGATCATTCTCCTAGGGGACTGATATTGAAATTTTGGGCGGTTTACTCATGGTGTATTTCTCTACATCTTAGGAAAGTTATTCTAGGATTAATATTTGTGAACATGATTTATTTTGGTAATACTGGTCTACTACCTAGATATGTAGTGTTCATTAGTTTTGTAATACCTTTGATATTGTTTTTCATTTCTTGGTATGTTTATTTTTCCATGAAATGCAAGATTATTATTTTAAAAAATGATTTGAAAAAATGTGTTCTAAAATTGACATACCATTATTTGATTAGAACTTTAGAAAAAAGGGTAATTTTTACCATTTTTTATATAAAACTACATTACGACTTCTCAATAAATATTTTATTTAAGATGATAATACATGGATATATTAGGCATAAATTGGGTATGAATGACCTGGGTGGGATCCTACTGAGCATGTTATCTAATTCCATATGCACCTCTTTGGTGGTTTGTAGATCGTTGTTTTTCGTCCAATGTAGGGAAATGAAAGGAGTCATAGTGTAGCGACAAGGATTATGATAACTGGTTTGGTAGCTTGGGGTGAGATGGTTGCAGTCTATTTATCCCATCATTTGGAGTATGTATTTGGTTTTTAGTTCATTTATATTGGAATTGTCTAAACATTTCCAGATACTTTGGTTGTTTAATGATTCCCCTATTTTCTTACAGTTATGGAATATATTTCTACTTCATCATCTGATGTTTATTATTGTTCTATGAATTTGTATATATTTTATTTGTTTTTGTTCATGATGGGATAAATTGTTCCATGTGTTGTTCTATTCATTTCTTGTGTACTTCTACCCTACCTGGTGGGATCGAGAATTCAGTTTATGTATGCAACATAATGGGATAGGATTTAGTTTTAAAGGAAACAAGAGTTGATTCGTTAAAATTTTGTATCATAAGAGGACTCTCCTCAAGATTTATAGTTTTGGGACTTCTGTTACACTAGAGATAGGATAGTTAGGACTTGATAGGTATATTGTTATATATGTCTGGAATGTTGTAGTCATAATGAGAATCAAGATTCCATGGGATATTTGGATATTTTTCTCTAGTATTGTGTTTGGTTTTTACTATATTAATTTTTCTATGGGTTTTCTATATTGATTTTTAATTTTTTTCAATTGACTAATATTTCGTATGTTTCTACGTGTAGTAGTATGCCTCAAAGATACCATCCATGAGTTCCATATGATGGTGCATTTGATACTCCCCAGGGGAACCAACCTATATATCAGAATCTCATTGAGACTATCATATAGGCTGTTCATGCTGTTGATCAAGTTATACCCTGAATTTTTAACGTAGTTGTTCAGGAATAACCAGGAGCTGAAGAAGATAAGTATAAGTCACAGGAGTTCTTATGGGAGAATCCAAAAACTTTTAATTGAAAGATATTCCCTGAAGAGGTGTAGCTTTGGCTAGAAAAAATCAATCAAATCATCATGTTTTTGAGACAAATGAGAGAAACATGATAAAGTGTGCACCGCTTAGACTTGATGGTTTTAAAAATCTATTGTGGGATTCTATTGTCCAAGCAGACAGACACATGGGCTTGGATTGGAAGGGTTTCAAAACTCTATTATTTTAGCATTTCTAAGAGTATTTGATGATGTAAATGTACCTAATGTTCCTAACACTACCATATATAGAGAATTAGTTATCATAATACACTAATTATTTTTCTAATCTTATCTGTTTTTTACATACATAGTGATGAATGGCCGGATAAAGGCTTATAATTACCTACATGGTTTGCGAATAGATATCAAATCACATTTTTTCATGTTAAAACTTTCTACCAATGTTGATATGGTAGATGGTGATGTGTTGGAAAAATGAATATGGTAGGCAAGGTTGTATTTTCCTCCACTTCTCTTCTATCGGGTGGTTTCTTTAGTAGAACACAATGGAAGAAGAGGAAGTGACAAGTTCATTGCAGGAATAGTGGAGTTGGGTCCCAGTGTTGAGCCTCCTCTGTATCATCTGTTATAGTTGGAAATGTGCCTCTGACATGATAAGAGTTTGGCAGGGGAGGAATCACCATAGGTTCTTGTCTTATGCCCACGAGGACGTGAAATAACTATGGATGTGTTGGTCATTTACAATGCTTCTATCAGGCCATGACTATGCCTTTTTATAGTCAAGGTTCATCAAATTATATGGATAAAATTGTGAATTCCTAAGACTCAAATACAATATGGCTCTAGCCACAATCCTTTTTAGTGAATCTTTTTCATGCAGTGGATGAGTGTCCAGTGGAAGTTAATGTAGGTCCGAAAATATTGAGATGTATTGTGCTTATTGAATAATTATTATAAACTTCATTATCTGATACTGGTTCCTACCACATGTTTATATATAAAAATTTTGTTAATGTTCATTAACATCAAAAAGAAAATATTTCATTTAAAATGGATTTATGAAGACCTTTTGATATATGAAAAGAGTATTGGTTTAGGACTCCTTTTTGTTCATTAATGACATCTGATATGGAGTTAGTCTGGAATTTTATCGTTATTGATCTAAATTCATTTTATGTCATCATTTTTATGGATTATATTTTCACTCATCATGTTGATTTTGATTGTTCTCATCAGTGTGTTTCATTTCTTTATGTCTATGGGATCTCTCATGTGATTCAAGGAGAGTGGGATCTGAGCTAAGTTCGTACATGAACATCCCAACCCAAGAGTAAGAGTATGTTGGTTGTTTTTGGGTTTGATCCTCATCTATTTTATTCTATGGATGATTTTACCAATATTTTTAATGACATTCATTATTTTTTATTAGATAAATTCACTATTCTTCCTCTAGATAGTGTTAGATTTAACGATTGATCTAGCGCCAGGTAGACATTAAGTATTGATACATTCTTTTCTTATGGCTCCAGTAGAGAAAAGGGCTCTTGGTTTTGTTGGATGTCCTATGATATAAGATTTAGTTTACCATGTTTTTTCCCATGGGAAGACAATTTTATCTTTGATAAGAAAGCATATGGTTCAATATGTTCACATGTGTAACATCGTATGTTGAACCAGGAAAAAGTTCAAAAAAATATCATTTGATTAGGGGATATGATCTGTTCGAACTGTTAACAGTGGCGAAGTAGTTTTTATAGACCAATCATTGGTTGAGTTATCATTAACTTAGAGTTCGGGTGACAAATACACCTAATTCATCCTTTAAGATAAGGAATGAAAATTATGAATATCCACTTATTCCTTTTGGTCTGACTAATGTGGATGTAGTTTTTATGGATTCCATAAATAGGACATTCCATCAATATCTTAAAACATTTTTTGAATATTTCATGGTTGATGTTCTAGTTTAAGAGAAATATGAGATTGAGCACAAGCACCATCTATGTTTAGTTCTAGGGATTTTAATAAGCCATGGTTTGTATGGATGCATTTCAAAATGTTGTTTATAAATTCATGAATTTATGTTATTGGGGAAAATAATCTCTGAGCATGGATCTTTAGTTTAGTTGTAGATGGTAAAAGAGTTTTTTCCATGGAAGGATCTACATAATTTATTTGAGATAGGAAGCATCCATTTTCATCCAAGACAATATCGAATGTTTGTTAAGGACTTATCTAAGATGGATTAACCATTGACTACTCTAATGAGGAAAGTAGTAAAATTCACCTAGGATGCTATGTGACAGACTAATTTTTTGGAAAGGAAGGGCTTCTTACATAAGCTCTTATCTCTTAGCCTTCAACAAAATTAAAAGAATTACCCCACTCATGATTTATATCTTCATGCAGTAATTCATGCACATAACAATTTGTATGACTAATGTTGATGCCGAAAAAAGGTCTGTAACTCCTGGAGGAAGTTTCGAAATGACTAAGCGAAGTCATATTAGGAATCAGAGGCCCGAACCGGAGGCCCGGGAAGTGGTGCGTCAAATAAAGAGGATCTGTGCGAAAAAATGTTCCACGCGCGAAGTCCTCCCAGGATGCGTGAAATTGTGCTGGTGAGGCGCACATAAATTGGGTGCCCCGGTTTTGCGCAGCCTGATATTGTGCGCAAGAGGGTCCCAATGCAGAAAAGTTCGCACGCCGCCAGGATTCCGCGCCCGAGGTCACCTATAAATATAAGGTGACCCTGAACGGTTTGGGGGTTTAGGAATCCGAAGCGACTCTTGTGCGTGCAATTCGGCTCCCCCACGTGAAAGATGGCATCCAGGTAATCCCTCATTTCGTGCAACCTTTCCCTGGAGTTCGCCTTTGCGAGCAATTCCACCGGCTTCAGTGACTTTTCCCCCTCCCTCGGTTTCCAGTCTTGCGCACATTTCACGACCTATGCACGCAATACTCTACCTTGCATGCAAAACCTTGCGTGGAATTCCCTCTTCACGCACAATTATATTTGCTTTGATTGCGCGTCGTCCTGGTGTTTTGCGTGCAAACCTTCCCTTTTGCGTGCAAATCCCGGACCTCTCACCTTGACGCCCCTTGGCTGCCCCCTGCACCGGCACCTGATGTCTCCCCTGCCGGGCATGCGTGCCATGCGTTGTTTTCCCATACGGCCTTCCAGGCTCTTATGAAGTAACCTCAAGGTCCCCTAGGTCATGTTTCCCGTTGCGTTGCTTTGCCTTATGCTTCTCCTCTTAGGTACTCTAACGGCTATCGCTTCTACGCATAGCCACGCTAACGTGGACCCCCCCGGTGGTTTTCCCTGTGTACCCCATTCACTATGGCCTTGGTGATGCCTTCCCTTCCACAAGGGGTAGAGGGCGTTGGGCATGTAATCCCTAGGGGGTGTGGAGAAAACCCACCCCGTCCAAGCTGTAGGACGTTAAACTGCTAATCACCTCGTCCTTAACACAAGACGTTAAACTGTGGTCCGACCCCATGCTTCGCACGCAGGGTCCCCCCAGCTCGGACATTTTTTACGCCACTCGTCTCCACAGGAATAGACTCTTCCTCACATGGAATGAGGTCCTCCTTGTCGGAGCGGCGTTTGTCCGCGGGGGAAGGGCCGCCTCAGAGCGTAAGCCCCTAACCTTTCTTGCGGATGATTGCACCCGTGCATCTCCGTACTTTCCCCTACCAAGGCCAGTGGAGCCCTTTTCCCACTGCGCTTTGTCGCACCACGGGCCTCCACCATGGAGTAAGCCCCGGCACCAAGGTCTGCTAACCACGCATAAGCCCCTATTTCCTCATTGGGCTGCTCAACGCGTAATCCTCATTCCGCTTCTCACGGACACACCCTTCGCGACATGATCGTCTGGTCCCTGCTGCCTCTTGTTTCCCACACCGAGCATGACTCACGTGGGATTAGAGCGCGCATCGACTATGACATTCTCTATGGGCCACCCCAGAGCGTAAGCCCCATCACAAGAACTATGTGGACTTTGATCCGTGCTAACACATGGTACGTAGGAAGCCTCCTCGAGGTTCAAGCCCACCACCCAGTTGTTATGACCTCTTCATGTCAGTTCACTACCAACCCTGGGCCACCCCAGAGCGTAATCCCCATACCCACCATGGGCCACCCCAGAGCGTAAGCACCATACCCACCATGGGCTTCCTCAGAGCGTAAGCCCCCCATGCCATCGTCCCGCATGACATTAAACTGCATGCCCTTGTCCCACATGACGTTAAACTATATTCCTCCTCTTGGGCCGCCCCAGAGCGTAAGCCCCATGTCTCACTCCACCATCCATCCTGATCCTTACCCGGGCCGCCACATCCCGGTGGGATCATGCCACCCCCTTCCACTCCGTATCATCCGGGAAGCCGCCCACGTGCTGGCCCCAATATCGGTGTCCCCCCAGGGTCCCCTCAATCTGATCCATCTACGCAAGACGTTAAACTCGCGGCATACCCCATGTCAAACATGGGAAGCTGAGGAAAACCTCATATGGTACAGGTTCCCCGCATTCGATGTGGGATGCCTCAGGCTTTCGCGCCCTCGAGAGGCCCTGTGATGAGGGACCAAAGACAGACATTCCAACGACACCCTAACGTGACCATTCTCCTCACCAAAGGTTGCTGCCCTGACAAGACCCCTTGGAGCGTCTTGACGGAAGCAGCATAATTAACCGGCGTCCATGTAGATATGGCACTGGGAATGAGCTTCACGAACCCATCTTAAATCTATGAGGGAGACCCAGACTAGGTGATGAGCTCCGAGGAAAAATCCAAGGAAGGAAGAGCCGACATCCCATCATCCCAGTTTCGATCAAGGAGCAGACGTCCCTGAACAAGGAACGGATTCCGCCCGCCTTTGGAAAGCGGGAATGCGGAGCAACAAGTTGCGCGTCCTCCGCAGACGGATGCGCGTGCCCTGGTGAAAGCGTTGGAAACAAAAAATGGTGAACCCTACGTGAAGCTCTTCTCCTGAACACGGGGAATGGTAGCCGTCAGGGCACCGGAAGACTTGCATGTCACCAGGTCCGGGTAACCCTCACCGGGATGGGAACCCACTAGGGGTCGTGGCCGTCAGGGCGTTGACTACTCCGCTCTACGACTCCACCAGCATGGATCCCTCCTGTCGACCATGAAAGAAGGAGTGACGTTGGGCCTTGGTCGTTGATCTCCTTTCCTGTTGATGCTAATGGTAACATCTCCCTACTTCCAGGAATTAGATCACTGCACTCGGAGCTCGATCGCCACCTGCCCACCGGCGCAGGGGTAGGGGCATTACCGACGCAGCTACTCCGCACGGTCCCGCCCATTTCATGGCCGCTCCGACTTCAACCGCCGTAGCAGCTCGGCACCTGCGCCCCCTCTCCCTGTCAGAAGTCATCCAGCGGAGGGTGATCAATGACTTGGTCCGTAGGTATGACGAGGAAGGTGTCATCCCCACCAGGGTCATGGCCCGTTTGGATTTATAGGCGGCTTCGCCTCACCACCATCACCATCCTAGAGGGCCGCACAGGGAGCCACCGCTCCCCACACCGACGTTCAACCACTTCGGGAGCCTATCACCGGAGCGCCTTGACACATCCCTCCCCTACGCCAATGAGGTGGGAGATGTCTGGGCCCACCCGATCGGCGATCCATCCCATGGGTTAATGGCAAGAACCCCCTCCAGGCTGCGTCGACGCCGCCGCCCGACTCCTCGAGCCGAGGAGAAGGCAATCTTCATGCCCGCACTGCCGGTTCCGGCCCATCTGACTCGACGCCAGCATCGGGCGCGAGCGGGAGGAATGCCCGTCCTGGGGCATCAACATCAGCAACAACTATGGCCTGAGCCACTGCTGACTCCCGTTACCAGATTCCCGCACACGTTGAGAAGGGGAAACCACGTGCCCGACTGGGATCGAAACCCCGACCACCCTACAGGCAAGTTGGGTAGAGTCTCCCCGTCGTGGTCACTGGCGATGGCCACTGCGGACCAATCCGCAGTAGTTCCCATCACCATGAAGGCTCATTCCGTGCTTCCAATCTAGAAAGCCAAAATCTTTGTCGCGACGGCTATGCTCCGGGTAGGACTCTTTCGAGATCCCGCTGCATGCGGTATGAGGTCACTTGCCCTACTGCCGGCCGCGAGCATGGAGCCGTTGTGTATCCTGTCGCCCACTCACATGGAGGTCCTCCCCATGTCCTTTTTGACATCTGCCCCGGTGCTTCTCACACCCCGGCCCTTGGTCCCCTCTGCCCCAGCTCCATTTTGGTCAGGGGACCCTATGACGGAAATCGTCCCTACCCTGAGGAGCTACCCAGGGGCAGGAAGGCCGCGCGTCGTCGCCGTAGAAGGAATGTCAGGGGAGTCCGGATGAAAATTAGACCAGTCCGTTTCTTGGAATCTGAGGCAGAGTACGACTCGATGATGGAACCTTCCCCCCAACCCTTCGAGTTGAGGGCAGGTATGGGAACGTGGCGCGTCAGTCTCGTACTCCCCAAATGCGAGGTCCATATGATTCCTTCCTACCTTAGAAGGTATATCCAGGAGGACGAGGACTGGGCGCACCACCGAGGGTCAAGCCCACAGTTGCCACTGGCTTCCGAGGAAGCACCTCCTGCCCCTACTAGGGAGGGTGAGGATCTCTTCTGGGGACCGATAGAAGAGTCGTGAGGCGACACGCCGGTGGCGGGCACCGAAGCTATGAAAGGAGGCCCATTCGTCGGCCCATCCTATCGCGACGTGGCATCCAGGGCACTGAAACCCCGGGAGGATGACCCAGGGCTCAACGGACAATCGGCATGTTCACCATATTCCCCGCCGGCCATCCCACCGCCCCGGCGGCCTGCCTCGGTGCCATTGCCAATTCCCCGATTTTCCTTGGTGGAAAAGCAGGGTCAACAGGTTCCGGACCCCGAACCGTAGCCGTGGAGCTTCTGGAACGTTTTGGCAGCAGGCCACTTCCCTGAGAAGTTTTGGCCGGTCGCAGAATCAGATTTTTATGTTCCGGAGTCACTCACCCCGCGAGAGTTTGAATGCTTCCGCCAGAATCTCTTGGTGACTCACTCCCGCCTCTGCCATCAGCTAGCGCCTTATCCCGGGAGCCAAGCGCATCTCGAGGAGATCGGTGAGCAGTGCCGCCGAGTCGACCTAGAAGCACTCCCCGCGGTCCGGCACCCCGAGTCGTTGGACTACCACGAGGCCCTCCATCAACGATGCGTTCAGAGTTTTCAAGTACTCCGCAGAGTTATCGAGGAATCCACCCCCCACGCACACGTCCACGAATGGGGACAGTACACTGCTGTCCTCTTCTGTTCGATCTGCCAACAGCCCGATCCACTGGGCGACCCTATGGGAACGTCGCCAAGGGCAGTCGCGGTCAACATGGCTGACCATTCGGATGAGGGAAACATTGTGGAGCCCCTGATGGGGACTCACCCCCTGAGGACATGCCACTACTGGACCCATCTGGGAGGGTAACTCTCCAACCGAGGAGCCTCCTAGGTCTTCCTGTACCCACGGAGGCACTAAAACTCGGTCGAAACATCGGCAAGGGTAAAGAGCCTGTTGGGTCTATCAAACTCGCCGACCCATCTGCCTCAGTGAAAAAGTTAGAGGAAGATCCCGAGAAGGCCGCGCTGCGCCAGTAGATAGTTGAGAAAAAGAGTATGGTTGATGAGCTCTTGGCTGAACGTATTGCAGAGCGGCTGCCTGACTATGGTGCTCCTAGACCGGGACAGTAGGGGAAGGACCATCTACCCCTTGTTGAGATTCCCCCGGGCAACCGTGACCGTGTCTTGTTTGCCGACAGGGGAGATGCAGGAACCCATGGCAAAAGGGCGTGATATGTTTCGCCAAACCCTCCCGAGCGGCGAGACAACCTGGGGGACCCTACTCGGTTTCCTCCCGCCGCTCCGAGAGTCGCTCCGCCAGCTGCCCCACGAGCCGTTGAGCCCGTCTACCATATCAGAGAGCCTGACAATGCGCTTGTGATTAGAGATCCCAGTCAGGATAGGAATCCGCACCCGGATGATCTGATGGATGTACTCATCACTCGCTTGGAGGCCCTGAAAACTTGGCAAGTGGCAATCTCGCCAGATGGCAAGCCATACCCAGCGTGGGTGGATGACATGTCAGCCCCACCAGGATTCAGGAACCCCACTTTTTCCCCCTTTAACAGGACCGGAGACCCACCTCAACAATTATCCCACTTCAACGCGAGGAGCGTGCCTATGTTAGGGACTCCGGCACAGCAGGAGGCTGCCAAGATCTGGTGCTTCGTTCAGACAGTGGAAGGACCAGCATTTGTCTGGTACAGCCAGCTCCCTGTTGGATCAGTGACTAGCTGGGAGGACCTTCTCCCGCAATTCCTCTACCAGTTCAGTTCCACAAACCAGAAGACGAACATTGTAGACCAATTCAGGTGCAAGAAAAGGCCCGACGAGTGAGTCACGGACTTCGTCGCCAGGTGGAAGGGGCTCACGTACTCCCTTGTCATGCCAGTGACTCAGGAGAAATTACTGACGATGTATGTAGGGAACGTCAAGGCGGAGTTGGTTCCTTCCCTGATCACGCAGAATTACCCCAGAGGGTTCCGGGACTTCTCGGACAAGGCTCAGCGCCTCGAAGAAGCCCTGCAACAGGCCAGTCAGGCACGCCTACTGCCTCCTGTAATCCTTGCATGAAGATCCTCTAGAGCCGAGCCCACTGCTGTGGCCTAGATCGAGGCCCTCAGATAGCTAGATTTGCTGCTAGTGAGGCCAGCTCAGTAGGCTCGTAGGGGTCCACCCCCACAGGCACAGCCTCCGGCCCAGCAGCGACCGCCTCCAAATCAGCAGGCGCCTCCGCGTAACGCACCGCCACCACCTAGGTGAGGTAATCCGGCTCCACCTCCTCGGCCTGCTCCTCCGGCCCCTGGTCATGGTCAGCCCCCAAGAGTCCCCTTTCCAGACAGAAGGAATCGGGATTACTCGTTTGGTGAGGCCCAAATCCCCGGTTATTTCCGTAGTGCCTTGGAGTAGGGGATCGTGTGGTTTCCTGAGTGCCGGAAGCCAGAAGTGGTGTGTCTCACTGATCACCCCAACTACTGCCCTTACCACTGGATCCTAGGACACACCATCCAGCAGTGCTATGTGTTCAAGGACTGGCTCCAAGACCAGATTGACAACAACATAGTCAGGTTGGGCCCAGCCCCGACACAGGTGGCAGGTGTCTTTGTGGGATCAGATGGCAACAGCGATGACGGGGATGGGTGGGAACAGGATTCTGACTGTGGGTCCCAGAAGTATAATGACTGGATGGCCCACAGGACGGTCGCCCATGCTCATGGCATTATCTGTGCCCGCCTGAGTCAGCCAGAGCCCTCCGAGTCTGCAAGCACCGCTTTGGCCTCGTCGTCCCAGCCTATTTCCCAGAAGAGAAGTCGGTGACGTAAGAAGAAATAATGTTCCCTGCCATTGCCGTCATCTTCTCGCACGCTTGGCGATTTCATGCCCCCGAAGATGGGGATCCCTCCGAGACCCCGACCGGTAGTGGATGATCCCTCGAGTGAGAGCTCGGGGTACGCTTCGGTTAACACTGTAGAGTTGGTAAATCCCTTTCTGGCTCTCGACGATGAGGAGCACCAGGTGGACCTCCCGGAGAACCCGGGGTACGCTTCAGTTAAAACCGTAGATTTCGTAAATCCCTTTGTGGCTCTCGACGATGAGGAGCGCTAGGTGGACCTCCCGGAGAGCCCGGGGTACGCTTCGGTTAACACCGTAGAGTTGGTAAATCCCTTTTTGGCTCCCGACGATGAGGAGCGCCAGGTGGACCTCCCGGAGAGCTCGGGGTACGCTTCGGTTAACACCGTAGAGTTGGTAAATCCCTTTGTGGCTCCCGACGATGAGGAGCACCAGGTGGACCTCCCGGAGAGCCCGGGGTATGCTTCGGTTAACACCGTAGAGTTGGTAAATCCCTTTGTGGCTCCCGATGATGAGGAGCGCCAGGGGGACCTCCCAGAGAGCCCAGGGTACTTTAGTTAACACCGTAGAGTTGGTAAATCCCTTTGTGGCTCTCAACGATGAAGAGCGCCAGGAGGATCTCCCCAATGTCCCCTGCTGTCGCCAATGCCGGCGGAACCGTGGCTACATGAATCGTCGGGGAATGGCAGTCGTCACCTCTAGTCAGGCTATGCATGCTACCGAGACCATGCAGTAGGCCCGGTACAGAGAGCAGCACACGCGGATCCCTCACCCGGTGACAACAGGTTCCCCTCCACCATAGTTTGTGTTGCTGGATCGGGCGGAACCGCCTTGCCCGCGTCGCGACCAGCCCAGCCCTGCCGCTGGCCGACCATGGCCTTCCGGTCCTGGTATAATAGCCACCTCCCAGGCTTCAGCTAGTGAACAGCGGGACGTTCCTAGTACCAGTCAGTCGCCGGTCTCGCCAGCAGGGCCTGTCATGCCCCCAATCGCAGAGCGACCTCCTGTAAGCAGAAGCTCGCGTTTGGCGCAAAAGTATGATGTCCTGAAGTATCTGGATGGTATTCCGGCAAGGCTTTCCATCCTTGAGGCCCTTCTCCTGTCGTCTGAAATGCATGAGGCGCTCGCCGAGGCTCTAAGGAGCCCCCTCCAGTTCAAAACGGAGGTAGCGGCCACAGAAGCCTTCCACACCGAGGTGATCGGGGACGCCTAATGTCAGGCGGTTATCTCGTTTTCCAGTAAAGATGAAGTCCTTCCCATATAGAGGCACAACTGCCCGTTGTAAATTACCGGCCAGTTCAATGGCATGGAAGTCCATCGTTGTCTTGTCGACATGGGTTCTGGGATTAACTTGATCTCAACTCGGACACTGTGAAAACTGGGGTTGTTGGAGGATGATTTAACTCCCTCCGGCCTCAGAATCCGGGGGTATGACAGGACCGAGAAAACTCCACTCGGCAAGATTCATCTGAAGACCCAGTTCGGTGGCTTAGTTTCCAATACTGAAATCATGGTTGTCTCTCAGGACACTGGATACAATGCATTGATGGGCAGGCGGTGGCTCCATCTGCACGCGGTGGTTCCCTCATCATACCACCAGTGCCTCAAATAATCTCTTAAGGGTCCAGTGGGTGTACTCCAAGGAGATGCGTCTCCGTTTTCCTCTTGTGAAGCCAGTTACTTGGACGCTGACTACTACAAGATCAAGGACAAGCAATTCCTGACAGGTGAGGTTGAGCCCGCCACTGTCGTAAGTGATCCCTGGGCTGGTCTGGATGACGCGTATGTCTTCCCAATCCATCATCTTGAAGCTACGACTACTGATATGGGAGAGTGTTTTGTTGTCTTGGGTACCAGAGGAAGGCATATTTCCGGGTCTAAGCGACAGTGGGATATCACCTTGTACTTTTATACCAACCAGGCTCAGGTGATCCCCGAGCCTCCTACACATGTACGATATCGGGACGTTGGGCTCATGGCAATAGCGGTACGCCATTCGTGTCTATTTTGCCAAGCTGGAATCGACCGGCTCAAGCCAATGCGTCACCACTGCTTCGATATCGTAAGGCGTGGCCCCTTGGGCCAAAGGCCGGATTGGATTGGATCGACCGCCTTCGTCACCATGATCTCCGTGGTGCATGAGCCTCCCATCAGGATGACCTCCGCCGCCCAAGCCGGTGCCAGCTCCCCATCAGGGTCGACCAGCCCCGAAACGGCTCCCCCCGTGGATGATCCTTCCTCAAGCAGAGAAGAAGACATGGAAGATGCTCCTCCCGCCTTTGAGGAAGGCGTCTCCACCACCGTCGACGAGCTAATACTGGTGAACCTCGGTAGTGAGGCGGACCCGCGACCCACATTGGTCAATGCCTCTATGCCTCCCGAGGAATGACAACAGTACATAGACTTCCTCTGATAGCATCGTGATGTGTTTTCCTAGAGTTATGACGAGATGCCAGGACTAGATCCCCAGGTAGTCGTCCACCGCCTTGGCCTCCCAGCAAACCATCGTGGGTTCAAGAAGCCTCCCAGGAAAATGCACCCTTTTCATGGTTCCATGGTCGAGGTCGAGGTTGATAAGATCTTTAAGTCCAACTTCATCAAGGAAGTCCAGTACCCCAGGTGGCTAGCCAACATTGTGCCCATCAGGAAGAAGAATGGGCAGATCAGGGTCTGCATCGACTTCCAAGATCTTAATCGCCACTGTCCGAAGGATGACTTTCCCCTTCTAGTGACAGAGCTGTTGATTGATGCGACGGTCGGGTTCCAAGACCTCTCTTTCATGGATGGGTACTCCGGGTACAACTAGATCTGGATGGCCACTGAGGATGAAGAGTTAACTGCCTTCAGGGCCCCCCAGGGTACCTTCTGCTACCGGGTTATTCCCTTCGGCCTGAAGAATGTGGGTGACACCTATCAATGGGCTATGCACCGCATATTCAAGCCAATCCTCAGGACACTGGTGGAATGCTACGTAGATGACCTGGTGGATAAATCTCGTCAGCGCCAGGACCATCTCAAAGACCTTGAGAAAGAGTTCGGTTTCCTCCATTCTCGCCACTTGAAGATGAACCCGTTAAAGTGTGCCTTCGGGGTCACCTCTGAAAAGTTTCATGGCTTCATTGTGAGATATCGAGGTATCGAGATCGCCCCCGAGAAAATTAAGGCCATCAGTCAGAAGCCTCCCCCGAGTAATATTCGGGAGCTTCGAGGTCTCCAAGGCCACATAGCCTACATACGCCGATTCATTGCGAATCTTTCCGGCAAGTGTAAGCCCTTCGCCCGGCTCATGAAGAAAGGCGCCTCCAACGGGTGGGACAAAGAGTGTCAGACCACTTTTGAGGAAATCAAGCAATATCTACTTCAACCTCCGGTCCTGATGCCACCCGTTCCAGGAAGGCCGCTGGTCCTTTACATGACCGCCCTGGAGCGATCCCTCGGCACCCTTATCGCCCAGAAGAACGACGCGGGAATAGAGAATAGCCTCTACTACCTCAGCCTCATACTCCTAGACGTGGAGATTAGATATTCTCCTATCGAGAAGAGATTCCTGGCGCTTGTATTCGCCGTACAGAAATTACAACACTACTTGCGGCACCATGAGGTACAGTTGGTCTCTTGGGTAGACCTGTTGAAATACATCCTGACCCAGCCTATGTTGACTAGCCGATTGGCACGCTGGGCGGTGATCCTCCAACAGTTCGACATTAGATTTGTAACTCAAAAGGCCGGCAAAGGGTAGGCATTGGAAGACTTCTTCACCACCCACCCCACCTCTGCAGACCAGCCACTGGATTCGGGCTTTCCTGATGAGGCAATACTCGCAGTCGATCAGGCCACCCCATGCTGGAAAATGCACTTTGACGGCGCCTCCCGAAGACCTACCGGTAGAAGGCTCAAAGATCCTAGGCTTAACAGGGTGGGCCTGTGTATCGTCTTCATCTCCCCGGAGTAAGTCGTTCTGCCATATTCTTTCTTGTTGTCAGAAGGCTGCACCAACAATGAGGCAGAATATCATGCCCTCATCACCAGCCTCGAGTTGGCCCTGGAGGTTAACGTGCCTCGTCTGTGTGTGAAAGGGGTCTCTGAGCTAGTCATCAAGCAGGATAACCATGACTATGCTGTCAAAAGGCCGGAACTCATGTCGTTGCTGGAATGCACCCTCCATCTAATGGCTAAGTTCCCCTCCCGACCAGATATCGTTCACGTTCCCCGGTCGCAGAACGGTCGAGTAGATGCTTTGGCTAGCCTGGCCGCATCACTCACGGAGCCCGGACAGGATGACCTGATCATCCATGTGGCACACCGAAGAGTTATTTCTCCTGTTATCCCGGCTTCTGATATCCCATAGGGTGATCGTGGCTTGTGAGTGAACCATCTCACTGCTGGTGCCCCTACGTCAGGACCCCTCCGGGTTCCAGGCATGGTGATCGGGACAGTTCCTGACTGGAGGACACCTTTGGTTGAATATCTCCAGCACAACCATCTTCCGATGGACCGAGCAGAGTGAGAACGAATTCGACACCGCGCGCCACAGTTCACCCTTCCAAGCCGTCCCAGCCATGAGAAGCTCCTTTACAGGCTTGGGTTTGACAGTGTTCTCCTCTGTTGTCTTCAAGGAGTTTAGATCCCACAAGTCATGCAAGAAGTGCACGCTAGTTCCTGTGGCGCCCACCAAGAAGGGTCGAAGTTGTCCCACCAGATTCGAAGGTTGGGATACTTTTGGTCCTCCATGATCCACGACTTCATCGAGTACGCCAAGAGGTGTCATGCGTGACAAGTTCATGCTAACTTTGTGCATCGGCCACTAGAGCCTCTCCATACGACTAAGTATTCTTGGCCCTTTGCAGTCTGGGGGTTGGATGTTGTAGGGCTTTACCCGCCGGAAACGGCCCGTCAGTGCTGGTTCATCTTGACCGCTACGGATTTATTCTCAAAGTGGGCGGAGTCATCCCCACTCAGGGAAGTCAAGGCTGGTTCTATCGCCGACTTCGTGAGCTCCAATATCATCCACCGATTTGGAATTCCTCACGTGATCCTTACGGATAATGGATCCAACTTCCGAGCGGCCGATCTTAAGAGATTGTACGCCAAGTACAACATTCACTCTAACCACACCTCCCGCTATCATGCGCAGAAAAATGGATAGATTGAGGAATTCAAAAAAACCCTCTCTAACATTTTGCAGAAAATGGTGGGACAGAATAAGAAAAGTTAGCCGGATAAGCTCCCAAATTCCCTCTGGGATTATAGGACGATGAATCGCAATTCCACCGAGGTGACTTCGTATTCACTGGTATATGGAGATGAGGCCGTCCTATCCATCGAGGTCCAGCTTCCTTCATTGCGCACGGTGGTCTACGAAAAGCAATATTCAGATAGAGCTGCCGAGATCCGTCTAGCAGAGTTTGAAGCGCTGGACGGAAGTAGACTTCGCGCTCTACATAACTTGGAGAGGCAACAGAGCAGGATGGCTCGAGCTTTCAATAAGAAGGTTCGCCTCCTCTCCTTCCTGCAAGGTGACTTGGTGATGGCCCTTAGAGCGCCGATGATTCCCGGCAGGAAGCCACCCAAGTTGGAGCCCAAGTGGGAGAGACCTTTTATTGTCCTTAATGTCGATCCCAACGGCGCGAATTCCCTGGTGACTATGGATGGTGAGAGAATCACTCCTCCCACCAACACCAGGTTCCTCAAGAAGTACTTTGCCTAGGCTTTGGGTCTAGCACGACCTTAAACTGCATTTTGCCCTAAATTTGGGCCCTACAGTCCAGCATGACCTTAAACTGTACGGTCCAGCATGACCTTAAACTACATTTTTCCCTATATCTGGGCTTCATGGTCCGAGCTCTAAGACCTAGAACTAAGATTTTCACGGTCCGAGCTCTAAGACCTAAAAATAAGATCCACATTTCGTCCAACATGACGTTAAACAGTATTTCAAGAACTACTTCTGGCTTGATTCTCATCCTAATGAGATACATAGGATTGCCCGGACATTTTGTCTCGGGTCCATCCCCAGGAGTTACCAAACTCCACCCTTTCGCCATGGTCCAAGCTCTAAGACCTAAAACTAAGATCCACATTCTGTCCAACATGACGTTAAACTGTATTTCAAGAACTACGTCTTGCTTGATTCCCATCCTAATGGGATACGTAGGAACACCCAAACGTTTCGTCTTTGGGTCCAGCTTGAGGTCTGCTGTCGTGTCTATCTCGCCTCTGGGACGTTAACCAAAGGATCGCGTAGCGTGGTATGGGATTATGTCCTCATTCACGTTAGGTTTGCAATAGTTGCACCACGCGCACCCTGTCCTCAGGGTTTAGCCCTCCTCTGTCCAATGGCATTTAAAGACGCACACCTTCCAAAACTACGTATGGCTTGATTCCCATCCTTATGGGATATGTAGGACCGCCTGAACACCTAGATGTCAGGTCCATCCCAATCTCTTAGGAGATCCCACGATCTCCCGGTGCCGAGGGTGTTTGGCATTACGCCCCCTCTTTTTCCCGTGGATCTGCCATCTTTTGGCCGCTCTTGGACTGAGCCCTATAACTCTTTCTAGTGGTCTGCTAATGGGCTCATGGTACTCTGGTCTAGGACTTGGAGTGCCAGATTCGACTTAGGCAAGTTCCATTCACTTTCCAAGCTTCGTGTTCCCCTTCATTCAGGCACCCGTTATCCTTCACACCTGCAGGGACCCCTAATAACGGCCTGGATACAATGCCCAAGGGCACTCCTACCATCATGGGTCAACACCCCCGAGGGTTTCAGACAACAAATTGATATGAGTCCCGCGTTGCGAACATGGTCAGCGGTTGATGCTCATTTTTTTGTCCCCATGGCTAACACGACAGGATGCTGCGTTGCGAATGTGTTCAGCATTAATCCTCAGTCGTCACGCCGGTTTCCCCAGGCCCTGAATGTTGGTGGCATGGTTCATGTCATGTTCCGCCCCACTGTGTCCAGGTGGAATCTCGACACTCCTTGTACTAACCCTCAGCACACCATCGCACATTAGACAGATCGAGCTGCGTAACAGTGTCTCTCGGGGCTCTTGCGATCTGAGCGCTAGAGTATGTTCTTGGGTCTCTTCTTTACGGGTTGCGTGCAGCTTGACCCTCAACCCCATGGTAAATGAGGAGTCGCCCGGACATTGCGTTTCTGGCCCTGCACAACTGGGAGCTAGCATTTCCTGCCCCTCCCTGATTGTTGAACCCTCGCAGGCCCCTTTGGCCCGAGGCTCCTCTCTCGGTTGGTCCGAACCATACGACCCTAAACTGTGTTGTTGGTCCAAACCATACGACCTTAAACTGTGTTGTTGGTCCAAACCACACGACCCTAAACTCTGATGTTGGTTTTGCTTCTTTCAATGCAAGGGCCACGCCTGCACTCCCCTTTTTCGTGGCACTGGTATCTTACCGTGTCACCTTCCAGAACTATGTATGGATTAATTCTCATCTTTATGAGATACGTAGGAGTGCCTGGGGAACTTCCTCGCGGGCCCAGCCAACCTACCTTTGTGTTCGGTCTCTTGAATCGAGTACTCCCCCAGAGAGCACATGGTAAGTATGGAATAGGTCCTCACTCACATCGAGTTTTGTAACCATCTTTCCATGTGTCTGTTTCTCCCCCTTTCTTCTCACGGTCCGAGCACTAAGACCTAAAACTAAGATTCTCACGGTCCGAGCTCTAAGACCTAAAACTAAGATTCTCACGGTCTAAGATCTAAGACCTAAAACTATGATTCTCACGGTCTGAGCTCTAAGACCTAAAACTAAGATTCTCACGGTCCAAGCTCTAAGACTTAAAACTAAGATTCTCACGGTCCGAGCTCTAAGACCAAAAACTAAGATTCTCACGGTCCGAGCTCTAAGACCTAAAACTAAGATTCTCACAGTCCGAGATCTAAGACCTAAAACTAAGATTCTCACGGTCCGAGCTCTAATACCTAAAACTAAGATTCTAACGGTCCGAGCTCTAAGACCTAAAACTACGATTCTCACAGTCCAAGCTCTAAGACCTAAAACTAAGATTCTCACGGTCCGAGCTCTAAGACCTAAAACTATGATCCCTATCTTGTCCCACATGATGTTAAAATGTATCTCGTCCCACATGACGTAAAACTGTATTTCATCCAACATGACGTTAAACTGTATTGCGTCCAACATGACGTTAAACTGTGCTTCAAGAACTATGTGTGGCATGATTCTCGTCCTAATGAGATACGTAGGACCACCCTGGCATTTTTTCTTGGGTCCAGCCCCAGGGATTTCTAAACTCCTTCCCTCCTTGTTGTCGGCCCCTCAGCCCGACTTCAGGACATTTACCCCGAGCAGGTCCGAGATGCCCCATGGTAATAATGGGAAGCGGCAGTTCTCTCGCTAGAGAGGTCCTTCTTGTAAATTGAGACGACTCGTGATCAGATCGGTATGTCCGCCTGATGTGCCTTTGCCATGGTGGCGCAATATTGTGAGTATTGGACTCTATTCGAACAGGCCACCACTCCACCTCCCACACCTTGCATTCCCACTTATTCGGACCTCATTTCTGATCATGTTTGACGGGACCCCCTAACAGTATGGATGCTCGACCTATGGTCCGCCTACTATCCTGGGCCATCGTTCCGGAGTACTGATCATGTTTGACGGGACCCCCTAACAGTATGGATGCTTGACCTATGGTCCGCCTATTGTCCTGGTCCAACGTTCCGGGAAACTGATCGACAGTATTTGAGTTAGGCCCCATGTTGCAAGCATGGTAAGTGGTCAGCCCTCATTTATTGTCCCTGTTCCAGGCCAACGTGATATGGATGTTGTGTTTCCGCCACGGTTAACAGTTATCCTCCATGGTTGCGCCTCATTGGTTCCCGAATTTGGGTGACATAATTCACCCTTTCTCTCCATCCCCCTGTGTTCGGATGGATTTCAATGCCCCTGGCATTGCCCCGCTCATGTGATAGAGCACATTCAGAAGTCGACACATCAATTATCCCGGGGTCTCCTCAGACGTCCAGGCATGATTTTGGATGCCTGAAGTCGGGTCAATGCCCCACAGTTGAACGGAATGATGGTACGAGCATCTCTTGCTTCTCGCGTTGGGTATGTCCCACCGGAGCCTAGGGGTGATTTGTTATTCGTTTCGATACTATGGTTGATCGCATTAAACAAAAGGTACAAAAGAGTGGATTTGGCCATATATTGGATTGAGTCAATGAGCAGTACAAGAAAAATTGTTCATGAGATGGCAAAACAAAGCCCTTAGGGATCAACATGCTGAAGTGATCTTTCCAGCGCTGCTACCCTCTGGCTGGTAGCCTACAGGGCCGCTTTTCACTCATGGAAGACTCTCTCCTCATTGGCCACCATAGAGCGCAGCTTGCCAGCCCTAGCTTGTGCCTGCTCCCGCTCGCTTCGAAACAAGGTCATCTGGTGACTTGCCTCCACCAGTTGTTCCTGTGCATCAGCTAGCTGGTCCATCAGTTGTTCCACGAGCTTAGATCATGTTGCGAGGAAGGCCTCCTTATCTGCCACCTACCCTTCGAGGAGCCGAACTTCCTGCTCCACCCTCAGCAGCACTAGAGCGCTCGCCGATCCTTCCTGGCACTGGGAAATGTCAGTGCGCCGACGGATCTCGTGTATCTTCTCAGCTATATAATCATGGTACGTCAGATGAAGACGCTGAGCGTCAGCTCCTCTGGCGCATAGGAAGCACAGCCAGGTCTGATGTTACCCCATCCGCCTCAGCCAATCGGACTGGGGCTGCCTGAGAAAGCACTGGATACACTTCCACCCCTTGCGTCGTGCCATCCGGCTCTCTTCGACCGCCTCTGAGTCGGAGTCGTCTATCTCCTCAGGGTCAGTAGGTCGATACATGGGGAAGGTTGCAAGCAGATCGGCAGCAAGGTCCTCCCCAGGGATGTCTTCATGAGATATAGAATCCTCGACGTCCCAGCGACCTTCTTCTCTCGCCCCAGCAGCAATGATACCTCTACCAGCTTCCGGCCTCGTCTCAGGAATGGCGCCACTGATGTCTGCCGCCCCCTGTTCATCAATTGTCGAGACCGACTCAGTGAAGAGAGCATGTTCCAAATGAGGTGGTATGTCCGCCGCTGGTCCACTCACGGACGGCCCGGGCTCTGCAGCCTGACGTTCCTCCAATTTTGAGATCACTGCCAAAGACAAACTCTGGTTAGATGGGATTCTTTTCCACCAAGCGCCAATAGTGAGGCATGAGACTTACAGGAGTCCAGAGCGTCGGTCCCCAGTGTTTCGGCCGCCGCAGGAGCCACCATGATGGGAGACCCCTCTGCACTTGTTAGCTCAATGATGGGTGTCAGATCCCCGTCATGTCTCGTCGGGTCCTCTCCTCCCTCTGGAGGGGATGCCCGTCCAATGCTCAACTGCTCCTGAGTAGGATGGAGAAGCAGGTTATAAGTGAGAATGGATGAATGAGGGAAATGAATGAAGACATAGACCAACCTCGAGAATCTCGATTAGGTCGAGATCAGAGTTGGAAATCTCGCCACTCTCTCGGAGACTCCCTTGGTAGGTTTCCCCTTGCGACCCCTCACCTTCGAGCCCTTCTCCTTCGCCTTCTCCCTCTCCTTTGTCCTCTCCGGTTTCCTCCTACCCCTCTGGATCCTCATCACTGTTGCCCTCTCCCGGCGGCATCGCTTCCAGATCATGCTCCTGGCCGAGCATCACTTTAACGAGGAAAGTTGGCTTCACACGCCACCCACTTTGGCATGCGTATGCATCCATGGCCGTCAGATAAGCATGCCGCTGATGGAAGTTTACTCGGTCGGTAATTCGAACGAGTCTAACCTCTGGCAGTTGAATCCCGTTTTGCATTATCTTCTGCCAGATGGCTTCGACGCTCAGCGATTGCCGTAGGTTTATCCAGGCCGACCACAGTGCCAGGAGAATTGTGTCTTGGGAAGGTTTGAGCAGATATCTTATTTTCTTCCCGGGCAGTTCCTTGGCCGCCTCAAGTGACCCCCCTATAGGTAATGAGGATGTGGAAGCACCATGTGATGTCCCCACCGCCGAAGTCCTGGTCGGCACTGGCCTCGCTGCCTAACGCGCCCTTGGTTCCCCCCTTCCGACGACACCGTGCCCTTTTTCCCATCACCCGGTTTCCGTGCGAGTGACCTCGAGTTTCCGGACGTGCTTGCATAACAGCCCCTCAGGGTACGCGATGGTCCAGTGTTTGTCGTATTCGGTTGCTAGTCCGGCATCGACCCCGACAGGAGGAATGGTGATGACATCACAAGAGCCCAAGGTGGTAAACATCAACCACATCTGGTGAAGGATGCATGAATTCCTCTCCTGCCAGACATCGGTGAATACCCTCATTGGCATTCGTTGGAGGCACCCGAACTGCCTGGCGAATCGGGATGGCACGTACGGCTCGCAGATTCCCTTCCCATCGATCCGAGACAGGAGCACCCCACCCCGAATTCTCTGTAAGTATTCATGCTGTTCCAGAGAGCCTTGCCCGTTGTCCACCATCTGACCGACTGGGGTGAGAAACGGGCTGAAGTCAAAGTTGGCTTGGTTGCCGATGCAGATCCTCACACCCTCCTCATTGAGCGTCATCGACGCCACCCCTGCGATATTCAGCAAGGATGGTCGCATACCATTTCCCGGAGGACGGACGACGTTTGGAAAAGTATACCCGCCGAGATGAGCTACCACCCATCCATAGAAGATCTGGAAGGGACCATATACTCTCTGAGGCGACCCCACTCGTGAGATGCGCCCCAGAATGGTGTACGGCTTGGCCAGTATGGGGACGCCCAAGTTGAACCGTTTGTTGGCGGCCATGGAGCCTGCCATCACCAATGTTGCTGGACGGATGCCCATCCTCGCATCCCGCACCGGCAGGATCCACCCGCTCAGAAAATCAGCAAGGAACCCTGCATATCAGACGTTCAGGTCCCGGGCTTCAATCACGTGGTAGTCCCATGATTGGTATTGCCCCTCCTACAGGGTCCTCCAGTATGACCCATCCCTGCTCCTCTGAGTCATGGTTGGGCACCGTTTGCCCTGTCCCGGCATCTTGACGGCCGGATCCTTCTCAAGGAACAGGCTGAACCAGCCCTTGAAGGAAACATCCTTCAGGAAGTCCTTGACCCCCAGCCTCTCTTTGGCCAGCTCCAACAGGTGCCACGTCAGCATAGGCATCCGCTTCATGTCTCCCCTGGTGTTCTTTGGAGGAACGAACTCGTCGTATTGGAAACCCTCCAATGGGATACCGCCGATGTAGTGAACGTCCCAGAGACCGATGACGACCTCCCCATGGTGAAGGTGGAATGTGTTGGTGCTAGGGGACCACCAGGTTTGTAGCTCCGGTCTGAGTTCAGGCTGGCAGTGGAAATGGAATTGGGATGTCCATACAGCCTCGAACAGGCCGATATACCGCAGTTCGTCCCCGAACTGGTCGCAGGTATGGCGGACCCAGAACGGCCAGGACTATTCGCTGGTGAAGTTTCACCGAGACCGCAGGTCAGAATCCCTCATCCAGCCCTTCGTGTCATCCGTGATGCTCTGACAGAACGTGCTCGTGTAGAGGGCCGGAGAATCCTCTGCCACAGGCTCGTCCCCGGTAATGGTCCTAGTCCTCAGGTTCAGGACATATACATCCATATGTCTAGTTTCCCTGGCAGGATGGCCGTTGTTGGTGATGTAGTAGCGTGGAATTTCTCCCTCCAGAGTCACCCAAGACCGCGGCGTGTCCACTTCGAAGCCCGGCAGTGGTACCTCCTTTAGGATGCCAAAATTCCAGAGAGGAAGGTTGTCAGACAGGGGATATGTCTTCTGGGTTGGGGTTAGCAGATTGAACAAGGTCAGATTGTTGGACACAATCACCTTGGCGCCGTAAACCTCCTCGTTCGCCGCCATTTTGCTCCTACGAGCAGCGGCTTCCCCATCATCAACTCGGTTTGTGGTCATCTCGAATTTCTCGGGAGTTTGGCGAAATCAGGATGTAGGGCACGGAATCGGAGAGTTTGGCATGAAATCTAAAGAATTCGCGTGAAATCTGGGAGTTTAGCACGCAATAGGCATGCGAAGCGCGGAAAATCCCGGTCTGGCGCGAAATCCGGCCAAATTACGGAAGGAATTCCGCGCTGCCAGAGAATTTTTTACGCGTAGCCGCAGGAGCGTTTTCGCGCACGAGAGCGGTCAGATTATCTCGTCGAAAAAGCAGATGTACGGAGTTGGGACCCAGCACCCCTTTTTATAGGCGAGGCCTGTGTTCCGCGCTCTGTGGAAAAGCGGATTCCGCGCGCGTCCGTAGGTTTTGCGCGCCTCACCGAAATTTTCGCGCGCGACTTGACCAGGGGACTCTGCATTTCGGTGTTTCGGCGTTTCCCTAGGAATATGATCATTGCGACCTCTCGCTGATCCAATTCCAAGGGGGGGCATTTGTTGACGCCAAAAAAAGGTCTGTAACTCCCGGAGGAAGTTTTGAAATGATGAAGCAAAGTCATATTCATAATCAGAGGCCCGAACCGAAGGCCCGAGAAGTGGTGCGCGAAATAAAGGAGGATCTGCGTGAAAAAATGTTCTACGCGCGAAGTCCTACCGATATATGCGAAATTGTGACGGTGAGGCGTGAAAAAATTGCGCGCCCCGGTTTTGCGCGGCCTGATATTGTGCGCAAGTGGGTCCCGGCGCGGAAAATTATGCGCGCCACCAGGATTTCGTGCCCGAGGTCGCCTATAAATATATGGTGACCCCGAACGGTTTGGGGGTTGAGAAATCTGAAGCGACTCTCGTACACGCAATTAGGCTCCCCCCGCACGAAAGATGTCATCCAGGTAATCCCTCATTTCACGCAACCTTTCCCCGGAGTTCGCCTTTGCGCGCAATTCCACAGGCTACAGTGACTTTTCCCCCTCCCTCGGTTTCCAGTCTTGCGCACATTTCACGACCTATGCGCGCAATACCCTACCCTGCGCACAAAACCTTGCGTGAAATTCCCTCTTCGCGCGCAATTCCATTTGCTTCAGTTGCACGCTGTCCCGGTGTTTTGCGCGCAAACCTTCCCTTTTGCGCACTAATCCTGGGACCTCTCACCTTGACGCCCCTTGGCTGCCCCCTGCACCGGCACCTGATGTCTCCCCTGCCGGGCATGCGCGCCATGTGTTGTTTTCCCGTACGGCCTTCCAGGCTCGTACTATGTAACCTCAAGGTCCTCTGGGTCGTGTTTCCCGTTTCGTTTCTTTGTCTTATGCTTCTCCGCATAGGCACTCTAACGGCTATCACTTCTACACATAGCCACACTAACGTGGACCCCCCAGTGGTTTGCCCTGTGGCCCCCCTTCACTACGGCCTTGCCAATGACTTCCCTTCCACAAGGGGTAGAGGGCGTTGGGCATGTAAGCCCTAGGGGGTGTGGAGAAAACCCACCCTGTCCAAGATGCAGGATGTTAAACTGCTAAGCACCTCATCCTTAACACAAGACGTTAAACTGTGGTCCGACCCCGTGCTTCGCACGCAGGTTCCCCCCAGCTCGGACATTTTTTACGCCACTCGTCTCCACGGGAATGGAATCTTCCTCACATGGAATGAGATCCTCCTTGTCGGAGCGTCGTTTGTCCGCGGGGGAAGGGCCGCCTCAGAACGTAAGCCCCTAACCTTTCTTGCGGATGATTGCACCCGTGCATCTCCGTACTTCCCCCTGCCAAGGCCAGTGGAGCCCTTTTTCCACTGCGCTTTGTCGCACCACGGGCCTCCACCTTGGAGTAAGCCCCAGCACCAAGGGCCGCTAACCACGTGTAAGCCCCTGTTTCCTATTTGGGCCGCTCAACGCGTAAGCCCCATTCCGCTTCTCATGGACGCGCCCTTCGCAACGTGATCGTCTGGTCCCTGCTGCCTCTTGTTTCCCACATCGAGCATGACTCACGTGGGATTAGAGCGCACATCGACCATGAAATCCTCTATGGGCTTCCCCAGAGCATAATCCCCATCACAGAAAACTACGTGGGCTTTGATCCGTGCTAACGCATGGTACATAGGAAGCCTCCTCGAGGTTCAAGCCCACCACCTAGTTGTTACGACCTCTTCACGTCGGTTCACTACCCACCCTGGGCTGCCCCAGAGCGTAATCCCCTTACCCACCATGGGCTGCCCCAGAGCGTAAGCCCCATACCCACCATGGGCTGCTTCAGAGCGTAAGCCCCCCATGCCATCATCCCGCATGACATTAAACTGCATGCCCTTTTCCCACATAACGTTAAAATGTATTCATCCTCTTGGGCCTCCCCAGAGAGTAAGCCCCATGTCTCACTCCACAATCCATCCTGATCCTTACCCATGCCACCACATCCCGGTGGGATCATGCCACCCCCTTCCACTCCGTATCGTCCGGGAAGCTGCCCACGTGCTGGCCCCAACATCGGTGTTCCCCCTAAGGGCCCCTCAATCCGATCCGTCTACGTAAGACGTTAAAATCACAGCATACCCCATGTCAAACATGGGAAGCTGAGGAAAACCTCAGATGTACACGTTCCCCGTGTTCGATGTGGGATGCCTCGCCCTCGAGAAGCCCTGTGATGAGGGACCAAAGACAGACATGCCAGCGACGCCCTAACGTGACCATTCTCCTCACCGAAGGTTGCTTCCCCGACAAGACCCCTTGGAGCGTCTTGATGGAAGTAGTGTAATTAACCGGCGTCCATGTTGATATGGCACTAGGAATGAGCTTCACGAACCCGTCTTAAATCAATGAGGGAGACCCGGACTAGGTGATGAGCTTCGAGGAGAAATCCACGGAAGGAAGAGCCGACATCCCATCATTTCGGTTTCGATCAAGGAGCAGACGTCCCTGATCAAGGAACAGATGCTTCCCGCCTTTGGAAAGCGGAAATGCGGGGCAACAAGGAGTGCGTCCTCCACAGACGGATGCGCACGCCCCGGCGAAAGTGTCGGAAACAACTATCTTTAATGGGAGTGGTTCACGATCATCTCTGATATTAAGAGTCAGAGCAATATATTTTTTCAGAAAAAATGAATCTCAAATAGAGATATTTGGTAGTGTGCCTTCAGATATTTGACATAGATTTCTCAAAAACCTTATGGAAAGTGAATGTCATTGAAATTGATCATATCAAGAATGTACTGTCACAAGCTATTCTGGAATCAAACATGGAGTGGAACATTATGGTGCTTTTCACTTGGTTTCATAAAGATTCTCATGATGATGTTTTAGAAATGGATATGACCAGTGTTTAGTTATCATCTTCTCTCTATTGGTCTAGATTAGATAGTCAGCAGCAAGATGATGAGTTTTAGAAGTCTCAAGAAACACTAGTGGGGATACTATTTCAGGTAGTACGTTTTTATTAGATTCTATGCTTCACTTTAAGAAATAGATTTTCATCTAACTATCTGTGAGAAGTTTAGTCTTGTTTTATTATCACAAATACTCATGGGTTTTTTATTTAGTCACTACATAGATATATTATGAAACAAGGGGATTATTATGGTGGCCTATTCTATTGCATGCCATCACTGAGATTATTTCTCACTATTACACCATCCAACAAATAAACTGAGAGCACTTAAAGCCTTCTAGTTTTCTTCATCCTCTTCCAGTTTTGGTTTGGAAATGGGATGAGGTATCCATGGATATTTTTTTTGGATATCCAAGGAATCCCTGAGATAAAAATGATATGTTTTTTGGTTGTTTATAGGCTAATGAAGTCTACTTATTTCATTCTGATTGAGGACACCACTAATGTTAAAGATATGGGTAAGCTGTATGCACAAGATTTTGTTGGGTTACATGGGAGTCCATCTTCCATTTTTTGATCGGGGTTCTAGGTTAACCTAGAGTGTCTGGATGAGTCTCCAAGAGGCATTGAGAACTCAATATAGGTTGACATTAGCTTGCCAATCACACACATATGATCAAATGAAGTGATTATTCTTGATCCTAGTGCATATGCTCCGAATGTATATGTTGTCTTTTGGAGGATCATACTATAGCCATTTGGATATTTTTTTTCTATCAACAAAATTTATCATTCGTCGATCAAAGTGACCCCCATTGATGCATTGTGTTTTCTCCCATGTAGATCACATATTTATTGGGCTGAGGTGTGTGAAGTTTCTTATATTTGACCATATTGGTTAAAGAAATGTCTGTGAATATTAAGGATAAACAAAGAAACCTTGTTTTATACCATAATCGATTGAAATTGTATGCATATCTGTGTAATTAACCTTTGGAGTTTTCCATAGGTTATTGGATGTTCAAGAATGTTTTTACTCATTTGGGTCACTGTCGACATGGGAAGTAGGGAAAGCAAGATCTGAGATATGTTGGACTGTTTGAGGTCACTAAGCAGCATGTATAAGATTCTTATTAGTTAACATTTTTGTTTTAGTTGTTAGGTATTCATGTTGTTTTCTATATATTTCATCTCAAGAAATATCACGCTTATCCCTCCCACGTTTTGACTTTGGAAAAAATTGAGTAAGAACATGATGCTACTATTAAATAGAAATCGGTTGTGACCATGGACTCTCAAGTGAATGAAATGTCTATGATGTTAATTCCTTTGGTCATATTTATATGGAATAAAGGATAAAAATCTAACGAGACTTAGGGACATGAGTTGTTGATGGTGATATAGAATCCTCGTCACTTCCAAGGGGTTACTTATTCAACATGAATTCTAGGGGATTGGAGGTCATTATGGTGTGGATTCTATAAATTCTCATTACCATTTTTGTAGGTTCACACATACCATCAATATGCTTTTCCACAAAATTGTGATTATAATTATACCTATAATGGTGAATTCATTAATTTGTTGGACATTCACTAAAAACTGGACATTTTTAGCATGATGAAGAATGATTTCACATGATTTAATTGGGTTACACACCATCTAATTATTGTTGTTCACAAATCATGAACGGGACAGAGCTTTGAAGTATTACCTTTGGTGAATGGTCATTTCACTTCACGAGTTATTTAAATGATGAAATTGTAATATGAGGTGACAAATTTTTCGGAATACTTGTCCAGCATGGACTTCATGACATTAATGTAGGATTCACACCATGTAACAACAAATGAAAAAATTTAATGATAGGGTAAAGCTATTTTAATTCAATTTCTTCGCTATTTCTTCATGGATATTGACTTATGATAGCTCCAAGATGTATTTGAGAGATTCAACCACTTCTTGATCAATTCGTTTGACACTTGATATCTGTTTCATTTGTGGTGCATCTCTATAAGTGGCTAACCTTAACATTCCTTCATTTCATTTGATCAAGGTATCACCATTAAATGGAATCTTTCGAAAGGTTGGTTTATGTTTGGGTATTCTTCTCGGTTTCTTCCTAGATCATTTGTTGGATCTCATTACTGAGGTCTTTTCTTCCATTGGCCTTGGGGAGGCGAGTGTTCTTCTTTTAGGTATGTGTGTATCCTCTCTTCCACTAACCCCTTGTATTGTATATTTATTTAATATCTATGTGGATTTGATTCAAGGGTAATCATGGACATTATTTGGCTTCATGGATTTTGGATTCTGTTTCGACCATGTGCCACCCAAGTTTTTACGTAGGTGGTTCCATCTCTAGCCTATGTTAATGGACATGATTATTTTTTTATAAAATATTTTATATATTGAAACAGGTATCACTATTTTGTTTGAGTTGAAAAGTTTTTTTTATTGAAAAGGGGGTTTTCCTGGTTGTAGATAAATTGAGATAAAATTCATATTCTCAGAACATTGAAAAGGAATTTTGGAAATGGGTTTGAAATGGATTTCAAAAAAATGAAATGAATTGTTAATAAAATCCCATATTGGTTTCATTGTTTACTTAGGTCAATGATTTAGCTTGGGGAAATAATCCATTGTTTTGTGATTATCAAGAGGTTAGTCTTATAAATTTCCTCTACATTATATTCTTATTTTCATAGGGGAATAATATTTCTATTTTGGGGGTTTTACACATGGGATTTTCCTATGCTTCCAAGGCCTGTTTTTCTATGTTCAGAATTTCTGCACTTGATTGGTTATCATATGAGTAGTCTGCATCTTATACCTATAGTATTCCTTCATGTTTTGATACTTATTCTTCTATTTGGGTTTTCATATATTTTTATGATTTCCTTGATATTCATGTTAATACTTTTCATAATTGATAAGGAAAATGTGCATTAAAATTGATATACATGATTCTATTTAAAACTATAGAAAAAGTGAAATGCTTACCATGTTTTATATAAAACTAATATACTACATATTATAACATTTTTATTTTCAAATTATAAAAATATGGTTTTTATATTGATAGTTGATATGGAATACAAATGTTTGATCTTACTTACCAAATAATCTCACACCCTACACACCTCTTCGATGGTTCATAGGCCATTTCTTTTCTTCCAGTGTTGGGAAAGGAATGGTAGTATAGTGTTACAGTGAGGTTCATTTCAGTTTCTTGGGTATCTGGTGGTGAGATAGTGGGATTTTATCTCTACCATCATTTTGAGTAGTTAATTGTTTTTTAACCGAATCCAACACATAATATTTTTATTAAGGAAAATTTAATTAAGAAGTGTGAAAGCATAACGGTTTTTAAAAAGGAAATAAACTAAATTCATAAATAATGGGAGACTCTTTGAGCTATATTTTATGTATTTTAGAAACCTTACCACTGTAGATACTACCGTGTAGAACATTTTCCATTGCATATAGATCTTCATAGAGATGTTCTTAGATATTATCATCCACAATGTAACAGACTTGAATAAAACCCTCCCTGGAGATCTTCTTTATGTAGTTTCCAAAACTCCTTTAATGATGACATTCCCTCAATCTCCTTCTCTATGTTTTCTTCATGGAAAATGATAATAAAATCCAAATAATAACACTCTACCAGCTCATTAGTACCTATATAAAAATATAACAATACAGTCTCATTCTCAACATGCACCCGATCTGCAACTAATGCACCGACTTCTTGAGAGTTTTTATCATTGTCAGTCCTAGACTCCAAATACATGTCAGTACCTTTATTCTTTCATTTGAGGTTGTAGTCCCCATGAGCTAGAGGCATTTTTTTACCATAATATCTTGTAATAAGGGGTCTAGATAGATTATAATTGTCCTTGAATCTTTATATCCACTGGGAGTGTTGAATAAATCCATATGATTATATGACAATGTTATTTCCTTTCATGAAGGTGTACCACAAAAAATCAACCACATGTTGTTCTTAATTGGACTCTATCAACCAGAGGTAGAATCAATGTCCTCTTTATGGGGCTCCATCCCCATAGGAGGGACTACATCTTGGGTTGCCTATACTTTTTTCTAATTTATTAGGTGCATTACCGTCCCCCGTACCCAAAACTACAAACTTATTATTAGAGGTAATCCCTTTGAGACCATCCTCAATTCCATCATGCAAACTGTCATAAATAGCCTCTGACTAGAATGGAGATTTTGAAAATATTGTGTTCGGGTCGAGTGGACTCAAGACTTTGACCTCTTCAGACCCTCTAGAACCTTATCCTATCTGAGCATCAACCTCTCACACAGTCCCCTCATATATTCTATTTTTTATTTTTCTCAAAAACACTAACAATATTTATATCAAAAGATAAATCACAGACTATAGCATTCTGTATTCTTGGAATACATGTGGTATTAGGCCCTAAAGAATTTTACATCCTGTTTGGGGCAACAAGGTCCAACTTCAGGTGCCCGAAGATATCCACACCTGTTTGGTTTCCCCCCCTCTTCCCTTCCTCAAAAAGGGTGTTGTTGGTATAATAAGTCATCAAGTGTGAATTATAGGGAGGAAAGGCCTCCTGCATTAAGTCTTCATGATTTTTCTCCCTTGAGTAGCATAACTGCACATTGCCATCATCAAAACAACCCCCTACTTCAATGACTGAACAAGGATGGTCTATAGTGATAAATCAAGGTATGAATAGGATGTGTCCACATACAGAATGGTATACTGTTATAATATTCCTCTCATAATTATAAAATATAGGATTGAAATTTACCAACTCAAGATTTTGAGATTTCATTTGTAATTTTATAATTTCTGATATTATTTTAATATGATTGTTGTGAAGGTTCTAAAATGTATAGAAATCAAAAAATATTGAATTTAATATTCAAATAGATTGAGTTCTATATGAACCAGATAATATTGTTTTAGTTGAATATATATTATGAAAAATTAAAACATTAGAACCCAGGGAATGAAAATGGGGTGGTTGATGCTCTAATTCAAATTTAAAATTCATTTTCTTAAATGATGAGGATTGATAATGTTCTAATATAAATTAAATTGATTAATTTGGATCATAAAATCATAATAAAAGGGTACAAATCCTTTCTTTCTTTGATAAGTTTTCATCCTTCCATCCATATCATATTTATAAAGGCACATAAGGATGTTTTAAACTACAATAGATGTTGAGGAATGTTCATGTATTATATTATTGTTTCATTGGAATAATAACATTAATTAATAAAATATGTTTTCCATTAATATGGGAATTTAATAATAAATGGTTAGATGAATCTCATAGTTCAACATTTTTAGTGAATCCATGTTTTATGAAGATATATAGTGATCTAAAACTATATTTTTTAGGTAACAATTAACGGATATTATAGAATATGTATCTGATTGAGTTTTATGTTAGTTAGTTAAGGATGAGTGATAGATGTCTAATGAGATGTTATAATAATTTCATATACCATAATCAAATGGTAAAATATTCACAAGAATTTTTTCATTAGAAAATTAAAAATACAAGGAAAATATTTATATCTGGGTAATGGATGATCACTTTATGAAATAAGTTAATATTTTTTATTTTGTAGAATATTTATACCTTAATTGACATACTCAGTTATATTTTAATTTTTTTATGATATTGAATTGAGTACCACTATCAAATATTTTTTATCGTGATATTTGGTTTACCTCAATGTTATGTTGAAGTCTTTATTAGGATATGAATACAGTTTTGATTATCATTACATAATATATTGCTCATAATGATTGTTTTTTATAATACCATTAAAATTATAGAAGACATATGGATATTTTTCCTTATGGATTCAATGGATTTTTATATCATCACCATCATTTGGTGGAATATTCTTACTGCAATTTCTTTCCCTTGACTGTTTTTATGGATCCTTATTAAGATATCCATCATTGGTAGTGTAGAACTAAAATGTGTTGGGTTGATGTTAGAGAAAAAAATATAATGGGAAATAATATATCAATGTAAATGGAAGATAATTTTAGATCTATTTAACTTCATAAAAAGGAATGCTCATAGTTGATAGAATATTCATTCAAAAATCATAATAAAGAATAAATTTTTACGTGTCTTACGATGTATTTCAATAAATACATAATCAAAAGAGGGTGATGATTTGTAGTTGTAATAGATATTTAATCCCTATATATATAGTTCCCATGTATATTGTTAACTTTAGCTGAAATGTAGCTGACCTCTCGGAACTTCCACCAAATAATTAATAAGATCATGATATGTTTCATCTATCTCTACTCAGAAAGTAATTACCTTATAATTGACATATAATAAACATAATGGTCAAAGTATTTTAGAATGATATATCTTATAAGGAACACTCAAAGGAGATTAAAGAACATATTGATAAAGTGATATGAAATAAGACCATCCATGTTGTCGATATTCTATAGTGAAACTAAAAACATTTAAAATTTATGTGGGAACTTTAGGATATGAAAAGGCCAATGTATGATCATTTGGTTTCACCAAATTACATAATTTCATATTTTAAATTATTATGAGGGGTTAAAATGTTATACCAATGTATTTTATAACCTAATTCCAATGAAATTTTATTTCTTTTACAGCTTTCATTATATGTAACAAAAACATTAAATGTATCGTTTTATAATCATGAAATAATGTGATCAATATATCCATATAATTATATTGGATATTTTGAATAGTAATAAAATAATTATGAGAATTATTATTTTAATTCTTATAGAATGATTTCAATGTCCATAAATTTATAAAATATACTAAATGTTAAATATATTTCTTCTTTGAAAATCATTTTTATGTGCATAATTATTTTTATATTATGAAATTTAATTAATAACTATTAATGAAACATTTTATTAAAAAATGTATATTATAATTTAATTCAATTTGTTTTACATTTATCAACTAGAATTTACTATATATGGGATAATAATAAATTAAATTTTATGTCTAAAATATGTTTTATAATAATTTTTTTATTAATATTTTGTGCGCTTATTTTATATTGGATTTATACAACCCCTATAAATAAAAAATTGATAAATTAATTTCATATATTGAATCAGGATGTTCAGTATTGGGAATTATTCACCTTTTAATTTTATTTTTTGCTATCAATAGTAATCATGGTATATATATATCATCAGGGTAAATGTAATGTTGATAAAAGGCTTAAATGATTGGGAGACGACATTATAAATTTATTACACTTTACATTATCCATTTTATTGAGTGTATATAAGACATTAACATCAATGTTTCTAAAATAGGGAAACTTCAAGATATTTTTCGTTTACTATTACCTTAATATTATTTTATGAAAATGATAATTTGAAAATTTCACTCTCTTGAGTTTAATTTCACATATATAATTTCAGAGGAATAAAATAATTTAATAATTAATATAAATGGTTAATTATAACATACATAATTTTTTTATGATATTAATTTATCTTTAATTTTTTTAAGATATACCTTAATTTATCTCACAACACTGATACAGAGCTTTTACAGGAAACCAAAAAATTCTATATAAACAATTTTAAAAAAATAGAATAAATATATTTTATATTACATATTAATTTCTTGAATTTAATAGTAAATTATATTTTATTTATTATGGTAACATAATTTACAATTGACATCATTTGTATTTTTGGTGAATATGATTTTAAATTAATTGAATAATACCAAAAAATAATTAAATGATCTTGGATGTTATATAATACTTTATTAAACGATTTATAAAAAAATCATCAAACTGAACAATGTTATCGTATAATGTCATGTATTTTATACAATGAATATTTTTATATAGTTCTTATCTTAGAATTAAATTAATTACCATTAAATGATAAAAAATAATTATTAATCCTAATTGTATAATTTGTTGATGATGAGGATGAACTATATTTTTTGGTTTTAAATTAAAATAAAAAATGTCTAAATTATATTTTTTTTAACCTATTTAGAACCTATTATTTCATGCCATGAAAATTATTAATTTTTTTCCCACATTTCACATTGTGATATATATTATATTTAGACCTAATAAGTGATTCAATGTGTTTTATTTTCCCCAATTAAAAAATTTCACCACAAAAAATAAATTATTAATATAGTAAGATCTTTATATATCATCCATTACCAAAACTAAGACAATCTTATATTCCATACACATATAATAGTTCTTTAGAATTCCCAAAATACAATCCTTTAAATGCTTCAGGTATATACCAAGGGAGATCACCAAAGTAACAAACTAGATAATTATAAAATAATTTCATTTCATTTTGTAATTAATTTTCCCAATTAATTGTATGTGTATAATGACTAATGTCTTATTTATATAAAATAAGGACATTATACCTATGGAATAGTAACTTGACCATATGCATAATGGCATGTCCTCTAAGAATAATAATTTGGATAATTTAATAGTAACCTCACCTATGAGAGTATAAATAAATTTGTTTTATATTATAAGTGTAATCATGATATATTTATATCTTGGAATATGTAAATACATGTTTTGGAAATGATAAATTATGTGTTTTTATGTTTTCAATGTCATATATATTAAAATACAATATTATAATTAATATAATAATTTAAAATAAAATATATTTTAATATAATAGATTCTTTAATTATTATTTTTTATATTTTATTATAAAATGATAATATTATTTGACTTCAATTAAATTTTCAAAGTGGTATTTAATATCTTATAGTTTTAAAACAAGTATTGTTTGAATAAATTATGTTTTTAATTAAAAAATAGGTTTCTCATAATTATAAAATTATTTTAAAAAAATATAGTGAATTTTTCATTTTTACACATTGAAAAATGTATAGGGTAGATGTTTTATATTTTTCTAAAATAATTCAATTTATGGTGAATAGTGAAATACGATAATTTATGATATAAGCTAAAGACCTGATTTATTATGTCATAGATGATGTAAGGATGATATAAGCACATATTAAAAAAATTTAATTCTTTATGTTAATATACATGATTATAATTTTAAAAATATTAATTATCTTGAGCCATCTTAGTAATCTAATGAATTTAATAATGGGAAAACACCTTTCTCCAACAATATAAATACCTCCCTTCATCGCCTCTTCCCCTCACACCTCAAAGTCTTTTATATTTCATAATTTAATTCATCATTACTTTCAAATACTCACCCCAACGTCCAATTCCTAATGGTGTCACTAAAGGCCCAAACCGAAGGGCCTTAATGAGGTTCTCAAGGGAGATAATTCATTAAGTTAAAATCCTCATTGAATTCATTTAATTTTCCTTTCAATTATTTTTCTTTTCTTATCATATCTTCAAAGCCCTATATCCATGATTCATCAAATCTAAAATATATTATATATAGTTAAATGTTGTCATTATTATGAAAATATTAATCTTCATACATCTTCCCCTCTTCTTTTTTTTCTAGACATAAAAATATTATCTCTGATGTGTCGATTGACCAATATCGTGGACGATGTGTTTTCAATTTCATTTACCATATTCAGGGCTCGTCATAATACCATTAATATTGTAAAATAATATTTTATTATACATTTTATATTTTACATTATCTTATTGAACAATTTTTTATACATAATATTAATTAATAAAATAGAATTTGTTTTTAATGAACATAGTCACCTAAATAAACTAACATTCATCGCAAATAATTTATTAAATTATTCCTACTCGTGCAATATAAATGAAATTATATATAAGAACATTTAATATAGTTTAAATTAAAACACTAAAAGTAATTTCAATTCTGATTTTTCCCCCTTTCAAAAATAAAATAAAAAATAAACCGACCATGGAAACCATGATATAAATGAACCCAAAAAAATTAAAATAACAACATATTATGAATAGATAGAAGGAATTCTGTTATGAAAATATAATATAATTAGTTATAAATAATTGTTTTTATTATTATATTAATAAAAATCTTTAAACCATATAATTTAAGGTTGAACACGTTTCAGTTAAGACAAACCTACGGTAAGGGAATTTTTAACCCAATTTCCCTTTTTTGGTTAACAATATACTTTATTGATTATGTGTTTCTATGATTGTTATTGAATTTTTTATATTCTGTTTATTTATGTTTATTTTTATTTTATAAATAAATTCTTTTTATTCAATTAATTCCCACATTATTTATTTGAATATTTTAACGGATTTTTCCTTAAAACTATTCTAAATTTATATTTATACAAAAATAAAGAGAAAGGGTTTTTATAAAATTATTCTCATTTTATGATTATAAATATTGTGAATCTTTTAAGATTGATTGTGGAACTTATATCTCTATCTAATTTTATTAGTATTATTATATTGTATGTTGATATTATGGTTTCTCCAAGTGAAACTATAATGGTTACACTATAAGGTAGTCATGATGGTTAATTTGTATGGTAGATATGAGGGTAAAATTATAAGGTAGTCATGATGGATACCACAAATATAGTATCCACTATGGTTAAAATGTTGTGTAATTAATATTCTATGTTGCCATAGTGAAATTTTGTATGGTTTTCATTTTTTATGGAAATCTCAAATTTTTACAAACTAATTATATGTTATATATTCAGTGACAAGAGTGTATTTTGGAAAATGATTTCATATGTTTATATGTATTCGTATAATAAATCTTCATATGCTTATTTTTAATCCCTTTAATGCGATTTTTTATAACATACCTTGAAGTAAATTTTTTTTACAGGGTTTTAGGATGGTTACGATAAAATGAGAAGAAAATATGAATTACAAGAAGCCTTCTCTTGAATAGATTCCACGTTTTTTATTAAAAACATTTGTAATATGAAAAAATGGATATTATATTAGAATCATACACATTGTATGCTCAAGGGATTTTGTGTATTAATTATAATGAAAAATTTTAAAACTCAATACTAGAAATATTTTTGGAAATGTAAAGAATATAATTCCAAATCATTTTACTAGATTACTTAATGTTAAATGAATGGTCATTATAGTTAGAATCATAGAACAGTTTAGATAACATTAGATGATATGATGATTTTATTATAATACCAAAAATTATTTTTAGTTTTTTTATGTTGAAATTATATTACATTTGAATATTAAAATGTGTTTTCATCTATGATAGGTCAGTTCAAAATGGTATTCTATAGAAGAAATAGAGAACCTGAATAAGGAAAACACCAAGGGGTACTGTATTTTTGAATCTATAACCTAGAATTGTGGGAATTGGAACCACATAGTTTTTTATAGTAATCTCTCTATTTACTCATGATATAAATGATGTTTAGATCCATGAAAGATAATAACTTGAGAAATCACAAACAAACATGATGATAGTGGGAATTGTACAAGGGAACACCCTCCTTCTATCAGTATATCATCTATTCTCATGGTGATTTAGATAAGAATTAAATACCTTGAAAATATATTCGATGTTTTTTGATATTTAAATAATCAAAAGGTTATTCATTCTATTAATAATTTTTTAAGGTAATGTTTAATAATGTGGGTCAATATTCATGAATATTAGGGATAATGAGATAATTTTTTCTTTATAATGGAATGTATTTAAAAACCAGTTCCTTGAAAAATAATTTTGCTATGGTTTTTTGACTATGGATGGAAAAATATTTACCTGAATTTAATAGAAATAAGAAGGATTCAATGGATTTTTATGAATACATTTTCAACTTATTGTAATGAAAGGCTCTATAGCGTATTCATGATATATATATTAAAATCAATTGTTTTTACTCATGATTGAAGACAATATATAAAAGGGAAATTAATTTTGGTGTATTCATAATTTACGAGAAACATGATTGATGGGTTGATATGTTAAAAATTGAGTTTTCTAATGATCAAGTGTACATTGAAAACAAGAAGAAGAGGGGTTCCTCATGGAAAGCGATGGGTAAGGATCAATTAATGAAAAATGAAGGTATGAAATTCTAGTTTCAAATTTCTGAAAATTGCGGTAAAAAGTTCATTGGTGAATGTATTTACAAAACTAGTATGTGTTTTCATTTTGTTATGATTAGACATATATCCCGAGATATTAATTAAATATTTCTTAAGATCAATTATAATAAAAAAAACAATAATGTGTTTTAAATGTGGTTAGATGAGTCATTATGAAAAAATCTACCCATGGAAAGATCTGAATGGTGGATTGTATCAAAATTATAATAATGATGGTGTATTAAGATACGTTACATCTAATTTAGTAGATTTACGGCTAGCCAAATAAGTGGTATCATGTACATTGTTTGTTTACTCATATTTTTCTAATGTATGTTTTGATACATGGTCAACACATTTTATTATTTTTCTGAAATTTAATTGTATATTAGAAATTTTACCTGATTAAACGACACCAGATCTTATGGTTAAAACCCTAGGAGAAAATATTATTGAAAAATGGAATTATAAGTATCTTCCTATTGATTTCTATAGAATTATATTATATTTAATCCGTTTATTTTTACCCTTAGTATATTTTCATGTCTTTTTGGATATTTATTTTCTTTCTATTTATCATGATAATATTCATAATAATTCAAAATATGTTCTTTTTTTATAAAAAAGAGTTTCTATTTTTATAAAAAGATCAACACATACAATTGATAATGTATTAGGAAGATGATAAACTATTAATGTATTTAAATTAATTATATCATTCTCAAATATTTTGAAACTAGGAAAGTATTTAGATTACTTATGTGCTAGTGGTAAATGATTACCTGAATGGTTTTCATACTGATTTTTTTAGTGATATACATGATTAGAAAGTTGAATTTACTATTGACTTGGTTCCTGATTCTAGGATAATTTCAATCCCCTCTTATAAAATAGCTAAAGTGGACCTTTTTTTATTGAAAATACATTTGTTATATGTTCTTGATAAGGGATTCCATCTTTATTGAACTTCACCATAGGGATCTCCTATTTTGGTAGTTAAAAATAATGATTTTTTATTGAGACATTTAATTTATTATTTTTCATTGAATAACATTATAATTAATTATAATTATATTTTACTTCATTTCTATGGCCTAATTGATTATCCCTATGAAGATCAGTCCTTTTATCTAACTCACTTGATATATGTGTACAATTAGTTAATGGTGAAGGAGGATAAAATATTGATTTTTTTCTTAAAATATATGGGAATTATTTATTTTTTGTTATTCCATTTTTTTTAAACTTCCGCCACTATATTCAAGGATCAAATGAGTATAATATTCCATTAATATTTTGATAAGTATTTTTTGCTTTTTAATAGTGATATATTTGACTTTCCAAAAATTTATTAGGGTTAGAAATAACATTAAAGGATTGTATACAAAATTATAAAGGAAAATAAGTTATATGGAAAATTAATAAATTTTTATTATTCATGGTAAAAATTTAATTTCATGAGAACCTTTTTAATAAGGATTGCATAATATTTGACCCTTCTAAAAAAATTGGGTGGATGAATGAACAAAAACGAAAAATGTTATTGTGATTCACAGTTTTATTACACTAGACTGTCATTATTGATGGTCTTTTTAAAAAATAATGTTTATTTGTCCCGTAATCTTTTTTTATGTGAAAATAGGTAAAAATGGGTTATAAGAATGAGAGGTTTTTTTTCAGGAACTATAGAATTGATTCATGAATTCTAAAGGTTTTTCCTTGATTTCAAAAATTAGTGAATTCTTCATCTACAATAATTCTTCATTGATGGGACATAGTTGGTTCGGATGTAGAATTATAAAGTAATTTTTATGCTTCATGAAAACTGAAACCTCATGAGTTAAATTATAGAAAACAAGATTTGTAATTACCTATTGTGGTTATATATTTAGATATTTTGATGAAATATCTATAAATAGGAAAATGTGAAATATATACTTACCATAAAAATCTGAATTATCAATTCATGTAGAAGAAATTAAACATCTGGAATAGGAGATAAATCTAACTAATAATGTATTATGATCACATGATCAATTATGATTCTGGAAAATAAACAATGTGGATGATGCATTGAGTGAAAAATATCATTCATCATTAACTGTGTCACATTTGGAGGAAGTCCCCTGGATTAATTATTTGATGATTTTTTCTTGGAATTTTTTCATGAAGGAAATAAATCTATTTGGTTTCTTATGAAATTATAGTTATTGTTGTCATGCAAAATTATGTTAGCATAGAAGGAAGTCTATTAGTTATAGAAAAAGGTATAATTGGATAAAAGGGATATGTCTCAAGAATTTAACATTGACAGAGACTGTTTTTTCTTATTTGGAATGATATTATTTTTGACTTTTGATTCATACATTAAGAATCAATTGTTTGTGTAAACCTCATAGTTCCCAATTTTCAATTAATCCTAGTATTATTATGAAGTACCAAGACGTCTGGGTGAGTTACTAGTGGGACGGAATGATTCTAGATATTTAATATTATATCGTGATATGTATGATATATCATTATGTTAATGAATAAAGACAACTAATTAATGTGATGCTTCATCCTTTTCCAGTTCCATAGTTGAAATGGTGAAATATACCCATGAACATTATTATGGGACTACCAAATACTTCACAAGGTAACAATGTGATATGGGTTATTATTGATCAAATGACTAAATACACACATTTAATTCCTATTTTGGACACTATGTATTTTGATAATCTTTCTCAATTATACCTCTTGTAGATTTTTAGGATACATTGAGTTCCTCTTTCTATTATATGTAACCATGATACTAGGTTCACTTATAGATTTTTTAAAGGACATAAAATTTCATTCGGAATATAATTGCATTTTTGAAAAGAATTTCATCCTTTAATCTGATGGAAAAACAGAGTGAATAATTTAGACCATGGAGGAAATAAGTAAATATTTTTTATGTATTTTTTTGGAAACATTGTACTATCAGAATATATTATTTATGTTTTCTCATAATAATTGTTTTCATTCTATTATACCAATATCACCTTATAGATAATTATATATGAGGCATTGTCAACCACTATAATATTGGGATGAAGTTAAGGAATGGTTGTCTATAAGGCCATTATTAGTAGAGGAAGTAGATGAAAAAGTATAGATGTTTTGTAGACACATGAGGACCACTTATATCATTTAGAGAATTTATACAAATAACAGGTGGAATAAGTTTTATTTCGAGGTATGTGATCCTTTTTTCATAGAATATCACCTTGTAAAAGTGTTATGAATTTTTCTATAAAAGAAAAGTTATGTTTATGGTTCTATTGGAACTTATGAAATCATGGAGAATGTTGTACAAGTTTCCTAACAAGTATATTTTACTCTATGTTTCTCTTATTTACGAAATGTTTTTTATTTTTTGATGTTCTGAAGGTATGTGTAAGATTTATCTCGTTTTTTGGGATGAAAAGTAAATAAACTAGAAGAGAACCTTTATTGTGAAGTGAAGCCCATTTTTATTATTGATTATAGAGAGAAAAAATTGCAGAATAAGGTAACATACCATGTTAAGTGTTTTTTTGGAGAAACCACATGGTTGAATACGAATCATGGAAATCTGAAAGTCCTTAGAGGGAAAGGTACCATACCTTGTGAAATAAATAAATAAGAAATTATGTTGACATAATTTCTAAGATATGGGGAGAACATAACATCTGAGGGAATAAAAATATTATTTTCACACAAGAATGAAATAGTCAAATTCTTTATAAATAAATAATTTAATAAGTGGAATTCATTGAAAATAATTAATTTATAATGATTTAATAGTAACCCGACTAGAGTAATATTAGTATGGCCATTTATAATAGTAATCTAGCTATTAGAGTTGTAACGTCATCTATAAGAGTGTAAATAAAACATATTTATCTTATAATTGTAATCATCATATATTTATACCATTCAATAAGCAAATAAATATTTTGGACAAAATAAATTTTGTATTGGTATTTTTTTAAGTCATAAATAATTAATTACAATTTTAAAATTAATTTATTTATTTTAAAAAATCTATATATTAATAAAATATATTCAATTTTTTGGCATATGAATTTTATAATATTTTATCAGATTAAATTAATGTTTTAATTACTTATAGAATTAGTTATAGTTTAAAAAATGGTATTTGTCGAATAAATTATAGCTTTAATCAAAATTTAATTTTCTCATATGAAAAAATTATTTTCAAATAATGGAGTTCATTTTTGATTTATACACATGAAAAAATTGTTCGGATAAATAATTTATAATTTTTTTAATTACATGAATTTTTGGTGAATAGTTAAATATGATAATTTATAATTTAAGATAAATACAAGGTTTACTGAGTCATAGATTATTTAAGGCTAATGTAAGCCCAAAAAGATGAAACATGATTCATTATTTTAATATATTTTATGATAATTCTCAAAATATTCATAGTTTGGAGTGAAATTAAAATAATAATGAATATAATAGAGAGAAAACACCCTCCCTCCACTAAATATACTTCTATTAACCACCACTACCAATCACTCCTCAAAGCCTTTTATCTTCAATAATTTGAAACCAAATCCATTAAAAGACTCTTCCCCATTTAAAATTCCTACTAAAATCACCATAAGTCAAAAACTATGGTCCTTAAAAAGGTTCTCTAGGAAGGGAATTCATGAGGTAAAAATCCTCTTTCATTTTCTCCTCAATTTTTTTTCATTTACTCTATTTACCCCCATATAAAATTGAAATAAAAAAAGTTTTTTATATTATATATAGTATAATGTTATTATAATTATGAAAAATTCATCATCATACTTCTTCTCTTCTCCATTTTATTCTGAGTATAAAAACATTGTCTATGAGATGTCTAATTACAGACATAGTGGATAAAGTGCTTTCAATTTCCATAATCATAAAAATGTTTTCCATAAACCAATTAATATGTCTACATAATATTTAAATATATATATATATTATGTTAAAATAATTTCTTGATCCATTTTTAGACCTAATATTAATAAATAAAACAATAGTGGTTCCTAATAAAATAATTCACCAAAATAAACTAACACTCATCACTAATTAATTATCTAATTATTCATAATCGTACCATATATACATAATGATATATATGACCTTTTAATATTTTGTATGTTCAATAATAAAATTTAATTTCAACTCAAATTTTTTTCTCCCTTCTGAAAAAAATCCATAATAAACCTGCTATGGAAGCCTTCAAGTAACAGAACATGGAGTAATGAAAATAAAAAATTGTTATTTATAAATTGGATGAATTATGTTAAAATAATGTCATATATTTAATTAAAATTGTAAATATGTATTCTTAATATATTAATAAAACTCTTTAAAAAAATATACATGATTATTGAACACGTTTTATGTAAGATGAACCTGAGGTAAGGGAATTCATAAACCAATTTCTATTCTTTGGGTTAAACTTACACTTCATTGATTATGAGATAATATGATCCTTTTTAATTTGTTTTCTTAATATTATTATTTTTTTGTTTATCTACAGTGTATACACATATTCCTTTAATTTTATTAAGACTCACATCAATTATATGATATTTTTAAGGGACTTCTTTATAACAAGCCATTTTTAAAAGTATATTTTTTAAAAAATTCAAATGAAATGATTTTTCTTTCAAGTAATATTATTTAATAAATTTCGATCATGGTAAATTTTTTTGATTATTGGTGGTAACTATATATAACTACAATTCATTTGGTTTTTTTATGTTGAAGGTCGACTGTATGGTTAAATAATGTGTAACTATGATGGTTACCCAATAAGGTAATTGTTAGGGGTACATAATAGCACAACTATGATGGTTACATTTTATGGTAGTCATGATGATTATAAATCATATCGTATCCTCAAGTGTTGTAGTAATTATTATATAATTCCCTAAGATACCTTTATGTTATTATTTATGTCTTCTATGTTTTATAGACATATCATGTTTTCACAAAGTAACTCCATGATACATATTGGTCAAGATGTATATCTCTATGAAAAAGAATTAATACGTTCATAAGTATTCATGTTCTAATAGGTTTTATCCTTTTTCTAATATCCATTAATGAGTTTTTGGGCTGATATCAAGTTTTAATAAAACATTACAGGGTTTAAGGACAGGTAAGAGAAAAGGATAAAGAAATATGAATGTTGTGAAGAAATTTCATGAATATATTTCGTGTTTCTTATTAAATACATCTGTATTTTGAAAAAAAAATATTGATTTATTGGTATCCAATATTTATGCATATGGCTTTCTATATATGAACTATTTCCTAACATTGTAAAAATATATAATGAAAAAACAATTGGTAATGCGAAGAAGTGAATTCTAAATTAATTTACTATATTATGTAATTTTTATAGTGATACCTTATAATCAAACAAATAGGTATAACAATTTACTATGTACATTCTATTTAATGCATTATTATACAACCATTAAATATATATAATCTATTATAAATTAATAAATTAATAATTTTAAATTTTCAAATTTATCATTTTTACAATGTGACAACTGTTATCGGACCCTATTTTATGAAAGGGGAAATATAAAAATCCCTCATGCATACATGTGGACTAGGAATATCATGAAGTGATGAGTTTCATTTTTCATTGATACATCACATTGATGGTTAAAATTTTCAATTTACTATATGTATATATGCTGTTATTATATTTCAATAATTGTGAATTATTATTTATGTTTCTTTGATTATTTACAATGAAAATAAGGTACATCATTCATGTGTACGTATGAAACACAACCTCTATGACGTAGTGTAATCAATTTTTCACTAAAAAATTATATGAATTGTTTGAAAATTTTATGTTACAATTAAATATTACAGTAGTAAGATTATCAAAATTTTATATATAATGTAACCATGATCAATGTATAAGTATCAAGACCATTGAACTAAAACATATATGAAAAAAAATTAGTCATCATCATGGATATTGATTTTATTACAGAATTTAAATAAAAAATTATATGATATTATAATTAAATGATATATGGTTTCATACATATTATTATTGTTTTATGTTATATGTATTATAAATATTTTTAATTATAATTCAGGATGAAACATGTTTGATTAAAGAAGAAACTTGTAGTAAATGTTTTTATAAATTATCATTTCTTTTTGTGATTAATATATGAAAAATATTTATTAATGGATATTTTATGAAACCTAATAATTGAACCTCTTATATTTGCTTCTCATTTTATTATTCTTATAATTTTCATGTATTTTAACCAATTTTCTCTCTTTTTTTATATAAATTCATTTAGAAGTTATTTCTAAATAAAATCTAACATTATTGACTCTATGGTATGGTCTTTTATTTCTTGTATATAATCCTAAATATTGTTTTTTTTATACATAAAATGATTTAAAATCCATATGTTTACCACTATAGACTATAATTTGAATTGGTAAAAATGAATTTTTAAATAAAATATCTTAACCAATAATTTTTAACTTATTAAAATGTTCAAAAAAAATATTTCCTTTTAATATCAATGAAATAAAAAAATTATTTTTTCAAGAAATACATTTCATTTGAGGTCTACTTTTCGTGTTTTAATTGTCATTTTTCCTACAATTTATTTTTTGAATATTCTATTAACTATATATTTACAATTTTATCAAATGGTTATGATATTTTATCATATATCCTTAATAATAGGTAGATGATCCTTCAATGGTGTTTTTCTTCTATATCAATATCCATAGAAGCTTATTATCATTCATTCTGGATAATATCTTAAGGTACAAAACATGGAATTTCATTGGATGGATTATAGATACATGATAATGAAATGTTTATGAAACTATTTTATTTCCCATGGGTTATACTATAATATAATGATGAATTTTTTATGATCTTCTATCATACATATGTTTGGATTTCATTACGGGATGGGTGGGACCATTAAGGACCTCAATGAATTGGTTAAATCTATAGATCTCAGGGCATAATTTATTTGAATTGATGTTATTATCTCGATCCACTATGGTGAAATTATTGGGATTCCTAATCCACTATCTTGTAGAGAATATGTAGTGATGATAAATCATTTATGATATGAGAAACCTGTGTTTATGCATGGTCCACATTGATATAAATGTCTTGGTTGTTAAAATTGACATATAATATGGTATCTTTTCCTATTATGGATCTAAACTCTTATTACATGTTTTTATACTTATGATATTGACTGATTGCTCATTATTGATTTTTGACGAATCCCTAATCTTACGAAATTGAAATATTTGATTCCAAAACATGTGATTATGACCTATTATTATTTTTTCCTTATTTTCTATTGATAATATCATATTCTCATGCCCTATTTTGTTACATGATTAAATATTATTATTTATTAATATTTTCTATGTTTACACTTTTTTGTTATCTGAGATCACTTGTTCATATTTTATAATTTTTTCATAGTTATGATGATTTGTATTAAGTAGACAGAATCTCTAATGGTATAATAAATAACTAATGATTTATTATATAATAAAAACTTTATATAAATTACAATTTTCATGTATCCAGTCTCAATGTACATTAGAAATTAATGGTTCTTATGTTTGTAATGTTATTATATATAATTAATATTCATCTAAAAGAATTTAATCCTATAAATTAACGTCATAGTTATCCTCATCCTAGAATAAAAAAAATTATACCCTACATAGACACAATATCTCTTATTTACGGCCTTATTCCCTGAAACTAATAGCAGTTTATTATAAAAACCTCTCATATGAAGTCTATTATTTGATAAAATTTTGGCGATACCAATATATAAATATTCTAGGTGGATTTTTATAACAAGGAATATTAATATTTTTTAAGAATTTATAACCTACATCTTTATACTCAAATTATTTCTTTTTTTTACTCATCATTATTTACTATGGGACAGACTCTGAAATTTTATAAGATGATAAATTCCATCAAAATTTTTATCATATACAAATAAAGAAGGAAACAAATAATAGATAAAAAATTAAAACCATCAGATATTTTTTTTAGAATCTCTTTAAATTAATTGAAAACACCATATGAAAAATATCCAAAAAATAGTTATGAATAAACTAAAGTTTTGAAATTACATTACATCACATTTTATATGTTTATATTTATTTTATTTGGGAAAATATTACATTTTTAGAAAAATGAATATGGTCATCAAAAGTATTTTTTATTAATATGTCATTCATCTAAAAAAATTTAAAAAAAAAAATATTACATATACCTTGAATTCAACTTAAATAACTTGAAACAAAAATATTACCCATTATTTGAAAATCCACACAACATAAATTCATTAATTCATTCAAATTATTTATAAATAAATTGAAAACAATTTCTCAAAAACATTCTATAACACTAAAAACATTTATTAATTAACCACAGAACCCACTTAATTACTCATTATAATGTAATAACTATCGTTAAAAAAATTTGAAATATTGACGTGATGAAAACCTGAATGAATCCAAGAATTTAATCTATACATGTTTTGAACACATTATTTTTAGACTGTGCATCAACTATTATATTCATTTTCTTGAATTGGCCACATTATATTCATAATATTTGAAATACCATCCACTAAAATCATATTCTTTTGGATTTCATATAATTTTCACTCATAACAAGAAAATCACGCATAATTTATACAATGAATACTAAATGATTCGATTGGGATTTGTTTCAAATAATTCTGTTGAAAATAGGAAGATTTATTTATATTAAGAAATAATTACTTAATGCAACATAAGAATTTCATGGTTATTCTAGGGTTGTTAATAATGTGATGGATTATTGGATGTTGGATTTTTTGGAAATGAAACTAAATTGATGTTTTATTAATCATTTTATTCACAAGGAAAATTGTATTCAGAGGTAATCGATATGTGTGAAGGGTTTAATCAATAATCATATATGGTAAAGTGATGGACAAAATAATTATGATTAAATCATTGAGAATAATTTAACCAATGCAGACAAGATCATTCCATTGTCAATGGATGTGGTGAAGTTGAAAATATTCAACATACGACCAATTTATACCATATGGTCATGGTTTAAATATAAGGACATGACCTTAAAACATTACATAATATTGAATTAAATGAATAATCCACATTGAGGATATTTCTAGGTTTAGTGTTTTAGAGAATTAGGACATAACTATTACATATCAAAAGATTACAATGTAAACACTTATACTCAGTTTCCAATTTTTTCCAAAATAAAAGCTCTTAAAAAAAGAGTCATGTCTAGTTCCATGTTTTAGATTGCATGACATTTAGTTGATCCCATCCTAGACCATAATCATCATTAAGTCCGGCGAAAAACATTTCAAAACATTGGATAAGCATAAAAATATCAGTAAGGGTTATAAAACATAGAATGAAAACATATGTTCATCATTACGTACATAACATAAAATCATTAACATACCTCATGAAATCAAATGATTTATGAATAACACATAGAAAAAATAATTCATAAAGGCAACTTTTGGTATCCCAATCATACTTACATTGTAGTTATCACAACTACATAGGGAGTTACATTTGGAATACCCATCACATTATATTCCCTAAATCTCTTAAGAGAAACATTCACATTTACCTCCATCATGTTTCCCAATGCATTGAAGAGCTATCGTAGGCTCACCCACCCTAGGATTATCCCACACCCACCTGTATATGTAAACAATTCCCAAGAACCATAACATATTCATAACACATAAGATAAACATAATGGAATGATAAAATTTCCATATTCGATTCACAATATATCATTTAAATATATTGACATAAAAAATCCATTATCAAAACCATATTAAAAACCAAAATACATAAACGAGTATATGGTATTTATTTTTCCTTTAAATTTTTTTCAAACTTCTTAAAGAATCCAAAGATCAAATAATACTCATGGCAGCAGAAAAGGTTGTTGTCACCACTTACGTTAAAAAGAAACATTAATTTTTTGTCTTTTAGTAAAACTAATTATAGGAAAAGATTCCCTTTGAATGAAATGAAATGTAAAATTTATTTATACACTGTATAAACGAAATTTGATAATAAATAAAAAAATTCCTCAATGAAAGGGGATTGAGACGGAGTCCCTTACCTCGTGTTCGACTTTACCCGATCGTTATTTAATCTCATTAATAATAAAATAAAGTTTATTTATACTTTCTTAATAACTTTTTAATGTTTATTCTTCCTTTAATATCACTTATTACCATGTTAAAAGCATTATGTAATCATTTATGTTATTAATGATTGTTTTGTCGATATTTGGTCTTTGAGTAAAAGTGAACACTATATAATTACATGTTATCAATGTTGTCAAAAATACACTATCATTAGAATGATATTAAATATGTAGATATCCTATATATAAAATATATCCATTATTTAGATGTACTTATTTTAGTATATAACATTTGGAGGTAGGAAATAAAATGCACCATTCATGGAGACAGTAAGTCGTACGTACGCATTAACGCTACTTTTATTTCTGTTTCATATTTTAATGGAATGAAAACATAATGATACATATGTATATTATAATTCAAGTATGATATCTTAAATAGTATCATTAACGCCATCCCTTATACATCCCATATAAGGCATTAACGAGTCATATCACTTTGAGGGGCCGGTAGTCTGCACTTCCTCAAATGAAATTACCGTGTTTACCCATAATGGAAACTATAATGGTTTTCTATAAATGGAAAATACAGAAGCCTAAATAAAACATAAACAATATATATATCATGTATAAATGAAGTTCCATCATAATGGCCATCTTGAGAGGTGGTAGGAGATAATCAAACAATCATCGTTTTGTGAGGCGTTATTTTTCCATCCACAGAGACAATATGTTCTGCACTCATTAGATAGAGGTGTGAGTATGTGTAGTATTAATACATCTCAAAAAAAACCCTAGTATATTGAGGTTACTAGTGATGTTAAAAAATAAAGGAAAAAAAAGATTTTATGGGGTTGGAGAAGTAAAATAGAACAAAAGAACATAAAAGAAGACATTACCTTTAAATCCAGTAACTCCCTTTGGTTTAAACCAAAATTGTTTCTTGAAGTGTTTTCTGCCTAAGGTAAGGCTTCTAGGACGAATAGAGGGATCTTGGGAGATTTTTGGAGTAGATAGTTCATGAGAAAAGGAATTCAAAGTATGAGAAATGGGTTAGAAGTGCATGCTTTTTATAAGGGATAGGAGGGGCTCTTTAAGAAATTTTGAAACAATTATTTTATTATAACCTCATCATAGTATTCAAAAGGTCAACTATTAGTTAATATCAATTTTAGGATGACTCATGGTCGAAATAAAATAATCCCATAAAAATTGGACTGGTTTTGGATATTGTTTAAATATTTATAATCTTATTTATTTAAATCCTTTATTAGTGAGGTAAATATTGCATCATTATTGTGTCATAAATAATTTAATTTATTTGAAGTCCAAAAATTATAAAAAAAATATCATGATGTATTAAAATATTTATATTTCCAAATTATTTTTATAGTCAAAAATATAAATTATATAACCCCATGTAAAAATTTATTTACTAAAAGATATTTGTTTATGTTATTTTTGTCTTTACATTAAATTAATTAATATAAAATGACATTATTACTCCATGTTTCTCCATGGGGTCCCAAATTCAACCCATGGATGCCCACAGTCGAATATGTATCATCCAATAGTATTAGGAAAATTTTAGTGTAATTTAATATTATTATAATATTATTTTTACCCTTATTTATTATATTTACTCTTTAATCATGGTAAATAAATTATTTACTGATGTAAATATTTAAAATATTTAAAAATAAAAGATTCATATTTACACAATTTTGACCTAATGTTTTCAAATATGGAATCCATTTTTCCAAATTCAATATACATAAGTGAAATAAATTAATTTAAAATTATTTCCCTACTGTCAAAACAAAAAGCGTGTTTTTATGAAATAATAACTGTCAAACCATTGACACTTGTTTATGGCCAATTTAAAAATGAAGTTACATCCAAAGCCCAAAATTATATTAAATGGTAACAATATATTCTAATTACATGTTTAAACCAACAAAAAGATAATCTAACCATATAACAAATTAGATAAAAAGGAACATTTGAATTAAATTACAGTATTTTTCATTATTCATAAATAATGATTTTTATCAAGAAAATACCAAAATATTATCAAAATTAAATTTTAATATCCCGATTCAAAATGAAGAATTTTATTTTGTTTAATAGACCATATATGAACGACCAAAAACTAGATTTAAAATTAGTTCTCCATTAAAAGGCAATAAATCGACCTTTTAAAGTAAATTATGCTTAAAATTAGATTCATTCACATTTTAGGCCTCTAACATTTATTGGATAAATGTAAATAAATTTAGAAAACTTGTATAATCATATTTTAGTTAGTTATATTCATTCCCACCAGTTCAATGGCTAGGCAATAACTACCATTTATAAATAATAATATTATATTATTAGTGTGCAACATAGGATTTCAAAGAAACCCGATGTTGCGTATTGGGTACGCTATCATACATAGAATCTCCTTTATAGTAAAATAAATATTTAATTTAAAAATATTAACTAACATTCAAATGTATTATTATTCATTTACCTGGGATGTTACATCTTTCCATCCTTTTGGGAATTGCATCCTCACAATTTTTATTCACTTATCAAACTAGTGGGGGTATTTATCCCTCATATAATTTTCAGATTACCATGTTGCCTCATAAACCATATGGTTTTGTCAACAAAACATTTACCTGAAAAATTACTTTATTCCACAACACTTGCTCTCTACGGTCAAGAATCCATACTGGTTGTTCCTCATAAGATAGATTCTCTTCCAACTGAACTACCTCTAGGCTCAAAACATGGGATAAATCTGGAAAATACAATCTCAACATTGAAACATGAAAAAAATTGTGTACCTAAGATAAAAATGTGGGTAAAGCCACTATGTACACAACTGTTCCATGTTTCTCCATGATTTCATAAGTTCTAATGAACCTCAGACTCGACATTCCCTTCTTACCAAAACGAATCACACTTTTCCATGGAGAAACATTTAGAACGGCGTGGTCAACTAACTCAAAAGATAAATCCATCCTCCGGTTATCCGCATAGCTTTTCTGCATGCTCTGAGCTATTCTCATGTCCTTATAAATCAACTAAACTTCTTCTACAATCTTTTCTACCATTTTTTCCCTTTAGCTTTTTATCACTTATTTCATCCCCTAAAGCTAGAGTTCAATAACACTTTCCATATAATTCCTCAAATGGATCCATATGTACACTGGAATGAAAACTATTATTATATGAAAATTAAACCAAATAAATATGTTGATCCAAAATTCCCAGGTAATCTAGTGTACATGATCGTAGCATATCCTCCAAGGTCTGAATTGTTCATTCTAACTTCCCATCTGATTGAGGATGAAAAGATGTACTAAAATTTAATTCATTACCCAATGTCTTTTGAAGGACTTTCGAAATGTTTGGATTAAACCTAGGATCATGATTAGATAAAATAAATAAGGTAACATCATGCATCTTGACTACATATTTAACATAAAACCGAGAATGTTGATCTAGAGAAAAAGTATCTTGAATAGGAAGGAAATGAGAAGATTTTGTCAATCGATCAACAATAACCTAGATTGCGTTGTTACCTCATGATGTCTTTGGTAATCCCAAAATAAAGTCCATGGATATATTTTCCCATTTCCTCTCTAGTACTGGTAATGATTGAAGAATGCCTTTCGGTAATTGCTGCTTTGATTTAACTTTTTGACAAGTCAAGCACTTCACAGAAAAATCAGCAATATCTCTTTTCATTCCATCCCACCAGTAATACTCCTGAAGATCTCTATACATCTTAGTACTACCATGATGAACTGAAAATGGGGAACTATGAGATTCACATAACAACTCATTCTTCAACGATGAATCACAAGGCACACATAATCTTTTCCCAAACCTCAAAACACAATCATTATCAATGATAAATTCAGGAAACTTACCCTTCGAAACCAACTCTACATTTTTCTGTAACTCACTATATTTTTTCTGTGTTCACTTAATTCTATCTGACAGAGATAATTCCACTGACACATCAAACAAAAAAAATAATTTCTTGCACCAATAAATTCTATGCCAAAATTCATCAAATCAAAAACCAAAGGTTCTCGATCAAAATGTTACATGGTTAATGAAGCATTACTTTTTCAACTCAAAGCATCAGCAACTTTATTTTCCTTTCTTGGATGGTAATGGATCGTGAAATCAAAATCCTGGATTAATTGCAACCATCTCCCCTGTCTCATGTTCAATAATTTTTAAGTGAATATATACATCGAAATTTTGTGGTCAGTATATATTTCACATTTGACTCCATACAAATTATGCCACCAAATTTTTAATGAAAAAAAACAGTAGCTAATTAAAAATAATGTGTAGTGTAATTTTACTCATGAGGATTCAAATGACTTGAAGGATAAGAAATTACCTGATCATTCTGCATACATACATAACCAAGTCCTTTTAACAAAGCATCACTGTAGATAAAAAATTCACCATTTTTGGAAGGCGGTGCCAGAACTAGATATTTCACCAATCCTCTATTCAATTCATGAAAACAATCATCACAATCTTTTTCTAGATTAGCATAACATAGTTTCGAGTCAACATAGTCAATGGACTAGATAAACTTGAAATTGTTTTGACAATCATTTGGTAATAACCTACTAAACCATGAAAACTATGAATCTCAGTTATATTTTTGGGTCTTGGCCAATCTTCAAAAACTTTTATTTATCAGGATCAATGGTTATGCCATTTTTTTAAAAAATGTGACCCATGAATGAAATTTTTTCTAACAAAAACTCACACTTGTTGAATTTCCCATACAGTTTCTTTTCTTTAACGGTTTTCAATACAACCCTTAAATGACATACATGCTCCTATTTACATTTATAAAAAACCAAAATATCATCAATGAACACAACAACAAACATATCTAAAAACTCATGGAAAATTCTATTTATAAGATCAATGAATATAGCAGGTTCATTGGTTAACCCAAATAGAATAACTACCAATTCATAATGGCCATATCTAGTACAAAATGTGATCTTCAGAATTTCTACATCCTTTACTCTAAACTGATGGTACCTCAACCTCAGATCAATCTGTAATAAATACTGAGATCCCTGGAACTGATCAAACAAATCATCAACATAAGTAAAATGATACTTGTTCTTAATAGTGATGTTATTCAAGGCTCTATAATCAATGAAAACTCTCATTGTACCATCTTTTTTAACAAATAAGACAGGAGCACCCCATTGTGATTTGGTATGTCGAATGAAACCTTTATCTAATAACTCATGAAATTTCTTCTTTATGACTAAAATTTCAATTTCAGCCATTCGAGAAGGGGGTTTTTAAATTTGGATAGCATCAGGAACTAAGTCATTAGTAAATTCAAGTTCCTAGTCATGTATAATACGAGGAAACTCATCAGGAAAAACATCAAGGTAATCATTTACCACTGCGACATCATGGATCTCAACACATCATTTATTTTCAACAATATGAGCAAGGTAACATTCATTTTAATATTTTACATGTTTCTCAGCTTCCTAATATGTTATCAAAAGTAAGGTTTCATTATTGAACAAAAACTGCAAATCTTTCTGAAAAGAAACCTCTTTAACTCTACAGTCAATCATTATATGATAAACAGAAACCAAATCCATACCCAAAATAAAATCAAACTCTACTAGAGGCAAAATAATTAGGTTTTTAGGTATATTTTTTCCACACACAACGATAGGAGGTTCTTAAGTTTTATTTTTGTCTCAATATTTCCTCCAGGTGTTTTTACCAAAATTTACGTATTCATATCTTGAGATTGATTTCCCAATTTAATAGAAAACTTCTAGAGAATAAAAGAGCGTATAGAACCTGATTCAAACAACACACTTTGGCATAATCTGAATAAACAAACATTGTACCTGGTACTACATCATTTGATGACTCAACATTTGCTGAAGTAGTTGAAAAGGATTTCACCACCCCTTTCTGCATGTACTCTGGCTACTTTCCCTCAGTTGAGTTCTTCGTTGGACACTCATTTTCATAAGGACCCATTTCATTTCACTTAAAATATTTTACTAACTGTAAATCATATTTTGTATTACCATTCCCTGGATCATTTTCAGTGCAATTATGAGCCTTATGTCCCATTTTACCACATCGGTAACACTTACCCGAATTCTAAAGTCATTCCCCAGCATGTTTTTTACTACAATTTTCACCAAATGTAAACTTATGTTTCCTACCATGATACATTTTTGAAAAGTTCTACCCTTTTTCCTGCCACCTCGACCTCTTATTCTATTGTTTGTAAAAGAATACCAGGTCATAGGAAAACTCTATTTCAACCTTCTCCACACAATGAACGTGTTTTCTATAAATTTTGAACTCACTATAAGCTCAAGAAATTTGATACATTGGCTTTAATACAGAGTAAAATAGTTGATTTTACTAACAAGATATCGTATGAAATTCATAGCATACCTTGTGAGTCGAGTGATTATTTTCTTCATAATTAGCCACTGAGTCATCCTCATAACTAAATTCTTGGAATTGTTTTTCCATCCTAAGTCAAACCACCTTAAGAAAATATTTATCATGGAACATACCTTTGTATTCATCCAAATCAATATCATCAATCTCCTCATTATCCTTGATATTTTTCAAAATCGACCACCACTGATCAGCTTCACGTTCTAAATGGTAAAAAACCAAACTAACCTTATGGTGTTCTGAACACCCCAAGACAAAAAAAAATTTCCCCAGTGCTTTAATCCAACAATTTTCCAGCACAGGGTTATATGATCCTCTGAATGATGGGAGAAGATCCCTCATGAAATGCTCTATTAGTGATATGTTCCTTTGAAGTTGATCTGGTTGATCTTCTACATGGATTCCACCACCATTTATAGCCTGTGTTAACTATGACATTACTGAAACAAACTGTTCAGTTCTAATTATAACCATCTCAAGATGCTGATTTGGAAGTTTGTATTCCCCCTGATGTCATCCCAACATAACTTCCCTTTTTCCTCAGCGGGAAACCATTCTGAACACATAAATATCTTAAGAAAAGCAAAGTGGTAATCTGTAAATGCTATATCATTTCAATACTAACATAAATTAATTTATGGATATTAATTTAGAAATACCCTAACTCTTAAAGTTATCTAAACTGACCTCTAATACCAACTATAAGGACGCTTCCATAAAACATTACATAATATTGAATTCAATGAATAATCTACATTGATGATTTTTTCCGGTTTAGAGTTTTAAAGAATTAGCACATAACTGTTACATATCAAAAGATAAAAAATTAGACATTTCTAATCACTTTCCTTTTTTTCCAAAAAAAGATATTGAAACAAATATTCATGTCTTGTTCAATGTATTAGACAACATGACTTTTCCTTGACCCCATCCTTGACCAAAATCATATTTAAGTCTAATGAAAAACATTTCAAAACATGGTATGAGCATAAAAAGCTCAGTAAGGATTATAAAAAAATAAAGAAGACATTACTTCATCAATACATAAATAACAAATGATCTTTAAAATACCTCATCAAATCATAGGATTTATGAATAACACAAAGAAAACATAATTCATATGGTAACTTTTGGTATCCATATCATACTTACATTGTAGTTATCACAGCAACGTAGGGAGTACATTTGGAATACCTATCTCAGTATATTTCATAAATTTATTAGGAGAAACAATCACATATACTTCTATCACGTTACCCAATGCATTGGGACCTATCTCGGGCTCACCCTCCAAAGGATTATCAAGGAACCACCCGTATACATAACCAATTCCCAAGAACCATAACATATTAATAACACATAAAATAAATATAATGGAAAGATAACAATTCAAAATTTTATTCACAATATATCATTTAAATATATTGACATAAAAAATACATTATCAAAACCATATTCAATACCAAAATACATAAAAGTGTATATTGTATTTATTTTACCTTTAAAAAACATTTCATCTTGTTAATGAAAACAAAGATCAAATAATTCTCACGGCGGCGGAAACGGTCACTGTCACCACTTAAATTAAGAAGAAACATTCTTTTTTTTATCGTTTAGTAAAACGCTTCATAGGAAAATATTCAATTTGAATTAAATTGAAATTAAAAGTTACTTAGACACTTTATAAAATAATGTTGAGAAAAAAACAAAATATTCCTCAAAGAAGGGGGATTGAGATGAAGTTCCTTACCTCATGTCTGACTTGACCCGATCGTTCTTTAATCTCCTGATTGATAAACTAAAGTTATTTTCTAATTGCTTAAGAACCTTTTTAAAGTTTATTATTACATTTATATCACTTATTACCATGTTATAAATGTTATATAATCATTTATGTTATTAACGATTGTCTCGTCGATATTTGGTACTTGAGTAAAATTGAACAGCTTATAATTACAAGTTATCCATGTTGTCAAATATCCATTATCTTCATAATTATATTAATGATTTCGATATCATATATATCATATATATTAAGTATATACATGTATTAATATTAGTACATAACATTTGAAGGAAAGAAATTAAATGCACCGTTCATGGAGACGGTAAGCCGTACGTATGCATGAACGCTACTTTTATTTCCATTTCGTATTTTAATGGAATGAAAGCATAATGATTAATATGTATATTATAATTCTAGTATAATATCTTATATAATATCATTAACTCCATCCTTTATGCATCTCGTATAAGGCATTAACGAGTCAAATCCCTTTGAGGGGGCGGTAGTTCGCACTTCCACAAATGAAATTACCGCGTTTACCCATAACGGAAACTATAAAGGTAAGATATAAATGGAAAATACAGAAGCATAAAAAAACATAAACATAATTTATATCATATATAAATATAGTTCCATCATAATTTCCACCATGAGAGGCTGTAGGAGATAATCGAGCAATCATCATTTCCTGAGGCATTAGTTTTTCATCCACCAAAAAAATATGTTCTTCACCTATTTTATGGGGGTGTGTGTAGGTGTAGTTATAATCCTTCTCATACCAACATCCTAGTATATGAAGTATAAATTTGATTTAACAAAAAAATACTAAAAAGATTTTATGGGGTTGTAGAATTGAAATAATTCAAAAGATCTTAAGAGAAGATATTACCTTTAAATCAGGTAACTCCATTTGGATTGAACCAAAAGGGTTTCTTGAAGTGATTTTGTCCTATGTTAATGATATTAGGATGAATATAGGGATATTGGGAGCTTATTTTAGAAGATTTTTAACGATCTAAGTTCTTTAAAAGTGTGATAACAGGGTTATAAATGAGGGATTTTTATAATGGAGAGGAGGGGCTCATTAATAAAGATTGAAACCATTATTTTTTTATAACTTAATATTCGATTTCAAAGGGTCAAATATTTTTTATTATCAATCTTAAGATGACTCATGGTCGAAATAAAATAATTTAATATGAATTGGATAAGTTTTTGATATTGTTTTAATATTTATAATCTTATTTATTTTAATCATTTATTAGTGAGGTAAATATTTCATCATTATTGTGTCATAAATAATTTGATTTATTTGATGTCGAAAAATTATAAAAAAAAATACCATGATGTAGGAAATCGTTTTATATTTCCAAATAATATTTATTGTCAAAATGATAACTTATATAACCCCCTGTAAAAATATATTTCCAAAAAGATATTTGTTTCTGTCATTTTTCTCTTACTTTAAATTAATTAATAACAAATGTCATTATTACTCCCATGTGGCTCCATGGGGTCCCACATTCGACCCAAGGATGACCATGGTCGGATATGTATCCTCCAATAAGATTTGTACACATGTTAGGGTAATTTAATATTATAATTATATTCTATTTTACCCTTATTTTTTATATTTATTCTTTAATCCTGGTAAATAGAATATTTACTGAAGTAAATATTTAAAATGTCTAAAAATAAAAGTTCTCTATTTACACAATTTGGAAGTACTAATTCAAAATATGGAACCAATTTTTCCAAATTCAAAACAGAGAAGTGGATGAAATTAATTTAAAATTAATTCTCTCTGTCAAAACAAAAAGAGTGTTTTTAAAAAATAATAATTATCAAAATATTTACATTTTGTTATGTCCAATTTCAAAATGAAGTTACCTAAAAAGACCAAAATTAGATTAAATGGTAAAAATATATACAACATAAACTTTAAAAAAAAATTAAAAATATAATATAACCATATAAATAATTAAGATAAAAAGGCACTTTTTAATTAAAATATAGTATATTTCATTATTCATAAAAATTGAATTTTGTAAGAAAAATACCAAAATATTATCCAAAGGAAATTTTGATATCATGATTCTAAAGGAGAATTTTATTTTGTAAAATAGAAGATTTAAGAGTGAAAAACTATATTTAAATAAGTTTGATATTAAAAGGCGGTAAATCGACCTTTTAAAGAATGTTATGCTTAAAATTAGATTCATTCATATTTCAAGCCTCTAAAATTTATTGGGTAAATGTAAAAACATTTAAAAAACATGCATATTCATATTGTAGATAGTTCTATTCATACTAGCTGATATAATTTCTAGGCGTTAAATACCATTTAAAAATAATAATATTTTATTATTAGTGTGAAATGTATGATTTCAAAGAAACCTGTTGTTGCATATTGGGCACACTATTGAACATGTCATGCCCTTTAAAGATAAAGAAATATTTAATTTAAAAATATGAAAAAACATTCAAATGTATTATTCTTTATTTACTTGGGATGTTACATTAAAAGGTGACTCCCAAAATATAATTGTTGGAAGATGGAATCATGTATTTGTCTCCATGATGTGATAATTGACAACCTTTCACAAATGGTCAACACTAATAATGAGGTATTCAATTCCATGGTGAGAAAAAATTTCAATGGTTTTGTACCACTTCGTGGTTATTTCTATTGTGTAATAGAGGTGGTCAATGCATCCCAAGGAAATCATAAATTATTTTATTAGTGACTATATTCAATGTGAAGAAATAAATTAATTATTTATAGTTTGAAAGGGACATGGCGAGATGGGGAAAATCTTACATTAAGAAAAATTTTTCTTTGATTAATATTGTGAAACACGGGGAATCCCATTATGTACATGGTGGTTTTTTATAGTTTCCATGGTTAATTAGTGGATATGTTACAAAAAACATACAATATGGGGAAACCACACCATAGTTATCATCTCGTAGAGTCTAAAAAAACCAAAATCTAATCACTACCCTTTGGTAAAGGACTTTCAAATGGATTGTTCACAAACGACAAGGTAAATCATTATGTTTATTCATGAACATTATTATATGATTCCACAAAAATATCTATTGGGTTTAGATAAATATTATGATTTTATGAGAATGTGTTTTGAGAATTACACTTGAAAAGTAACATAATATTTAATTCAAGATTAATAGTAGAGGTAATATTGACCATGTATTAGTTTTTTAGGACGTAGATTGTGGATATCGTGGAATGTTTTTGAGGGGTACTAGGATATTTTAATGCCCGAAAATGGTAATCATAAATTTTTAATTGTGGGAAAAGTGGCCAATATATATGAATAAGGTATATCTATTGGATGTAGAGTTAAGTGAGAAACCTATACCTATTCCATATCTTGTCTTAATGAATATAGAAGAGTCCCATATGAGGGTCTCGAAGGAAGAATTGTTAAATAACACCCTATTAAGAATATTATAACTAAGATGGAAAAAATATCAATGAATGATTAAAGAAAATTAGAGTTTAATATTATTTTACAAGAATAATGTTCTTCACTATGAGAATTTCACATTTAGAGAAGGATAAAACAAGAAAGACTACATCAGGAAGTATATTCATTCTTAAGGATAAAACGTAAGAAAAGAGAACTATAGAAAGGTATTTCATGTCAAAAAAAACTATGTCTATTTTATTCTATATAACTTTTTTGACAATTGGAATGATTTTTTGTGGTTGTACATCATGGTAAACTATAAACCATCTAAAAAAATGTTAAGGGGACTTACCAAAAGATAGATAATTGAGCTTAATAGTGATATTATGCACAAAACAATTCTGATTAATACTCGTTGGATGTTTTCTAGTGAGGATGAACCATGGAAAGTATTTATATCACCATTAAATTATGCATGAAAAAATAGATCATGAAACCTACTGAATATCTTGAAATGACCCTAAAATGTTCCCCTCATGGTTTAATGTTCAATATGTATTTTAGGAAAGTGATAAATTTAAAATAAATAGGTTTTAATTTATTATGTTATTACATAACTTGATTGAATACAATACCCTTATTCTATGGGAAATATCACACTTATTTTTTATTGAGAGTGTATTAATTTGTATTAGGGAAGCTAATTTTTTATGCTGTTAATTGCTTGAATTGATAAATTGATTTGTAAATATAAACAAAATATATATTGAAGTATCTAGTGTTTTAAAAATTGATGTTCCATTATTATTTTATGTATTTTTTTTCTTATAGGGAATATTCATTTGTATTCTCTTAATAATTTTTAGAGGAATTAATTATTCTATGGTGCTGACATAGTTTTATCATTGAAACAAATCCCTGAATTATTATGATAGATTCCTAAAAAATAAAATGATCTTTTTTTGTAGATAAAGAATAAATATTAGTATTATACTTGTAATGTTATGAAAGGATATACGAATTAATTTTTAATAAAACATTTTGAAACATGATAAAAATTATCTTATGTCCAAATAAATGTAAAACAAAAATGATGCCCGAAGAAAGATTTATCCAACCAAGGTTTCATATTATGAATCTAATTACATTTATAAATATAACACTATTTTTTAGAAAGGTTGTGAAATTTAAGATTCTATTTTTTATTTGAAAATTAAATTTGATAAGGAGGTAATAGAAGCATCATGTTTAAAAATGAGGACCTAATTGTGAAATAGATATATTGATATCCCAATGACTAAAGAGAAATTTAAATTATTTGACGTGAGCCGTGAATATTATTTTCTAATGAATTATTAATATCCACGAAGAAAACGTGTAAAATAGAGATGTGGTGGACATCAATTTCATCAAAATGAAGATGTTAATAAAGATGAATCCATAAAAGGATGTGATTGAATAGGATTCATAAGAAAACTATAACAACAAAAGGTATTGTTATGGACTTTATGGACATAATCATTCTATACAAGACTCATCATTAAAAAATAATACAAACTAAGATGGATTCTACCACAACAATAGAGGTGATGATTTTATTGTTTATTAAAAAAAATATAATGAGGTTAAATAACATAAAATGTGGATGAGAACATAATAAGATAAGGTGAAAATACTTCCAATTTTTTTTCTAAATAATAAATATTCTAGATATAAAATCATGATGAATATAAATGTATCATGCTAGAGGATATTGAAAAATAAAATAAAGACCACAATAGTAATATTTTGGAACGATGGGTCAAAAAATTATAAGATCATTTGAATAAAATATGATTATTAATTAGATAATAGATCTAGTGATAACGATATATAATTAATGGGGAGAAACAATTTTGTGTTATTCTTATATTAGATGTTTTATTAGTTCTAACCATTTTCAAAGAGAAATGTAATACAATAAGATGAATAAATTTAAGGGTAAATAATCCATAACAACACTCTAATCCTATGAATTATAATGAGAATCCGTACCCTTTATGAAGTCCAATTATGATGGTAAATATGTTACATTTTTTTGATAATGAGAAAGAGAATCAATGATGGGTTTATCATGAAACAACATCTGAATACTAAAAAATTCACTGATGGAGTAAATGATGAAATATATATATGCAAAATGAAGAGGTTTTACCATTTGGGAGAATATTGTATAAAAAGTTACAAAAATTCCACTATTAAAAAAATGTATTCCAAAATAAAAAATATGCAAATTAAGGAATAATTTTTCTAAGGTTGTTCTACAAAAACCATTAAAAATATGATAAAGAAATGGAAAATAAGGTTAAATGAGTGATCAAATATCAAATGAACTCATGAAGATTCACATTCATGTGTGATTAGGTAAACTATTGGGGAAAATTACATTCTAATGAGGTTCTATAATGTTAAAATTCATGAATAGATGTCTCAGAGGTTACATGAAAGGGAGATAATTGAGAATTATTTTGGGGAGTTTATCTAGTAGACATATTGATTATAATGAGTTTAAATAGTTTATTCAACAACTTAACAAAGTGATAAAAAGTGGGAAGGAAATATCAAAGTCAATGGGTTGGTCAATCATGAATAACCCCATTCATCTACATAAGTAGGTATAAGGTAACCCAATTTTTATATTCCTTAAATTTTCTAATCATATTTTAAGAGGTTTATAATTTATGGTGGTACATGATCTATGGAGTGGTTAGGAATGAAAACAACATTTGATCATAGATAACAAAAATATTTATGTTTGGACCCTGACCCTAGTTACCGAGATTCAGGTAGTTATATTAATACATCGATATTTTTACTAGGATGTCACATTAACAATAACCTAATTATATAATAGTTTTATAAAAAAGATTAAAAAATAATATTTTACATTTATACTTGAATGAAAAGAACATCTAAACTCCATTATAGAACCCATAAAATCTTCGATTATTCCATCAAGTCATTCATAATAATATTCTTCATTATGTCTTATAGAAATATTAAACATATGAAAGGAGTGATCTCAAATAATTAGTAATGGTAATTAATATTACTATAGTTATCATAAATATAATAATTATCATTTTGAATAAATACAAACACATTCCTTTAAAATTAAACATGATCATAATATTAAAGGAATGAAAGATTATTATATAAAGTGTTATTCCCACTAGGTCAAATACCTTGAGAGGGGAGAGGTGAACTAGGGTAAAATAGATTAAAACTAATATCCCATTTTATTTTTTATTTTTTATAAAAAAATCCCTTCTCTCCCTTTATCATAGAAATTAATGAATAAAAACTATAGAATACATAAGACCCATCAGGATTACTTGGATCACCTGTACTGGGCAACATTGAGGAGCATATGTAACACCCCAATATTTTACATGAAATGTTTTGAATTATATTTAAATTTTTATTAATATATTACAATGAACTAAGTCAAATATTACTTCCACAAAGAACTAACATGTCATAGATTCCACACATCACCGACTTGGCCTTCGATGCAGACAACCCTAAGTTAGTGTACAATACATGCAACACTGATTTTCTAAAAAAAAATATTTTTATTTTTGTTATTTTTAAAATAAGATAATTAAAACCTAAAAGTTAATCTTGTAATATAAATTGTTAATAATTTTAAAATATTGTTTAAAATTGTTTTATATAAATCAATCATATTGATAATAAAATATATGATTTTTGGAAAATTCCTTTTTCGAATTAAAAACCTTAATTTCTGGAATGAACTGCTTCTATTAATGAAAGTAATTTTAAAAAAAATTATAAAATTAAAATTTTAAATTAACTTCATTTTTGAATTCATAGTGTTTATTTAGGTTAGGGTTATTTTTTTGAATTTTTCTAGGAAACCTTTTTTAGATGAATAGTAAAAAATATTACTTTTTAGATACAAAAATCCTTTTATATAATCAATTATTAATGATAAATGAGATTATATAATTTTTTAAGTTCATATTATGTTAATATTAAAACAACTAATACATTTAAATTAAGTAGAATCAATTTCACATTGAAAAAAAATATAAAATTTTAACAATCATTAGGATTGTTCGAACTTTGGAACCTTGTTATTTCGACCCCTCTACTGGTTTAACACTAATCTTAATCTTTACAATCTGTGAATTGAATTTTGAAAATCCTAAATAAACCATTTTACTAACCCTAATATTTATAGTTTGCTAATACTATGTAAATTGTTTACCAAAATGATTAGTATAATTGATTAAATTATCCATAGTAGTTAAGGCCATATTATGATTTATTAGGGACTAAACCGTATAACTAAGGGACCAAATATAAACAAAACACCTCCAAAACCCATTTTATGTCTATATAGTTTCCATTAACATTATATTTTTGGGTGTTTTTTGTTAGGTAAGACTTGTTTTGGTAATAAAATGGGCACACATAACTTTTTTTAGAAATTCTGAATGAGTCCTTTATCATCCCTATAAAAACCACCACCGTTGTCCGTTACTCGAACCTATGAAACATATTATGTTATATAAATTTCTTCCCTTTTATCCTCCAAAAAATAATCCATTATATTTTTATGCCTCTCTTTGTTCAGAAATCTTCTCAATGGTTCACTTTGGAAAAAACCAGATGGGTTACCTTATTTGCTGGCAACGTCTTCTCTCAAGCTCTTTTCATTTAATTTTATTATCCACCCACTAAAACACAGGTTTTCCAATATTTTTTGAACTAAATAGTATCATATATATACTAGGTTGTTTTTATGAAATTTTTATTAACCTAAACATACAAAAATATCCAACTACTTTATATTGAACATAATATTTCTATGTACGGTGAACTACTGCCTCACCAAATAAAGATTCTTCATTTCTCATTTACAAACAATAGTGGAGTCCATTATGATCAAAGAACTAATTATATATGTAATATTTTATATCTAATATTTATTTATTCGTATTTATTCTTTTTTTCAACACACAACCATTAATTTTCCATTTTGAGTTAATTTGATAATCTCTTTTCAGAATGTATGGACTACTGCCCCCTCAAAGCACTACGATTCATTCACACACCACATGGAATATAATAATTGTGGTATTATTGTGATTATATGTTTTATGTATTATATTAATTATAATATAATAATAATTTATTTATATAAATATATAATCACATATGAAATTTACATACTTTCTTTCAATACGGTAATAAACAACAGAAAACAATGTTCTTTCATATGTACAACTTACCATCACCATGAATGTTGTATTGAATTATGTACATAATTATGATATAGTTTAATAGAATAAAATTATAATGGATATACATGAAATTTATATCATGTTATGCATTCTGTAATCGTTATCTAATTAAAAGAAACAACTATTTAACTAATTAAGACACATTGGAAAAAAAGAGAATATTACCGAAGTGAAAACCTAATACAGGATCGCTATCAAGCGAGTAATATAATTTCATATTAAAAACAAATATGGTATTATTTATAGTAATATTATTATGTAAAATATTTATTATAAAATTTTATATATTATACAGTAATATTGTATGTGTAACACCCCAGGTAAATAAAGAACATGACATCATTATATTTATCCATATTTGTGAATAAAATATTAATATTACTTTAAAGGGGATTCTATGCTCGATGGCGTACCCAATATGCAACAACGAGTTTCTTGGGAATCTTACGTTGCACTTTAATAATAAAATAATATTATTTTAAATGGTAGTTACCGCCTAGCCGTTGTAATAGCGAGAATGAACAAGAACTAACTACAAAATGATTATATATGTTTGTAAAATGTTTTTACTCTTTACAATAAATTTTATAGGATTAAAAATGCAAATGAATCTAGTTTTTAAGCGTAAACATTTTAATATACTTTAAAAGGTCGATTAACCGCCTTTTGATGGTGAACCCCTTTTAAATACACTTTTTGACAACTTTATAAGCTCTATTTTTCAAAATAAACATATTATTTATTATTGGGACATTGAAATTAACCTTGGGTTAATTTTTGGTATTTTTCCGACAAAGATCATTTTCAATGAATAGTGAAAAATACTGCATTTTACATCAAAACTGCTTTTTCATATAATTTAATTATATGGTTATCTTATCTTTTTAATTTGTTTTAAAGTGTAATTAGAATATATTTTTACCATGTAATTCAATGATGGTCATTGGGATTAATTTCACTTTGGAATTAGGCATAAACAAGTGCCAAATTTTCATTAATATTGTTTCTAAAAAACCCACTATTTGTTTTGACAACGGGATGTTTTTTTAAAATTAATTATTGCAATTTATGTGTTTGTAATTTGGTAAAATAAATTAAATATTTGGAATTAGAAGGTCCAAATTATGTAATTATGACTCTTTTGTTTTTGGACATTACGAATAGTAACGACGGTAATTATCTTTAATTATCTTGATTAATGAGTAATCGGGTTGTTAAGGATAATAAGATAATATCATAATAATAAAAAAAATTACCACAAAATGTGTCCTAAGGCTAATGGTTATCTCATGTCTGACTATGGGATGCCTTTTTCCAAACTTGGGGGCCCCATGGAATCACGTTTGTCAGAAAGTGACTTTTTATCTTTTTATTTTTAAAGATTGTTAAATGTAACAAAGAATGTATCACCTAAGTAAAATATTTTTAATTTTGTATAAATAAATGATCATTTAGACTATAAATATTAATTGGAAAGATAAAAAGATTTCTTAAATCATAGTTTTTTTTATTTTATAATTTTTAGACATTAAATAAATTATATTATTTATGACATCATGATGATGCAGCGATGACCTCATTATTTAATGATTTAAATAAAATGGAAAGATAATGTAAAATATAAGACCTAAACATGTCCAAAACCTATTAGATGGGTGTATTTAGAACCATTATCACCATATCCTCGAAACACATCAATGTGGGACCATTAAAATCTGAAACTCATTTGGAAATAAAGTTACCTTTTATACCTTTCCAAGAGTTCCCCTCCTCTCCTCTTATAAAAGGACCCCACCTCTACCTCCTTACCCACACTTCCAAAGACTTTGGCTCAGCCAAAACCTGACCATTTTGTCTCTCCACATCCCTCTATAACTCCTTGAATCCTCACATTGGGAAGAATCTTTTCCAAGGAATCCTTTGAGCTCAAATCAAAGGAAGTTACCCGATTTTAAGGTAATGTCTTCGCTTGAGTCCTTTTGTTTTATTTTTCTACTCCAACCCCCTAAAATCATTTTATTAATTAATTTTGTAAATAATCCAGTATCTTCAATATACTACAATGTTTTTATAAGAAGTATATTAGCTACATTTACACACACATACATCTAATGGTTAAAGAACATACTGTTTCCGTGGATGTCGAATTTCTGCCTCCCGAAACGATGATTGTTCAACATTCTTCTAACACATTCAAAGATGGCCATTAAGATGAAACTATTTTTATATATGATATATAATATGTCTATGTTTTACTTAACCTTCTGTATTTTTCATTTATGGCATACCTTTATGGTTTCCATTATGAGTAAACGCGATATCTTCATTTAAGGAAGTACGGACTACCGCCCCCTCAAAGTGATTTGATTCGTTAATAGCATATGTGGTACGTATAAAGTATATATTTAATGATATTATATATGATACCATACTTTAATTAAAATACTATTATGTATCATTATGTTTTAATTCCATTAAATATGAAATAGAAATGGATGTAGCGTTCATGCGTACGTACGACTTACCGTCTCCATGAACGGTGCATTTCATTTCATAACTGTAAATGTTATGTAACATTATAAATGCATTAATATACTGGATATATATGATATATATGATATATACATCAGGAATAATTTTCTGGATATAATGAACCTTTGACCACACGAACAACATGTAATTGTAAGAAGTCCACTTTCGACTTAAGAACCAAATATCGACAAAACAAACATTATTAACTTAAATGATTACATAATGTTTATGACATGGTAATAAGTGATATAAAATTAATAATGAACTTGAAAAAGGTTCTTAAGGAAGTAGAAATTATCAAGTTTATTATTCATGAGATTAAAGAATGATCGAGTCAAGTCTGACCTGAGGTAAGGGATCATACTCCTCTCTTTCTTCTTAAGTACTCTCTTTTATGTCATTCATTTTAAGCTCATCATTCATGTGATTGGGATGTTCTTTTATATTAATCTTATTGTAATTTTTATTTTCATATGATGAGAGACCCTATTCTCTCTCATCAATCCATTTTGGAAGTTTTGAGTGGCGCCATTAGGCTACTGAATGTTCGTAAGAGATCTAACCTCTCTCTTTCTTTTTAAGTACTCTCCTTTATGTCACTTCTTTTAAGATCATCTTTGTTATTTTGGGGGATGTTATTTTATATTCCTCTTACTTTAAACTTCATTTTAATATGATGAGAGACCCTATTTGATCTCATCATCCATTTTTTTATGTTTTAAGTGGCGCCGTTAGGCTACCGAGTTTTCGTAAGGGCTTTTTCATCTCACATTTTTTCCTATGAGATTTATGCTACATTTGCCACAATTTCCTTTGAGTGGTGTATGTACTACCCATTATTTTAATCATTGTTTATAATACATTCATTAATGAGTATTTAAATCAATGTTGTATTTTCCTTCTTTCACGGGGTGCATGTCTCGAAAGATACCCATGTCGGTAAGGGAACCTTTCACCCTCCTCTTTTTAAAAGACTTCTTTTGTTGGGTCTTTTAATTTACATATTGTTATATTGGGATATGTTATCATATATCCTTATTGATGTAAATTTTATGTCCAAGTGATGAGATACCCTCTTTACCTCTCATCAACCCATTTTCTGAATTTTGTAGTGACGCCATTAGGCTGTCATATTTTTGCAAGGGAACTTCTTTACCCAAATTTGATTCTTTGGGATAATCTTTTACTCCTTGAATATGTAACTCTATGAATATGTGTTAATAACCTCTGATTGTTTTACACTTAATATCCACTTATATTGGGTGTATTCTTTTGTCACACATAATTATGTAATTGATTTATCCTTAAACCAAGGATACCATCTTTGTAAGGGACATCGTCTCAATCTCCATTCATTGAGGCATATTTTGTTTTATACAGAACCTTCTTTTATAAGGTGTATAAACCCCTATGAATTTTACGTTAATTCAAAAGGAATCTTTTATCTATGAAGCGTTTTACTAAACGACAAAGAGGAATGTTTCTTTTTACGTACGCGGTGACAACGACCTTTTCTGCCGCCGCGAGTATTATTTGATCTTTGGCTTCCTCAACAAGCCGTAATGTTTTTAAAATAAAATAAATACCATATACTTTTTTTTTGTATTTTGGTATTGAAAATGGTTTTGATAAAAGATTCTATTATGTCAATATATTTAAATGATATATTGTTATAGAAATGTGGAAATGTTATCATTCCTTTATGTTGGTTTTATGTGTTATAATTTTATAATGGTACTTGGACATTTTACGGGTGGTTACATGATAATCCATATGACGGGTGGTGCCGTGAATACCAGGATGGGTGGTTAAGTTATAACCTCCAATGCATTGGGTATGGAATTTGACCGTATGGCTATTCCATTTAGTATGTATGGAAGTTGGCCGAATGGCTATTCCATTAAGTGATATGTGTGGATGTCGACCTTATGGTTATTCCACTTAAGTATGTTTATGTCCCAAGTTACCTTTATATGTTATATGATCTTTATATGGGTTTTATGGTAATATTTTGGTTACAGAAGGTTAAGTAATGATCTTTTATTCATTAAATAGTTTTTACTACTTTGAAAAGCTGAAAAGTATTACTTTGATAATGTATACATGGTTTTCTTGTTGTTTTGAAAAACTAACAGTTTTAATTTTTTGTGTATCCCTTACTGAGCTTTTTATGCTCATCCCAAGTTTTTGAAATATTTTTCACACGACATAACGTGGAATACGGTCAAGGATGCGATCAAGGGAATGTCATGATTCCTAAAACATGGAACTAGACATGTTTCTTTTTAAGAGTTATTATTTTATGGAAACTTAGTAGAAGTTTCAACATTGTAATCTTTTTAGATGTAATAGCTATGTCCTAATTCTATAAAACTCAAACCTGAAAAGATCCTCAATGTGAATTATTCATTTATTTCAATATTATGTAAGGTTTGAGGCCGGGGCTTTATAGTTTGTATCAAAGGTCCGTTTAGATAACTTTAGAGGTTAGGGTATTCATTAAGCATAAGTGACATTACCATAATGGTTAGGATTTCAGAAAGAGTCCTAGTTTTAGATAAAGTGAATGAGTAGGTATATCTTCATTTTTATCTTCCTCATTAGTACATGATGGTTTTTTTGATATACTCACTATGGCCTTTTTGGTTTTAGTACATGGCTGGATCTAGCAGGCACCAATGTAACAGTGGATGTGATGGAAACTGTGACAGTTTCTTTCTGATGGATAAATTGAATGTTTTAAATGTGGTGTGCATGTTCATTATGCAAACACATGTCATATGAAGAAGTTTCGTTAATGGGATCACCAAGATCGTTAAAATGTTCATTTACCAATACCTAATGCCATTCTGATTGAGGATGAAGAAACTGAAAATGACCAATCAAAGGTATGGATTATTTTATAACTATTGTTTTCCTATTTTGGAATATTAGGATATGAATCATGATTTTTTCTGTAGGAACGAAGTATTTCATAATGAGTTGGAAAGGAATGGTTAATGGATCAGGAAGTATGTTGAATGAGTAAGATGTCAACATATATAGGATTCAAGAGTTATGGTGAAATTCTTAAGAGTATTAAGTCTCTTTTGATGATGGGGTTACATTAGAAGACTTTTTATAGTATGTGTAACCCTGATGATTAATATATGAAAATTTTATTCAAGGAATAGTTATCTGTTTTTTTGTGTACATAGTTATAAGGAACCATTTGGGTTTATATGATCCATACGTTTGATGTAATTATGGGTTACTATATGTTATGATGGAAGTGAAAGGCTTGAAATAAAATTGAGGTTAAATTATGTTATGGTTATTTTTGATGATTTTATATCTTTTTGGGGAATGATTTGAGAATTATATAGTTTTGGAAAAAGGACAACACATAGACCGTGTGACAACCCTTCACGTCGGACAAAGCTGCGGGAATTGAACCCACAACCAATGTGCAACTGGTATTTATCGCCTACCACTGGACTACGTGAAGTCCCTGGTTCGTTTGACAGATTCTTTTTAGTTAGATGATTTTATGAATTAAGAGTAAGTTGATTGTGGGTTATCTATGGATATATATTAACCTATCAGGGATGATATGTGATTAGGTTAATTACTTTTCAATACGAGACATTAAGAGCAACTGATATTGTTTGGAGATAAATGTTACGATTTAACTTGGAAGACTATGTGACTAATTCCTTCAAATATTTCGGTTTCAACATTATTTTGGTTTACATTGAAGAATTTTATGGGAAAATTGATTATCGAATGGTCCTCGTTGAACTTTGTGTTTTGTTGGACAAATTTTGGAGATTAGGAATAGATTTTCTTTTCATAAGGGGTTATCCTTTTCTAGATTATCTGATCTTGTACTAACCTTTTTGGTTTTTGGTTTTGGTTAAAGTCTAAATACATGGTAAGTATATAGTTCTCTTTGTGGATTAGGTGATTCTCTAGAAGTTGATTATAGTACTCTTAATGTGAACAAGTCTTCCTAAATACTCGTCTTTTGGAGAAAATATGTGTTTGTGTAAGGAATCTAATAAATGTTGAAAGTCAACATGATAAGTGATTATGTTTCCTTGTGAATAAATTCCTCAATAAAAGTAAAATAAAACAAAAATTTTGTCTGTTAACTTTTCCTACTGGGTAATCGAATACCGTTTAACCCATCACAAGTTTGTGATTTTCTTGTGGTTAGCTTTATTCTAAACATGTTTTATATCACTCTCCATCCGAACATGACCCTTTGTTTTTTTCCTCCATGTCCATATTTTCATACTTGGAATCCTAGTATGGGTTAACTCAGGTGACCTTTGTACTTATCTTTCTTTATTTTAAATTGATTGTTTTACCAACTCTTGTTCCGATGTGGGACTTTCAAGGATGTTTCCAAGCTCAATTTTAAAATTGTGAGGACTCAATTCCCAAAATGGGGGAAGGATGCAACACCCTAGGTAAATAAAGAACATGACATCTTTATATTTATCCATATTTGTTAATAAAATATTAATATTACTTTACAGGTGATGCTATGCTCGATGGCGTACCCAATACGCAACAACGAGTTTCTTGGGAATCTTACGTTGCACTTTAGTAATAAAATAATATTATTTTAAATGGTAGTTAACGCCTAGCTATTGTAATGGAGGGAATTAATAGAACTAACTACAAAATGATTATATATGTTTTTCAAATATTTTTACTCTTTACAATAAATGATAGAGGATTAAAAATTCAAATGAATCTATTTTTTAAGCGTAAACGTTCTAATATTCTTTAAAAGGTCGATTAACCGCATTTTGATGGCGAACCCCTTTTAAATCCACTTTTTGACAATTTTATAAGAAATATTATTCAAAATAAACAAATTATTTATGATTTTGACATTGAAATTTACCTTGGGTTAATTTTTGGTATTTTTCAGACAATGTTCATTTTTCAATGAATAGTGAAAAATACTGCATTTTACATCAAAACTGCTTTTTCATATAATTTAATTATATGGTTATCTTATCTATTTAATTTTTTTTAAAGTGTAATTAGAATATATGTTTACCATGTAATTAAATTATGGTCATTTAGATTAATTTCACTTGGGAATTAGGCATAAACAAGTGCCAAACTTTTCATAAATATTGATTCTGAAAACCCCACTATTTGTTTTGACAACGGAAAGGTTTTTTAAAATTAATTATTGAAATTTATGTGTTTGGAATTTGGTAAAATGAAGTAAATATTTGGAATCATATGGTCCGAATTATGTAATTAAGACTCTTTTGTTTTTTGTCATTATGAATAGTAACGACGCTAATTATCTTTAATTATCTTGATTAATGAGTTATCGGGTTGTTAATGATAACAAGATAATATCATAATAATAAAGAAATGAACACAAAATGTGTCTTAAGGATACTTTTTGTCTCATGGCCGACCATGGTATGCCTTGTGCCAAACATGGGGTCCCCATGGAATCAATTTTGTGAGAAAGTGACTTTTTATCTTTTTATTTTTTAAGATTGTTAAATGTAACAAAGAATGTATCACCTAAGTAAAATATTTTTAATTTTGTCTCCATAATTGATCTTTTAGACTATAAATATTCCTTGGAAATCTAAAACGATTTCCTACATCATAGTAATTTTTTATTTTATAAATTTTAGACATTAAATAAATTAAATTATTTATGACATCCTGATGATGCAGCGATGACCTCATAATTTAAGGATTTAAATAAAATGGAATGATAATGTAAAATCTAGGACATAAACATGTCCAAAACCTATTTTATGGGTGGATTTAGAACCCTTATCACCTTATCCTCAAAACACATCAATGTAGGACCATTAAAATTCGAAACTCATATGGAAAGAATGTTATCTTTATACCTTTCCAAGAGTGCCCCTCCTCTCCTCTTATAAAAGGCCCTCACCTCTACCTCCTTACCCACACTTACAATGCCTTTGGATCGACCAAACCCTGCCCATTATGTTTCTCCACATCCCTCTCTAACTCCTTGAAGCATCACTTTGGTCATAATCTTTTCCAAGAAAGCCTTTGAGCTCAAATCAAAGGAAGCTACCCAATTTTAAGGTAATGTCTTCGCTTGAGTCCTTTTGGTTTATTTTTCTTCTGAAACACCCTAAAATATTTTTATTCATTTATTTTGTAACAAATACAGTATCTTAAATATACTAGGATGTTGTTATAAAAAGTATTCGAGATACACTTACACACACCTACATCTAATGGTTAAAGAACTTACTGTTTCTGTGGATGGTGAATTTCTGCCTCCCGAAACGATGATTGTTCAACATTATTCTAACACCTTAAAAGGTAGCCATTAAGATGACACTATATTTATATATGATATCTAATATGTTTATGTTTTACTTAAGCTTCTTTATTTTTCATTTATGGCATACCTTTATGGTTTCCATTATGGGTAAACACGATATCTTCATTTAAGGAAGTGCGGACTACCGCCCCCTCAAAGTGATTTGATTCGTTAATACCATATGTGGTGCATATAAATGATATATTTAATAATATTATATATGATACCATACTGGAATTAAAATACTATTATGTATCATTATGTTTTAATTCCATTAAATATGAAATTGAAATGGAAGTAGCGTTCATGCGTACGTACAGGTTACCGTCTCCATGAACGGTGCATTTCATTTCTTAACTCTAAATGTTATGTAATATTATAAATTCATGAATATACTGGATATATATGATATATATGATGTATAAATCATGAATACAATTCTGGATATAATGAACCTTTGACCACACGAACAACATGTAATTGTAAGAAGTCCACTTTTGACTTAAGAACCAAATATCGACAAAACAAACATTATTAACTTAAATGATTACATAATGTTTATGACATGGTAATAAGTGATATAAAAGGAATAATTAACTTGAAAAAGGTTATTAAGGAATTATAAATTAAGTCAAGTTTATTATTCAGGATATTAAGGAACGATCGAGTCAATTCGGACCCGAGGTAAGGGATCCTACTCCTCTCTTTCTTTTTAAGTACACTCTTTTATGTCATTCCTTTTAAGCTCATATTTCTTGTGATTGGTATGTTCTTTTATATTAATATTACTATAATTTTTATGTTAATATTATGAGATACCCTATTCTCTCTCATCAATCCATTTTGGAAGTTTTGAGTGGCACCGTTAGGCTGCTGAAATTTCGTAAGAGATCTAACCTCTCTCTTTCTTTTGAAGTACTCTCCTTTATGTCACTTCTTTTAAGCTCATATTTGTTATGTTGGGGGATGTTCTTTTATATTCCTCTTACTTTAAACATCATGTTAATATGATGAAATACCCTATTTTATCTCATCAATCCATTTTTGTAAGTTTTAAGTGGTGTCGTTAGGCTGTAGAGTTTTCGTAAGGGATTTTTCATCTCACTTTTATTCTCGTGAGATTTATGCTACATTTGACACAATTTCCTTTGAGTGGTGTATGTACTGCCCGTTATTTTACTAATTGTTTATAATACATTCATTTATGAGTATTTACATCAATGTTGTATTGTCCATCTTTCACGGGGTGCATGTCTCGAAAGATACTCATGTCGGTAAGGGAACCTTTCCCCCTCCTCTTTTTAAAAGACTTCTTTTGTTGGGTCTTTTAATTTACAAATTTTTATATTGGGATATGTTCTAATATATCCTTATTGATTTAAATTTTATGTCCACATGATGAGATACCCTTTTTATCTCTCATCAACTCATTTTCTGAATTTTGTAGTGATGTCGTTAGGCTGTCATATTTTTGCAAGGGAACTTCTTAACCCAAATTTGATTCTTTGGGATAATCTTGTACTCCTTGAATATGTCATTCTATGAATATTTGTGAATAACCTCTAATTTTTTTACACATAATATCCACTTATATTGGGTGTATTCTTTTTTCACACATAATTATGTAATTGATTTATCCTTAAACCAATGATATCGTCTTTGTAAGGGACTTTGTCTCAATCTCCATTCATTGAGGCATATTTTGTTTTATACACAACCTTCTTTTATACGGTGTATAAACCCCTTTGACTTTTACGTTTATTCAAAAGGAAGCTTTTATCTATGAAGCGTTTTACTAAAAAACAAAAAGGAATGTTTCTTTTTACGTATGTGGTGACAACGACCTTTTCCGTCACCGCAAGTATTATTTGATCTTTGGCTTCCTTAACAAGCTGTAATGTTTTTAAAATAAAATAAATACCATATACTTTCATTTGTATTTTGGTATTGAAAATGGTTTTGATAAATGATTATATTATGTCAATATATTTAAATGATATATTGTGAATGAAATTTGGAAATGTTATCATTCCTTTATGTTGGTTTTATGTGTTATAATTTTATAATGGTACTTGGACATTTTATGGGTGGTTACATGAGAAACCATATGACGGGTGGTGTTGTTAATACCAGGACGGGTGGTTATGTTATAACCTCCAATGCATTGGGTATGGAAGTCGGCTGTATGGCTATTCCATTAAGTATGTATGGATGTCGGCCGAATTTCTATTCCATTAAGTGATATGTGTGGAAGTCGACCTTATGGTTATTCCACTTAAGTATGTTTATGTCCCAAGATACATTTATATGTTATGTGATCTTTATATGGGTTTTATGGTAATATTTTGGTTATAGAAGGGTAAGTAATGAACTTTTATTCAGTGAAGAGTTTTTACTACTTCGAAAAGGTGAGAAGTATTACTTTGATAAAGTATACAGGGTTTACTTTTTGTTTTGAAAAACTAACAGTTTTCATTCTTTGTGTATCCCTTACTGAGCTTTTTATTCTCACCCCAAGTTTTTGAAATATTTTTCACAGCACTTAACGTGGAATAGGTTCAAGGATGGGATCACGGAAAAGTCATGATACCTAAAACATGGAACTAGACATGTTTCTTTTTAAGCGTTTTTATTTTAAGAAAACTTAGTAGAAGTTTCTACTTTGTAATCTTTTGAGATGTAATAGTTATGTTCTAATTCTCTAAAACTCTAAACCTGAAAAGATCCTCAATGTGAATTATTCATTTAATTCAATATTAATTAAGGTTTAAGGTCGGGGCCTTATAGTACGAGTACAGAGATAGTCAATACACTATTAAAGAAGAATTTCAACTCACATTAAATTTATATAAGATACATCTTATGGTTACCACACTATAATTTTTTTTGGATTATGTACTTCACATTATTTAATTATTTTTATATTTTTAATAAATTAATAGTTATTTACATATCCATTCATTGATCATTATTTCATGGGGGTTATCTCTCAATAGTACCAAATTGGTATAACAGTTTTGTCTTAAGTTTCCTTCTTAGAGACTCATTTCTTTTATTCACCTAGTAATATTCGAGGTGAATATACATCCATTGTACATGGTATATCATGAACCTCCTTATTTTCATTATATAATTTTCCATAGGTAATTTTATTTTCATACATTGAGTGTAAGATACCATGTAAGAAGGTAATAAGAGTTTATTGAGACAATCTTTTCATTTTTTCTAGATTTTTTTAAGTATATGTTTTCATTGATAAAATCTCTCCAGAATATTCAGCAATTCTCATATACTAAATTTGTACAATGTATCCTTATTTTAAGTACCATTTGTTGCACTCATTGGTACTTATTTTATTGTTTTTTATAGAATATCACCATCTATCTCCTCTATCAAAAATACATTGTATTAAAAAACCACGATTTAAAAATGTGTTAAAAAACTTTTTCAAAATATCATTGAAGAACATTTCATGGAAAAATGATTTTAAAAATGTTTTATTTTTTCCAATGCTTCATTTATAATATTTATAATCTCTTTTAGAACAAAAACATTATCTAAAATCTTTTATGTTAAAAAATTTAGTTTTTATAGAATAATGGATATTTTCCAAAATAATATTTTTAAAGACCTTTAAAAATTGTTTCCCATCTAAGATAACAACCATTGAAGTTCCAAATTTATTTATGGGGCATTTATTTAAAATTTCAAGTCATATTCATTCTATGAATGTATTATATTTTATGTCACATTTTTTATAAAGCATGTTTCACTTTCATGGGTTATTTTCTTTTGAAACCCGCTTCATTTAATAGGATAGGTTTATGATAAAATGATTTTAAAAACTTTTTTTCTGTAGGATGAAATATGTTTCCTTGTTAATGATACCCATTTAAATTTATGGTTTATTATATATTCATTTTTTATCTTGTGTCCCAAGAATATATGATTTCATTATGTGATCGGGGGACCTATATCCCCCTCCAATGAATTGGTAACGATTTATATATCATGAGATAATACAGGCCTAGAACAATGGTTGCTCGATTTAGTAATATAGGGCTGGAATGAGGGTTATATAGTTCAGAAATACATGAATGGGATGAGGGACACATGATTAATTAATACAGGTCTGGAATGTGGGTTACTTGATCCAGTAAAGGACTTTTCCACTAAAATGGTATTGAAATTGATGTTATGGCTACTATTGAAATAAGTATATGCGTATGTGTTTCCAAAATTCAATATCTTATTCCTATTTTATTATTTCTTAAACTATAGTCTATATTTCATTATGATTCATGTCTTATGAACTGTGAATATTTATGCCATGATCATTGACATGCAGAGTATGATCTTCTATTTTCATGATCACATTCTCATACCATTATTCCCATGTTTATGTGTACATGTCTCCTTCAATTACCCTTACTCAGCATTTGAACTCACCCATTTTAATGTTTCCTTCCCTAGGCTTTGAATATATGTATTATGTTTGTTTTGTAAAAGAATGGATTTATCCATGAATAACCTTGTGGTAGATAATGTAGTTCACTTATTTATCAATGTTTTTGTATTCAATGCTTCCAATGTCACTAGACTAGTATGGTTTTCTTGAATCTATAAGTATAATGTATATTTTTTCCACAAAATGTTTTGTAATTATAATGTTTGTAAAGAACTGGTCCCTATAGTGGGTATTAGAGGAAAATTTTAGTTAACATTTGAAAAATAGGATAATAAAATCTTTGTGAAAACCCTTAGGACATGTGTAAGGATAAGTATAAGGATAAAAAAAGTATGGGAAAATGTACCTTAATTTTTGTGAAGGCTATGGTGAGAGGTTTCATAGAAGTATATCGAAGTATGGATACTAGAAGTAGATGTGACTATAAAAAAATGCACCCAGGGATGACAACTGTTACAAGATAATCTAAGGATGACCCATGGTAATATGTTACATTACAATGGCACTTATTTCACACCTAGTTTTATTTTCATGGTGTATATGCATTGGGAATTCACGTACCTTTCACAAACCATAATGAATAATTTTAAACTATGTTTAATATTAACAAACTAGGATAAACCAATTTATTCTTTGATTGAGTAATGTTTCATAAGTTAGACATCTAATAATTTTTTTTAGGATAATGTGGTTCCTAGTTATTTCAACTATTTCTTACACTATAATTTTGGGTTTAGTCAATGGTTGGTACCCAAAAAAATTCATTAATGGAGATTTTGTTGGAAAGTGCAATGATTGTACTCCTCAAGAACTGAATGATACGAGGTCTAGAATTCAGAACCTTGTTTCTATGCTCACCCATATTTCTCAGGGTATGAATCACGATAGACTTCCAAAACAAAAAGGAGGGAACAAAATTCTGTTGAGACTTTGACGAGGCCACATGCACGGTATTTCTAAGGGACATCTGATTCACATGTTTATGAACAATGGATTAGTACCATTGAAAATATATTCTCCATTCTTCAATGATCAGAGCATGAGAAAGTCATTCTGGATATTTTTCACATGGAATGGGTAGAAGATAATTTGTGGACTCTAATGAATAATATGTTACATCATGATGAGATTTAATCCATGGTTTGGGATGAGTCCAAGACATTTTTTTCAATATTTACATTCCATTAATTATTCATAGAAATATAAATAAATTGATCCATGAGTTGGAGAAAAGGGATAATGAGTCTAATGGTAACTACGAGGCTAATTTCATTACACATGTGAGGTACTATTCAGGAATTATCATTCAAACCAAAATATAAATTTAATAGTTTATTTATTGGTTTAAATCCATGTATTAGAAGAGAGTTGGACATAAGATACATTAGGAGCTATGATGATATTTTGTATTTTCTAGTAATGGTTAAAATAGATGTTGGAGTCACGTACGAATCTCAGGTTGCTGAATAGAAGAGGATGATGGAAGTTAAAGGGAACTCTAAAAACCATGATGAAAAAATGATGAAATTTATTTTATGCATGATGAGTGGGTAGAATCAATGATAAAATTGACTTAAGATATTTAATAAATGTTATAACTTATGAAGGGATGGTCTTGGGGAAATTGATTGTTGAGGCGATGGGAAGATATTTTCCTAAAATTATAATACGGAATACAACATGCATAATGTACCTCTCTTGCTTTTGTGCTTCAAGGGTATGGAGAATGTGAATTATTATAACCATTTACCAATCCCAAGTGTTGTATATGATGATTGATGATTGTAACCTCTTAAGCTGAGGGATAATGTGAAATCTCATGAAATCTCTATATATGACGAGAGGTGCGATAACTATGTCATGAAAGGTACACATATCATCCAATCTAGAACTAATAAATTGATATTTAATTTAGGATCTACCGACACATTAATATTAAATGATTTTTCTAAGAATGTTTTCATTCCAAAAAACAATTAAATGTGTAATTTCCAGTGCAAACCCCTAATGGAACGATGATTAGATCTCCTACTGATGATTCCTCTCTGGTTGATGTTTTTTTAGGAATGTTCTACCTACAATTCCAATAATTCTTCATTTGGTTGAATTCTATGTCATCTTAGGCATGGATTGGATTTCTCTGCATAAATACTACATAAATTTTCATGTAAGGGATGTTACGTTCTATATTTTTAATCCTCATACAATCATCCATCAATGTAATGATAATTTTGAACCTCTTATGGAGATTACATCCATTTTATGAGTATTAATTCCGATTCAAAAGGTTTTTTATCTCAAATGGTTTGGAATAATATGGACAACAATGATATTCTAGTTGTTCAATATTTTCTGTGTGGTGTTCCAAAATATTTTCTTACTCTTCCATCAAAACATAAAGCTAAGTTCTCATTATAACTTATACATTGTTTCACACCAATTTCTAAGACTCCATATAGCATGGACCCAAATTATTTGTAAAAATTGATGATGTAACTCAAAGAAAACCATGATAATAAATCCATTCATCAAGGTGAATCAACGTGGGGAGCACCTGTTCCATTTGTGAAGATGAAAGATGGATCAATGAGACTCTTTGATGATTATATAGAGTGGAAGAAGATCTTAATCAAGAACAAGTATCTTATTCCGCAAATTATTTACTTGTTTTATCAAATGTTAGGATCTCAATAATCTTCCAAGGTTGTCTTTTTTCTAAGATATCATGAATTGATGATCCAGAAGGAATATATTTCCAAGATGAAATTCCGTAAAAGGTATGTTAAATATAAATATATATAGTAATTCTTTATAGTCTTACTAATTACCATACTATCTTAATAGATTTAATGAATAGGGGTTTTAGATATTACCTCAATATATTTGTGTTAGTCTTTATAGATGATATTCTTATCCTTTCAAAGAGAAAATAAGATCATGATGATTTCTCGAGAATGATGTCCCTATATAAGTGGAAATTGTATGAAAATTTTTCCATGTGTGAGTTTTAGTTACAATATGTATAATTTTTCGGTTACATAATCTCAAAAGATGGTGTATCAGCAGATTTGAAAAATATTGATGCTATTGAAAGAGGTCCTAGACAATCTATATTGGATGAGATCTCTAACATTCTTTGTTTAGATAGATATTATCGACATTTTTTGGAGAATTTCTCATGACTATCTAATCCATTGAATAGGTTCACTCAAAAGGTGTGATGTTCCATTGGATAGATGATTGTGATGAAAATTTCAAGGAACTGAAAAAGAGGTAGGTCAGTGCATTGTTGGATACAATTCCTTATACTAGATAAGCTATTTTTATTTCAATTGATGAATTCTGGAAGGTATTTTGTTGTGTTATTATGAAAAAAGGCTTGGTTATAGATTATGCATCAATAAAATTGTTTATTCATGAGAAAAATTATCCAAATCATTATTTTGAGTTAGTATCAGAAGTCATTGAATTAATTATATAGAGGAGTTATAATCATTTGCAAAAAAAATTATAAATATACAGATCATAAATGTATGAAATATATATTAATAGAAACGACATGAACATGGTCTAGAGAAGATGGATAGTGTTGATAAAGGAATATGACAGCTCAATACATTAACACCTCGAGAAAGTGAACAAGGCGGTCGATGCTTTGAGTTAGAAGGATCATGATACCTTATCCTTTGTGAGAATAAAAAAGGATCCAATATTTCTATATTTCAACAGGATGGATATAGATATCCTGAAGGATGGGGGAATATAATATATTTCTAAAATGAATGTTCATTTAAATATCTAAGATAATATTAAGGAGGAATAGATGGATGATGAAGAGATGAAAAAGAAATTTAGATATGTTCTTGAGTTTAACATAGATAAGTATATAATGATAAGGTCATGAAACTATGTATTTGTTACTTTCATGATAGATTTAAATAATAATTTGTTAGAGTAAGCTTGTAGTTATTCATTCATTATTCAGTATGAATTTACTATGATATACTGTAACATGATGGAATAATTCTGGTGGGATAGCACAAAGAGAGTTATCATGGGGTTTGTATATCGGTGTTTGGTATTTTAGATTGTTAAGGCTAAAATACAAAATTATAAACAGAAATTTCATCAATTACAGATATTATAATGTAAACAGTAGAACGTCACTATGGATTTTTTCATTGAACTACCAAAAACCTATAAAGTGTTCAATTCTATATTGGTGGTAGTTTATTTCATTAATAAGTCACCATAGTTCGTTGATATCGGATCGAGAACCATGTTTTACCTAAATGTTCTGGTAAAGTCTTCATAAAACACTAGATAAAGAATTGGGTATTTCACTTCTTATCATCCTCAGATATATGGTTATTCTTAATGAACAATTAAAACCCTAGATGATATGTTGACATCTTCTTCCATAGATTTCAATTGTGTTTGGGATAACACCATCCTCTAGTTGAGTCTTCTTACCACAATATCTTTCGATAAAATTTTTATATGTCACATTATGAATCGCTATATTGTAATAAATGAGAAGCTCTAATATGATGGTGGGAGGATAGAAAAATAACTCTATTTGAGCCCATGATCATTGAAGATATGGTTGAGAAGGATAGAACCATTCACCAGCATAACAAATTAGCTCAATATCAGCAGAAACGTTATGTTGATAACCTTCAGTGTAATATATAATTTGATGTTGCTGAAAAGGTTTTTCTATGAATGTCACCCACTGATAAATTTAAGAGATTCAGGAGGAAGGTGAAATTAACCCCTAGGTATATGGTTCCCATTGAAATTATTGACTGTATCAAAACGGTATCCTATCACTTGGATCATCCTCAAAATACGTCTCATATTCATGAAATATTACATATATGCCTCCTGAGGAAGTAAATACCTAACCATTCACATGTACTAAACATTAAAGTCATACTAATAAAGAATGATATTTCTTATGAGGAAAAACCTATAGAAATTATGGACCAATTACACAAAATTTCTATGAAAAATGACAACTAGTCGGGTAAATGTTTTGGGGAGAAATAACTAGTTTGAAAAAGCTACATAGGGAACATCATGATATGATGATGCAATAGTATATATATTTTATTTTAGCTATGTTATGAATTTCATGGGTGAAATTCATTATATAGGGTGGGTGGTAGAATGTAACTCCCTCATTTTTTGGAACATTTTTTTCATTAAATTTAAATTTTCATTTATATCTTGCAATGATCTATGTAAAAGATTCCTTTCATGCAACACTAAGTGGGAATATGATTTATGCAATAATGGGTTTCCAAAAAATATATATTTTTATTATTTTATGTTTTTAATTATGATAATTTTAACCAAGAGGCTGAACATATTATTATGAATATTAATGACTATTTTTAAAATATTTTTTATATTTGTTTTATATAACAAATATTGATAATAAAATATATGATTTTTGGTAAACACTTTTTATATTTTAAAAACATAATTTTGTCAAATAAACAGATTCTAATAAGGAATGTAATTTTAGAAACCTTAATGAATCTAGTTTGATAAAATAAACATAATTTTTTAAATCATAATTTAGAAATTATCTTAGGGTAAATTTTATAGATTTTTCTAAGAGACAAATGTTTTTGATGAATATGGGAAAATAATATTTCATTGTTATAAAATAAAAATTTTCTAATTATTTATAATTGCTAAAAGAAATTAAAAATATTTGTATTTTAAAATTAGGTTAATATTACTACCACTGATAAAATGAAATCTATTACTACCAATTTCAATATGAAACTGAATATAAAATCAAAACAATCATTTGATATTTTTTCGACTCTAAAACCCTGTTATATAGACCCATTTTTGGGATTAATAGTAATCCTAACTTTTCTACTTATATAAAGTTAATTTCCAAAATCAAACATAAATATTTTTATTCAGAATATAATTTATAGTCTAATATGGTCATTGTTTTGACCAAAGTGATTATTAAAAGTTATAAAAATTACCCACATCAGTTATGGCCAAATTAAGATTTATTAAGGAGAAAACCATAAAATTAGGGGGCCGAACGACCAGTAAACTTCCCAAACCCGATTTTAATACCCAATGATAGATATAAACATTATATTATTTAATTAGATTGTAATATAAATAATTTATTAAGAAAAAAACATGTGAACAAGTTCCTTGTTTTTAAAAATTACAAGTGAGTTATTTTCCTTCCAAATAAAAGGCTACCACCTCTACCAATCTATCAAACATCTAAAACCTAATATTTTAGTAAATTATCTTCCCATTCAGAATTACAAAAATACTCCATTCAACTTTAAATCCTGACATTTGTCATAAATCTTCTCAATGAATCCTTTTGACAAAAACCAGATATAGTTACCCTATTAAAAAGTAACATCTTCTCTCAACATCCTTTCCATTATTTTATTTCTACATGAGATCAACCCTATTAATTTTATTATTATCTAAAAATTAAAATATAATACATATACAAGGTTTTTTTATTAAATAATTTTTACATACACATACAGACACCACCATCTAATGTAGGCTGAACATATTATTTCTATATTTGTTGAACTATTGCCTCACGAAACGATGGTTGCTAATTTATAATTTACAACTAACAATAATGGAAATTATTAAGGAAATTATGTATATATGTTTAATATATAATATAATTTATATTTATTTAATCTAATTTATCCATTATTATAACACACACCCCTTTACTACCAATTTGGTGTAAATTAGATTATCTTATTTGGGGAAGTGAGGACTACTGCTCCCTCCAAGTGATTTGATTCATTCACACACCAAATTGAATGTATTAAGGATGGTTTTAATGAACATATATGTTATATATAAAAATATAATGATTCTTTAATAATTATATATATATAAATATCTCATTTAGATACTTTCATTCAACACTGTAATAATATCAGGAAACAATGTTCATGTTTACGTATTATTTATCATCTCCATGAATGGTGTATTCCATTAAATAATTAATTATGATATATGTTAATATAACTAAATTATAATTTATTTTCCTGATATTTTTATCATGTTATATATTCTGGAATCTTGATATCATTTTAAGGACCAACTATTTAACAAATTAAGACACATTCGAAGAACAAAGAGAAGGTTCCCCAAAGTGAAACCTTAACAAAGGATCATTAATAATAGGGTAATATATGGTCGTAATAAAAAAATATGTTATTACGTATAGGAATATTGTTTTTTAAAATATTTATACTAAAATTAAATTTATTTTACAGGAGGATTGTATGAGTATGGAGATAGTTAAGAAACCAGGTAAATGGAATATCATCTCACATTTAATTTCTCTAAGATTCTTGTAAGGATCACCACTCTTTCCTTTTTGTGGTTTATGTACTTCCTCTAAATGAATTAAATTTATATTATATTTATATTTTGGATTTTCACATATATATTTTATGATCCTTCTTTCATAGTTTTTATCTTTCAAAAGATACCAAATCGGTAAAATTGTTTTGTCTCAATTTTTCTTCATGGAGAATCATGTTTTTATACACCTAAACTCAATTTTGGAGGTGTATATATTTAAAGTGTACATTTTATATCATCAATATTACTTTTTTCATGAAATCATTGGCTTCATGTAATTTTATTTTCTTAAATAGATAGTATTATCCCATATAATTATGTCACATGATTTATTTGAGACAATCTTAATGTTTTTTGAAAATGTTTATGTTTAGGATTCCTTTGATGAAATATCAGAAGAATATTCTAGAGTTCTATTATCCTATTTTTATTTATGATATAATCCTCTTTTTACCATTTTTTTACAATTTGATAATTAACGATAAAGTTTTTAATAAAATTGGACCATATCTCTCTTCGGTCATAAATACATTATATTCAAAAATGATGTTTTCAAAAATGTTTTCAAAATATCCTTGAAGATAATTTTCCCTGATGAATTATTTTAAAAATGTATTATTTTTTTAAGTGATCTCATTAATTTTTTTCAATTATATATTCAATGAAATTTTTTTTCAAATGGTTTTATGTTATAAACATAAATTTTCAAAGAAGAAAGGATATTTTCTTTAAGAAATAATTTTAAAATACTGTTAAAAATTATATCCCGTCTACTATAACAACCATTTTTGTTGCTACTACCTTTATTGTAAAATTATTCAATGCTTCCATTCATATTGTTTGTTTAAATGTATTATGTTTTTATGGCATCATATTTGTGAAGCCCGTTTCAATTTCATGGGTTATATTATTTTGAAACCTTATTCTTTTCATAGGTTAGGTTTAGGATGTGGTGATTATGAAACCTTTATATTTACATAGGTAACTATATGTTTACATGTTTCTCACACCCATTTCATTTCATGGGTAATTATATTTTCATTTACAATCTTTTTCGAAAGTGTGTATGAATTAATTATGGGAAGGGTGGGACCTATTTCCACCTCCATTGCATTGGGTGATGATTTATATCTCATGATATAATATAGTGCTTGAATTAGGGTAAAATGGTTTCATAATACTTGACTAGAATGATGGTTACCTAGTACAGTAATATACAGATGCTATGATGGTCACTTAGTTCAGTAATACAAGGCTGTAATGGGGGTTACCTAGTCTAGTAATGGAATTTGTCCATTAAGATGGTCTTGGCATTGATTCCTTTTCTAATATTGAAATCATGATTTTCCAATGTGTAGACACATTTCCATGTCCTATTCCTATTATATTATTTCATGTCATAATCCCTTTATTTCTATATTATTAATTTCATATGAAATTCAAATATTTATGCCATGATATTTAATATGTAGGGTATAAAATTCAATTTTCCTGATCACATTATCATACCCTTATGCACCCGATTATGCTAACATGCCTCCCTTGATTACCCTTAATGAGAGTTTGAGCTCTGCCAATTTTTTGTTTCCTTCCCCAAATTTTGAAGACATGTTTTATGTTTGATGTGTTTATTAAGGGTTCTGGTCAAGAAGAAACTAGTGGGAGATAATGTATCTTAATTATGTGTTAGTGTTTCTGTATTCCATGATTCCAAAGGCATTAGACTAGTGTAGGATCATATCTTTTGTTTGAAAAATATTTAATTATTATGAAAAAATTATGTAATGTGAATGTTTTTAAAAAATGGGACACTATATAATACACTGAAAATGTTCGGAAGTCCCAAATATATTAAAAGCGCACAAGTATTTATATTTTTTGAGAAAACTCTGTGTCCCTCTATGTTTACAACCAATTAAAATTTGAAAGCTCGCTACTCTCTCAACTAATATGTTCTTACTAATTATTCATAATATCCACTCATAGTTTATAAATATGCATGACCCATCATTATATATTTTGAAGGAATCCTACACTACATATATATTTTCTTTTCATATCCCACTTTCGTTAAGTAAATAATACCACTTTACCCCAGATGTACTGAGATACATAAAATATTCGCGCAACATTAGGTTTACATTTGTGTTACTTTAATCATGGCATGCATGTGTCACCTTTTTCATAGAACCCAACACAGGTGCCACACCAAACTGGCATGACATAAGCTTTTTGATCTCAACTCGCTATTGGGGAAAAACATACTTCTCATATAAAAACACTATGCAAGTGACTACTTGTATTCCCTTACCACATGTGCAACCATAAATATGATTTTCGATTAATACTATGTTCCTTTGAGAATGAGGGAGGTAGCCACCTATTTATAGGCATTTTGGTGACCCTTCAAGTAAGGAACATAACTTATCCGATAATTTTCATGTCTCATGTTCACAAAACATCACCTTTATTGAAAAACAATTAGTTTAATACCTTTTTTCCTTTTCCTTGTCTTGATGTAGAAAACATGAAAACTGAATGGCATAAAACAGTCCAAAAATCATTCATAATTTTTTGCCACATTGTATATGATTAGTTATACCAAATATGGAGTCCCTATTTCTTTTTCATGTTTAATGGTCTATATTGTCCTTGGAAAACCACAACGCATCATAGAAACCCCCATGTCAACAAACACAATCAACCCAAAAATTATTCAATGTTCCATTGAACTATTTTTCCTACATGAATCCATATAAATGATCATAATAGAATGAAACCTAACAATTGAAATTCTACTACCCAAATAATAAAACAGTTTTTCATTTTCTATTATCATAGTGAAGATATTCATAATTCTAGACATAGTAAACATATCGACAAGGCCTCAGCCCGGACATCTGAAAATACAAGGGTATGACCTCAGCCAAAACCCAATTCAATTTTGTATCATGATATATAATGATGCATCGAGGGGATAGACGCGGCCCCAACCATCATGTTTTTTTTTGTATAATTCATTACTAATTTTAATTGTTTTAAACATTAAAAACACGAAAATTAAGAAATTTAAATAAATTTGCCAGTCTATAATCATAATCACTTTCCAATCATAGTTGCATGGTGAGTGTTATCACGATAGAAAATTCACAATAAAACAAGTCATAAATCATTTAATAACATATGGTTTGTTGTAATAATATGGTATAAATTTCAATAAATCACAAAATTTAATAGAGGTTTCGAAATATATGATAATACTATCATAAAATCATTGATGGATTCTTGAATGAAAAACCAATTTTACATTTCTAGGAAGTTTTCTCTTTCAAATAGTCAATTTTTTTATCATAATGGTTTGTATAAAACCTGTAATAAACAATATTTTTTTCATAAAAAATGTACATAATTTATAAAAATAATGTTTTTTTCACATGAAATATTGATGGTACTGGAAAATGCATATGAAATAGAGACATTCACATTATTTGAGCTTGCACATCATGAAGAATTGAAAACTAAACCCTGAAAAAACGTATATTTCTTATAAAATAATGTTAAACTGATCTAAAAACATGATATTTGAATGTATAGACATATTTCAGAATAATGATATAATAATAATGAATAATTAAATTGTATTATTTAGGAATAAATCAAAACCCAGAAGGAAATGACGATTCATAGAGAAATCCCTTTCCTTATGTCCGAATGAGTTCTGCACTTGACCTTATCATTAAATATAATCATATTAAATCTATTAATTATTCGAATAAAAAAACTATCAATAAGTATTTGATTCATTATAGTTTTATTTATTTCATTTATGACCTTAATGATGTTTTATATAGTTCAATTTAATTTTTCGACATCATGGGTCTAATTGGTTTTCATGGTGGGTTGACATGTTTATAAGTAATGGATTTCATATAATATGGGTATAATAATCCATAATTGGAATTAAATGTTATTAATATTAATATAAATATTCAATTAAATTTTTTTAGTGTTTTTTGAATAATTCAATTATGTTGATTGAATCATGGGATTGACTAGATATCATAGATTTATATTAAAGGTGATGCTTGATTATAATAAGAGTACATTATTTTCAATGAGTAAAGTATGTATCCCTTTACATTAGATGTTTATTTATCTAGGATTATATTAAATCAATTAATATTTTTTTATGATAGATATATCTCAACTTCCATTAGTTTGATGAATTGTATGAGAACATATCTATGATTAGGTTCTATTAAAGAAGGATATCAATCTCTATAAGAGTGAGAACCCCAATATCTTTTATAAATCATAATGGATATTACCGAATATATTTATAATCATATGGGTGAGTGTGGGAAAAGATTGGGACAAAATATTTGGAATGTACTACACTAATTTATTAAGGATGAATTCATTACTATTGATTATCTGCGGAAGTGTAATATAGATTATTGTTTGATGTAGTAATATTTCAATGAAAGACTAAAATGTAAAATAAACATACTGATACAGTATTTGAGAATTGTTTAGAAGAGTCTTGAAATACATTAAAATATTCCAAGACTCAATTAATATGTTCTGAGATGAAATGAATTGTTTTGACTTTACCAAAGAATGTTTTAAGAGATTTGGAACTAATTTGAATTAGTTTTATTATTCTAAGTATAATATAGAAATTGTAAAAGGAACACCCTTCCACCTATAATTTATAATATAAAGATACTCTATATATGACTGTGTTAACAAGAAAATACAAACCAGAAAAGTATAATTTTTTTAAAAAACTATGGAGATATGTATAAGTCTCTCTAAGAGTTTGAGTAATTAGAACATTTACCCAAATATATTTGTAATGGTACATGTATTGAAAGAAATTTATAAAACTTCATCAATACATGTTGTTATATATATATTTTTGAATAATATGTAATGTTTTTTATATTTTTCATAACAAATATTAATGGTTTCCTATATTGGGATACTTAAGGGTACTCTTATGGTTGATTATTTGATTATATACCCAAGAATCCTTGTGATATGTAACTGTAGACATAACGATACATAAAGGTTATCATAGTATTTAGAGTAAATTCATAAGGGTACTCATAGATGAAGATTGGTAAATATAACTGAGATATGTGGTGGTATGTAATAGTCATCGATTGATTATATATGTTCTATAAGTGTGACATGAAAACTCATGGTGATACATAATGGTTAATAATTAAATTAAATGACTGATTCATAAAAATTAATATATATATTGTTTTACTAATATTCAAATAATAAATAACACAATTATATAGAGATGGTTCTTTTTAAAAGATGACATACGAGGTAGAAGCTTCAAACAGTTGAAATAATTTAACATATCATTGTGTGTTGAATTGTTGGTTTCAGATGAATATTTCTCATATGAGATGTGGATCATGATAGAGATAATACTCAAGGAAGATAAATAGAACAAATGTCTTAAAAGGTTTCTATCATGAAAAGGTTATTAAAAATGGAACAGTTCAATTCATGTGACCATAAAAATGTATAAAATGTAGTGTATATATTTTTATTTTTTTCATTAATATTAACATCAATGCCATTTTAATTTTAAATGAATATATCATTAATATGTATTTAAATAGTATAAAAATTAATTGATAAAATTATTATGAAAAAAATCATGACATGTTTAGATTAAAAATATAAAATGATAGTAGAGTAATTCTGAAAAAATAATACTGAAGAAGTAGATATATGGTATATAAGAGTGTGTAGAAAACCTACAATGAAAACAACTTAATATCATATGTATCAAATTGATAGATAATATAGATTATAAAAAAAATGTAAAATGTTTAACAATTTCCTAGTATTGTATAGAGAGTAATCAATGATGTTATTGAGTAACAAGATCATGTTTGTCTATGAAGAATAGGAAAAATGATACAAGATAAAAAAGGATAATTATGAGGTATTATATCTACATACCAATTATTTTCAAATGAAAAAATAAAAAAAATAAAAAAAGGAATAATATTGAGTATTGAGTTGTAAATGTCAAAACAAATTTTCCATGTTCTTAGTCTATTTATCAAATAACATGATGAATAATGAGGACGAATAAAATTTGATGGCACTAATGTTTTACATGAAATGGTCATTTATGATTATGTTTTAAATAATAATGAGTAAAAAATTCTACTTTTCTAGAAGATCTATTAGTAGTTAAATTCATTTCCTAATAGTGAAGATCATTTTTTGTTAATGCAATGACATCCTGAGTATGCTATAAATCTTGCTCAATGGAGGTATTTTTAGGATAATGGAAGACTATATGGATCTAATATAATATTTTCCATTCAACACATTCCATGTGATATATAATATTACGAGAGTCATGTATTTATTATAAAATTCTATTATAACAACAATATAGAATTGTTGGAGTAAAAGATACATTCATCCCTAATCTTGTGGCTTTCACAATAGTCATGGTTGATGTGTACCATTAATATGTATTCTCATTAGTAATAAAGCAATTAAATTTGTCTTACAATCAACCAAACCATAATAAAGAGTAGATACAGATATTTGGATATATCCATTTAAAAATAATTCATGTCAACATCACTTGTTTATTTAAATATATATAGTGGTACTTTGTGTTGGAAATTAATAAGATGCTTCATACAATGTAACCAATAATGTGGTTCAAATATTATGTGATAAAATAAAAATACATTTGAATTCAATAAAAACAATATAATTGATTCTCCCCTACCACACCCATATCCTAGGGAAAATAAAAAATCTACTATAAAATTTATATTAATCATAGATCCCTCTGATTGGGTCCAGTTTCATTACCAATTGTTTTTAAAGAAAAATGTAATGATTTTTTAAAAACAAATTCAAATATACCTAAAATTGAAAATATATTTCTCATCCACTTTAGTACCTAGAAATGGGGTTCATCCAAAATCATAAAAAATAGTTATAAGATAGAGGAAAATAATTTGAGAAATATTCTACAACACAAGTTAATTAATATCAATGTACTAATTTATTTTTCAAATATATAAATAATTTTATATTTTATTAATATAGTTTGGAGTTTTAATAGTATAAATATAATTATTGAATGTAATTATTTTTTAAAAAACCACCCATATGTGAATGATTTTTTAAGGAAGGTTTCTGTTAATGTGTTCACCTATATGTTTTAGTTTACCTAGGAGTACCATAATGATAAAAACATAACATAATATATATAAAATGTATGGAAACATAAATTATTGAATTATAATATAAAAAACATTTACTAAAATATTTTCATCCATGATATGTCTTTTATTGTTCATTAATTAACATTATAAATTTAACTGAAGAAGAATTTAAAAATGAAACTGATGAGTAATTGTAGGATTGAATAATCATTAGACATAATTTCTATTTATTGAAATTTATCAACAATTTCAAAAATTCCCAAATTGATATAAAATCATAAAGGGTAAATGAAATTGAAAATTCATTACAAGAAACTATTAAAATTTATGGATATCACATTTTGATAATAATAACTAAATGGTAAGAAAATATAACATCGAATAAGACTTACAATAAATTTGGAAGAATATATTATTCCATGAAAAATTATTTCAAAAGTATATCTTATAAATATATTCACAAAATATATCATTATATATTAATAATGTATTGTGGTCCACCTATTACAGTATCTATGAAAGAGGTAACCCTTGTTCCAAAAAATTATATTTATACTATTATATTAGTACTAGTAACTAATACAAATTATATAAGGACATTTATGGGTAATAAATAATGATCAAATCCCCCCAATAATTCAATAGGATGTATGATAAAAATAATAAATTTAGTTTCTGAAAAATAATCTCAAAATATATTTATATATAATCCAAAATATCAATGTGTCAATTTTTTTCATTCTATAAAAAAGTGTAGTGAAAAATTATTATAGACCAATTTTGGTTCAACAAAATAATATATCATAGGGATAGATAATTTTGTAATCCTATAACAGTTATTTAAGATTATATAACTCATAGATTAAAGTTAAGTAGAACTTATGTTAAAAATAAACATATTGAGTTGAAGAAAATTTTATACAAAATGACAAATATTTGGATATAGAACATATTTGGAAGTCTGAGGAACATTTGTATAATTTGAAATAGATGTCATCATTGTAATGATTAGTGTTGGTAAAATTATACAAAGCATGGTTCATGTCTTATAATATAACGATGACTGAATAATATGATAACAAAATGAAGAAATTTAATTCAAAAAATCTATGTATATTAAAAAATAATTTGTTATGAAAACCATTCCTAATAAGATAGGAAAAAGGATATTATTAAAATGAATATATGTGTCTGTATTGTAAAAAATTACACATCATGGAACATTATTATAGTATATAAACATAAAAGCTAAATGAAATATTCTAGAATAATGAAGTCCTTCAAACCAATAGAGTAATAAAAATAAATGTTTGGTGGAATTCATCCATGAATCATAACATGATATGTAACCAGAGAATAATAACTCAAACAATGAAGAACGAATTTATAAAATGTGAAATAATACAGTACATTGTCCTCATAAATTATTGTCATGGATGGTAGGAGAAGAGGAGGTGTTGAGATACTGTGAACAAATCACAGTTTATTCCACCTTCCAAGAATGATTTTATAGAGGATAGTTTTTTAATACGGAAAGTATTATCATGTTCTAAAGAATTCCTAATAATATGGGAATCAAAATTGAAAATTCTCAATGAAAATGGTGATAGAAATATTGAATGATGGTTCTTTACTATTTCATCGAAAAATCTTATATCATCTTAGCAGAATGTTAGAATAAAAAGAAAAGACCATTATTTTCTAAATTACAAAATATTTCAAAATATGTTGAGAAGTGAGTTTGATGTGTTCCCATAAAACTAGAGACAAAAACTATTTCCCACTTCTAAACAAATAATAGGTTCATTTCTATCACAAAATATTCTATGGAGAACATACCATATTCCCATATCTATTTTTATGTATCCATTTTAAGAGAATCATAGGTGATGTATGAAAATGAATATACATTGATTAATGTTTATATAATTTAATAAATTGATGTGATTTTCATTACGAAGAATTTTAACAAATATCATTATGATTACTTATCAGATACAGAGTTGTAGAATAAATATATTTTTTTAGTTCCTCTTTAGATAAGATCGTCTATGATGAAGAACAATTATGATTTTCTCATAGAGAAAAGATGATTAAAGATGATTACATTAATTCAACATTTCATATTAATATAAAATATGTAGGTAATGTTGTTGATAAGTTAATTGAATAATATTATTTTTAAAATCTAATAATATGACACATTTGCAGATGAATATATAATGGTATGATATATTATAATGTTTTATAGACGAAAATATATTCTAGGTTAATAAATTATTTGTTTGTCATTAATTATAAAAAATTAGACACAGTGTTAATTAATATATTGATCATTTGATATATAAATGTGATTAAATTCTTAACTTATATTGATTAGATCTTATTTTTGGATTTATTATTGATCATCAAATATACCTTGAAGTATCTGATGAATTGTTATTCCCATACCCATGCACCTGTGTATATATTATCAATTATTGAAATATTAAATGATAAATGTTGAATATGTATTAATATTAATTATAACGTGTATTTCAGGGATGATGAAAAAAAATAAAATGGGTACTATTTAAGTTATCAATAGAATTGGTTTATAGAGTATATTTTCTATAAGTAGGCTAGTTTCGAATATGTGCTCAGTGATAGTGGAAGAGAATAATGAATTACGAGGTTGATGGATTTCATTACATCATAGAGTTTCACTATATTATATTACATTACATATTGTATAAAATATATTATAAAATTTCAATTCATTAGATTTAAATTTTATATTGAATCATTAAGAAGATATGTTGTCATTGATTTACAACAAATTAAAAGGCAGACTATTCATGGATTCCACTAATTTTAAAATTCAAGGATAAACCCCCTTTATATAAAATAATTATTGCGATATTTATACATAAAATTAATTGAATGTAATTACGGATTAAGATATATCATTCTATAACATTTTCATGATGATTTTGAGATGATCTCAATGATTGAGGATAAATGTACTTACATATTGAAAATATAAAAAAAATTTACATTATTGTAGCCATGTAATATGGAAGGATATTATAAAGAGTACTTGAAAGAAGGTGAAAAAACTGGATCAATAGTATGTTGAATATCATGTTTATTAATGAAATAAATAATATGTAGAGAGATAATATTGGATATTTTTTAAAATATTTTCTATATAGAATAGATTACAGTTGATGAAACTATTGAGTTAGTCTAATAGATTAATCAAGGAATAACAAAATTAGAAGACAGAGAGAAAAAGGAAGCATACAAGGTAATACTACATTATACCTATTATAATCAAATATATAATTGAATAAAACAAAATAAAAGAAGGAGGAGAGATTAGTTCAGTGATAAAATTATTTTTATATAATATTAATGAATTATACATTAAATTAGTGCATGAATAATGAGGAATAATAAAATATGATTAATCTTATTAATTATTTGATATCATTAATATTTACCAAATCCATTTTATCTATATTCAATGTAAACCACTTTTTGGTTTAGTGGGAACCACACAATCAAATAACACCATAAATTCAAACAAAGCATACCCATCTGATACCTAAAATAAAACATCAGCAATGCATTTTATAATTAATATTTTGGTAGAATTGGAAAATTGGAATTCAAACCCCCAAATCTAGAACAAATCCTAAGTAAATATTGATCAGCATGACATATATAGTCATGTCACAACCTTTATAATAACCACATATCATTGTCATCACCCTAACACTGCCAGAAACAATTGACAGAAAAGGTTTGCTGAGATGCAGAATTTCACTATTGATGTCTCCACACATGATCCCAACCATTCATGACAAACACCCTATTTCAAATATAACTAAAAAACCTGAATCAACCCATGGGTGCTGATGAATATCACTTTCCTTAACATTGAATCTTCATCACACTTAACTTATTCATCCACAATACACCATTGAATAATGAAATGGTCTCCAAGAACAATGATATCCACTAAAACAACACATCCCAATGATTTATAGAAAATCACACTGCCACAATGAATTGGAGTGGTGAGGTGGAAGATGAATCAATGAAAGAGTTAAAGTAGGGTAAATCCTCCACAAAGTGTAAACGATATAAATAAAACTAGAACGAAGAACATCTGATCAAAATTGCTAAAGAAGGAAACGAACTAATGTTGAGATTTCCACTCTAGAGCAAGATGGACTGACTAGAAAATCCCCACCTTAACGTAAAAATTATAAAGAAACCAACCAACAAACATTGAACGCCTTTTAGAATATAAAGTCAGACTCACCATTGATGAAGGAAGCATTCCCATAGCTCTGACCGCTTTTGAACCCACATCTAGAAACCATATTTTCACCCCCCCCCCCCCTCCTGATCTACTATAGAGAGGCACATATAGACATGAGGGCATAAAATGTCATGGAGAGGATGAGGACCCTGAATTTTTTTGTGAATATGATGAAGAAAACCATAATCAAATAAATGCCTCTGTAGGAGTGTCTTGAGAACAGAAAGCCACCGAACCACAAAAACCAAAAACAATATAGAAACCTCACTTCTGATCCGACCTGGAAGGCCACAAATAAACAAGAGGTCAGAGATGGGGAGAAGCCAAGTGATCCATGGAAGACACCAATGTTTGGCCTCCAAATATTTAAGTAACAAGGATAAAGACTTAAAAGTGGGGAAGAGTGGAAGGGAGGAAGAGGAAGTTCAATGACATGTTACCAAGCATGAATCGTATGGTTTTTAGAGGAATCCCTAGGTGTGGCAGTGATGGATAGGGGAGATAATGGAGAGAAAGCACTCATGGAGATACCAATTGATCATTATGATATTTCACTAACAAGAAAAAATGTAACTTGCATGTTAATATAGTAGATCATATATTAAAAGTCAACGTCACTTTACCATTAAAGGAGATCATTCATTATTCTTGCATTTAAATCCACTAGTATACTAAATTTATTGGTCAATAGAGGAATATTATGAAACCCTATCCTAGATATTAATTATTTTATTCTTTTCAGAATCTTGGATCCTTTATTGTTGAGGTACGAATTTATTCTTTATTTAAATTTTTTATTTTTGTATGTCGTAGGTGAGTTCTTGGAATGGTCATGTTTAACAAATGGTTTAGTTAAACCATTTTTTTAGAAGAGGAAACCATGAATCTTATTTTGGGGACCAGATAAAATGTACACCTGTTGTGATTGGTTTTGGAAACAGTGCCGAAATTTTGAATGACATTTTTTCTATTTAGACAGTGGCTGCCACACAGTTTGGAAATTCATTCTATTGAACCATATGAGATTCCCAATTTTATAAAATTTTAAAATTACCTGTTTTACCATTTTATTGTCACTCAATTCAGTTCCCCCCTCGTCAACATATTCACACCATGTGGTCGACCAATCTCCCTCTTCCCTATAATGTAACCTTTTTTTAATCCCCTTAGAGATTCCAAGGTGATATACCTTTGGTTTTTAATCGATTTTTATTGTCTTCTCTCTTCTCTCTTGAGATGACGATCCCTCATAGTGGGGATTCCCAAAATGACTGATCCCTATGGATTAGGGTTTATGTGTGGCTCAATTTCTTGGATGTCAAGGTGTGCATCTCTTTCCCAGGTCATGGATCACCCTTCCCAGGAAGTCTCATCACATCTGCACTCCATTGAGGTAGGAGTTTCCGTCCAATTCCATTTTATCTCATTTTATTTGTTGCATTTATATTTTTACATGATTTTTAATTTTGTTTAACATTCATATGCGTTTTTACCATGTATAGTGTTTTTGTGTTGGTAACAGTTGGAATTGGTGGTTGAAACTGAGTTTCACTAATTACGATATATTGTATACACCCAATGTGTTTTATAAAATGCCAGTTTTTCAATTTAATGATATTTTGTGTGTTGTGTTGTGTTTCTGGTAGAATTTTTTTGATAAATTTGTTTGACTGGGATTTTATATTTATATGTGTAATGTGGTGACTTCTATAGTGTGGCTTTTTTTTTTATGGATGGCATGTGTTGTTGCTTGAAAATATATTGAGGAATATATATTTTTTGTATTCTATTTGATGTGGGTGTATCATCGTGTGTTTGTAGTACACAAATGGTTGTGAATAAAAATGATTGTGGCCCAATATGACCTAAAACATTGTCATCAATATATGTGGATGTCAATTTTATACTATTTGTTTTTAACTTTACTCATTTATTTTTTAAATTACATAACTATTATTTTAAATGAGTGTTTGAAAAATATACCTCATTTAGTACTTCAATGAATGGTTCATATTTCATGTGTTACAATTTAATTTTTGGAATATTTATTTTCATTGTGTGTTTGAAACTTTTTCTAGAAATAATGTTTGAAATAAAAGGGATTTAATATAACTGAATGTCTAGTATTTTTATTTTGAAAGTAGTTTTTTATATTTATTTTGAAAATGGGTGAGAAAACTTGTGAATGTGTATTTTGAATAAACAAAGTATAATTCATGTAATAAATATTATGTTTTTTTGGAAGTGAATTTTGATTGGGAAATTAAAATGCATGGTTGGAACCATGATATGTTTTTATAGATGTTTTATAAGATAATGTGACTTAACATATCAGTTGGAACTTTTTAAAATATTTTTCTATATCGAGAAACCCTATTTCGGATTTCCCCAAATGGGTTATCACGTAAGTGTTGTAAGAGTATGCGGTAGGAATGTGCGGTGATAGTAGGTAAGGTGAGTTACACATGAGAGGTGATCCTACATACACAATATAGTATTACAATGGGTTTCATGGGCTCCTTTTAGATGGCTGGAGTGATGGTTTCTTTTACACTTAGATTAGATGGATTGGTATCCCCATGACATGATATGGCATGGTTGGATGTGCCAATCGATTGGTTAGTACATGGTGTCCATTTTGTTTTAGGCTACGGATCTTCACCATATACTGTCATGTGTGTATGAATCGTGTTTGTTGAGGGATCACTATAGGGATATTTATGAACAACCATGGATAATATCTATATTTTTTTGTTTATATTTCCATTGAATGTTTAATATTAGTGTCTCTAATTTTATATTCTTGAATTTTTTCCATTTATTTTCTACAGATCCTTATTTTGGTTTATGTATGTATTTTGAGGTTTGGTTTGTTTTTAATGAAAAATGATTGTGGAAATACAAACTAATTTTTGAAGTAGAAACCCTTATCTATTGAATTCAAGTGGGGAATTGTTGAAAGCAATGTTTGTTTTCATAAAATGTACTAAATAACTATATATATAAATATATATGATTATTTCAATTTAGTTTTTATGGATAATTTTCATGAAAATAAATTCACTGTTTATATGGTGATAGAAAACATACCTGTTATCCTCACACCATAATTTTATCATTATATATCGGTAGACTTGATATGTCTTAAAGGTTCAGGGTTTTGGTTTAAGTGCTCATGTTGGATTAGTTTTTTCATGTGGTTTTAGGTGACCAACTAGTAACATAGATAACTTTTTTAGTGTGATCCAGTTTTGATTTTGAATTTATTAACTATTTTGGTTTAGTATTTATTTATTTGTATCAATTTATATTTATTGATATTCATTTTTTTTATCCCATTTGTCCTATTAATTTATTTGATCATGGTTATTGGGAATAATAAATCCCATTGGGAGTACATTTTTCCTCGATTGTAGTTTCAAGCTAATGGGATTAGGATTTCTCTTCAGGCCACGCCTCAGACCAATCAGAGGTTGGGTTGGATAGCATCACGACATGGTTCATATAAAATGGTATCAAATGAGTCCATTATTATTTGGGTGTTTGGTAGATAGATAATATTACTATAGAGACTCAAAAAGTTGGTATAGGAAGAGCATCCTAAATTCAAGATCGTTCTGATCCTCTAGATACTAGGGGTATTTCTGAATTTGTGTCTTTTGTCATTTTTCTAGATTCATTGAAGACTATAGTGGTGATCCATTGTCATTTTCTGACCTCACATTTATTAGTGACCTAACTAGATTCCATATTACCAGTTTATGGTCATCTTGGTTATTTTTTCTTACATGGGGCATGACCCACTAGCATATCACTATGTTATTCATTGCCAATGGTTCCTCATTCTAATATTTCAGTGTGAGTTATGTTTTGTTTCTATCTCGGTCTATGTGAGTGATTTTTTAAAATAAATATGGTTTTTAAAATATAAATGATTTTATCCAAGTCGTTTTGAAATTGGAATGAATGTGTTTTTTTGGGAAAAAATTATATTAAAATGTTTGTAAATTATTGTAATTTGATCATGAAATTTTAATAATGACCCTTGAAATTCATTATGAATGTTCACTTATGTATGAGTATGTATGGTATAGGTGTTTTGTCACATGTGGTTGGAAATGTTTGATTGCATATTCCATATTTCATAGGATTCCATGGGTGAGTATTTGAGATAAAAATTATGGCTTGGGTTTTACTATTTGTCTTTTTATTTGAGAAGTGGGGTTCACGTCTGAAAATTGAGTTCTTGATTTAGTTTATGGAATGTGTCCTCGGAAGAGGATATTTTTTATTTTCAAATGAAAATTTTGGTTCTGTTTAATATGAATTTGATTCTTTTTTTATGTTTTTTCATTGTGAGAATGTGGTTTGGACATGATATTCACATTTTGGTTAGTCTTATGTTGATGTTGTTTTTGATATTGTGTTATTTGTGTTATTTATAATATTCCACACAGTAATGTCCTAAAAAATTTTAGTGATTCATGTCGTGTTCTTGATTCTTCTTGTGTAGTTAGTGTCTATCAAATGAGATTATGTGTATTAGTGGCAGAAGACTGGATTCATTACAGTGATAGTGTCTTCACATCATTGGAAACAAAAAAAACTATTAGAGTTTGTGATGTTAGGTGATTGTCTTATTGTCCAAAATTGGATAAATGGAATGTGTTCTCTCCACTATCGACGAATGTTTGGATAACATGGGAATTATTTAATTCATTCATTTTCTGTTGTTTTATAACTGATATGGTGAAGATAAAGAAGTGGTAATACCTCATGAGTTTTATGTAAGGCCAACAAATTGTGAAGGCCTATGTTGGCTAAATCAAGGATATTGTTTCCTTTTTTATAGAGGTAGTGTCATTGGATCAATTGAATTATTCTATTCTCATTGGGGGTCATCATATGAAGATATAGGATGGAGTCTTATCCTATAATTTTCATCATTTTTCCCAGTTATTGGATGAATAAAATTTATTCTAGGTTTGTTTATATAGCATATCAAGTTGGTAATCTTGTTCATATTGATGCTCATAAAGGTTCCCCATCTAACGAGGTGTTAATTCCATAGAAAACTCTCTACGTAGTGTCTTTTTTTTTCTGATTTGAATATCCAGTTCCTTAATTAATCACTTATGTGACACAACTATGGAAAATTTTGTAATTTAAATACATGTTTTAATAATACAAAAAAACTATTTCACTATTGTGGTATTTTTTATCATCTGGATATGTTTTAAAAAAAGAATTTCCCGATTAGGTATCATTGATTGGAGTTTGTTAGTTTTTGGATTCATGGATGTTAATGATTCAACAGACAAGGCTCTAAGAATATACCCTAGAGTGTAGATCATTCCTTTTCGGTGGCCGTTAGGGATGTGGGACCCCATGGCCAAGTTTTTGTCTCCCATTTTGGGTGGGTATTTTTAATGTTTGTTCTTTTTCTTTGTATTGTTTTTAATTTCATCATTTTGTTGAAAATTTGTGATTGACATGTTGTAGATTCTAAAAAAATGGTCTGGGGTGGAAGGATGTTTTGGCATGATAAAGTGAAGACATATTTTGACACGACAATGCATTCTCGAGGGGGGGGGGCACTGGAAGTGTTTCATGAAAAAATATCATCTGGGCACGAAACAAATATCTCTCGCACGGGAAACAGTGGGATACGGGGCCATTTTCTTTGCGTTCTCAAAAATTTTCGTGCCTACGTGGAAAACTCCAATGCCACGTGGAAACTGCATTGCCTGCATTGAAAACTCCCACATTATGTGGAAACATCTACCCTGGGCTGAAATCTTCCACATCGCTGACCACTAGAGCAGAATTTTGTGTGTGGCGCCCCCCATAAAAGATCGTTCATGCTGCTGACATTGGCGCACAATCTTTCACGTGGACCTGTTTATGCACGGCTCGGGCGACCATAAGAATCTATAAATAAAATGGTGCCCCTTCATCTTTTGATAGATAAAGAATCCAAACCGTCTCCCCTGCATGAAATCCACCTCTTCTAAGCACAAAAGATGCCATTCAAGAATGTTATTTTTCACGAAAGGTCTCCCAACGGTCCGCCATCATGCGAGACCAAACAGGTTTAACCCTCTTCAAAATCATTTCTAGTCTCGTCCCATGTTCACAATCCCTTTCAATTGCACGCAATCAGTTCTGATTGTGCACAATCCCTTCAAAATTGTGCGCAATCTCTTCCAATTACTCCCAATCCCTTCAAGTTGTGAAAAAACTATATTACATTTGCGCAATCTCCTCTATTATTGAGAAAAACCTTAGCTTCCTTTTACATGCCCGACCTCTCCAATTGTGTTCCGACCCAGAATTTTTCACGCAATCTGCTCAATTGCGCGCCGACCCGGTCTATTCTGCACAATTTCCTCAATTGAACACTGACCCGCTGTTTTCCATGCAACAATTCCTTTTGTGTGAAAACCTCCCTCCTTACATGAACGTGTTCGATGTCTCTCTTCCAGAAATCATTTTCTAGCACCTCTTGCACCCAAAGCATCTATGACACACACTGTTTTCCTGCACTACCTTCTAGGATCGTACGAAGTAACTTCATAGTCCTCTAGGAGGTGTTTCTCATTGCACTGCTTCACCTCATGCTACTTCGCATTGGCATTCTCGAGGCTATTGATTCTTCCCCTAGCCACGCTAATGAAGTTCCCCAAATGGCGCACTCTATAACACCCCCCATCTATGGTGTGGCCAGTCCCTTCACTTTACTAAGGTGTTGAGGTTGTCTGTTATGTAAGTCCTAGGGGTGCAGGGTAATCCCACCTCATCCGAGCTGCCGGACATTAAATTTCCAATCACCTTCGTCTTTAGCACATGACGTTAAACTGTGGCATCACCCCTTAGATCATACGTGGGGCACTCTACCTTGGACATTCTCTATGCCCACTGCTCCCCACAAGAGTGAAATAATTCCTTACATGGAATGAGATCCTCTTTATCAAAGAAGCATCTATCCATAGGGAAAGGGAAACCACCCTAGTGTAAGCCCCTAGCTATCCCTGCAGGGGGATGAGCCCATGATCATCCTCTCTTACCAGGGGCCAAATCCATCTTCGGCTGGGATTTGTCACCAACCAGGCCTCCATCCTGGAGTAAGTCCAAATCTCCATCTCTCTGGGCAGCGAACCGTGCGTAAGAACATTTTTCCTCTTTGGGCCACTAACCTAGCATGATCCCCTCATCACATCCCACAGACGCACCTTTCGCAACGTGATCGTCAGGTCTTTGCTATCACTTGTTTCGTACATCGAGCATGAATCAAGTGGGATTAGAGAAATCATCAACCATGACATCCTCTCCGATAAGACTAGATTGTAAGACCAAAACACCATCTTGAACTATGTGTTCTTTGATCCCTGCCAATGAGAGGTACGTAAGAAACCTCCCTTGTGGTCATTCTCTACACCCGGTCGTTCCGACTTCCTTCACATCGGTTCCCACACCACCTGAACTATGAGTTATTTGATCCTTTCCAAATAAAGGTACGTAAGAAGTATCCATGACGTTCAAGACCACCATTTGTCTGGGCTACAGATCCTCCTTCACATTAGTTCACCCCCATCCTGCTAGATGTTAAATTGTGAAACTGAATTAACAGTAAGCCATTATCTCACCCAATCAGCGGTAGGCCATTGTTTTTCCCAGTCAGCAGTAAGTCGTTGCACCCTTATGAACTATGTGGTCTTTGATCCTTGCCAAGGCAAGCTATGTAGGAATCATCCTTGAATTTTAAGCCCACCACCCAATGGTTCTAACACCCTGAATGTCTGTTCACCAAACTCCTACATGAACTATGAGGTCATTGATCCTTGCCAAGTCATGTTATGTATGAAGTATCCATGAGGTTCAAGACCACCATCAATTTTAACCACAGGTCCTCCTTCACATTGGTACACTGACCCTCATCCCATATGTACTACATAGGTTTGATCTCTTTCTACTGGGCATGGTACGTAAAAATATTCCATGTGGATCAACCCCATCCAATGGTATGGCATTATGAACCCACCCGATGGTAAGCCATTGTGACCTTATCCAGTGGTAAGCCATTGTGACCTCAATCAGTGGTAAGTCGGTGCGCCCCCAATTCAGTAGCTAGCCGTTGTTATCCCATTTTCTGGGACCCTCATCTTTTGTCCATCCTAGAGGTGTCAGACCAACTTGGGATGTTAACCATGTGTGAGCCCCATACAAATCATCGAGTTTTCGTCCTATGTGTACTCCCCAAATTCATGTCCACTTCCTGTTCTTCAATTTGAGACTATGTTTTCCTGGAAGGTCATGCCCCAACCCAGATGTTCCATTTGCTCCGAGTCAAATACATGCACCTGTTCTCATGGGTCACCTATTTAGCTGTCCCTTCGCCCTACCGAACTACGCAGACATTGATTACTTTTCATGGGGATATGTAGGAAGTCACCTTGAAACTCAATCCCAACATTACCGTTGTCCTCAGAGCGGTTCCATCCCATCCACCATCACGATCATTCAAAAACTCCATCATCCATTATGATTCTTACTCAGGACGCCACACCCCGATGTGGTCATGAAAACTCACCGCCCAACATTAGTGTTCCATCCAGAGGTTACACCCATGTGATCCACATTAATCACTATTTTGATTAGTATAATCCCTCTCCTCTAGAGGTTAAACTTGTGGAATACCCTGTGTAAAAAACGGGATGCTGAGGAAAAACATAGATACATGCCTATGGAATATGATTCCATGCATTCCATGTGGGATACCTCGGGCTTCCGCGCCCTCGAGAAGCCCTATAATAAAAGGAAGAAACACAGATGCGCCAGTGTATCAGTATCTCAATATGCCAGTGATATCAAACGTTACTACACCCCTGACCGAAGGATTCTTCCCTGACCGGACCCTTTAGAATGTCTGGAATGACGATGTGTAATTAATTTGTGTCCATGAAGATATGTAACTATGAAGATTTTTAAAAACAACATCTTAAATCCAAAAGGGAGACCCGGACTAGGTGAAGAGTTTTGAGGATGAATCCACAGAAGGAAGAATCAACATCCCATCATCCAGTTTTTATTAAGGAGAAAACATCCCTGAACAAGGAATAAATTTCACCTGCCTTTGGAAAGAGGGAATGTAGGGAAATGGAACTGTGACTTTCGTACTCAAGAAGAAAGACGTGTGAACCGCAAAAAAAGCATCAGAAACATAATTGGTGAACTCGGTGAGACGATCTTCTCCTCAATATACATATTAATAATGTTCAAGACATTAGTCAATTAGCGTGTTTCCAGATCCAGATTTCTGGTACCGGGTCCCTCCATACAAATAGTATCCATAGCGTGAATCTCACCAGTTGTTGGGGCTGTAGATAGTTGGACATTCGGGTTTGCGACATTGTCATCATGGACCCCTCTTACCAGTCCTAGAAGACAGGATGATGTTGGGAATTGGTTGTCGATTCCTTTTTATTTCAGCACTGATGAGTTAATCTCCCTTCTTTCAGGAACCATGCGGCTACATCCAGAATTCATTCAACATCATCCTATCGATGCAGGGGCAGGGGAAGTACCATCACGATAGTCCCACATAGTTCCGCCACTTCTATGACAGTCTCAATGGCCACGACCGCTGGGTGCCCCCATCAAATTTCTCCCTCAGAGATAATCCAATAAAAAGTGATCAATGACCTCATATTCCGGTACGAGGAGGAGGGTATTTTCCCAACTCAGGATATGGTATGACTGGATATAGAGGTGTCTTTGCCTCATAGTCAATGCCACCCCTGAGGGCTGCTAAGGGAGGCACTACTCCCCACTCCATCATATAACTGTTTCAAGAGCCTCTCCCTGGAACGTTTTGATAACTCCCTACCTTATGTTGAAGAGTAATGGGATGTTTGGGCCAACCTAGTTAGAGTCCCATTCTAGGGGCTTCTAGCAAGGGCTCCCACCCAGCCTCGTCAATGCCACCGCCCGGTCATACTTTATGAGGAGTAGGTAAGACATGAACCTACGCCTCCAGCTCCAGTCAGTATAATCTGATGCTATTGTCAGGCCCAAGGAAAAGAGGATGCCCACCAAGGGTCATCAACATCATCAGCTACTATATCGGTACTGTTTCCATTTCCTCAGCCACACAAAGTTGAAATATAGGGAAATCAAGGTCCAGAACCTGAATCCTAGTGGAGGAGATTATTTTATATCCTTTCATAGGACCAATTCCCTAAGATGTTCTGGCCTATTGTGGTGCCAAATTTTAGTTCACCTGAATCCCTCACCCCTGAGGAAGTTGAGTGTTTCCATCAAACCCTCTGGACGACTCACTTCTGCCTTCTTCATCAGCGAGTTCTTCACCCTACAATCCAAGCACATTTAGAGTGCATCAATGAGTAATGCTATCTAGTTGACATGGCTGCACTCCCTCTTGCCCAGTGCTCTGTGTCACCAAGCCGCCGTAAGGCCCCCCAACAACAATATGTTCATAGTTTCAAGGTACTCCACAATATTATCTAGGTTTATTCCCCCCACATGTAAATCTGTGGCTGGGGGAAGTATGTTTCCATCTTCTTTAGTCATATCTGATGGTAGCCCAAGTCGCTAGGCGATATTGAGGACATTCCCCTAGGAAAGGTCAGGGTTAACATGGATAAAATTTTGGATGTGGAGAACGAGCTAGAGCTTTTGGATGGGGAATTACCCCTCTGAGGGAGTGCCACCATTACTGAACCCATCAGGAGGAGTTACTCACAACAAATGAAATATACTAGGTCCCCATGCACCCACCAAGGCATTGGTCTTTTACTAAAATCACGGTAAGGGTAAAGAGCACCTCGAAGCTACCAAACACTCTGAACCATCCGCCAATGTGTAGAAGATGGAGGAGGAACCTGAGAAGGCCAAGTTGCACCAAAAACATTCCGAGCAAAAGAAGTTGGCTGATGATTATGAAGAAGCTTGATAAATTTTTTGGTACCTATGAGGATAATATTATATGAATTTTTAGGTACACTTCATGAATTATCATCCAACCTATATGTATGGTTCACTAATTATTTGGTGGCTTAAAATCATGTCTCTAAAGGGAATTAGACATAATGGAATTGAATTTCCATGAAGAAAACATTTGATGTTATATCAATATGTATGTGTTTCATTTCTATTATTGTTATCCATTAGATTTTGATAATGATGTTATCAATGGATTAATTTCATTATTATTTTTTTAATTACAATAAATGTGTTTTTGTTTATTTAATTTGTGGTATTGATTATTTATTATCAAATTTTGATAGCGATGTAAATAATTAAATGTAATGTGTGTTTGGTAATTCACTATTCCATAATAATTTTAATTTATTGAGACATGATTTCTTGCACTCTATGTTACGATTACTAATTATTTTATATTACACTTAGTTTTTTCTTTTCCCTAATTTTTGAATTATAATTATTATAATGAGTTCAATAAATTTATATGTTTTCAAGAAAAACTATTTTTATTTAATTTCCTAGGTAAAATGGGATTCATGGATGTATCTACTTCTCCACAACTAGTAAAATGATTGGTCCTTCAAGATTTCACCCCTGTATACAATTCAATGTAATTAATTAAGAACCAGCTCTGGGGTTATTATATATTTTGTAGATATAAGTTTATATAACCAAGAAAAAAATGTTACTGGAGTGGAACATGATCCTAAAAAATATATGAAGCAGTAAAAAATGGAAAATTCAATTAAAAAAGAAAAAAATGAAAAAACCTAAAATCAATAAATATAATAATTTCATGTCTGTTGATTGAGTATAAACTCAACTCGATTAGAGGTTGTTTATCTAGAACAATAATATTTTTATTTAAACATATCAATGATCCAGAGGGATAATATTTTATCTAACTATGAAAAATAGATGATCAATTTACACTCATGAATCATAGTATCACATAAAGAATATAGGAGAAATGGGGGTATAAAAAACAATAGATAACAAAAAGATGATATGAATTCTTAGAAGATTCGACAACATAAGAACCCAATCAAAATATAATGATCTAACTGTATATGACTCTAAATAATAACTCTAATAGAAACAAATGAAATAATTTATATAACAAGGATAATAGTGATTGTTTCATATACCAAAATTTTATTATTGTTGAAATATTTTTCAACAAAAAAAATTCCATAGAAATAATTTTATACGTGGTATAATAGGGATGTATGAAACCAGTTAGTGTTTAAAACATCAGTTATTCATTACATAATCTCTATATATGAATTCAATGATATGAAAAAATGGATATTTATTTATCATCAACTATGAAGTGTAATATTCAAATGAATATCAAAAATATTTTTCAAAAACATCTCATGGAATGGTCGGATGGGATACAAAATTAAAATTTATTTTTATTTTTCAAAGTTGGACATTGTTAACCATATTCAAAGGAGGTAAAAATTTAAAATACATCATTGAGTGTGATGTCAAATACATGGAGAAAATGAAATGCTGAGAATGTTTTGGTTTGTGATATTTCTTTGAGAGTATCTCATTATGTTTGTTTATGGATTAACAAAAATGGATACACTTCCTTCTTGATAAAAAATTGGGTGCAATCACATATATTATATATATAATAGATTATATCATTCGATTTAAATGTGAGATGTTTTTAAAATATATGCATTAGGAAAAGTTATCATATTTTTGAAAACAAAAATGATGTGACGTTTTGTGGGAAAATGATGGAATTGGTTACAATATTTTATGTATAATTATGTGAACTAAGGCATGCAGTGAATTTCAACTTGAATAATTTTATCATTAAAGGAAATCATGGTTGAGATGTGATGATAGGGACGAAAAAAAGGATAATTATCAACCTCAATGTTTTAAAAGATAATTTTTCCATTCTATCTAAGGTAAAACAATTTTATTCTTTCGTAATAATTTTAACCACTTGATCCAATAATCCGTAGAAGATATGGTAGAGAATAATGAGGAATATTTTTTACATTGATTAACAACTAATCAAACATAAATGTGTAAGGTCTATAAAAAAAAGAAATATTATTTAAAATTAATACAAGATGAAGGATAATAAGTGGATATGGATTCTAGAATTTGTGTTTGATGATGTGTGTCATCCTATATCATCATGTTTCATTGATAAAGAGAGATATTATTTGTTATAAATTGATTATTTCAAATGATTTCATCATTGATGGTTGTCACCAAAAATTACAATATTTTTTGCTCCATTAATCATTTTCGGTGAATGTCTAAACTAATGGATGGGAAAAAATTATATATTGTTTTGGATCAACAATTAAATTAATTCTAAAAACAATCTAAAGGTGCAGTATCTTGACATCAGTTTAGGAACTATGTATCAAGAATATGAATCCTTAAAAAAATTAGAAACTTAAGCTGATAACCCATCTCCTAAAAAATATGTCCAAAATGGTTATTATTGAAAAATAAATAGAAAATTTGTTTTAAAGAGTGGAATAAATGATATTAGTCTATATTTTAATAGATATTTGTTTTTAAAAGGTAAAAAATGACTCTATATGTGGTTTGGGAAGTGAGTAATCTTGTTTTGAAATACAATATATAATTTGGAAGAATTTTAATTATTATCAAAAAGTAGAAACATTGAAATTTTTTATAACATAGAGATGAAAGAGAATAGAATTAATGATTTTTTGACATCCTAACATGGGTGCCACACACTATTTATTTAATTTGACGTGTTATATGACCTAAACCATACCTCCCCATATACCAGAGACTACCAATTAGTGGTGAGAGTCTGCTATTGATCATGTAGAGACTATACCTTCATTACCATAGTAATATACCAGCAGAATAGACATAAATATTAACTAAAAATATAACCAGGACTATAATTATACCAGTATAACAAGATGACCAAATCATGGAATTAAATATCAAAACTGAACAATATATATAACATTCCAATGTGTGTTTTATGATTTATAATGCAAACCCAAATGTAATGGAACTGAAAACTCATAAGCGGGTCTCTAATGACATCAGATTCACTCATCTATACTACATCCTATATCATCCATATAACATTGGTGTTTTCCCTTATATTACCATAAATCTTGAAATATATACTGTTTCCAATCAGGAATCCCTTGTATGCTCTGATTACACCTCCTTAATAAACCACCAAGGGAATCTAATACAATATCCACTCAGACTATGTATAATTTTTTATAAAGAACAAATAATGAAAATAAAGTTGTCAACATACACTTATTCAATTACTCTTAAATTATAAAACATAAAACTAGAGTTCCGGATCACATATAAACTCTCAATAAATTCTTTGGCCCATTATAGTATCGAGTTACCCTCGAGGGATATTCTTCATGTCAATTCATATATGAATTCTTGTTTTTCCATTCATCATTTCAATTAACACATGAATTTACTTGTAATTAATAATCATTCCAATTCACATATGAATTTCACTATTACCATTAACCATTTAAATTCACATATGAATGTCATTTTCACAATTTATCTTTTCATTTCGCTTATGAATTCTATTATTACCATTTGTAATTTTATTTCACTTATAAATTTGGTTGTTTCCATTTAATATTTCAATCAACATATGAAATCAATTGTAATAATTTGTCATTTTATTTGATATATGAATTTCATTATTTCCATTAAATGTTTATATTTACACATTAATTTCATTTTTATAATTAACCATTTCAACAAAAATAATAATTTCATTTTTTCCATTCATCGTTTATATATTAATTATTTCAACCATTAATTTACCTCATAAAATCCAATAACTAATTTAATAATTAATATATTACTTCAGTCTGGTTAATAAATAAATAAATAGATCATATCAATCTTATTAATTAATCCCAAAATAATTAATAAGCTATATCAATGTGATAATTGAATAAAATATCTAGTAATTAATTTAACAATTATTTATTCGAATTCAAAACTCTCAAGATATGAATAAAAAAGTAAACCATTAATTGTTCCAAATTAAAAAATTTCATAAAACAAACAATTAAAATTAATAAATACATATTTAATTAATCAATTAAATCAATCTCATGATCCCTGTAATTAACTATATAAATAAATATCCTAATTCACAATCCCAATATATCTGATTTCAGAATTACCACATTTAATTAATTTACCAATATAATTAATTAAAACTAGAACTCAATTTATAATCATATAATAAAAATAATAAAATTATATATCCACAATGGAAATAATTACATTTTAATCTTAACAATAGATAACCTCCATCAATTCATTGATAAGATATAGCTAATCATAAATTTTCAAAATGAAATATATATGTCAGCCCACGACGAAGAACATGATCTTGATTCTATTACTATATCGTAGATTTAAATGAATCAAAATCTATAAAAATATATATATAATAAATTTTAGAATTTATGTAGAACAAAAAGTTGATAAAAATCTATATTTTATCCTAGTAGAGGAGCATAAAAGAGATATAAATATAAAATGGGAATAAATAACATACCCTTGGAGGTAAAAATCTTCAATATTCCCTTTTATTCTCCTAGAATAGAGGTCGTGTGGGATTTTACTCTATCTTGAAGCCCCCAAACTCTTTAAAGAGAGGTTAGAGATATTCTAGGGATGAATAGATGTTAAAATGTGGGCTCAAGAAAAATAAAATCATATTTTCATGCTAGTTAAAACTCCATGCACAGTGTGATGGATAGAGCTGTTTGGTTATCCAAACTGTGCCCCATAAAAATGAACCTCTACTAAGGGGGTTTACAATTTCTTCATTGTGGGTGAAAGGTTTGATAAACCATGCTCAAACCATTAAATACCTCTCTATACACGGCTACATTGATTGTTCTCCCCAGTCACAAGGTTAGGGAATTCTCTATGTGAACTATGCACTTCTGTCTTTCTTCCATTTTAATAAAATTTTCACCCAATCAAAAACACATGGTGAAACCCAAAAGAAATTTCAATAGTGAATGAAAAAAATAGTGCTCGTTAATATGCCGGATAAATCTATAGAAAATTATTGGATTTTATAATCTACCCACCTAATAGTTACACATCCATGAGATTTTATCCCAAGAAACTATTAGATAACATTTCAAAAATATTGGTCCTCTGAACTCTCATATCTTCATATATCTCCCATGTTTTTTCCTTAACAAGGCTATATTTCCACAATACATGAACTCTCGGCACTCTCATTCCCTACAAAACCATCTCACTTCAACCTAACATATGTATCATATTCCCCTCAAAGGATACATCTTTATCAAGCTCAAAATCATCCACATTGATCACATGATAAGGGTCAAGGTGATATCATTGATGTTACGTCACATGGAACACATCATGCGTACCATTGTATCTCATTGGAATATCCAATCACTATGTTATATGGCTAATTCTATAAATAAAATTAAATGGCCCCATGAACCCATGTGCCAACATGTCTGGCCTCTATAACCAATTTTTACCCAAACATGGTTAAAACCAAAATAATACATGATCACCCTTAATATAATCTTGCGGTCCTCGATGACTATCAACATATTAATTCTATATACATTGATTTGTAGCCTTACATCTCAAAATCTACTAAAACTACAATAATTATTCCTTTATGAGACTCGGTCCCAGCAACTGTGACACATCTCCTCCATCCTATATAGAGATGGTATACATAGAATACTATAATTTCCCTAGTATGGTTCCATCTTAATTGAATCTAGATAATTGTTTTTATAAGAAAAATTCACTAGAGCTATGTGATTCTCCCAATACCGAGTATATTCTAGAAAACATGCTCGCAACAAATCATCAAGCGCTATTATATCAATCACCAACATCCATGTTTTAATGGAAGGAAATACATTATAAAATAACAAGATTACCAAATGCCTTTTGAAATGCCTTCCAGAATCATAATGAAAAAAAGAGTCACAGTTGTAATAAATAGTTTCTATCACCATGTGAAGACAAAATATCTCATAAACATAGAGTTCTCCAAAATGATCCAATGAAAACTTCGGATGACTATGAATGAAATAAACTATCTTTGTCAAATTTATTATAGTCACCGACTAAACATCATTCTTATGATGATTCCATAAGGGATACACCAAAATATTCATGGTAACTACATCCGACATCAATTTTCTAATGGTCAGTGGTTGTAGTAAATTCATAGGTCTGTGATGCTCAGCGATCACATGCTGACATGCCTAGCATCATGTAATAAACCCTTCTATTTAATTTTTAATGCTCAACCACCAAAAATATATTCATAGGTAAAAAAATACATTTTGGACACACCTATACGTACAACCCATATGATGAAACACATCCTCGCATAGATTCCCTCATGAGGCATAAAACAAATACATACGATTAACCAACATGCTTGTAGTAACAACATCCCAATTAATGTAAAATATGACCTCATCCTCATATATAGTCAAGTAAAATTATGACTCCCCATATTCAATTATTTATCTCAAAGAAAAAAAATTATATACTCAAAATGCATGTCCATGATCCATATAAAAAAGTAGACTCTACTGAAATTGATATGATTCTCATCTACTCTAGACTCTCTTCAAACCATAACATGCATGTAATCCTTTAATGCCGTCATATTACACTCTCCACTGGACTCCTGAAACACCCATGTGTGAGTCTTCATACTCAACGAATTCGAAACGATGTTCCCCATTCTGGTCATATATTCTAGTAAACAAATATAATAACTATATATACTCAATGAATATCCCATGTTGGATATTCAAATATCATTTATAGAAAATATAATTTATTTTCTATTGATCATTATTCACATTAAAATTCTCATCCAATAGATAATTTTGACAACCATTCCATGCATAAACAACTACTTCTAACCCAAGTTTATCTGTATGGATATTATGTTCACGTGATCTCCAATTTTGAGACCAATAAACCACAATATTATCTCCTTGCATCAATAATTCTCCTGGACTAATCCAAGAAGAATAATAAAAACAACATATACCCCTCATTTTAGAATATGTAGGATGAAGATCAGTTAAGATATAAAGTCCTTCATCCACTACAAAAAATAAAGTCTCACATGCTTCCACCAATTTAAATGTTATCCCTTTCTTGGTCAAACCTAAGATAATCACTACCAATTGGGAAAAGTCATTTATGAATATGTGATAATATCCTGCTAACCCCAAAATGATACCGATATAAAAAATATTCTTTCGATACTCCCATGAAACCACTACCTTCACCGTATTTGGGTCAACTAACAAACCTTCCTCTAAGATAATGTGGCCCAAGAAGTGTTCCTGATCAATCTAGAACTGACACATTGATAGATTAGAATACTTTTGATTCTATCTTACTGTACAAAAAACAATTTCATGATTTTAGTCATGAACATCATCTGTCTTGAAGTACACGAAGATTTCATCCATAGTCACACCCAAATACCAATCAATGTTGGAATGTAATATTTTATTTATCATGTCCATAAACACTACTAGTTATTTTTCAAACCATGAATCCTTATAAAGAACTTGTATAGGAAATAACAAAATATAAAATAAGTCCTCAGTATATTAGAATTAGAAACACTCAACTGATGATACATGAATATTCGTTTTATCTTGGGTAAAAAATATCCTCTCTATAGACACGAAGGTCGTTGATAGGCAGAAGAGGATACCGGTTAATCACTATCATCTAGTTAAACATCTCTAAATAAACACACAATCATATTTTCCCATCATTATTAATAGAATACAAGACTATAGAAACCCAATTCTCCATTTTTGGTCGTTTAAAACACTTACCCTTTAACTCTCCCATCTGAGTCTTCTTCTCTTGAATCTCTGTTAGTGACATTATGTATGGTGGAATAAAAAATGGTGCATCCCCCAACATTAGTTCAATAATAAATTGAATATCTATATTATCTAGTAACACTACCAATGATTCAATAAATAAATATAAAAAACTATCCCATACATAAAGAAAGACTTCATTTTTTAGACTTCCATCATCAAGTAACAAACATACAACCCTGTCAGTATGCTCCCATAGTTGTTGGTGGAATAGACCAACATGACCCGCCTTGATATCCCACACTCAATAGTGAATATAAATATTACTATTATGATATTTAAGGGTCAATATCATTCGGTAACAATATATTTGGGGTCATTATTCTAATCAAATGTTCATATCCCTAAATAGGTTGAATCCTGAGATATATAGGATGTACAGATCCCATATGAAATGATCACCCTGTTCATGGATAGAATAAAACTTGCACAATAAGACCCCCTAGATCATAGTCCTAATGGTGTATCTATCTTTAATAACCCACTCACAAACTTTGTCTTCATGCTCAAACCATTAAAATGTTTTTTAAAAATATAGGATTAAAAGGAATTAGAACCAAATACTACACTAGCCAGCACATACGCTACAGGAATAATACATATCACTATCGACGGTCCAGCCTCACTATGCACATTTGTAGGATGTATTTCATGTAAATGACTTATAACTATTCCTTATGATGTAACCAAATCCCACTATGTTGTAAAAATATACTAATATGGGTTCTATTGATGATAATCACAACGTCTACTAGCTATAACACCACATCCTTGAGAACACAAGATGCATGACTAATATGGTATAGAATATCCCATTCCAGAACCATTGATCCTTCTAGCTCCTCAATCACTAGCCTTCTATCCTGGGTTTATACATATCATCTAACGATTTTACATCATGTCACAATATCATCCCTTTATTTGTTGTCTGGACAATGTCTATGATAGTCGACCCGCATTACACACATTTGACAAACAATCTAGGTACGATAATATGTGACTGACCCTTCACTATGGCCACTCACCTTGATTTTATCATGCCTACACCATCATAGAAACCCTTAATTTACATTGCAGTATTACCACTAGATTTTCTATATCTAATAAAATTTATTGCATTGGAATCCTCCATCTTGTTCCACTTAGCCTTCAAGAGCTGTTCCACCTCCATAGTAAACATATCTAATCAAAAAGGTTAACTTGTGACATGCTGTCACATTTAATTTCATATTGAAAATTCCTCATTATAGTTGTATCACCCCTATAACACTCTAGATAAATATGATGCAAGCCTATAAAGTTTCAAGATTACTCTATCATGAACATACCCCCTTTAGTCAGTATCATGATCTCAGTCTCTCCCCATTCCTCGTATTCTCTTTAGTGAAACAAATATAAGAACACCTCCAACAAGTCCTTCCATAATATACCATATGTTTTTTTGGATCATGATCATCCAACCAATTTCTCACTGATCCTCATACCATATATGTTTCCAACATTACCATCCTCTCACTAGGTGTATTCAAATGGTTTAGTAAGGTCTTTGTGGGAACATTGCAAAAAATCGCATCACTCATGTCCACCATCTCTAATAAATGTCATAGCTTAATGAAACTGAATTTCTACAAAAAAATCATATATGATCTTCACAATCCAAAATAGTTATCTTTCCATTAATATTATAAAGTGGCCAATGTTATCTCAAACATATCCCCTACTTCCTCGCTAGTCATTATCGGTACCTCGAGATCAACTTCTGGTAGATCCTCTCCATCTATATCCTCTTATATTTTTCTCAACCATCATCATCATGGAATCATATATATACAATGATAAAAAAATCATCCCACAAAATATAACATTACATTTTCACTTTTATAAAATAGGAAAAAACAACATGTCATAATGATTATTTTTTTCCAAACCCTACCACATCGTCAAAAATAATTTTCTAACTCCAAGGATCATAATCCAACATCTATGTTTTGTTTAACAATGTATAACCTCATTATCATGACCAATATTCTATTTACACCCTTATTTATCCTCGTCTTTTGTCTTTTTAAAGTTCTCAATTTCATTTTAGGTACATTTTCATTTCAATTTCACAAGAATGGAATAGTAGTTCAAGTTCAACAGCTTTCCCAAAACATGTATTCTTGTACATACCAAAAATAATTCATGCCAAAAATTAATACACTATTCCTTGTATTATGCATGAAATATCAACACACAAGAAATAATTTGCCAAAATTCAAATCATCATAGATATTTAAATAAATAATCACATCACACCATAAGTTCACAATCCAAGGTAAAATCATATTCAACTATTACTTTAAACGTTAATAAAAACACTCCAACGTTTGGTACTTGGGTTCTCCCTCAAGCATGTCTTTTCTACTCCCTTATACGATCTCGTAAAAAAGGACAAAATATTCATAATATCATGTCTAGATTTTCAAAATAGTAGGAAAAAATATAATAGGCCTCTAATACAAAATTGTATGATCCTGACCTTGTTGTTACACATAAATTCCCCAAGATGGTCGGTTATAAGATCTCAACCACACCTCCTCATACACCAGAGGCTGCCAACTAGTAGCAAGGGTCTATTATTGATCTTGTAGAAACTATAACCTATATATCAAAGTAATAAAATAATGCAAATTAATAAAAAAATAGAAAGTATTACCATAAATAGAATAATTATAGTATCACTAGATTACCAAAATAGTGAATAAAATTTCCAAATGGAATAGTAGAAATTTCATTTCAATGTACGTCTCAAGTGTCAGACTTAAAACCAAAAAGTAAACACAATGAAAACTCCTATGAGGGTCCTGGACCACTCATGGTTTTTTTATCTACACTCTATCCAAAATAATTCATAAACACATTTATTTTTATTTATCTTTTTCTTTAACTTTTAAATTTATTCGGGTACCGATTAAGAAGTCATTGTAGTTTGTCAGTACAACTTAGTTGGCCACCACTAACAATGTAGAAAACAATTTCCAATAAAATATTCTATGAAATTTTATAATGAATTAATAATTTTTTTATTCGAAAAAATTTACACTAGTTCTATTTCTCTTTATTTAACCTCAAGATACTCAGGTTCTTGTGGAAACCCAAACTCTCAATACATTGTTTGACCCATGTCATAGTACGAACTATCCCTAAAGGACATCATTTCTCTTAATTCAATTATTACCATTCATTATCTAGATTAACATATTACTTAATTTGTCACAATGCATCATTTCAATTAAATCATTAATTCCACTATTATCATTCATAATTTAAATTCCCACATGAATACCACTATTATAATTCATCATTTCAATTGAAATATGAATTCTATTATTACAATTTATAATTTATTTTGACAAATAAATTCCATTGTTTCAATTCATCATATTAGTTTACAAATGAATTCCATTATTTCTAGTCATTATTTTTATTTACATAATAATTCCATTGTTATCATTCATCATATTTCCAAATATTAATTCATTTATTACCATTATCAATTTGTATTGACATGTTAATTCCATTTTTGTATTCACTATTTAAATTCAAATATTAAATTCATTATTACCTTTCATCATTTCTCCATTGAATAATTGGATAATTATTTATCCCACCAATTAAACTGAGTAATTAAAATATTAAATAAACAGTTAAATAATATTGATTAGTTAATAAATTAATTAATGATATCATCCATATTAATTAATTTAACAATCAATTAATCATATAAATTAATTTCCAAACAACAAAATTATCTAAAAATTATTTCAAAACATAATTAATCCAAATCATCTATTTCAATTCATTAATAATTAATTCAATAAGAAATTATTCAAAATCAATTAATTTCATAATCTAATTAACAACCATTAATGAAATAATCATTTAGTTAATGGAAATCATAATTCCCAATAACCACATAATTAATTGATAAATAAATTATTCCAATTCATAATATGATTATTTTATATTTCTCAATTCCTTCAATTAATTAATTCAGAAAATTAATTAATTCAATCAATATATAATTTGATAATAATCGAATTGAAATTATAAAATATCCTACAATTAACTTAAATCAAGTAATAGGAATTTGAATAATATACTAACTACCTCATTTCGTTGAATTAATATTGCCTAATGGAAATTTTAATTTTAAAAAAAATAGGTCAAACCTACGATCAGCAACATTGCCATGATTCAATTCCTATATCCATGATTTCAAAAAATAATGATCTAAAAAACTATATATATAAAATCTATATGTAAAACGTGATCCAAAAGTTGATAAAAATAACTCTTTTATTTGAGGTTTTGAGAGGAATAGAGAAAGAGATATCTATATTTATTTATATATCTAAATGGGATGGAATCACAGAACAATGGAGGTGGAGATCTTTAATAGGCCCTTGTAGTTTCTAATAATAGGTGTTGATATGGTTCAGAATAGGTCTGGGAGCCTCCAAAATGATGAAAGAGTAGTTTGGGTCAACATAGGAATAAATTGGGGTAAAACATAGGCTAGGTAAATTTTCAAACAGGTTTTCATGCTAATTGAAATCATTTTCATGATTTTCTATGTCACAACCCCCTCCCACCAAAGATTCCCCTTCTGATCTAGAAATGGTGAAAGGGAGATAATGACCCCCTGATTCCAGCCTCCAGAAGGCCCCGGGGTGGTGACTAGCACCAAGGGTATGCGTTTTCACAAATATGGGATGCATTACCCTTTTTATTATTTAAGATAGGGAAATAAGAAAAGTCAACCTCCAAAAAGGAAAAGAACAAGTGTATAGAAATAAACCCAAACCATTCCCACGTGCATGTTTAAATAGTTTTAAAATAAGGTATAAGTACAAGGAAGCTCAAAAGTACAATACAAAAAGAAACAAGAGTACAACAACTGCAACAACTCCAACTATCCCGACTAGTAGGGTCCTGAACGGCCCTGGTAGTCCTCCTGGAAACCTAATAGTAAACGTAGGGTGAGCATACAAGTGTACTTAGTAGTGATACCTAAAGATCTCATGCACAAGTGGGGAGATATCCTAATGTATCGTGAGAAAAACAGAAGAAACCTAGCAAGGAATTCTACCCACCCAATCTCACCAGCCACACTCACCAAAAACACAATCACAACAGGTAGTAGTATATAAGAACAAGAGTATTGGGTACCCCGCACCATTTCCCACTAGTTAGCTGCTCTTCCTAACGGTGAACGTACTGAAGCTACCACACTCTTCCTACCCGCACACACCTGGGCCTCAAGAACCACATATCCCACCCACACACACCTGGGCCTCACAACCACGCATCCCGCCCACACACACCTGGGCCTCACAACCACATATCCCACCCACACACACCTGGGCCTCACAACCACGTATCCTGTCGGTACACACCTGGGCCTCACAACCATGTATCCCGCCCGCAGACACCTAGATCTCATCCAAAAAATTCAAGGGAAACATTAAAACCTTCCAAAAGAGTCTTGGTCTAAAACCGCACTAATAGAAACCTACCTAATGAGTCTTGGGTGTAAGGTCACCTCAAGCCATCACAGCCTATGTAATAAATAGCAAGAAGGAGCTATTAACTATGGGGAAAACACCATCTCCCATGAAATGGGAGTGTTTGACACTAAGTTCTCAACATGGGTGGGGTGCGATAAAACAGAAAGATACAGATATATATATATATATATATATATATATACCAGACACTCAGCCCAACCTATGGATTCTAATCGGATAACTGAGCTTGTTCCTCGGCACTACTACTATAAGCATGCATACAACAAACAACCCAAACCCCATTTATGTTTTCATGTTTCAACAGAATCAGCTTATTAGTTCCTTAACTACTGGGAAACTATCCACAACCAACCATATCAATCGTTCGTAAAGCATATCCCAGCCATCCACAAATCAAGTTTGGAAAACACAAGTAACACAACCATGTCACTCTTATTAACCAACCAAACCCATGGATTATTATATCTGTTCCATTACCAAGCCCCACCATTCATTAACTCTTCCACATTTTATTTATTATTCACAACCCATAGTTTGTTCACATTCAAGCCCATCCCTGCAGCCCCGCTGCCAACCACCGTAACCACAACCAAGCCAACCACAACCCCGCTGCTCACCCGATCCAGAACAACCCACAAAAACACCCCCATCTCATGCCACGTATCCAAGACAGCACTCACATGTTCATTATTCCATTTTTTTCAACCAGGGTGATCACACAGGGGTTCAAAATTTTTAATCATCCAACTTTACATGATTAAACAAATTCCATATTCAGAAAGTTCCATTCAGAAAAACGGTCTAGAAAGATAGGGAACTGTTTAATTGCGCAAAAAAAGTCCCCCAACGACTGTGATTTTCATTATTCATAAGCCTATTCGATTCACAACATAATATCATAAGATATAAAGATAAACATAACAACTTTTCCATCCCTATTCTTTAACCAGTTATTATCTTAGTTTAACGGTTCATCCATTTCTCATGAAAACAAGAGGATAACCACCCCTCATGATGCACAATTTAGAGATATGAATGTACGTTCCCTACCTCAATAGGTTCTGATAACAATGCTCCCCCAAATCAGTCTTTAGAAGAAGTCCATCTGTGTCTGTCGGCGTCCGTCGCTTCTGGAAAAACCCGGAAAAATATCCTCGGGTGGATGTTGGAAAGGAAAGGCCGAAGTAAAGAAAATGGATTCAAGCTCAGAAGTTCCGCCTCTTCATTACGATCTTGTGGCCACTAACAGATCGTAAATCGGAGCTCGGACGAAGAAGTTATGGAAGAAAAAGAGACTTCGAGTTTCTTGGGAGAGCTCTACTCAGAGGAATATGGAGGAGAGGGGTGAGTTAACAAGGATGAGGTGACCCCTCCTTTTATAGGTGAGAAAAACAAAAGTGCACGGTGTGTACTTTATGGTACATGGAATGCACTCGACCATTTTACACGGTCACCACGAGGATTCCAACACGGCCTTCAACATGGAACGCGGTCGTTGACTGGTCAACACACGGTTTGAAGATAACGCATACGGGGGGACAGACTACACAGTGTTTAGTATTGGCTACACAGCGTGTAATCATTTATTTCACAAGGTAGGGACACAGCTCCAACATGACACACATCTATTGACTGGTCAACACACTGTTTGATAGTAACGCATATACGGGGAGGGACTACATGGAGTGTAGTATGGGGTACACGATGTGTACTCATTTATTTCACACAGCAAGGACACGGCTTTCATCATGGGGTATACCCGGTGATGGGGTACATGGCGTGTACTCACACTACACGACGTGTAGTTTCAAAATTCTGAAAATTGTGGGAAAAGTCCATTTTACCCTCCAGAACACTTCATGACCCTCTTTTTGACAAAGGAATGGGCCGGAGAGGTCCTGTCCATTACATTAGATACCTCATAAAACATTCTCATCCCCGAGAATTCAAAATCCAACCCAGGGGAACCCAACAAGATACCTATTTGGTCCCTCTTTATAACAGGAACTCGTTCAACAATCTTAATCATATGTGTTACGAATTCCTTCTCCTACGTCGAGATATTATCCACTTTAGGCTGCACAGACTCGCCTTCACGGGTTTCATCGCATCCTCATTGGTGTGTCTCGATTAGGAGTTGGGTCTTCCCACTTTTATACATTAGGATTTTTCTACTTACACTACCCCCAACACCACACAAACTACACACTACCCGAACATGTGGTTTGGGGAAATTCCATCTCCTATGTCAAGATATTATCCGATTTAGGCGGCACTGACTCGCCTGCACAAGTTCAATCGCATGTGCATTAATGCGTCTCGATTAAGGATCATGTTTTTCCTATTTTTCCCACACATATGGACATGTTACACACTTCCAGAGAACAAGGAAACAAAAGGTCACATAACCAGCATGCCAAGAATTCCATATATCAAAGGTACAAAGTATAACATCAAAACAACGCTCAGAAGAACAAAGAAAACACACGTTAAAACAACTCCGGGTACTGAACGTGCATCTGAGCCTCTCGCTCCCAAGTGCTCTCCTCGAGGCCGCCATGATTCCACAACACACGAACCAAGGGAATGGTTCATCCACGGAGCACCTTCTCCTTACGATCCTCAATTCTGACTGGTAGTTCCTCGAAGGTCCCGTCGTCTCCCATATCTATCTCTCCCCGGTCGATAACGTGAGAGTCTTCGTGTAAGTATAATTGTAGTTGGGAGACGTGGAAGACTTCATGAACCTTCTCCAACTGAGGTTGTAGGGGTAGCTGATATGCCACCTCGCCGACTCGCCTATGCACCTCAAAAAGTCTGATGAACGTTGGTGAGAGGTTTCTCCCTTTCTCAAATCTCCACTTCTCCCATTGAGGGGAAACCTTCAATAAAATATGGTCTCACACCTTGAACTCTAAAGTCCTCATCTGAAGATCAGCAGAAGACTTCTGTCGGTCCTGAGCCACTTTCATCCTCTCACACACAAGCTGAACTTTCTCTTTGGTTCTCTTCAATACTTCTGGCCCAAGAGCACCTGTATCACCATCCTCTGCCCAAAAAATGGTTGAACGACATGGTATTCCATACAAAGCATCAAATGGAGCCATGCCAATAGTATAGTGGAAGGTTTCGTTGAAGAAAAACTCTACTAAAGGAATGTTTTGTACCCATTACCCTCCGAAATCCAGAACGCATGCTCGCAGCATGTCATCCAACGTCTGGATGGTCTGCTCTAACTTCCTGTCAGTCTGGGGGTGGAAAGCAGTGCTAAGGCGTATATGGGTGCCAAAATCATGTTGTAACCCCCTCCAGACTGATGAGGAAACCCGAGTATCCTGATCTGAGACGATAGTCTTCGCAACACCATGAAAACACACCACCCCGTCTATGTACCCCCGTGCTAAGGTACTCACAGGGCTCGACTCCTTAATTGCTAAGAAGTGATTTGATTTCGTTAAACGATCCACCACTACCCAGATAGCATCATAACCACCATGAGCACTATGTAGTCCCGTGATGAAGTCCATTGAGACGTCATCCCACTTCCACTCGAGGGGCATCTAAAGGATGAAACAAACCACTGGGAACACGGTGTTCAGCCTTCACCTACTGACACACTAGTAATTTAGCCACAAACTCCGCCACTTCCTGTTTCACCCCAGGCCACCAAATGTGTTCATTCAAGCCTCGATACATTTTTGAAACTCCTGGATGTACCTCCAAGGCAGAGCTATGGAACTCACGGATAGCTCCCTCACGCATCACCTCTGGAACAAACAGTCTTCCATGGAAAAGAATCTGATGTCAGCTGTCCTCTGACCATCCTTTTGGAGTGTTTCCCTGATCTACATGATACTGCATTACTTCCGCCTCAGAGTCCCCCCCCTGAGACACTTCCACCTACTACAACAAAGAGTAGTACACCGTCATCTGAAACAAACTGCCTCTAACACCTTCTACCCTTGTATCCAAGTGCAAGGCGGCCAACTCTCCCATCGCTTTCCAAGCATCAGTGGATTCCCAAACCACTTACTTATGTGACTTCCTGCACAGGGCATCAGCCACAACATTTCCCTTACCATCAGTGTAAGAGATCTCGAAGTCATAGTCTTGGAGGAACTCGACCCATCTCCGCTGCCGTAAGTCATGTCACACTGAGAGAAGATATAACGCAGGCTCTTATGATCTGAGAATACCACAAAGTGCTCCCCAAAAAGGTAACGTCACCTCAACATCAGTGCAAACACTACTGCTGCAAGCTTCAGGTCGTGGGTGTCATAGTTACGCTCGTGAGGGAGCCACTACCTAGACCCATAATAGATCATACCCTTCTTCTGCATCAGTACGCACCCCAAACCAAGGACATATGCATCACAAAACACCTCATACAACAACCCTTCCTCGGGAAACATGAGTACTAGAGCACTGACCAATTTCACCTTTAGGAAGTCGAAAGCTTTCTGGCACTACTCGCTCCATAGGAAGACCTGGTTCTTCCTAGTCAAAGCTTTCAATGGAGCAGCAACTCAAGAGAAGTCTAAAACAAACCTCTGATAGTAACCTGTTAACCCCAAGAAACTACGAACTTCTTCCATGCTCTTGGGTGCTGCCCAAGAAAATACTTCCACCACCTTCGACGGGTCCACTGACACTCCATGCTGAGACACTACATTCCCAAGGAAGTGTACTTCTTGTGTCAAGAACATACACTTTGACAATTTCCCATAAAGCTGGTGGTGTCGATGGACTTCCAAGACTTCCCTAAGACGCTCAACATGCTCCTCCTCTGATCTTGAGTAGATCAGGATGTCATCGATTAACACAATGACGAACAGGTCCAGAAACTCTCTAAAGACATTGTTAATAAGTCTGATGAACACATCTGGTGCATTTTTGACTCCGAACGGCATCACTACAAACACGATGTGCCCATACCTGCACCTGAAAGCCGTCTTCGAGACGTCACTGTCCATCACCCTCAGTTGATGATATCCAGATCGTAGATAAATCTTATAAAACCAACCTGCTCCCCCCAGCTGGTCGAGTAGATCATCTATCCTTTGAAGGTGGTAACAGTTCTTGACTGTTACCTGATTCAACCTTCGGGAGTCTATGCATAACCTGAGACAACCATCTATCTTCTTTACGAACAAAACAGGAGCACCCCAAAGCGACAAGCTGGGTTGAAAAAAAACCTTCTCCATGAGGTCATCAATCTGGATCCACAACTCCCACAACTCTGAAGGTGCCATTCGATAAGAGGCCATCGAAATCGGACAGGAACCTGGCTATAAGTCTATCCCGAACTCAGCGTCATGTCGGGGGGTAGAGTCACAACCTCTCAGGAAAACCTTCGAGGAACTCCCCAACAACCTCTAGGACATCCATCATCTCTATATCAGCTGGAACCACTAATAACCTGGCTAATAAGGAAAGGAGAGGCTCCACACGCTAGCTTCCCACCTGATAGCTCCTCTTGCCAACAAAAGATACATGTTGTCCGTCCACGTCAGATAACATGACTCTTCCTTGGAAGCAGTCGATAACGGAAATAACAGAAAACAACCAGTTGATTCCAAGGATGACATCGTATGGGTGCATCTGTAGCAAATGAAGATCCCCACTATATTGATGTGGTCCCAACATCATCCCACATCTCCAGCAAACACAAGATACACTGGTCTAGCCTCCAACTAGTGTAATCAGCACCAATGGTACCGAAAGTCTCTCTACGTCTAGTCCCAAAGCATGGGCTGGACCAGGTGAAATAAAGGAGTGCGAAGCTCCTGAATCTAACAATGCAGAAATGAGAGTGCTGAACAAATAAATCATACCTCGCACCACCTCTGGTTCTGCTGGAGCTTCCAACTCTACTACGTGCAACTTTCCACGCCCAGCTCCTCTTCCTCTCTGATGTCTTCCACCTCCCCGAGCACGCCCTGGTTGAGGTCCCTGAGGAGCACCCTGAGGTTGTCCCCCTCCTACAAATTCTGCCCTTGGGGGAGTATGGTTATGCTGCTGATGGAAGGGCCTTGCTGGAAACTAGTGCTGCTGAGGTGGGCTCTAATCCTACCCACCTCCACCATACTGAGCTCCGGTCGGTCACAGACTCTGAATGTGCTCGAAACCTCCACAAGAAAAACACTTCAGTCCTGGGCTCGTGAAAAAGGTACAAGGACCTGAAGATCTGAACTGGAACTGCTGGGGCCTGCTCCCCACTAGCCTGAACCTAGAAGGTCCCATCACATGAGACATGCTGCTGACTACCTTCCCCTTCGATGAACCAGGCTTGATCCCCTCACATGGTGCACCTCCCTATGAGTGAATCCTCTCTATAACATCTGCCTTCTTCTGTACTTCCATGTACATCGGAAGGGTGAAGGGGGTGACAGCATACTGGAGCGAAGGAGAAAGCGCCTCCTCCGAACGTCTCGCCTGAGACTCCTCATCCAGAAAGAGATCCGGAGAAAAGAGTAAGAGATCTTTGAACTTGATCCCCAACACCCGTACAGATATACTTCCCTACTGAAGGGAGGGAAACTCTTTCCTCTTCTCCTCCTTGATCATGGAATAACGGAATTCCTCTTAGAATTCCATCTCAAAGTCAGCCCACAGAACCTCTGCCTCTATCTATCTCTGAGGTAGAGCATCAACCACTGTCGCACCACACCTCTCAGCTGACAGACTTCTAGGGGAACCAGGTAATCCCTCGAAGCATAGATCAAGGTAAAAGAAATCCCTAGCTCCTCAAGCCACCCCTCCTTCTCCGTATCTGAAGTACTAACCTCATACTTCTTGAGGGTTTTCCGCTAGAAAGAATGGAGAGTCTTATTCCACTGGATATCTTCCTCTTATAGGTCAATCCTCAACTAATCGACCGCCTGAATCTGCTGGGCCTCAGCCATCTGAGTCACCCGAGGACGATGTCTAGGTTCCATAGTTTTACGGTGAACAAGGATTGCCTAAGCCCAAGTAGCAAGGAATTTCACAAGGTTTCATTTTATAATTTTATTCAATTTCTTTCCCAGAACACCCAAATCATGTAAAACACAATCATGATGATGCATGTACCTTCCCTAGGGTCTCTACCCTGCAATCAATGTAGTCTCACTTGGTCATTCAGTTGGCTCAGAGTCCATGCATCGGATCACAGGGGGCCCTAAATTCTCGTGTCCTAGATGGTCTTCCCAGGCCTATGTCACGCACCATGATTTACCAACATGGTTGCCCTACCATCCCATAAAATCCTCATTGTGTCTAAATCTAGACTCCATTATATCTCTCAACCATCACCTCTGATACCATTCCGTCATGACCCCCTCCCACCAAAGATGCCCCTCTTGAGCTGGAAACAGTGAAAGGTAGATAATGACCCCCGAGTCCCACCTCCAGTAGGACCCGTGGTGGTGACTAGCACCAAGGGTATGAGTTTTCACAAATATGGAAGGCATTACCATTTTTATTATTTTAGATTGGGAAACAGGACAAGTCAACCGCCAAAAAGGAAAAGAACAAGTGTATAGAAATAAACCCAAACCAATCCTACAAGCATGTTTAAATAGTTCTGAAACAAGGTAAAATTACAAGAAAGCTCAAAAGTACAATACCAAAAGAAACAAGAGTACAGTAACTGCAACAACTCCAAATGTCCCGACTAGTAGGGTGTCGCACGACCCTGGAAATCTTTCTAGAAACCTGAAAGTAAACGTAGGGTGAGCATACAAGTATCTCAGTAGGGAATCCTAAAGCTCTCGTGCAAAAGTGGAGAGACATCCTAATGTCCTGTGAGAACAAAAAAAGAAACCTAGAAAGGAATTCTACCCACCCAATCTCACCAGCCACACTCACCAAAAAAAAAATCACAACAGGTATTAGTATATATGAACAAGCGTATTGGGTACCCCACACAATTTCCCACTAGTTAACTGCACTTCCTAACGGCGAACGTCCTGACGCTACCACACTCTTCCCGCCCGCACACACTTGGGCCTCACAACAATGCATCCCGCCCGCACACACCTGGGCCTCACAACCACGTATCCCACCGGCACACACCTAGGCCTCACAAACACGTATCCCACTGGCACACACCTGGGCCTAACCACCACGTATCCCGCCCGCACACACCTGGGCCTCATCCCGATGATTCTGGGGAAACACTAAAACATTCCTTAGGAGTCCTGGGCTAAAACCACCCCCATAGAAACCTACCCGAAGAGTCTTGGGTGTAAGGTCACCTCAAGCCATCACAGCCTATGGAAGAAAAAGCAAGAAGGAGGTAGTAACTATGGGTAAAACACCCTCTCCCATGAAATGGGAGTGTTCGGCACTAAGTGCTCAACATTGGTGGGGTGTGATAAAACACAAAGATACAAATATATATATATATACCAAATACTAAACCCAACCTATGGCTTCTAATCATATAACTGAGCACGTGCCTCGACACTGCTACTACGAAGCATGCATACAACAAAAAACCCCAACCCCATTTAGGTTTTCATGTTTTAACAGAATCATCTTATTAGTTCCTTAACTACTGGGAAACTATTCACAACCAACCACATCAATCGTTCGTAACAAATATCCCCATCATCCACAAATCAAGTTAGGAAAACACAAGCAACACAACCAATTTCCTCATATTAAACATCCAACCCCATTGATTATTATTTCCATTCCATTACCAAGCCCCACCATTCATTAACTCTTCCAGATTTTATTTATTATTCACAACCCATAGTTCATTCACATTCATGCCCATCCCTTCAGCCCCTCTTCCAACCACCATAACCACAACCAAGACAACTGTAGCCCCGCTTCTCACCCAATCCACAACAACCAACAAAAACACCCCCATTAATTGCCACATATCCAAGCCAACACCCACATGTTCATTATTCCATTTTTTTCAACCGGGGTGATCACACAAGGGTTTCAGATTCTAAAACAGCCAACTTTACGTGATTAACCAAATTCCACATTCAAAAAAGTTCCATTCACAAAAATGGTCTAGAAAGATAGGGCAACATTTAATTTCACAAGAAAAGGCCCCCAACGACCGTGATTTTCAGTAGGCATAAGCTTATTTAATTCACAATATAATATCAAAGGATATAAAGATAAACATAACAACTTTCCCATCCCCGTTATTTATCCAGTTATTATCTTTTTTTAATGGTTTAGCTATTTCTCATGAAAACAAGAAGATACTCACCCCGCTTGATGCAAAATTTAGAGAGTCAAATGTAAGATCCCTACATCAACAGGTTCTGATTACAAAGCTCCCCTGGATCAATCTTTAGAAGATGTCACTCGGTGTCTGTCGCTTCTGGAGAAACCCGTAAAAACATCCTCGGGTGGATTTTGGAATGGAAATGCCGAAGGAAAGACAACAGATCCATGATCATAAGTTCTTCCACATCATTATGATCCTGTGGCCGCTGATGGATCATAAATCAGAGCTCAGATGAAGAAGTTATGGAAGAAAAAGAGCCTTTGAGTCTCTTGGGAGAGCACTGCTTAGAGGAATGGGGATGAGAGGGGTGAGTTGAAAAGGAGGATGGGACCCCTCCTTTTATAGGAGAGAAAAACAAAATTACATGAAGTGTACTTTATGGTACATGATGTGTACCTGGCCATTTCACACGGTCACCACGTGACTTCCAACACGGCCTTCAACGCGGCACGCAACAATTGACTGGTCAACACACGGTTTGAAGGTAACACATATGCAGGGAGAGACTACACGGCATTTAGTATTGGCTACATGGAGTGTACTCATTTATTTCACACGGTAAGGATGTGGCTCCAACACGGCACATGGCCGTTGACTGGTCAACACACGGTTTAAAGGTAACAAGTACGCTGGGAGGGACTATACGACGTGTAATATGGGGTACACGGCGTGTACCCATTTATTTCACACGGCAATGACACGACCTTAAACACGGGGTATACCCGACGATGGGGTACATGACGTGTACTCACACTACACGGCATGTAGTTTCAAAATTCTAAAAAGTGTTGGAAAAGTCCGTTTTACCTTCCAGAACACTTCATGACCCTCTTTTTGACAATGGAATGGGTCGGAGAGGTCAGGGCCATTACATTTTAGGAAGAGTCATGTGATTTTCCAAACCATAAACCACAATCCCTTACCTCTTATAGGGGTTTTCGTTATATCAATTTAGGGATCACATGCACAAGCTATGAAAATCCTCTTTGACCAGGGTTTCATAGTTTTTTAGTATATGGATCATGGGTAGGGAAAAACATGCGCTAATAATGTACTTTACTCCCTTTCATTTTATTCACATTTATACGCAAACACACCCCAAGGGAAATAAATAATGGAAATTACTCACTTAGAGGAAAAATATTACATATAGACGAGCATATTACATCTCCATAAAAGGATGGAGTTTTACTATTTTCAAAAAATGGATATAAAATATTATAAAAATAAAAGACATTATTTTAGTATAAATTGAGTTGGATATCATATAAAATTAACTAAATATTTTAAAAGAGAATGATGGGGGATATTTACATCTCACGGTGAGAAAAAACGATCAAAACTAATTTTGAAGAAGTAATTTACAAAGAAAATAATAAAATTATTCCTATAACTTCCTAAAATCATAGAATAAGATCTAAAATTAGTAGGTAAAAAATATAAGGTGAATATAAAATAATATTTTAAATGAGTATAATATAATATCTATTTTAAACATCACTTCTACATCTAATGTATTCATCAAATTTCATTAAATATTTAAAATATTGAAAATATTTCCTAGATTTCTATGAATATATTTTCAAAATTAAATGGAATAAAACCTGGTATATTTTTTTTTGTGGCCAACAATTAAGAACATTTTTGATGAAAAATATGTTTTTTTTTTGTAAAAAATAAATGAATATGGAAAATTGGATTGCAACAAACAATGGATTGTGTTCAATGAATACTCCCATATTAATTTTATATATGTATTTGAAAACGATTATTTTACATCATGATATATAGGGGAAAATTTATTTTATATGGATGTTAGATTTCTTATATAAATTTGTTACTTTAAAATTTTATATAAATAAGGAATAAAGATGATTTTATTAATAAAAAATATGGGAATAATGTTTCTTATCAGAATAATATATTGGATGGGATATTATATACACCAAGATCATGAAATTATAGACTTGATCAATGCTTAAAAAATATCAGTATCTTTTATGGGTGAGTTGATCATAACATCTAAATTATAATGGAGAGTAATCAACGAATTATAGTCTTCGAATATATATTAATGATATAATTTTTAGGGGTTGAAAATATAATACATAACATTGTTTTTATAATTTATGAGGCATGAGTTTTAAATGTTAATAATCATAGAGTTGATATTTTTCCTGACATACAAATTATACAAGTATGGTATGGAAAATTAAGCTCTCAATATTAATATCCTATGTGGTTATGAATACATTTGGAATAAAATATTATATTAGAGTAAACATACTGATCTCTAAACATATCATGTTTTCAGTAGAGTATGATGGACAATAGCAAAATGTAATAATGTAAGGATAGATCATTGATAACAACTTATTGTTTACTATGACAAGAGTTATCATTGAGTTTTAAAATTTACAATAATCTTGGTAGTTGAATTATCCCAATATCAATTTACTATCACTAAAAAATATAATTTTTCATATCAAAAGAAGAATAAATTTTGATTTCATATTGAGTGAAACAAAATATTATGATTTATTTGGAAATAAATATGAATATTGGGCCGATTTAAATTAAGATAGAAAGTCAACATTAGGGGTAAATTCTAGCATTAAAATTATATATATTAATCAAAAATTTAAAAATATATTTATATTAAATCCTTTCAAAACTCTAGATATCAAATCACATAAATAATCACTCAATCCCTAGATGGGTTGTTTTTGTGTATTTGAGGACCAGTTACAAATGAAACATAACTTAAACAACGTGTGAAGTTTACATCATAGTTTTAATATACTAGTATTTATTCTAAATATATTAAAATCTAATATAATCCTCATAACCTTGGGAAATAAATCATATGAGTTTGTGGATATTATATACTAAATAAGTTAAATATTTCAATTTATTTTAAAGACTAGATGAAAATATTTTGATATAACAAGGATAAAGATAGAAATATACGATAAAAAGATCATAGGTGCATAAGACCCCAATAAGGTAATAAAAGATTCATAACATCCATATCTTATATTTTAAACATTTAACAATAATATTTAATCATCAAAACATGAAAATAATTTGGAATATCATATAAAATTGACAACTATATATGCATATATAAATGAAATTGCATAATTTGTAAGCATCATAACATGATTCCCATATCATAGTTGGTCTTTTTAATAACCCATATTCCTACATTTGGATTAGTATACAACATCTGTACCAATTTAGGATCAGAAAAACAATATCACCTATTATAATTTGAAATGACCCATTTAACAATTTATTATTGGGAATATACTCATGTACCTTTTTAGGCTTGGGATATCTCCCATGTAACTCTTTAAACATGGGGCAGAACATATATAACTCAATAGTTATAGTATTAAAAATTTGTACCTTCATGATCACATGAGAATTTAAAACCTGAATAATGAATTAGTAAAAACATTTAGGACCAAAACAATCAAATATCAATAGATACTTATGCTACCAGAGAATAATAATTCAGTATATAAAATAGAACCTATATACAGAAAAATGGGTTACATAAAATCTCAGAACCGTCTCATAAAAATTGATCTAAAGGATGAAAACTATTGATGCCCAAAATATAGTAAACCTAATGGATTATTACATAAGAACATTTATAGGATGATTCATGAAGTATTATTTAAAATTAAATAAATCCTTTTAGGATAAATATGAATTTGGTAAAAAACCTATAAAATATGTTTTTGAATACATTTTTTATGTTTTCATAAAACAAAATCATTCATATCATATTAACAATTCTTTTTTGAAATTAAAATGTAATTATTATGTAAAATAATAATTTAAAAGTATTAAATACTAAATTTTTCATTAAAATATTTAAATAATATAAAATTAATTTAGAGTGGAAGATAAAGAATCAGATTTTGAATATATGGAAACAAATTTTTAATATTTTGAAATACCAATATAGAAAATCTAAATTGTAAAAATATTAATGAAACATTAATTTGAAAAACATTAATTGGATAATTGATGCTCAAATGAGTGAATATGTAATATTGTTTCTAAATATAATAGAAGAGCATTTTGTGGGTCGTTAAACATGGATATGCAATTGAAATTGTCACTAAGATGATAATTTTTATTAAATCAATATTATAATTTAATGGAATATTAATCAATTAATTGAAAGACATCATAATTAAAAATAATAATCCTTAGTGATATATATGAGTTAAATGCATATGAATTTTGAAATATAATAACTTTGTGAACATATAATAAATATGTTCAACATGAATCCTTATAACTCAATTACTGAATTTTGAGTTCCTAAAACCTATAATGGGAATCATTATTATTGTGAAAAAAATTGTAATGAGAGAGTCTATTGTAGGAATTTAAATCTCAATGTGGAAAATAAAAAATATCACATAATATAATTTAAGGTATATTATAAATTATATATATTATATAAATTTTAGAAGAAAAATTATTATTCAATGAACACTAATTTAATTAACAAAATCCCATAAAAATAGAGCATAATTTATATAAAAATATCTTAAAATTGATGGTAGTAAATTGGACATAAATATCCAAGAATAAAATATATATAATAATATAATAACTTAATTAGTTATTATATACACAACATAAATATATTTTTTAATAAAGAACAATTCTCAATGAGGGAAATTTGAGATAAAAACCATTTCCATATTCTATAACTTAAATTAATGCACTCTACATTTCTATAGAGAAAACATTTCTATGATAATCACATATATCATAACCATATTCAAAACATTACTATTTATACACATAATATATAATTAATATCTATATTTATGTTAGTCAAATATTTACTTACATTTCAATATCATATGTTTATAATTTTGTTTTATCGAAATAGTTATAGAATGGAAGTCTCAATATTTATCAAAATATCATCATTACTATATTATTAAAATTTATAGATTTAAATTTTTATAATTATTTATGAAGTTTAAAACTTCTATCATGATGTTTTTTTATTTATAATGAATAGGAAATTGACAATGAGAAGAAATAGGTGATTTTAAATGTTTTAAAAGTATATTATTAATAAATATACTAAATATTTATATAAAATTTATATAAGAAAATATTTTAAACATTTATATTATATTATATTCGTGATTAATTTACCATAATCATCAATTACAATGTTTTACATCCCACCACATGTATGTCCTTAAACTGACCCAAACATGAACATATCATGATTAATTTAAGATTATGAGGTAATTTAGATTAATTATAATTATAACTGTAACATAATGATATCATTTTATATTCCTTATTTTGATACAAAATATTTATAACGAACTTTGAGGTGAATATATGGATAGGAATAAATTATATAGTATGAATAAATTATTTTCCCATCTTATTTATCCTATTTATGATATATAATTTATAAAAAATATATATCATTGATACAATTAGTAGTTTATTAAATGTTTATTAATAGATCGAAGCTAATATCATTATAATAATATATTTTTATTTAGACCATTCGTATAACTGTCCATGAAATAGAATAATAAAACTATGAATTTATTGTTCCAGGGAGGATGTAGTCCAGACATACACATTTAATGCTATTCATTTCCAAAATATGGAATATACGGGTTATATGTTTTATCTTTTAAAAATATTTTGTAAGTTATAAATATTAATATTATACATTAAATAGAATTTTAAATATCCTTGTTATCATGTGGAAGAAAACAATCATGTTACTTCATAGAGGCTTAATTATACACAAACACATTATTCATGTTTCCACTTTCCTTAAATGGAAATGTGGAAGATGTTTAGTGATCATAACAACTTTATAATAGCATACCAATATAATAATGATAATGATTCTATCATTTTAATATTCTCAAATCAGTTAAAAACTAATACCTCAGTACTTAGAATATGTAATTTTTGAAGGTGGTTAAATCATTGAAGATAGAATTAGAATATTATAAAAACCTAATAAAATATATATTAACATTTAATAGTGGAAGAAACTTTTCTTAGGAGGAACTTTATCTCTGGACCAAGCTGATATGGAAAATTATCATTTTTGGCTATTTCATTATGTTTTCAAGGAAATATCCAAGAAAAAAATCCCTTATGTTGTTCTTTATAAAAATTAGACATACAATCATATTCAAAAAATTAGACTCAAAATGCTTTATAATTTCCACTATATTAGAATTATGGCTCCCTAATGATAGGGTTCACTGAACTCACATTATGATCAGAATGGAAGAGAAGATCATAACAATGTGATAGTTAGATGTATTCATAAATTCGATAGAAAAATAATGATTATTTATTATCTTGTGTGTATAACATATCATTTGTATGTTGTGAAACATGTGATGTAATCCTAATGAATGAAATGGGGTAAAATGTGTTCTTGAATGTATTTTTACAACCATATTCAGGCAGAGTAGGAATGAAAATTCTTGTCCATATAATTGAATGTTGAAATATATTCATTTGTATTTCAAAAGATTCAGATGTAGATCATCAATGTAATCAATGTCATGATGGATGTTTGCTTATCAGCTGATGATTTAGAATGAATAATGTTTCTAATGTTAAAGAAACATATAACACTCTATTAAATTGTGTATACCATGTTAATTATTATAGACAAACAATTCTTGAGGAGATAAGGGGCACAATGATAAAGAAAATAAGATGAGTTTTTTGAGATGACCCAAAAAGGAAGACAAAGGCATATCAATGATGTATTTGGGAATTTTCATCAAGGTGAATTATTAAATTATATTTTCTCTATTTAATTCCAAGTGGTTCAAGATCCATCATACATGTTTCCATTGCTTTTGCCGCGGTGCGCGTATCCATCTGTGGGGAGGACGCACTGATTGTTACCCCGCATTCCCGCTTTCCAATGGCGGGCGACATCCGTTGCTTGTTCAGGGGCGTCTGCTCCTTGATCGAAACCGGGATGATAGGATGTCGGTTCTTCCTTCCATGGATTCCTCCTCGGAGCTCATTACCTAGTCCGAGTCTCCCTCATAGATTTAAGACAGGTTCATGAAGCTCATTCCCGGTGCAATATCTATATGGACGCCAGTTAATTACGCCGCTTCTGTCAAGACGCTCCAAGGGGTCTTGTCGGGGAAGCAACCTTCGGTGAGGAGAATGGTCATGTTGGGGTGTCATTGGCATGTCTGTCTTCGGTCCCTCATCACAGGGCTTCTCGAGGGTGAGGATTCCCGAAGCATCCAACATCGAACGAAGGGAATGTGTATCATCTGAGGTTTTCCTCATCTTCCCATATTTAACACGGGGTATGCCGTGAGTTTAACATCTTGTGTAGACGAATCGGGTTGAAGGGCCCCTAGGGGGGAACACCGATGTTGGGGACAGCACATGGGCAGCTTCTCGGATGCCATGTAGTGGGATGGGGTGGCATGATCTCACCGGGATGTGGCGACCCGGGTAAGGATCAAGATGGATGGTGGAGTGAGACATGGGGCTTAGGTTCTGAGACGAGCCCAAGAGGGGGAATACAATTTAACGTCATGCGGGACAAGATACAGTTTAACCTCATGCGGGATGGGATACAGTTTCACATGATGCAGGACGAGAGGTTCTGGGCTTACACTCTGATGCGGACTAAGGTGTTCAGGGAACCGACATGGAGAGGTCGGGACGCCCGGGTGGTGGGCTTGAACCTCGTGGAGGTTTCCTACATACAATGAATTTGCACAGATCATAGTCCACGTAGTTCGCTGGGATGGGGCTTACACTCTAGGGTGGCCCATAAGAGGGTTTCATGGTTGATACGTGCTCTAAGCCCACGTGAGTCATGCTCGGTGTGGGAAACAAGAGGCAGCAGGGACCAGACGATCACGTCGCGAAGGGCGCGTCCATGAGAAGCGGAATGGGGCTTACAGGTTGAGCGGCCCAAAGAGGAAACAAGGGCTTATGTGTGGTTAGAGGCCCTTGGTGCCGAGTCTTACTCCAGGGTGGAGGCCCATGGTGCGACAAAGCGCAGTGGGAAAAGGACTCCACTGGCCTTGGCAGGGGGGAAGTACGGAAATGCACAGGTGAAATCATCTGCAAGAAAGGCTTGGGGCTAACGCTCTGAGGCGTCCCTTCCCCCACGGACAAAAAAAGATCCAACAAGGAGGATCTTATTCCATGTGAGGAAGAGTCCATTCCCGTGGAGACGAGTGGGCGTAAAAAATGTCCAAGCTGGGGGGACCCTGTGTGCGAAGCACGGGGTCAGACCACAGTTTAACGTCTTGTGTTAAGGGCGAGGTGCTAAGCAGTTTAACGTCCTCTAGCTTGGACGAGGTGGGTTCGCTCCACACCCCTAGGGCTCACATTCCCAACGCCCTCTACCCCTTGTTAGAGGGAAGGCATCAGAAAGGCCATAGCGAAGGGGGGGGGCGCAGGGCGAACCACCTGGGGGTCCACGTTAGCGTGGATATGCGAAGAAGCAATAGCTATTAGCGTGCCTATGCAGAGAAGCATAAGGCAAAGCAACGCAATGAGAAACACGGCCCAAGGGACCTTGAGGTTACTTCGCACGAGCCTGGAAGGCCGTACGGGAAAACAAAGCATGGCGCGCATGCCCCGTAGGGGAGATATCAGGTGTCGGTGCAGGGGGCAGCAAAGGGGCGTCAAGGTTAATGGTCCTGGGCATTGCGCGCAAAAGGGAAGCCTTGCGCGCAAAACACCGAGACGAAGCACAATTGGAGCAAGGGAATTGTGCGTGGAGAGGGAACTACGCCCAGGGTTTTGCGTGCACGACAAGGAATTGCTCGAACGAGACACGGATTGTGCGCAAAGGCTGCAACCCTGGGGAGGTGGAAAATTCACTGAAGCCGGTGTAGTTGCACGCAAAGGCGAACTCCGGAGCAAGGTTGTGTGAAATGAGGGATTACCTGGAAGTCATCTTGTGTGCGGGGGGAGCCGAATTGCGCGCATGAGAGTCGCTTCGGATTCCTCAACCCCCAAACTGTTAGGGGTCACCTTCTATTTATAGACGGCCTCCAGTGCGGAATCCAGGCGGCGTGCGAAATGATTGCATGACAGGGGCGGCAGTGCAAAATTATCAACCTCGCGGGATGCGGGCATGAAATTATTTCGTGCCGGCACCGAGACTTTTTGCTCATCCTGGGTTTCCTTTCACACGGGACATTTTTTCCATGCACTTCACCCAATTATTCATGCACCACTTCCTGGGCCTCCAGATCGGGCCTCTAATTCTGAATATGAATTCGCTTCGTTATTTCGAAACTTCCTCAGAGAGTTACGGACTTTTTTCGGCATCAACAAATGACCCCCTTGGAATTGGATTGGTGAGAGGTTGGAATGATCGGATTCCAAGGGAAACACCGAAACACCGAAATGCTGAGTCCCCTGGTCAAGTTGCGCGCAAAATTTTGATGGGGCGCGCAAACCCTACAGACGCGCACGGAATCCACTTTCCGCGCGGCGCGGAATCCACTTTCCGCGCGGCGCAGAACCCTGGCCTTTCCTATAAAAAGGGGTGCTGGGTCCCAAATTTGTACCTCCTCTTTTTTCGCGCGATAAGCTCATCGCTCTCGTGTGTGAAATCTCTTCCGCGGCTGTGCGTGAAAGCTCTCTGGCAGCGCAGAATTCTATCCGAAATTCGGTCGTGATTTCGCGCATGTTCGGGATTTTCCGCGCTTTGCGTGCCGATTACGTGCTCATATCCAGGATTTCACGCAACTCATTCAGATTTAACACAGAACTCTCCAAATCCACACACTGCATCCTGATTTCACCCATCTCCCGAAAGATTTGAGGTGGCTGCAAACTGAGTTGATGAGGGGAAGTCGTTGCCCGTAGGACAGAAATGGTGGCGAACGAGGAGGTTTATAGCGCCAACGTGATTGTCTCCAACAATCTGACCTTGTTCAATCTACTGACTCCGGCCCAAAAGACGTATCCCTTGTTGGAAAACCTCCTGCTCTAGAATATTGGAATCCTGGTGGAGGTGCCCCTACCGGTCTTCGAAGTGGACACGCCGCGGTCTTGGGTGACCCGGGAGGATGAACTTCCTCTCTACAACATCCACAACAATGGCCATCCTGTCAGGGAAACTAGAAATATGGACGTATATGTCCTGAACCCGAGGACTAGGACCATTACCAGGGACGGCCTGTGGTAAAGGATTCTCTAGCCCTCTACGCGAGCACGTTATGTCAGAGCATCACAGATTACACGAAGGGCTGGCTGAAGGACTGGGACCTGCGGTCCGGGGGAAACTTCACCAACGAATGGTCCTGGGCATTCTGGGTTCACCATACCTATGACCAGTTCGGGGAAGAACTACGGTATATCGGCCTGTTCGAGGGAGTATGGACATCGCAGTTCCATTTCCACCGCCAGCCTGAACTCGGACCGGAGCTATTCAGCCCGTGGTCTCCGGACACCAACACGTTCCACCTTCATCACGGGGATGTCGGCATCAGTCTCTGAGATTTTCACTGCATCAGAGGTATCCCACTGGAGGGTTACCAATATGATGAGTTCGTTCCTCCAAAGAACACCTGGGGATACAGCTCGCAAACTCCTATGCTGACACGACACCTGTTGGAGCTGGCCAAAGAGAGGCTGGGGGTCAAGGACTTCCTGAAGGACATTGCCTACAAGGGATGGTTCAGCCTGTTCCTTAAGAAGGATCTGGCCGTTAAGATGTCGGGACGGGGTAAACGGTGCCCAACCACAGCTCAGAGGAGCAAGGACGGGTCATACTGGAGGACCCTAGAGGCGGGGCAATACAAATCATGGGGCTACCACATCATTGAGGCTCGGGACCCGAACGTCCGGTATGTCGGGTTCCTTGCTGCCATCCTGAGCGGGTGGCTCCTGCCGGTGTGGGACGCGAGGATGGGCATCCGTCCAGCAACATTAGTAATGGCTGGCTCCATGGCCACCAACAAATTGTTCAACTTGGGCATCCCCGTACTGTCCAATCTGTATACCATTATGGGGCGCATCTCACGAGGGGGGTCACCTTGAAGAGTATGTGGTCCCTTCCAGATCTTCCATGGATGGGTGGCGGCTCATCTCGGTGGGTTTACTTTCCCAAATTTTGTCCGTCCTCTAGGAAACGGTATGCGACCGTCCTTGCTAAATTTCACAGAGGTGGCACCGATGACGCTCTATGAGGAGGGCGTGAGGATCTGCATCGGCAACCATACCAACTTCAACTTTAGCTAGTTCCCCACCCCAGTCAGCCAGCTGGTGGACAACGGTCGAGGATCTCTGGAACAACAGGAGTACTTCCAGAGCATTCGGGGTGGGGTTCTCGTGGCTCGGATCGATAGGAAGGTGATCTACGTGCCTTACGTGCCACCCCAATTCGCCAGGCAGTTCTGGTGCCTCCATCGAATGCCGAAGACGGTATTCACGGCTGTTTGGAAGGAGAAGAATCCATGCGTCCTACGCCAGATGTGGTTGATGTTTACCACTTTTGGCTCTAGAGATGTCGTTACCCTTCCTCCCACTGTGGTTGATGCTGGCCTAACAACAAAATACGCCAAACACTGGACCATTGCGTACCCTGAGGGGATATTACGCAAGTGCTTCCGGCAATTCGAGGTTACTCGCGCGGAAACTGGGCAACATGAAAGAAGGCACAGTGTCATTGGAAGGGGGAACCAAGGGCGTGTCAGGCACGGAGGCCTACGCAGGATGAGACTTTGGCAGCAGGGACATCACATGGTGCTGCCACGTCCTCGTTACCCGCAGGGGGGGGTCACATGAGGCAGCCAGGGAACTTCCTGGGAAGCAGATAAGATATCTGCTTGAACCTTCCCAAGACACAATTCTCCTGCAACTATGGTCGGCCTGGATGACCCTGCAGAAATCGATGAGCGTCGAAGCCATCTGGCAGAAGATAATACAAAACGGGATCCAACTGCCAGAGGTCGGGCTCATTCGAATTACCAACCGAGTAAACTTCCATCGGTGGCATGATTATCTAATGGCCATGGATACATACGCATGCCAAAGGGGGTGGCATGCAGAGACACCTTTCCTAGTGAATGTGATTCTCGGCCAGGAGCAAGATCCGGAAGCAAAGCCGCCAGGAGAAGGCAACAGTGACGAGGAGTCGGAGGGGGAGGAGGAAACCAGAGAGGACGAAGGAGAGGGAGAAGACGAATAAGTAGAGCCCGAAGGTGAGGGGTCACAAGGGGAAACCTACCAAGGTAGTCTCTGAGAGAGCGGTGAGATTACCGACTCTGATCACGACATAACCAAGATTCTCGAGGTTTGTCTCTATCTTCAATCATTTCCCATATTCATCCATTCTCCTTTACAACTTCTAACTCAATTCCTCATCCTAATCAGGAGCAGTAGATCATTGGAAGGGCATCCCCACGAGAGGAGGGAGGAGAGGAACTAGTGGGACATGATGGGGATCCAACACCCATCATTGAATTAACAAGCGCGGAGGGGTCTCCCCTTATGGCGGATCCTGCAGCGGCCGGAACACTGGGGACTGATGCTCTGGATTCCTGTAAGTCTCACGCTTCACTACTGGTGCTTAGTGTCAAATGATCCCGTCTAACCAGCGTATGCCTTGCGCATGGATCTCAACATTGGAGGCACGTCTGGCTGCGGAGCCTAGGTCGTCCGTGAGTGGACCAACGGTGGACATACCACCTCGTTCAGAACATGCTCCCTGCACTGAGTCGGCCCCGACAATTGATGAACAGAGGGCGGCGGACATCAGCGGTTCTGTTCTCGAGACGAGGACAGAAGCTGGTGGAGGCATCATTGCTGCTGGGGAGAGAGAAGAAGGTCTCCCGGACATCGAGGATTCTATTCCTCACGAAGGCGTCCCTGTGGCGGATCCTACTGCCGATCTGCTGGCTTCCTTACCCATATACCGACCCGCTAACCCCGAGGAGATAGATGACTCAGACTCAGAGGCAGCCGAGGAGAGCCGGATGACACAGCATAAGGGGTGGAAGTGTATCCAGTGCTTCCTCAAACAGCCCCAGTCAGATTGGATGAGGTGTATGGGATCACTTCAGACCTGGCTGCGCTTCCTGTGTGCTGGAGGGGCTGACACTCAGTATCTTCATATGACGGTCCGTGATTACATGGCAAAGAAGATATGCTAGAGCAGCCGGCGCACCGACATTTCCCAGTCCCGGGAAGGATCGGTGATCGCTCAAGCTCTACTGAGGGTGGAGCAGGAAGTTCGGCACCTCGAAGGGAAGGCGGCAGATAAGGAGGCCTTCATCGCAACATGCTCTGAGCTCATGGAGCAACTGATGTCCCAGCTGGCTGATGCACAGGAACAACTGGGGGAGGCGAGTCACCAGATGACCGTACTTCAAACTAAGTGGGTGCAGGCACAAGCTAGGGCTGGCGAGCTGCGCTCTGTGGTGGCTGATGAGGAGAGAGTCTTCAAAGAGCGAGAAGCGGCCCTGGAGGCTACCAGCCAGAGGGTAACAACGCTGGAATGATCGCTTCAGCATGCTGATCCCTAAGGGCATTGTTTTTTCCATCTCATGAACTTTCTGCTTGTACTGCTCATCGTCTCAATCCAATATATGGCCAAATCCACTCATTTGTACTCTTGGTTTAATTCACTCAACCATAGTTTCAAAACGAATAACAACTCATCCCAAGGCTCCTGTGGGTGGTGCCCAACGCGAGAAGCAGAAGATGCTCATACCATTATTTCGTTCAACTATGGGGCATTGACCAAGCCTCAGACATCTAAAATCGGGCCTGGACTTCTGAGGAGACACCGTGATGATTGATGTGTCTACATCTCAATGTGCTCTAACACACGAGCGGGGTGATTTCGGGGGCATTTAATCCATACTAACATAGGGGGATGGAGAGGAAGGGTGAATCACGCTGCCCAAATTCGGAACCCAATGGGGTGCAACCATGGAGGATAACTGTCAACCATGGCGGAAACACAGAATCTATATCATGATTTCCTAGAATGGGGTCAATAAATGATGGCTGACCGCTGACCATGTTCGCAACACGGGGCCTAACTCAAATATTGTCGGTCAGTTTTCCGGAACGTTGGCCCAGGACAATAGGCGGACCATAGTTCTGTCATCCATACTGTTAGGGTGTCCTGTCTAACATGACCAGTCCTCCGGAATGTTGGCCCAGGAATGTAGGCGGACCATAGGTCGAGCATCCATACTATTAGGGGTTCCCATCAGACGTGAAAGGAAATGAGGATCTGAATAAGGGGGGCGCAATGCATGGGAGGTGGAGTGGTGGTTTGTTCTAACAGAGTCCAACAAGCCCGATATTACGCCACCATGGCGACGGCGCATTATGAGGACATATCGACCTGATCACGGGTTGTCCCAATTTCCTGGCAGGACCTCTTTAGCGATAGAACTGCCGCTTCCCATTATTACCATGGGACATCCCGAACCTGCTCGGGGTAGATGTCCCGATTACACCACTTCCGAAGAATTCGGGCCGAGGGGCCGACAATAAGTAAGGAAGGGGTTCAGTAATTCCTGGGGCTGGACCCAAGACTAAATGTCTGGGTGGTCCTACATATCTCATTAGGATGAGAATCAAGCCACACGTAGTTCTTGAAGCACAATTTAACGTCATGTTGGACGAAATACAGTTTAACGTCATGTTGTACGAAATACAGTTTAATGTCATGTTGGACAGAATATGGATCTTTATTTTAGGTCTTAGAGCTTGGATCGTGAATGGGAAGGGGGAGAAACGGACGCATGGATAGGCGGATACAAAACCCAACGTGAATGAGGACCTAAGCCCTACTTACCATGTGCTCTCCGGGCAAATTCTCGAGTCGAGGGACTGAATACGAAGGTAGGCTGGGCCCATGGGGAAGTGCCCCTGGCGCTCCTACGTATCTCATAAGGATGAGAATCAAGCCACACATTGTTCTGGATGCCACAGTTTAGGGTCGTGTGATAGGACAAGCAACATAGTTTAAGGTCGTATGGTTTGGACCGCCACACAGTTTAAGGTCGTATTGTTTGGACCGACACACAGTTTAAGGTCGTATGGTTTGGACCAGCACATAGTTTAAGGTCATATGGGTTGAGCCACCAACACAGTTTAAGGTCGTATGGTTTGGACCTACAACACAGTTTATGGTCGTATGGTTTGGACCGACAAGACAGTTTAAGGTCGTATGGTTTGGACCAACCGAGAGAGGAGCCTCATGCCAAAGGGGCCTATGAGGGTTCCACAATCAGGGGACAGGAGATGCTAGCTCCCAGCTATGTTGGGCCTGAAACGCAATTTCTAGGCGACTCATCTTTTCCCATGGGGATGAGGGTCAAGCTGCATGAAACCTGTAAAGAAGAGACCCAAGCACATACTCTAGCGCTCAGATCGCGGGAGCCCCGAGAGACACCGTTACACAGCTCGGTCTGTCTGATGTGTGGGGGTGTACTGAGGGTTAGGATAAGGAGTGTTGATCTTCCACCTTAACACAGTGGGGCAGAACATGATATGAACCATGCCACCAACATTCAGGTCCGTGGGAAGCCGGCGTGACGACTGAGGATTACTGCTGACCATGTTCGCAACGCAGCATCCTATAATGTTAGCCATGGGGAAAAAATGAGCATCAACCCCTAACCGTGTTCGCAACGCGAGATTCGTATCAATTTGTTGTTTCAAACCCTCGGGGGCATTGGCCCATGATGGTAGGAGAGCCCTTGGGCGTTGTATCCTGGACATTCGTGGGGGTACCTCCGTGTGTGAAGGAAGACGAGGTCCCAATCTAAGGGGAACACAAAGCTTGGCATGTTGATAGAACTTTCCTATGTCAAATCTGGCACTCCATATCCTAGACCAGAGTACCCTGAGCACATCCGCAGACCAATGGAAAGGGTCAGAGGGCTTAGTCCAAGAGCGGCCAAAAGATGGTGGATACCCGGCCAAAAGAGGGGGTGTAATTCCAAACACTCTGGGAACCGGGAGATCGTGGGATCTCTTAAGAGATGGGGTTGGACCTAACATCTAGGTGTTCATGCAGTCCTACGTATCTCCTAAGAATGTGAATCAAGCCATACGTAGTTCTGGAAAGCGTCTTTAAATGCCATTGGACAGAGGAGGGCTAAATCCTGTGGACAGGGTGCACGTGGTGAAGCTATTGCAAACCCGACATTAATGGGGACATAATCTCACACCATGCCACACGATCCTGTGGTCAAGGTCCTAAAGGAGAAACAGACGCGACAGCGGACCTCAAGCTGGACCCAAAGACGAAAGGTCTGGGCGTTCCTACGTATCCCATTAGGATGGGAATCAAGCTAGACGTAGTTCTAGCAATACAGTTTAACGTCATGTTGGACGAAATATGGATATTAGTTTTAGGTCATAGAGCTCAGACCAAGAGGATCTTAGTTTTAGGTCTTATACCTCGGACCAAAAGGATCTTAGTTTTAGGTCTTAGAACTCGGACCAAGAGGAAAGGGAAGAGTCTGGTAACTCCTGGGGCTGGACCCAAAATGAAACGTCCGAGCGTTCCTACATATCCCATTATGATGGGAATCAATCCACACGTAGTTCTGGAAATATAGTTTAATGTCATGTTGGATGAAATACGGATCATGGTTTTATGTCTTAGAACTCAGACCATGAAAAGCGAAGAACCAAAAAAGGATCTTAGTTTTAGGTCTTAGAGCTCGGACCATGGAGCCCAAATTTAGGGAAGAGTGTAGTTTATGTTCGTGCAGCACCATACAGTTTAAGGTCATGCGGGACCATACAGTTTAAGGTCATGCACGACCATACTGTTTAAGGTCATGCCGGACCATACAGTTTAAGTTCATGCAGGACCATACAGTTTAAGGTCATGCAGGACCATACAGCTGAAGGTCATGCAGGACCATACAGTTTAAGGTCATGCAAGACCATACTGGCTAGGAAAAGTACTTCTTGAGGAACCTGGCATTGGTGGGAGGAGTGATATGATCACCATCCATAGTCACCAGGGAATACGCGCCATTGGGATAGACCATGTGGACAATAAAAGGCCCCTCCCACTTGGGTTCCAACTCGTGTGGTTTCCTGTTGGGAATCATTGGTGCTCTAACAGCAAACACCAAGTCGCCTTGCAGGAAAGAGTGGAGTCAAACTTTCTTATCGAAAGCTTGAGCCATCCTGCTCTGATGCCTTTCCATGTTATGTAATGTGCGAAGCCTACTTCCATCCAGCGCTTCCAATTCAGCTAGACGGATCTCGGCAACTCTATCTGGTGCTTGCTGGTCATAGACCGTCGTGCGCAATGAGGGTAGCTGGACCTCGATGGGAAGGACGGCCTCAGCTCTGTATAATAGGGAATAGAGACTCACCTGGGTGTAATTGCGAGTTGTCATCCTATAAGCCCAGAGGGCGTTGGGGAGCTTCTCCGGCCAACTTTTCTTGTTCTGACCAACCATTTTTTTCAGAATGTTAGAGAGGGTTTTGTTAAATGTCTCAATCTGTCCATTCACCTGCGCATGATAGCGGGAGGTTTGGTTAAAGAGAATTTTGTACTTGGTGTACAATCTTTTCATCTCGGACGCTCGGAAATGGTTCCGTTATCTGTGAGGATAGTGTGAGGTATTCCAAACCGGTGTATGATATTGGAGCTCATGAAGTCGGGGATAGAACCAGCATTGACTTCCCTGAGCGGGGCTGCCTCTGCCCACTTTGAGAAGAAATTTGTAGCGGTCAAGATGAACCGGCACTGGCAGGCCTTCGCCGGCGGGTAAGGCCCTATGACATCCAACCCCCAGACTACAAAGGGACAATAATACATAGTAGTATGGAGAGGATCTGGTGGCTGATGCACAAAGTTAGCATGAACGTGGCATGCATGACACCTCATGGCGTACTCGATGCAGTCGTGGATCATGGAGGGCTAGAAGTATCCAAGCCTCCGAATCTGGTGGGACAACTTCGACCCGGCCAGGTGGGCACCACAAGAACCAGCGTGCACTTCCTGCATGACCTGTGGGATCTCAACTCCTTGAAGACAACGGAGGAGAACACCGTCAAACCCACGCCTGTAAAGGAGCTGCTCATGGCTGAGACCGCATTGAAGGGTGAACTATAGCGCGCGGCGCCGGATTCGTTCTCGCTCTGCTCAGTCCATCGGAAGATTCCGTGCCGGAGATATTCAACCAAGGGTGTCCTCCAGTCAGGAACTGTCTCGATCACCACGCCTGAAGCCCCGGGGGATCTTAACGCAGGGGCACCAGTGGTGAGATGGTTCAATCGCGGGCCACGATCGCCCTCTAGGATAACAGGAGCAATGACTCTCCGGTGCGCCATGTGGATTATTAGGTCATCTTGTTCGAGCTCCGTGAGTGATGCAGCCAGGCAGGCCAAAGCATCTGCTAGATTGTTCTGCGACTGGGGAACGTGAACGACATTTGGTCGGGAGGGGAACAGAGCCATTAGATGGAGGGTGCACTCCAGCAATGGCATGAGTTCTGGATTCCTGACATCATAGTCACCGTTAACCTGCTTGATGACTATCTCAGAGTCCCCTTTTACATACAGGTGGGGTACGTTAACCTCCATATCCAACTCGAGGACAGTGATGAGGGCATTATATTCTGCCTCATTGTTGGTGCAGCTTTCTGACAACAAGAAAGAATATGGCAGAAAGGCTTGTTCCGGGGTGATGAAGACGATACCGAGGCCCACTCTATTAAGCCTAAGATTGTTGATCCTTCTACGGGTAGGGCTTCGGGTGGCGCCGTCAAAGTGCATCTGCCATCATGGGGTGGCGTGATCGACGGAGAGGATTGCGTTATCAGGAAAGCCCAAATCCAGTGGCTAGTCTGCAGAGGTTGGGTGGGTAGCGAAGAAGTCTACCAATGCATGTCCTTTGACGGACTTCTGAGGTACGAACCTAATGTCGAACTTCTAGAGGATCACCACCCAGCGTGCCAATTGTCCGGTCATCATAGGCCGACTCATGATGTATTTCAACGGGTCTACCCGAGAGACCAGCTATACCTCATGGTGCTGCAAGTAGTTCCACAATTTCTGTACGGCGAATACGAGGACCAGGCAGCTCTTCTCGATGGGAGAATATCTAATTTCCGCGTCGAGGATCATGCAGCTGAGGTAGTAGAGGCTATTCTCTATTCCCTCGTTGTTCTTCTGGGTGAGAAGGGTGCCGAGGGATCTCTCCAGGGCGTTCATGTAAAGGACTAGCGGCTTTCCAGGAATGGGTGGCATCAGGACCGGAGGTTGAAGCAGATACTTCTTGATTTCCTCAAAAGTGGTATGACACTCTTCATCCCACCCATAGTCGGCACCTTTCTTCATGAGCCGGTAGAAGGTCTTACACTTGCCAGCCAGATTCTCCATCAATCGGCGTATATAGGCTAAGTGGACTTTGAGGCCTCGAAGCTCCCGAATATTACTCGGGGGAGGCTTCTGACTGATGTCCTCGATCTTCTTGGGGTTGATCTCGATACCTCTATACCTAACAATGAAGCCAAGAAACTTTCCAGAGGTGACCATAAAGGCACACTTCAACGGGTTCATCTTCAAGTGGCGAGAACGGAGGAAACCTACCACTTTCTCATGGTCCTTGAGATGGTCCCAGTGCTGACGAGATTTAACCACCAGGTCATTTACGTAGCACTCCACCAGTGTCCCGAGGATCGGCTTGAATATGCGGTGCATCGCCCGTTGATAGGTGGCACCCGCATTCTTCAGGACGAAGGGCATAACCCGGTAGCATTATGTGCCCTGGGGGGCCGTGAGGCAGTGAACTCTTCATCCTCGTGGGCCATCATGATCTGGTTGTACCCGGAGTAACCATCCATGAAAGAGAGGGCTTGGAACCCATCCATTGCATCGATCAACAGCTCTGTCACGGGAAGGGGAATGTCATCCTTCAGACAGTGGTGATTAAGATCACAGATGTCGATGTAGACCCTGATCTGCCCGTTCCTCTTCCTGATGGGCACACTGTTGGCTAGCCACCTGAGGTACTAGACTTCCTTGATGAAGTTGGCCTTAATGAGCTCATCAACTTTGGCCTCAACCAGGGCACCATGAAAGGGGTGCATTTTCCTGGGAGGATGTTTAAGCCCGCGATGGTTTCCTGGGAGGCCAAGGCGGTGGACGGCTACCTGGGGATCTAGTCCTGGCATATCATCATAACTCTAGCCAACCACATCATGGTTCTGTCTCAAGAAGTCTATGTACTGTTGTCGTTCCTCAAGAGGCATAGCGGCGTTGACCAAGGTGGGTCTCGGGTCCGCCTCACTACCGAGGTTCACATGTACTAGCTCATCGACTGTGGTGGAGACTCCCTCCTCAATGGCAGGAGGAGAATCCTCCATGTCTTCTTCTCTGCTTGAGGAAGGATCGTCCACGGGGGGAGCCGTTTCGGGGCTGCTCGACCCTGATGGGGAGCTGGCACCCGCTTGGGCGGCAGAGGTCGTCACAACAGGAGACTCATGCACTGTGGAGATCATGGCGATGAAGGTGGTTGATCCAATCCCATCCAGTCTTTGGCCCAAGGGGCCACGCTTTACGACATCAAAGCTGTGGTGGTGTGTTGGCTTGAGTCGGTAGATTCCGGCTTGGTGAAACAGACATGTATGACGTACTGCCGTTGCCATGAGCCCAACGTCCCAATATCGTACAGGGGTAGGAGGCTCGGGGATCACTTGAGCCTGGTTGTTATAAGAGTATGAGGTGATTTACCACCATCGCTTAGACCCAGAAATATGGCTTCCTCTGGTACCCGAGACAACAAAGCACTCTCCCATATCGGGAGTCGTGGCCTCCAACCGATGGATTGGGAAGACATATACATCATCCAAACCTACCCATGGATCACTCACGACAGCGACAGGCTCAACCTCACCTGCCAGGATTTGCTTTTCCTTGCTCTTGTAAAAGTTAGCGTCCAGGTAACGAGCTTCAAAAGAGAAAAACAGAGACGCATCTCCTTGGAGCACACCCACTCGACCCTTAAGGGAGTATTTGAGGCACTGATGGTATGATGAGGGAACCACTGCGTGAAGATGGAGCCACGACCTGCCCATCAATGCGTTGTAGGCAGTGTCCTGAGAGACAACCATGAATTCAGTATTGGCAATTAAGCCACCGAACTGGGTCTTCAGACGAATCTTGCCGAGTGGAGTTTGCTCGGTCCTGTCATACCCCTAGATTCTGAGGTCGGAGGGAGTTAAATCATCCTTGGACAACCCCAGTTTTCGTAGTGTCCATGTTGGGATCAAGTTAATCCCAGAACCCGTGTCGAAAAGAAAGCGACGGACTTCCACGCCATTGAACTGGCCAGTGATGTACAATGGGCGTATGTGCCCCTGTATGGGAAGGTCTTCATCTTCACCGGAAAAAGAGATAACCGCCTGACATTCGGGGCTCTCAATCACCTCATTGTGGAAGGATTCTGTGGCCTCTACCTCCATCTCAAACTGAATGGGGCTCCTTAGAGCCTCGGCGAGCACCTCATTCATTTCTAACAATGGGTGAAGGGCCTCAAAGATGGAAAGCCTTGTCGGAATGCCGGCCAGATGCTTCAGGACATCATAATTTCATGCCAAATGCGAGCTTCTGCTTACCAGAGGTCGCTCTGCGATTGGGGGCATGACGGGCCCTGCTGGCGGGACCGGTGACTGGCTGGTACAAGGCACGTCCCGATGTTCACTAGATGAAGCCTGAGAGGTGTATGTCATGATAGGACCGGAAGGCTGTAGTCGGCCAGTGGCAGGACTGGGCTGGTTGCGATGCGGGAAAGGGGGTTCTGCCCGATCCAGCAACACAAACAGTGGTGGAAGCGAACCTGTTGTCACCGGGTGAGGGAGCCGCAAGTACTGCTCTCTGCACCAGGCCTGCTGCCTGGTCTCGGTAGAGTGCACGGCCTGACTGGAGGTGATGACTGTCGTTCCCCAGCGATTCACGTATCCACGGCTCCGTCGATGTTGGCGACGGCTGGGGGAAATGGGGAGGTCCACCTGGAGATCCTCATCATTGAGAGACAAAAAGGGATTTACCAACTCTACGGTGTTAACTGAAGCATACCCCGAGCTTTCGGGGAGGTCCACCTGGCGCTCCTCATCGTCGGGAGCCAAAAAGGGATTTTCCAACTCTACAGTGTTAACCGAAGTGTACCCCAGGCTTTCGAGGAGGTCCACCAGACCCTCTTCATCGTTGGGAGCCAAAAATGGATTTACCAAATCTACGGTGTTAACCGAAGAATACCACGGGCTTTCGGGGAGGTCCACCTGGTGCTCCTCATCTTCGGGAGACAAAAAGGGATTTACCAACTCTACAGCGTTAACTGAATCGTACCCCGGGCTTTAAGGGAGGTACACCTGGCGCTCCTCATCGTCGGGAGCCAAAAAGGGATTTACCAAGTCTACGGTATTAACCGAAGCGTACCCCAGGCTCTCGGGGAGGTCCACCTAGTGCTCCTCATTTTCGGGAGCCAAAATGGGATTTACCGACTCTACGGTGTTAACCGAAGCGTACCCCGGGCATTTGGGGAGGTCCACCAGGCGCTCCACATCGTCGGGAGCCAAAAACGGATTTACCAACTCTACGGTGTTAACCGAAGCATACCCCAGGTTTTCGGGGAGGTCCACCTGGCGCTCCTCATCGTTGAGAGCCAAAAAGGGATTTACCAACTCTACGGTGATAACTGAAGCATACCCTGGGCTTTCGGGGAGGTCCACCTGGCGCTCCTCATTGTCGGGAGCCAAAAAGGGAATTACCAACTCTACGGTGTTAACCGAATTGTACCCCAGGCTTTCGGGGAGGTCCATCTGGAACTCCTCATCGTCGGGAGCCAAAAAGGGATTTACCAACTATACGGTGTTAACCGAAGTGTACCCCAGGCTCTCACGCGAGGAGTCATCCAATACCGGACGGGGTCTCGGAGGGATCCCCATCTCGGGGGGCATGAAATCGCCAAGCGTCTGAGAAGATGACGACAATGGTGGGTTGCATTCCTTCTTCTTGCGTTGTTGCCTGCTCCTCTAGGAAGAAGTAGGCTGGGACGACGAAGCCAAAGCGGCACTCGCAGACTCCAAGGGCTCTGGCTGACTCAGGCAGGCATGGATGATGCCATGGGCATGGGCGACCGTCCTACGGGCCATCCAGTCACTATGCTTTTGAGACCCACGGTAGGAATCCTATTCCCACCCATCCCCGTCGTCACTACTGCCATCTGATCCCACGAAGACACCTGCCACCTGTGCCGGGTTTGGGCCCAACCTGACTATATTGTTGTCAATCTAGTCTTGGAGCTAGTCCTTGAACACATAGCATTGCTGGATGGCGTTTCCCAGGATTCGGTGATAAGGGTAGTAGTTAGGGTGATCAGTGAGACACGCTTCTTCTGGCTTCCGACACTCAGGCAGTCGCATGATCCTCTATTCCAAGGCGCTAGAGAAATAGTCGGGGATCTGTGCCTCGCCAAACAAGTAAGTCTGATTCCTTCTATCTGGAAAGGGGACTCTTGGGGGTCAACCATGGCCAGGGGCCGGAGGAGCAGGCCGAGGAGGCGGATCTGGATTACCTCGCCTAGGTGGTGGCGGTGCGTTACGCAGATGCGTCTGCCGATTTTGAGGCGGTCGCTGCTGGGCCGGAGGCTGTGGGGGTGGACCCCTCTGAGCCTGCTGAGCTGGCCTCACTGGAAGAAACTCTAGCTATCTGGGGGCCTCTATCTGGGCCAAAGCAGCGGGCTCGGCTCTGGCGGCTCTCCTTGTAGAGATTACAGGAGGCAGCGGGCGTGCCTTACTGGCCTGTTGCAGGGCTTTTTCGAGGCGATGAGCCTTGTCCGAGAAGTCCCAGAACCCTCCCGGGTAATTCTATGTGATCATAGAAGGTTCCAACTCTACCATGACGTTCCCTACACACATCATCAGTAATTTCTCCTGAGTCTGTGGCATGTCAAAGGAGTACGTGAGCCCCTTCCACCGGGCGACGAAGTCCGCGACTCACTCGTCGGGCCTTTGCTTACACCTGAAGAGGTCTGCAATGTTCATCTTCCGGATTGTCGAACTTAACTGGTAGAGTAATTTTTGGCGAAGGTCCTCCCAGCTAGTCACTGATCCAACAGGGAGCTAGTTGTACCAGACGAATGCTGGTCCTTCTAGTGTCAGAACGAACCACCGGAGCTTGGCATCCTCCTGCTGCCCTGGCATCCCTAACATAGGCCCGCACCTCGAGTTGAAGTCGTCCAAGTGTTGTGGTGGGTCTCCGGTCCCATTAAAGGGGGACAACATGGGGTTCCAAAATCCTGGCAGAGCCGGAATGTCATCCACCCATGCTGGGTATGGCTTTCCATCTGATGGGATTGCTACCTGCCTAGTTTCCAGGGCCTCCAAGCGGGCAATGTGTACTTCCATCAGATCATCCGGATGCGGATTCCTGTCCTGACGGGGATCTCTAACCACAAGAATGTTGCCAGACTCTTCGATATGGTAGTTGCGCTCAGCGGCTCACGGGGCAGCTGGTGGAGCGACTCTCGGAGCAGCGGGAGGAAACCGAACAGGGTCCCCCAGGTTGTCTCGCCGCTCGGGAGGGTTCGGCGAAACATATCATACCCTCTTTCCATGGGTTTCTTTGTCTCACCTGTCAGCGAACACAACACGGTCACAGTTGCCCGGGGGGATCTCAGTAAGGGTTAGATGCTCCTTCCCCTGCTGTCCTGGTCTAGGGTCACCATAGTCAGGCCACCGCTCTCTAATGCGTTCGGCCAAGAGCTCATCAACCATCCTCTTTTGCTCAGCTAGCTGTTGGAGCAGTGTGTCCTTCTCGGGATCTTCTTCTACCTTCTTCACTGAGGCAGATGGGTCGACGAGTTTGACAGACCCAACTGGCTCTTTACCCTTGCCGATGTTTCGGCCCAGTGTAAGTGCCTCTTTGGGTACAGGAAGACCTAGGAGGCTCCTCTGTTGGCGAGTAATCCTCCCAGATGGGTCTAGTAGCGGCCTATCCTCGGGGGGTGAGTCCCCGTAGAGGGGATCCATAATGTTTCCATCATCTAAAAGGTCATCCATGTTGACCGAGACTGCCCTTGGCGATGTTCCCTCAGGGCCGCCCAGTGGATCGGGCTGTCGGTGGATCGTACAGAAGAGGAGAGCAGCATACTGCCCCCATCCACGGACATGCGCGTGGGGTGTGGCTTCCTCAATAACTCTGTGGAGTACTTCAAAACTCTGGATGCATTGTTGCTGGAGGGCCTCGTGGTGGTCCAGCGACTTGGGGTGCCGGACTGCGGGGAGTGCTACTAGGTCGACCCGACGACACTGCTCACCGATCTCCTTGAGATGTGATTGGATCCTGGGATAAGGCGCTTGCTGATGGCGGAGGCGGGAGTGAGTCACCGGAAGAATCTGGCAGAAGCATTCAAACTCTCCCGGGGTGAGTGACTCTGGCACATCAAAATCCGATTCTGCGACCGGCCAAAACTTCTTAGGGAAGTTGCCCGCTGCAAGGATGGTCCAGAAACTCCTTGGCTCTGGTTCGGGGTCCAGAACCTGCTGCCCCTGCTCCTCCACCGAGGAAAGTCGGGGAATTGGAAATGGCGCCGAGGCAGGACACCGGGGCGGTGGGCTAGCCTGCGGGGAATACGGCGAACATGCCGATTGGCCGTTGATCCCTAGGTCATCCTCTAGGGGTTGCAGTGCCCTAGTTGCCACGTCGAGATAGGATGGGCCGACTAATGGGCCTCCTGTCATAGCGTCGGTGCTCGCCAAGGGTGTATCGCCTTGCGATTCTTCCGTCGGTCCCCAGAAAAGTTCCTCACCCTCCCTAATAGGGGCGGGAGGTGCTTCCGAGGAGGATAGTGGAAACTGCGGTCTTGATCCTCGGCGGTATGCCAAGTCCTCATCCTCCTCGATATACCTTAGAAGGCAGGATGGAACCATACAGATCTCTCATTCGGGGAGTACGAGACGGACGCGCCGCGTCCCCATCCCTTCCCTCAACTCGAAGGGTTGGGGGGGAGGTTCCATCATTGAGTCGTACTCTACCTCAGAATCTGAGAAACAAACTGGTCTAATTTCCGTCCGGACTCCCCTGATATTCCTCCTACGATGACGATGCCCAGACTTCCTGCCCCTGGGTACCTCCTCAGGGTAAGGATGATTTCCTTCATGGGGTCCCCCGACCACAGTAGAGCTGGGGCAGAGGGGACTGAAGGCCGGGGTGCGAGAAGCACCGAGACAGATGTCGAAAGGGACATGGGGAGGACCTCAATGTGAGTGAGCGACTGGATACACAGCGGCTCCATGCTCGCGGCCAGCAGTAGGGGGGTGACCTCATACCCCATGTAGTGGGCACTGGAAGGAATCATACCCGGAGCATAGCCATCACGAAGAATCTTTTGGCTTCCCAGATCGGTGGCACGGAATGAGCCTTCATGGTGAGCTGCACTACCGTGGATTGGTCCGCAGTGGCCCTTTCCAGTGTCCACGACCGGGAGATTCGACCCAACTTGCCTGTAGGGCCGTCGGGGTTTCAATCCCAGTCCGGCGCATGGCTGCCCCTGCTCACCGTGTGTGGGGATCTGGTAACAGGAGTCCGCAGTGGCTCGGGCCATAGTGGTTGCTGATGATGGTGCCCCAGGACGGGCATTCTCTCCCGCTCTCTCCCGACACTGGTGTAGAGTCAAATGGGCCGGAACCGGTGGTGCGGGCATGAAGATTGCCTGCTCCTCGGATCGGGGAGTCGGGTTGCGGCGTCGACGCAGGATGGCTGCGGTTCTTTCCATTAACCCCTGTGACGGATCACCGATCGGGTGGACCTGGACATCCCCCACCTCATTGGCGTAGGGGAGGGATGTGTCAAGGCGCTCCAGGGATAGGCTCTTGAAGCGGTTGAACTTCGGCGTGAGGCGCAACCGCCTCTAGATCCAAATGGGCCATGCCCCTGGTGGGGATGACCCCTTCCTCGTCATACCTACGAACCAGTTCATTGATCACCCTCCGCTAGATTATTTCTGACAGGGAGATGGGGCGCAAGCGCCCGGCTGCTACGGTGGTCGAAGCCAGAGCGGCCATGGAATAGGTGGGACCGTGCGGGGTAGCCGTGTCGGTACTGCCCCTGCCCATGCGCCGGTGGGCAGGTGGCGACCGAGCTCCGATTGCTGTGATCTGATTAGTAGAAGCAGGGAGATGACCCATTAGTATCAACAGGAAAGGAGATCAACAACCAAGGCCCAGCATCATTCCATCTTCCATAGTCGGCGAGAGGGATCTAGACTGACGCCGTCGCATAACGGATTAGTCAACATCCTGACGGCCTCTACCCCTGGCGGGTTCACGTCCCGGTGAGGGTTACTCGTACCTGGTGACATGCTATTCTTCTGACACCCTGACGGCTAACATTCCCCCTATTGAGGAGAAGAGCTTCACGTAGGGTTCACCATTGTTTGTTTCCGATGCTTTCACTGGGGCGCGCGCATCCGTCTGTTGGGAGGACGTGCTGCTTGTTACCCCGCATTCCCGCTTTCCAAAGGCGGGCGACATCCATTCCTTGTTCAGGGACATCTGCTCCCTGATCGAAACTAGGATGATGGGATGTCGGTTCTTCCTTTCGTGGATTCCTCCTCGGAGCTCATTACCTAGTCCGGGTCTCCCTCGTAGATTTAAGACGGGTTCGTTAAGCTCATTCCCGATTCCATATCTACATGGATGCCAGTTAATTACACTACTTCCGTCAAGACGCTCCAAGGGGTCTTGTCGGGGAAGCAACCTTCGGTGAGGAGAATGGTCACGTTGGGGGGTCGTTGGCATGTCTGTCTTCGGTCCCTCATCACAGGGCTTCTCGAGGGCGCGGAAGCCTGAGGCATCCCACATCGAACGCGGGGAATGTGTACCATCTGAGGTTTTCCTCAGCTTCCCATGTTCAACACGGGGTATGCCGAGAGTTTAACGTCTTGCATAGACGGATCGGGTTCAAGGTCCCCTTGAGGGGAACACCAATGTTGGGGCCAGCACGTGGGCGGCATCCCGGATGCCATGGAGTGGGATGGGTTGGCATGATCTCACCGAGATGTGTTGGCTCCGGTAAGGATCAGGATGGATGGTGGAGTGATACATGGGGATTACGTTCTGAGATAGCCCAAGAGGGGGAATATAGTTTAACGTCATGCGGGACAAGATACAGTTTAACTTCATGCGGGACAGGATACAGTTTCACGTCATGCGGGATGAGAGGGTCAGGGCTTATGCTATGAGGTGGCCCAAGGTGGTCAGGGAACCGACATGGAGAGGTCGGGACGACCGGGCAGTGGGCTTGAACCTCTTGGAGGCATCCTACGTACTGTGCATTAGCACAGATCAAAGTCCACGTAGTTCGCTAGGATGGGGCTTATGCTCTGGGGCGGCCCATAAGAGGGTGTCATGGTCGATGTGCTCTATTAGCCCACGTGAGTCATGCTCGGTGTGGGAAACAAGAGGCAGGAGGGACCAGACGATCACGTCGCGAAGGGTGCGTCTGTGAGAAGCGGAATGGGGCTTAAGCATTGAGCGGCCCAAAGAGGAAACAGGGTCTTACGCGTGGTTAGCGGCCCTTAGTGCCAGGTCTTACTCCATGGTGGAGGCCCATGGTGAGAAAAAACGTAGTGGGAAAAGGACTCCACTGGACTTGGTAGGGGGGAAGTACGGAGATGCATAGGTGCAATCATCCGCAAGAAAGGCTAGGGGCTTATGCTCTAAGGCGACCCTTCCCCCACAGACAAACGCCGCTTCGACAAGGAGGATCTCATTACATGTGAGGAAGATTCCATTCCTGTGGAGATGAGTGGGCGTAAAAAATGTCCAAGCTAGGGGGACCCTGCGTGCGAAGCACAGGGTCAGACCACAGTTTAACGTCTTGTGTTAAGGACGAGGTGCTTAGTAGTTTAAAGTCTTGTAGCTTGGACGAGGTGGGTTCGCTCCACACCCCTAGGGATTACATGCCCAACGCCCTCTACCCCTTGTGGGAGAGAAGGCATTGGCAAGGCCATAGCGAAGGGGGGCCGCAGGGCGAACCACTGGGGGGTCCACGTTAGCGTGGCTGTGCGAAAAAGCAATAGCTGTTAGCATACCTATGTGGAGAAGCATAAGGTAAAGAAACGCAATGGGAATCATGGCCCAAAGCCCCTTGAGGTTACTTCGCACGAGCCTGGAAGGCCATATGGGAAAACAACACTTGGCACGCATGCCCGGCAGGGGAGATATCAGGTACCGGTGCAAGGGGGCAGCCAAGGGGCGTCAAAGTGAAGGGTCCTGGGCTTTGCGCGCAAAAGGGATGTTTTGCGTGCAAAAAATCGGTATGGCGTGCAATTGGAGAAAGGGAATTGCACACGGAGAGGGAACTATGCACAAGGTTTTGCACACACGGCAAGGTATTGCGCGCACGAGACACAGATTGCGCGCAATGGTTCGAACCCTAGGGAGGGGGCAAATTCACTGAATCCGGTGGAGTTGCACACAAAGGAGAACTCTGGGGCAAGGTTTCGCGAAATGAGGGATTACCTGGAAGTCATCTTGCTTGCGGGGGGAGCCGAATTGCGCGCATGAGAGTCACTTTGGATTCCTCAACCCCCTAACTGTTGGGGGTCACCTTCTATTTATAGGCGACCTCTGGTGCGGAATCCAGGCGGCGCACGAAATGATTGCACGACAGGGGCGGCAGTGCGAAATTATCAACCGCGCGGGACGTGGTCACGAAATTATTTCACACCGGCGCCATGACTTTTTGTACATCCTGGGTTGCCTTTCGCGTGGGACAATTTTTCCACGCACTTCACCCAATTTTTCGTACACCACTTCCTGGGCCTCCGGATCGGGCCTCTGATTCCGAATATGACTTCGATTCCTCATTACGAAACTTCCTCCGAGAGTTATGGAATTTTTTCGGCATCAACAATATTGATGTTTATTATGTTCATAAAAATTATTCTCATACTGATATATAGATGTAACATTAGACAGAAAAATTAATCAGATTACACAATATAGTTCGGAGGAAAAGAAGAAATAATATTCCTATTTGGAGTGTTATTATGTGTTCTAGAAGGGGGACATGAAGCTTCCAAGAATTGGTTGATGGATATACAAATTATTTTCAATGGGGAGTTTGATGTTCTATTAATATTCCATATTTTTTCATCAATTGGAATATTGAATCATAATGAATAAATCATAGTTGGAAAATTGGATTAGAAATCAGAATCGGACTGATGTTTGTTAAAGAATTAGTATGGTAGATAATGTTATTTGATGATTTGAGAGGATTTGAAAATATTTTAAAAGAATTGGTGAAGTAAAAAATGCATGTTCATTTCAAATGGAAATATATATTGGGTAATTTTGGTTGTGTGGGAAACATTTTAGGAATTCTGCACTAACCACTTTTGGGGTGACTATAAATAGAAGAGTAATTTTTACACCCCAAAGACAAGTAATATAGATATAGAAGACAAAATTTTATAGGGAGAATATGTTTCTGTATTATGTTATTTTTGAAGAAGTTTTATGAACCATCAAAAACTATGATGAATATAAAATATTGTTTTTTACTATAAATCTTATTAAGCAAGATCATTATACTAGAAATATCATATTTGGATTTCTAGAATGAAGAAGAATTGGCATATAATTTTTTTCCTTAGTATTTTTAAAGAACTATATATTTTATATGTTGGTCTATTGGATTGGAAAAATCAGACTTAGATGTTATAATGAGAATATAATATTATTAAAATGATATTATTACTAGTATTTGGTTATCAAAGTGATGATTTTTTTGAATGATTATATTTGGTAAGGATGATCAAGAATCTCCACGACATGATTATTAAAAAATCCTTATAAAATAAAATCATGATACATGATGCATATGAACTGTTGCATAAATCATAATAACATACTATTGTAAGGTTATATATAACATATTATATTCCACAAAAAATTATTTTTTCTAGTATATTGTGTAGTATTAGATTATTTCTGAACAATACTAAGGACGTAGAAACTATTATTGACTATTGAACCCAATAATGTATTTTTATTCTATGAATTTCTATCTCAATTATTTTCTTATGGGAAAAAAATTTTCAATAGTAGGTGAGGGTGTTTTTATATCTATGTAAACATAATAGAAAAATATGACACTGATTTAAACCCTCCCCATCGTTGTGATACATCTATTTTGATTTGGAAACATTAATTGGTACTACAGTTGAATGTTACTCTCTCTTTTTTCATTGATGATGTTTTGAAAATAAGATGATTGAAAATTTAAATTATGTCAAATGTAATGGTATCCTAGTTTCCTATGGTAAAAACTATGATGTTTGTAATGGTATAATTTTGTCTTATGTTATTAACATAATGTATGATGTTCATGAATCTGCAAAAATCTATTTACATATATTGATGGAAAGTTCATCCTTCATATTTTGAGAAAATGAATCATGATAATTATAGATGGTTTACAAATGTTTTACTCTCACCAAATTCAGAAACTAATTTCTTTTGAGTAATTTTATTTCAACATCCAAAAATATTTCTGGCATGTTTAAAAATATATACAATGGAAATACAAAATATATGAATTGCAATTTATAAATTTGGATTCTTATGTATGCTAATCTCAAGATGAGTAAATATTAATTAGTTGGTGAGTTATTTAATGGTGTAAATGAAAATTTTATTACAATTATATATATCTTTGTAAAAATTTATATGATTATACAGTTGTTGAAAATATCATTATATTCCATTCTGAAATTTATGACTCTAAAATATCTACATTGGATGATTGATATCTTGTTATATTATCCAGATTTTTTTTATATCACTCTTATTACTAATCAAATGATAATAGAGAAATCTATGAAAAGAAAATATAAATTAATAGAGAAATTAATTTCAGGGATACCAAGATATATAATCTAAAAAAGACACTTATGGAAGTAGAAGATGGTTATTTTGATTATGAAAATGATGTTTTTAATGATCATTATGTCTTTTTATCCTTGTTTTCAATAAATGGGGAAGATTTACATGTAAATATAAATTGAAATATCTCTTCAAATGCCTTGAATGTGGAGTCGTTGGGATCATTTCCCCAAATTTTCTAGAAAAAATTAAAAGGATGATGTGAAGATATTGAATAAAGTTAGATATGATCATGGAAGAAACATGGTTATAAGGATATGTGTTTTTCAATTAGAAGGATAAAATTTTATTAAAATCCAAATGATTATGTTTCATATCTAAATTTTTTGAAAAAGAAGATAGTGAAGTTGAATAATAAAATTATACAATGATGGTTTGGAAGTATTTAATTTAAATTGTCAATAATGAAGAGTATAGATGCAGTACATTTGAATAATAAGAAACACGATTAGAATATCATCTGAAATAATAATTAATATAATTCATGAGAAAGATTTGAAGACAAAAGGAATAAATCAGAGAGTTGAAAAATTAAATTTATTCAAGAAAAAAATTGTTTTATTGATTATAAAGTTAATATAGTGAATGAAATGGACGATTTGAATAAATATATCAAGGAAAAAAATAACCATAATGATCATATGTAAGTAAATCTAATAGAAAAAAGAAAAATAACTAGAACATTTACAACATAATTATTCAAACGCTGTATAAAAGAATAAAAGTTTCAAAAACTCTATATCAAAAGATAGTTATCATTATGTTATGGATAAAACTATTATTGATAAAAAATATAACCTCCAAAGGATGAAAATAAATATGTAATAGTGTCTAAAAATAAGAAATAAGTGAATGATATGACTGTTTCCAAGAACAACATGGCTAGGAAATCATAAGATACAAAATATTCTATGTATAAGATACAAAATATTCTATGTATAAAAATGATTTAGTTCTTCTAAGTTTAGTAAGGATGAAAATAAAACTGAGGGGAAAAGGATGATTACAATTTCAATGAGAAAGGCTGGGGTACAAAAATGTTTTAATATGAAATATTGGATGGTTGGTGTGAAACATGATTCTAACTATGATTGGTAAAGGAAATTTTAGAGGTAAATATTTATTTTAGGGGTACATTAGTATTATGGTGGATCCATACACATGAAAAGTATTTTTTTGGTTCAACCAATTACATTAATAAAAACATTTTAGGGGGATTCAATTACCTTACTGAATGAAGAATGTTGTAATGAATAAATCTGAGAAGGTTCTGTTAAAGAAACATGAGAATGTTGGAGTAAAAGTTTATAATATATTCCAACCAATGGATTTTTTTTCATGAGCGAAAATTCCTATAAATCAGAAAAAATGATGTATTATTTTACCATCACTACAAAAGCTTCATATTATTTCATTGAATCCCGAGGTGAAGAATGAAATTGGAAGACAAAAGGCTCCTATTGTTTAAACAAGTTTAAATTATATAAAAGGATAATGACCATGAAATGATAATATTGATTGTTCATCTCATATTACAAAAGACTTAGTATTTTAAAATAATAATAAAATACATCAAAAACGATATAGTGGGATGTTTCAATGATGAGTCTCTATGAATCAGTGATTTTGGATCAACCATCACAGGGATAGAAAATTTGAAATATAAGAATGATTTTAGTGTTTATGAGTTAATAAAATATTTTATATGGGTTTTAAAGCATTTTGATAAATGAGAAATGTTATTTTCCAAAAATTTGGGCATTTTTTTGAAAATTTATATTGAAGGAATGGTTGTTACAAGAGACCAACAAAAAAGGAAACATTATTCAACATGGTGAAACAAAAGCACCCATTACATTATTAGGGTGTATGAGAATCAGTTATGATATATAAGGTTATGACACATGTGTCAAATAAACTAGATAAAGTTTTCAAAGTGTGATAGTTTTTAGGATATTTATGATATGTGTTAAAGAAGAGAATAGTGCTTCACGATTTGTTAGAAGTCAAAAATCTCTAACCTAGTGCATATGAAACTAGAAAATTCTTTAAAATGACCCCTAGAACTTATCCATTCTGATATATGTGTTCCCATATGAAAACCATTAACTAATGGAAAATGGTTCTTGATCATTTTCATCAATGAATATATTTTTATTACTTGTGTTGTGTATATGAAACAGAAGTCATAAACTATAAAATTAATTACATGTTTCAAGAGGAAATCCAAGAAGGAATGTGAGTACTATGTGAATAAGATGAGAACTAACAATGGTGGAATGTATAATAATGATGAATATGAAAATTAACATTGGAAAAATTAAAATTTTCATGGGTTGAGTTCACCATAGACACCTTTACAAAATAGTGTTACTGAATGGAATAACAGAAGTATGGTGGAAATTAGGAGAACTATGTTACATGAACATGGTCTCACTCAATTTATTTTGAGGGGAGAAACATGTACTCAAATTTATATTCAATACTAATGTTTTTACAGGCCCACTATAGATATGAATCAATATGATTTTTTTTGGAAAAACAAAATGCTTAAAACTCTTAACATATTTTTGAGTCAATAAATAATATAGAAGAATTGTGCAATGATTGGAATGTTTAAAAAGATATGTGAAGATGGAAATTTTATTTTCTATGCTCCAGGTGGAATAAGATTCATTTTATTCAAAAATATATATATAAAATTGTTTATTCTATTTAAGTGAAGGTTGTTTAAAATTATAAAGAGGGAATAGATACATATTATGATAAAGAAGTTGAATAGGAAAAGAAAATTTTTTAAACCATCGTGATAAGGATTCTAAAAATAGTAATCCAACATAGGAAGAATAAAAGTTATATCTATTTCATGGAATTGGGATGAATTAAATAGTCACATCATAGGATGAGGAATAAGGTGTAATCTCAATACATTTATGGTGATCAACATCATATGGTTCCCACAATAAGAATAATTTCACATACTACTTTGTTTACAAACATTCACCTGAATGATATAAATAATGAATTTCAGCATACCGAATGGGTTTATTTTATTAATAAATAACATTATTAGATAAAGACGATTGATATTTGTAAACTGATACCGATGTCAGTTAGAAAAACATTTCATAGTAAAAAATGGGTTTTCAGAAATAAGATGAATGTATAAGGTGAAGTGATATAGAAAAAAGAATGATTAGTATGTTAGGGTTACTGTCAAAATTATGGTTTTTATTTTGATGAGAAATTTTATTTGGAATAAATATTAGAAATAAACTCAAATAATTTAGATAATTATTAACAATAAAGATATAAAAAATTGTATATGGAAGTGAATTAATTATTTTTGAATGGGGTCATGGTGAGGATCGTTACATTGAAGGACCTTGAGAATTTGTTTTTGGAAAAAATGAAAAGTATCTATTTAATTTGAAGGAAAAATTATATTGTTTAAAAAATCTCTAATATCATGGTTTTACAAATTATATACATTTTTGTGGAAGACGTATTTAAAAAAAGGATGACTTAATACACATATTTTCATTAAAGAAGTCATAATTTTCTCCTCGTCTTAAATTTTTATGTTGATGACATTATATTTTTTGGGAATGTTGAAAAGGGATGTTAATGAGAGATAAGAAAGTTGTTTAGGATTACCATTCATGGGAAAATTCCATACATTACTGGGTTACAAATTTTAAAAAGTGAGAAACAAATTTTTCATTATCATGAAAATTATTATTTCTATCATCTTAATAATATTTTAACAGAAAATTAGAATCTATTTTCAATATATATTTCAATGAGAACCATGTTGAGTAAACATGGAGATGGAGAATAAATTGATATTATGATTTTTTCAAGCTGATTGAATGTTTTTTATACTTTATTAACTCATGACCTGACATTCTCTATGCATTAACCTTATGTCAATGATTTCATATATCTCTTAAGGAATCACATTTAAAATTTGGAAAAATAATTCTAAAATATATCAGAGGCATAAAAAATCTAGGAATTAGATATGGTAACTCATAATCTATTATCATGATTTGGGTATTGAGATACTGATTGGGCATGAAATAATGATGATAGAAGATCCACGTAAGGTGGAGTTTTGGTTTGGGGGAAAATATAACTTATTTGGAATAAAAAGAAATAGAATTTAGTCAATCAGAGCATAGATTAATCTATTTATGTTTTTACTACTCATGTTTCCACTCACCTTATGTTGATGAAGACTCAATTAGATCATTTACTCGGTGAAGTGATGTTACCCATGCTATTTTTTTGTTATAATCAAATAACAATTAACCTCACTAAGAATATTTTATAATATAATTCTTTAAACATGTTGATATCAAATATCAGTTCTACAATGATAATGTGGAGAAGAATGAATTGAAGGTGTAATTTTTCCATACATCATAAAATGTTGCTGAATGATTCAGAATAAAATCAGAGAAAGAATATTTTAATAAACCAAAGTTTAACAATGGCATCTAACTTATTAATATTAAGTGATTATGTATGTGTATTTCTACCCTAAATCATCAGTCCATTGGATAATATTGTCCACGGGTAATATTTTTTCATAAATATATCCATTTTAATTTCTTAAACATTTTAAAGATGTATGTAAATAGGGAGAGTAGTAGATAAGTTTTGAATCCATCAATTTAAGTGTGTGAACTATTCTAACTTTTTGTTAGACTAGTTCTAAGAAAATAATATATTATTATTCCAAGGAAGTAGATGAAGTGGAAAAATATAAATAATAAATGTGAGTAATATTTTTTTTAGGATATGATGTGGATAATTTCTTGAACCCAACTTTTTGATATTATGGTGTTCTAGATAATGATTCGTGTTTCATATAACGATTTATCTCAGGATGGCCTAAAGTTTTTGATAAGTAATACATATCTTGAGTTTAAAGAGTTAAGTGAATAACTCATCTTATGTTGATAAAAAAATTTGAGGTGGGAAACTATTATGATCAAAATGATAAGGAATGTTAATATATACTGGTGTTGTCATTTTTTTGTTATTAATGAAAACCCAATAAATGAAAAATTAAAAGACAATTTTTTTATGAAAATTGAATGACCAACATATTTAGAAAATTTGACACTAAATTAATTATAAATTTCCTCATATTATGAATATTTAACCTGTATGAAATGGATCATAGGTCTCAAATATTTGTTTGGAATGGACTAGAATATTGTTATAATTTTCTACTTCAGATTCTTCCTGACATCATTGTAAAATTGATGATGCTTTTATATTTTTAACGTCACATGAATCCTAAGTATGTTTTATAACCTTTGATTCATGTTTCATAAATGAAAGGAAAATAAAAGGTATTTCCAATCATATTAATGAAAGTTGTATTTATGATGTATATGAAAGAGAAATGTACATGAAAAAAATGAAAAACATTTACAATACATTCCACTATAATGTCAGATGATAGTAAAGATGATCTTCAACATAATCAGACTAATGATTGAATTCATTATTATTAGGTATATTATGTGAAAGGAAGAAGTTGTTTATTTCAATTATTATAATACCAATCCATCATATTTTTTATTCCATTGATATTATTATACGGATAATTGTTTTTCATCTAAATATTCTGGAAAAAATGCTAAAGAAAACAATTAAATATCATTAGAACTTATAAAAAAGGATTAAAGTGACTGATCAATAATGTATTCAAACATTTTATTGAAGATTTATTATTGAATTATATTATTTCATTTTTTTGGTTTTAAGTGGGTAAGTAGATATCATATTAAATTTGAATCTATTTTTTCAAATGACATTGAGACCAATAAATAGATGAAACTAGACACTAACAACATAATAGAATTTGGGCATATAAGCTGATGAAAACAAGAGAGAATAATCCATGTTGGGGATATTTGTAAGTGATGTTGAAGGTGTACAGAATGATTTATTGAATAAGTTGAGGAGATAAAAATGTATTTTGAATAGTGAGGTTAATGTTTGAAGAATATTATTAATTTTTTTCTTTACTTTGTATGAATAATCGTAATGATGAAATCATATTGGGAAAATTGGAATGGAAAATCGTAATTCAACTAAATTATATTAATTAATTAAAAATATATATAATGTTATTAGAACAATTTTTATAATTTTGGAAGAGTGTAGAATAATTGATCACATGAAAAATGCATCCAAAATTCAAAGGAAATAGATATTCAATAAATTTGGTTGAGTGGGATACATTTTCAGAACCCAACCCAAAATACATTTTGGGAGACTATAAAAGGGTCACTACATTGTATATTCCATACATGAGTATTGCAGATAGTGAAGCCCCTAATTTCATAGAAGATGACATTTTTATATTATGTTTTCCATAAAGATGTTTTCTTGATAGAAGAAATCAATTAATAAGATACAAGAGAATATATAGTTGGTCATCGTATTGAGATGAATCATCGGACAGGTAAAATCATCTTAGGATATCTAAACTATATAAAAATTAATTTGGAATTATTTCATATGTATTTTGATAAAGCTATATATATTCCATATCTACCTATCAGACTAGAAACTTATGATAGGGAAATTAGATAACATATAATTAAAATGTCCAATAATGGGTTACCATATTATAGGTATGAATATGATGATTTTTTTTATATAATATATTTTTGAAATTTCATCAAGTACCACAGTAAAAAATAATTTATAAAAATATTCTTATATAATTTAATACTATTTGAATCACATTCACTTTTGTGTTGATCATATTTATACAAATGTATATGGGAATATCATACTCATTTTAATTTACAGAAAAGACTATATTCTAGTGGATTGGGTGGTATGGGATTATTTCCAAATTATACCAAGGAAATTTCTAGTCTTATTTAGTAGGGAACATTCTATACACTTTGGTTTTTGTGGATAGTTATTTGAATTGTATTTACTAGGGAATGAAATATTTAACAATAGTTGAAGATTGTTTGAAATTGATGGAAACATAAAAGAAAAATATACCATAGATTCCCCACCAGCTCAACTAAATTATAAAATATATTTAATGGTAAACTTAACAAATTTTGTAATAGTGTATTGGAAAGTGAGGTGAAGAGTTCCCCTTTTATTGGTGAACTAGAAAGGAATTTATTTAAATTCATGAATATTTTGAGTAAATGGAATTAACTCTCAATTAATGATATTCTAATTTTTTTTGAAGTAGGTTTAAATGGATAAGGTCCTAAAAGTCTTCTTCCACCCATTCCATTAAATGATAGAAAATTGTTTTTTTTTCATTCCCTTTTTTATATACCATTTTTACCACTTTTGATTTTTTACATAGGTAACAAGATTTACCAAATTTATTTATACATTATAATTGAAAATAACATTGTCTTTATTACATAATATTAAACTAATTATTGTGAATTGTAGTTAAATTAAAATTTATTATTTTTCAAAAATTTAATAAATGAATTTCAAAAATCTAAATTTATAATTAATTAAAACGTGTTCTTAAAATTTTAAATATGAGTATTTATTTAAAATTAATTTTTTAAAATTATAAATTCACATTGAAAATATATTATTTATTATTGAAAAAAATTTCATGTGTGTCTATATAATAATAATTATAGATAAGTCATGTTATTTTTAAAAATGTTATATTTTATTGTTCTACTAAATATTAATATTTTTAAAAAACAACTAATAATTAATCCAATGATATTTTTAAAAATCATAATTTTAAAGAGATGTTAATTTTTCACATTAAAATTATAATATTGGTGAAATATATTTTTAATGAAACTATAAGAAAACTATATTATAAATCAATCATTTTTTAAAAAATTATTTCTTCTGTAATTCCGTATTATTTTATAAATAATCAAAATATTTTTATATTAGTTTATAAATATATTCATTCAATATTATAAAAGGATTTTACTATTGTTCATATAATTTATTCGGATATTATTTAATACTACATTTTCTATTGATCCTTCAAATATAATCAATTTCAATACATCAATCATATAAAAGATAAATATTAAATTATTTTATATAATTATTATATTTTATCGAATAATAACTATATTACTTTTTTAATAAAAATATTTATCATTCCATTAATGTTGGTGTTGGGATTTATTGATTTTTCATGTGACACAAGATATCAATGATCATATTAACATAATAGGTCTAGAATCTCAGGTTTTTATCTTTTACCACAAAATGAAATTGTGTCCTCACTATTATAAGTTTTTATCATTGATGGAAAAAGGTTAGTGTAATATTAAAAAATTCATCATTTAGGTTATGACATATAATATTAAAATTACCTCACTATTATCTACCCTAAAAACATCAACCTATTGTACAATATTATAACCAAGTATGTATATAAACTAACAATATACCGTCCAAAATAAAAATTTCCCAAAACAATTTGAGTTACCAAGTCTTTAAAAAATATTAAATTAATATATTCCTTGAAAAAAAATATTATCTTCAAATACTTTTACTTTTATTAATAACCTATTCTATATAAAAAATGGTCCAAAAAATATTATAATCTTAACTTAATATAGCATGGATAATTTTTTTATTAAATCGATAATCCATTCCAAGGCTATAAATACTATGTAGCTCACTTATCATAGAATCAATCAACCCATTATTGAATCAATTTCAGGAAAATGTAATACATAAAAGTTATCCATGATTTAATCATGTCTTAAATAATAATTATCCACAAAAATATTCCTATTTCATAGAATTACATTTCAAGGTTGATAATGAAATTTATCAATTGATTCCAAACCTTTAAAATGAATATACTAGTGAAAAATACTTATATGTTTGACATAATCCTCATAACATTTAAAATATACTAGAACAGTGATTAAAAATTGAACTGAAAAATGAAGATTGATAAAAGTACCATGGATTAATTTCTATTATAATGATATCCTCACTTCCTTAGAATCCGTTGGAGAAATCAACATTTCCACCGTAATAGTTATATATCAATATTATCAATATTTTAATTATGCTCACTTATTAAATTATACCAAAAAGTTGTTTCTAGATAAATACATCTATCTACTTCTTTATTTAAATCATACTTCAACAGAATACTAAAACAAAAAGTGGATATGTATAAAAATGTAAAATGTACTTTAAAGAAAATAATTCAATATTACAATGTCTTCTCTAATGACACATTCATATAATTAATTCATCACTTCTTCCCAATTTATATTTCATAAAGCCATATTATATTGTTTATTTTTATCTAATTACATAATTTAATTAGAAAATTAACACATCAAAAAAAATTTGGCCTAAAATATGATAATAAAAAAAGAAAATACCTTGTGATTTTGTATCATGTAGTTCACTTTTTTGTCCTGTTATTGTGAATTAGAGTGATGATCATGTCAATGATCATCATACCATTTTGGTGGGGGTTTTCTACTTGGAGTATATATTCTACAACAATATACACATAGTTATATTATAATAGGTATATAATTATATGAATATAAAATAATCAAGCCTCATAAAATATTTTTAGATATCCTATATATACTTACTCCTATCGATGGATTTCAATATTTTTTTCAATCCCTAATATGATATTAGTAAATATAATAAAAAAATAACTATCTAAATCATAAAAATTTACTAAAAAAAATCTATAATACAAATTATATTTACCCCTAACAAACATATATTTATTTTATTCTAGTTACATAATCTATAAACTATATATGAAATTTTATAGAAAATCAAAAATAATTAATGTTTGTTGTATTCAAGGACAAGTTCCCAATAGAATGGAATTTAAACAAATTGTGAAGATAACTTCACAATTTTTTCAAAGTTCACCTTCTTCTAAATATCTAACAATATTTGATAGTCGTAATATCCTTGGGAATAGAAGCATTTGAAATTGGATACTTGAATCAATTTGTATTGGAAACCATTCTATGAGGAATAAGGACTATTTCATAAGAATGTGTAAATACATAAATAATGTGATAAATATATGGTAAAATGATAACAAGGACAATACCATGATATATATATATTTTAAGGAGTTAAAATAATCATATTAGATCATTGGATAATATAAAAAATATTTAATCATGGAAAGAGGAAAATTATTTGGAAAATTATAGAAAACTGGCTCAACCAAAAGGATATGAAAACAAAATCACATAGTGGAGTAGTTATCACAAATTTATTCTCATTCCATAATGGAATTGGGATAATATATTATAAATCCTATTTAGTATTGGGATAAAAACATTGTACTATTTTTTTATTGGGACAAAACATGTGTTCCAATATAGGCATGGGTTACGACCTATGTACCTGTTAAAGAGTGTGAAATAACTTGTGTATATTTTTAGCCTCTGGTTACATCCTGTGTACATTATTAGGCTTAGGATACAACCTATGTACCTTCATTTTTTTGTTATATTTTCAATAATAACCAATGAATTTGAGGGATATGGAAGTCCCCAACTATATTGAATATATACATAGGTGGGACACCTGAAAAAAATCATTCATTATATCATAAATATTCAATGTAGGGGAAAATGGGTTTCCCAAAATTTACAAATGATATAAAAAACATGAACTTAATATATAACATGGTTGATAAAAAATTCATTCACCCTAAAAAATTATTTTACAAGGCCATTTCGGGGGATGGTTCTCAAAAAAATATCCAATGAAATGATTTATTTCTAGATAAATGGGAAAATGATATAGAAATAATAAATATGTTATTAAAAATATTTTTTGTAATGCAATAATAGATTCATTTTCATATGAAATTTAGAATTAATTTCTTAAATAGGTGATGTTATGTATTGAGAATAAATTTTCAGTAAAAATATATATCTAAAACATTTATTGAAAAATATTAAATGGATATCAAAATGAAAATATATATGAATATTAACCAACTGATAATACATGTATAGAAATATAATTATAATGTTTTCACATCCTATTGCTGAAAACATGTAATTTAAAAATATTAAGTGTTTACGCCCCATTTCGTCATAGAGTCCAACAAATGATAAAGTGGAATACTTTAAGCACAATGAGGGTCACCCTTTGAATGAAATCAAAAAAATTGACAAAGGAATAAACTATGAACCCATTTAAAGTAAGTTACACAAGTCACATGCATGCCGCACCAGTCACTTGCGCGCTGCCTATGGGTCCAGAAGCTCACTTGCACACCTTATTTATTTTTTCACCAATTGAGCATGGTTGCCTATAAATAAACCCTGTGGGGCCCCATTTCAAGGACGGATTTTTCGGGAAGTAAAATTCCAGCTCTGGTCGTTATAGTCCTCAACTCAACTCTTCCAAATGCTTCTAAGGTATACTTTTACCTAGAATGGAATCCTTGAAGGGGTAGAATAAAATTTTTTAAAATCCATCTACACATGTGTGCCTAAGTGTCTAGAACTCATTAGAAATGGAAACACTTGTGCACCACCTTACCCTTTCACTGACACTTGTGTGCCGAACTTTTGGAAACATCATAAAATAATACTAAAGGATTGAGTTATGTCTCGCCCAAGTATCACCCTCCTGATTCTCCATCGCCCAGGTGAACCCATGTTTCGCATGTATACTTGTGTGGCGAAGACTTGGGCACCAAATGACTTTCTCTACCTGCACTTTCAAATCAATTTTCATTTATGTGCCTTTCTCCCGTTCACCACTCCTCTTCAAGATTTTAGCCCTCGAACCCCATTTCAATGCCATTTATGGCATGGTTCCTTTGCTGTATTCTTTATCTGAAAGGAATTTCGTGAGAAAATATCTGAAAACCTCATGACATACAAACTTTATGTCACTATGTTAAGAGGTTTCTTCCATAACATCATCCATTAATATGAGAAGATCATTTAATTTAGGGCCTCTTTCTTAGGAGTATGCCACAAGTTCCATTAGTTCTGGCATCCTTTTTAGGAATAAGCCTCGATCATAATTACATTAATTAGGGCATCCCCCTAAGGAGTAATCCCCACGTCCCCTTAATCTAGGCCACCTTCTCAATAGTAAGCCCCAGTCTCAATTACCTTGAATCATTGGGAATTTTCCTCAAGAGTAAGCCCCAATCATAACTTCTATTGATTTGGGCCTCCTTATTACGAGTAAGCCCCAAGTTATATGTCACCTTTAATTTGGGCATCCACCTTATGAGTATGCCCCCGGTTAAAACTCTAAATCTCCATAAATGAAAAATACCTTTATGGATGATGATCCTGGGCTTCGTTCCTAGAGTAAGTCCTGGTCTTCATCTACATGGGAAGTCATACATATGTATGCCCCATATCATTTTTTATGACTGCATCTTTCATGGCACAATCATCAAGTTTGCTGATACCTCTTGTTTCTCACACCGATCATGACTCAAGTGAGATTAGAATGTAAAATTAAACACGACATATCTTGTGGGACATTAACCATGCATAAGTCTCATATTTCCACACCCTAACTAAATGGACTTGGATCCCTGCCTTAAAAGTAGAGTACGTAGGAAGCCTTTATAAGGTTCAAGACCATCATCAATTAATTCTTTTTTCATCCCATATGAAGTTAAACTATATCCTTCCTATCGAACTATCTGGATTATTATTCCTTTTTAACAAGGATACGTAGGTAGCCCATCTATGAGTACGATCCCAACTCTGAAATAATCCATGTCTTTCAAAAGGAAAATAAATATCAAGTTCCCCACTGAGAGGCTTTAAAACCATTATTATTATCATATTGATCACGATATTTCTATATAATGTATTGAAAGATACCATTGACTTTGAATCTCTCATATATAAGGATGATTCTCCATCAATGAAGAACTTTAAATACATATAAAAGATTCTCTAAATCTCATACATATCAATCATCGATTTCCAAATCTAAAAGAAAAATCATTTTCATTATTGGTGAATTAATAAGGTTTCGTGAACATAACATAAATATATTAGAGAGTTCCAGAGTAGGCAATAATTCCCCCCAAAAAGGTGTGATGAGCCTGACCTCCCATCCTCTCGACCAATGCAAATTCTTAAGCCTCATCGGTCACCAACTAATGAGAAATTACCTTTGGAAAGTAGGTCCAAATGGATATAGAATCATTGGGTGTTCTGGTTCTATGAATAAACCCATTAGAATCCAATTGGAAAGTATGAACATTAAACAAAAAAGATCATCTTCATTTCTAGAGGAAACAAAAAAATAGTGAACCCGATGTGAATCCTTAACAAAGTTAAATTATGTTTTCACTATTTGTTAGGTCCCTATTAAACTCAATATGAGGGCCAACAAAACAATCAATAACATATGCGCTATTTCAAAAGATATAGTGTTTCAATAAATATCTTGATTATGTCTACTATATCAAACAATCACTCCTTTTCAAGATCTCTCTGCAAAAAAAATGGCTTCTTTAAGGTTCACACCTGTGAATGCCTCAGCAGCTACACCTGCTAGATCCTCATCCGCTTTGAGGATGACATCCCGAAATTAGCATCTTCAACGCTGGGTATCAAATGAATTATTATGGGAATTCCATCAATATGATACCATTCCGACTATGGAGGCCTCTCAACAAGCCCTCCATGTTAACAACTCACCCTAGTTGTCCGGATAGTGACGACCAGTGGTCAAGAAGCAGGCAGTTCTAACCACCATCTCCAACCGTTTCGGGTCTTTATCCCTGGAACACAATGACTAGTCCCTCCCATATTACAGGGAGGTAAATCAAGAGGTCACTCAAGGCCTCAGTTCAAGAACATAAGAGTCCTTTCTTAGGTATCCCTCCAACAATTTCTGCCATACTTGTGTGGTAGTTCACACTCAACATGATGGGGGTATTTATTTTAGGTGTTCAACTCAGGTTCCTCAAATCCGATAAACAAAGACAAACCATCAGTGGTGAAATTAAACCAACAAGTAGAAAATTCTTACCTCCCCCTACCCCCTAGAGAATTAAATCAATCTAACTTGATGGAAAACATCGAGCGGGTATATACACCCATCTGTCCTAATTTTACTGCCCAACATACTCGTCTGGCTGTACCACACCAATCCCACCAAGAAATTCTGACAGAGTACTATAGGAAGGCATATATACATGTTATAAATAATCATCCAGTTAGTAGGGTCATGTGACTGCATCCAAAGAAGCCCACCAACCAAATGTGGTGACCACCTGTGAGCAAGAACATACACCTAATTACACTCATAAATTCTGCTAGCAGTCTTGTCTTCCAGTGTTGAATGAAGTTCTTCAATCATATTCGGTGGGGAACAATCAGGATGCACATACACATGCAATTCATCATTCTAACTAATAGCCTCATTTGGTAGCACTTGGAGATGTCACTTGGAAATCCCCAATGGAAAACAAGGGGAAGACACAACTCTCTGCTCCAACACATGACCTTAACATCTGGGTTAAACACCTTTTAAAATTTATTTTACTTCTGTTATTAGTTTATGGAAATGAAAATTATCTTATTTTGTAGATATTTAATATTTATATATGATAATTTTAATAAAAATTAGTCCTACTTTTTAATAAAATCATTTAAAATAATTTTCTATATATTCTAATAATTAGTTTTAAATTTTTAAATGTATAATGTATTAAAAATATGTTTTCTAAAAACATTTAGTTATAAACTATAAAATACTGGTTTGTAAATTTAAAAATATATTTTTATAATTATGATATCTCGTATAAGAAAATTAATACAATAAAAAATAATTTATGAATTTTCTATTCAAACATCTATTATATTGGAGTCATAAACATCATGTTATATGTATAAAAAGTATTTATAACTATTCTCCTACAAATAAATATTTTCAGAAAAAACCCTAAAATTTATTATTAACAGAATATAGAATTTTTTAAAACAAAATGAGTTTATTTTTTTAAAAAAAATTGTTAAAATTATAATTTATTATATAAATTAAATTAAAATAAAAAAAATATTTTATTAAAAACATATCCTTTTTAAACATCAGGTTTTATATATTTATTAATATATATTTCAATATAATTGACTACTTATATATTAATTAATAAATTAAAATATTACATATTATAAAAAAATTAACTATTATCAATTCAATTTAATATGGGTTACTAAAATACCACAAATATAGTGCATTAATGGGAATCCTTTTTTAAATATTAATCAATGAAAATTATTATATTAAATTTTTTTAATTAAGAACTATTTGTTTATAATGATTATTATATTATATATATATATAATTTTAATATCTCATGGAAGATAAACAATCAATATTTTATTCCACTATGAATTAAGGAAATTGAATGTATTTTCCCACTCAATATTTCAATAAACATTTGTGGGTAAATTGGTTTCATTATGATATTGGATTATAAGTGACGTATCAAAAATAAATAATATTTAAAAGCATAGGTTTTTTGTTTCATAATTTTTTTTTTTGTTTTTTAAAATGATTCAACAAATTGAAATAAAAGTTTATTTCATTATGGAGAAATTTTAGAATATGTTTGTGGTATTTGATAAAATTAATAATAATATTCAAGTTAAAGATATCATGATAAATTTAATACCTAAGGGGGAATTTAAGAAGCATCTGTTAGTTCTTAGAGTCTATTAATCACTAAAAATATTTCCCACATAGATATGGAACCCCCACTACACGTGGAATAGAATTGGATTACATGTGTTCTAATGAGTATCATTTTCGTTTAAGAGTTAATATTGGATTCAAATTTTAATTCATTAAAAGGGGGATATTTTCTATAAAAAATAATATGAGATTTATAAAACCCCCAAAATTTTAATTCAGTTTGAAGTAATTTTTGATGAGTGAATCTTTTCAAAATTACATCCTGACAATGAGTTTAATTGAGTGCTTCATTGATAAGAAAATCATAATAATATTATATTTAATGAATATATTAAATCATGTGGGATTAGATTAAGTAATGAATAATACTTTTATCATTATCTACCATTTAAGAGGAAAAAATGTGCTGGAAATATAATTTGTGAATGTTTATTCAATAATAAGGTTATATTTTTTTGTATTTTTTATCAAGTAAAAATCTATTTATTAATATTAATAAAAACAACTAAAATCTTGTTTTATGGATTTTGAGATTTTTTTGATAATGATTCTTTGAAAACTCTAAATTTTTCAAAACAATGGGTTATTTAGAATATAAACTTCATAGACGAGTTTGACGTTTCATGTAGAATATTTTGAATCAATTGGGATAAAATAAAATATTTTTGCATTTTTAATGAATATAGACTCACGAAAATCATATTAAATTTTGAAAAAATGTTTTGGTAACTTTGTGTCATTATCAAACAGAGGAAATTTATTTTCTGGGAATGTAGAGAGTTGTGTGATTTATTTTTCTCTATAAATTATTCTCTAATCAAACCATTGTGTACAAGGATTAAATAAAGATTATATGGTAGATTTAATTTTACAATGTTCTTTTATAAATTTACTTCATGCATGATATAATTGATGTTACCAACAAAATCAGGAATTAAATATGTTACATGGACCTATGTTGTGAAAATGTGTTGCATGTCAACAAATTTTGTTTAAATATATGGATCTAATAAATATTTTAATTTTTCATGAAATTTATCTTGAAACGTTTATTTCATAATTTGTATGAAATACTACTCTCATGATAAACCTTTTGGGATGTAATCATATTTTATTCATCACATCAGAGGAAAAGATTCATGGAATAGTGAACACACATGATTTGAGATGCTAGTGTGTTATAAAATTTTGAGACTGTATTGATATCAATTAGTGAATGTTAGTAAACCTAGGGGATAGTTATTATTCTATTACATTATAAAAATGTTATCTTAGTGATTATTTTATATCAACACATCATCGTTGTCTGCTCCTTATACTTGACCAGTGTTGTTGAACCATGTAAAAATATAATTCTGTCTATCTAGTATAATTTTTTCTCTTCATATTTATTGTTAGGGAAGTAGGATTCCCAAATATATGTGGGAAAATATTTCCTGATATTGTCATTGGAATAAATTTAAATATATGGATTCACCCCCCTTCCATCCTTATGTAGTTACCTTCCATGGGGAAAAAATATCTAACCCATTTTTAACCCATATATTTATTTACAACTTTATAGTTATCCACTTAACTATAAAACATTCATACCTACTATACTATTAGGTGATGTACATGAATGTAATTCATAATAATTCTTGATTAATTTTGTTACATAGGAATCATCAAAATAAATTTTCATGATTTTAATGGTTTTGGGTATTATTATCCTGTTATGATTACATATTTGACATTAATTATTTTCCAAATTACATTTATCTACCAATTTATTTTATATTGATAGAGTAAATTGTGGTTAAACAATAATCACATATATAATAATATGAAATATATTAAACAAATAATGAAAATAATATCATGGTTTCATAAAAAATAAGGACATTATGTGAGAGTAAAATTAATTGGTGATTAAATTTTAATCATTATTTTATGAAATATAGGTGATAATTGTTTTAATATTTTTATTAATATTTACCACAAACCATAATAATAAAAAAATTTATATATATCCTTATAGTTGGAAAAATATCAATATTTTCAAATTGTACTATTTAGAAAAATGAGAATCATATGTGGATATATGGAAGATCTTAAAGGATCAAAAAATTATAAAATTACTATTGATTGTTAATAAAAAGAATTAAAATTGTTAATATAATTGTGAATGGGTGTAAATAGTATATTGGATAGAATTTCGATTTAATAAACATGATTTAGGGTATCAATTTCTTAAATAAGTAATGATACGTTTTTGAAACATTACTCAAATTTGTTTTCTCATTTTTTCAACTGATATTAAGAATATATGGAGTTCTATTATATGTGTTTTATATTTATATGTCCTTGTAATTCAAGGAGACACGTTTGGGGGAATTGATATATGAAAATTTTGATATATTTATATTTTTTAAATTTTATTTCTATTTGTACCATTGTATTTTTTTAATTATGCTAATTTAATTATGTTTTTAAAATATTTTGATAATTATCCTATTTTTATGTTTATTAATTTATCATCAATGTGAAATAAATAAAAAATATTATATTTAGAATAATATGACAAAAAAATTATTTCCATTTGGAATTTTGATTCAATTCTACATTAATAAATTCAATGATATAAATGAGTGATAATAAATAAGTTGATAAAAATAAAATATTAAATGAAAAAATATAATGTTTTTATATGTAAAAAACTAGAATTTGAACTAGTGACATAAGAATGTTTTTTAGCCATGGAATAATGAACAACACCTTCATATGTGTGTATAAAATTACATGTTAATAGTAATGGAAATTATAAAATCTATGTAAGAATGAAATAAGAAATAATATAATCATAAGATAATTAAATGTTATATTATTTCGATAATTAAAATTTAATTGAAATTAATTTATTATGAGATGAATATATATATATATTAAAAAATGTTTTATAAGAATTTTTTCATAGAATCTTTCGATCCGCATCAAGTAAATGCCATATTTAATTAAATTATTTTGATAGGGAATCATTAAATGAAGTAAAAACTTCCAATTTCCTTGATCATTGATTTTGTAGAAGGAAAATAATATTCCCTTTATGTCCTTAATGTTCATTATATTGACATTATCTAAAGACTTCATCATATTTCCTTATAAAATGTATATATGGGGATCAATCTAAAAGAAGTAAAAGATGACACATGTTCATATAAAGTTATTATAGTTTTCATTCATGGAGAGAATTATATATTTTTTTGTAAATGATTAAATTGATTTCTAAAAGAATTAAATATCATTTAGTTTACATAATATTATGTTTGAGAAAAAATAGGATCATTAGATGGATTTAAGTACTGTATATTTTTATATGTATTTTTTTTATTTAAAATAGATCATGTGATTTTGTTTTAAAATTTTTAATTATTTTTATCATAAATTTTTGGGATGATTATAAATACCACATAATACTTTATGCAAGGATTCATTTCTATTATTTTAAAACTATTTCTCAATTTTACTTTTACATGATCCTCTTTCTGATTATTTTAATATGTGAATGTTCAGTTGAGTGGTAAATTATTCATCTATTTTATTCACATGTTATGACTCATCTCATATATTTTATTTATTATTTTCCCCAAACACGACTTCTTAAATATATGGTAGAGTATATTATATTTTATTTGTGAGAAGTTTTATTTTATAACCAGAAAATAAATCATGTGGGAAATATTGAGCAATAATCATAGGGAATTATTTATTATTATATTATAACAGAAAGAAGAGATGAGTATATTTTCCAAAATTTATTCACTGAAATATATGAAGGAAGGATAAATTAATCCATTAAAAAATATTACGTATATAGCTTAGATTGTCTCTATATATTAAACAAAAATATCTTATTAACATTTAAAACACATTATTATAAATTAAATATTTAATTTACTTATAAAAATTGGAAAAAAACAATTTAGTTTTTCATTTCTTATTTTAAAATAAATACGTTGTGATATTTATGAAGATCAAGTCAATGTTTCATTCTTAAAATAGGGCCAATTATTTATCACAATCGTTCAACATATGTCTATAAAATAAAAAACCTCTTCAAATAAACAATTTAGAAAAACCCATACAAAAACAACATATTTTATTCAAATATGTGTATAAAAAATATCAATAATATTCGTATAATCTCATAACATAAAACCTCAAAAAGGGTGTTTATTCGTTTAATCATGTGATAAACCAAAAAACATAAAAACCAGTGAATATTTATGTTGTACCCATATAACTATGTCATGTTATAGGATTCCATATGTTTTATCACGTTATTCAACGAAAGGGATAATTGCAGAAAAAACGAGGTGGGTTAAACTATCCCCGTAAAATATTAAAGAAAAGGTAAGGTTACAAATCCAGATAGAGCAAAGGGTTTTACAGATCCAGGAATGAGGCACTCCCCTCATATCATCTTCTTTTAAAGATGCACTAAAACCAGGTTCTCAAAAAAACCACATGGCAGTCAAATTCGTGACTACCCTCTTGGATAAGGCATCAACAACTAGATTGGCTTCCTGGTAGGCATAGGTGATTACAATGTTGATATACTTTAACTGATTAACACATCCAATACATTAATGTTGAATTCCCCATTGAACATCCCTAGTTCTCATCTTGAGATCATGTACCACATTTTTGGAGTCTAATTCAATCCATAATATATTAAAGTTATGCAAGACTGCATGCTTAACAATATAAATGAGGGTTCATAATTTTTCTTCATAACTGATTCCCATCCCAATAATGTGATGAAAACAACCCTTGAAAATGTCGCGATGAAAAAAAGGGATAATAAGTAAAATATGAACTAGTACATACACATCAACCTATAGTGTCTAGCTAGGTGTTTTTTCCTTGTCCCACTCATTATTCATTGGTGATAATCATGTTAACACCCAATATTCCCTTTCAGTGTTTTTACTCCATGATATTTATGTTGAATAAAAGTATCCCCTTGTTGGAATGAGTATATGGATGTATTCTCAAGGAAAACTACCAAATATAAACATTACACATGATTCTTGATATTACCCCATAGAAAGACATATCCTCGTAATCTATTATAGTGGTATTCTAACTAAAAAATGTTTTCCTATGTCTATTTCCAAAGGGCCCATGTAAACATAATTTAATAACAATTGTAACTCACGAGCTCAAGTATTATAGAACACTTGTTTATTTTAATAATTTGGAAATATAAATGAGGGATCACATCAGGAATGTTGTAATAGTTTAGCGGTCACGAAAAACAAGTTACATTATAGAGACTCAACTAAAATTTGATAATGTAAAATTCCTCGTATAATATTTTTTGAAAACATTAATATTCACTCTAGAATATATTAGATATTAATCATAGTAAAATAAATAGAATCCTAGTTAAATGAAATAATGTAAGAGGGTGAGGTCATGTGTGTAACATCCCATTTAAATAAAGAATGCGACATATTTCATATTTTTAATATCTGTTAACTAAATATTAATTTTACTTTGAGGGGTTTCTATGTTTGATAGCGTACATGATACGCAATGACGGGTTTCTTTGAAATCTTAAGTTGCACACTAATAATATAATATTATTATGGTAGTTAACTCCTAGACATTGTATTGACAGGAATGAACAAAACTAACTACAATATGATTATACATGCTTATTAAATGTATTTACTTTGATCCAATAAAGGTTATAGGCTTAAAATGGGAATGAATATAATTTGCAGCATAATTTACATTAAAAGGAAAATTTACCGCAATTTAATGGTGAACCCTATGTAAATATATTTTTTTTCACTTTAATAAATTATATTTGAACAAATAAAATCCATCTTTATAATGATGAAATCAAATTTAACTTTGTGTAAATTTTTGGAATTTTTCTGATAAAGTTCATTTTCTAATGAATAGTGAAAAATATTGTGTTTTAATTCAAAACTGTGTTTAATATAATTTATTTATATGGTTATAGTATCTTATTACTTGGTTTTAATGTGTAATTAGAATATATATTTACCATTTAATCCAATATTGGTCATTTTAATTAATTTCACTTCGAAATTGGACATAAACAGGTGTCAATTGTTTGGTAGTTATTGTTTCTTAAAAACACGATATTTGTTTTAACAATGGGAATGTATTTTAAATTAATTAATACCACTTTTATTTTTTTAATTAATTAAAATTGATATCATTTTTGAATTCATAATATAAAATAAATATTAGGCTGAATTTTTTTTATTTTTCTGAAAAACGTCAATTTTTGAAGAATAGTGAAATCACTTAGTAGTAGTTAAAAAACTGATGTTTTCATTTAAATTTAATTTTACCACTTCTGTTAAATTAATTTTGAAAGTCCTACAAACATGTTTTTTATCATGAAGTAAAATTCGGTTTAATAAGATGAAAATAATGTTTGGTGAATAATATCATTTGACTTTTATTTACCACGGTTAAAGGTAAATAGGGTAATTCTAGGAAAAAAGAAAATTATAATAATTCCAAATTACATTAAAACTTTTCGAAACCTTATTGGATGAGTAATTAACGACCATGGGAATCATTGGGTCAATTTTGAGACCCCATTAAGTCACTTGGGAGTGATAATGACAATTTAGATTAATTAATTTAAAGTAAAGGAAAAATATACCTAATCAAAAATGTTCTAGTAATTTATTTTTATTTGGTGTTATATAAAAAATTATTTTGACTATAAATCTTAATCGGAAAGATAGAAATATTTCCAAAATTATGTTATTTTTTCTATAATTTTTATACATCATATAAATTAAATTATATATGACACTATAATGATGTCGTATTTACCTCATTAATAAATGAATTAAATATATACGATTATAATTATTAAAATATTATACAAAACCTGCCCAATTATAATTTTATGATTTCATTTCGTCCATGATTAATCTTATCTTCAACTCCAATGATTTTTGGACCTTTTGAAACGGAATATCCTTATATAATAAAATAATATTTTCACACTTTCTTAAAGAGCCCCTCCACTCCCTTATAAATGAAGACAACTTCAAACCAATTCCGCAAACCTCTCAAGCCTTTTGGATCATCCAACATCTTCCAAATTCAGATCCCTAAATCCCTATCCTCCTCTTATAATCCATACCTTAGGCCGAAGGCACTTCAAGATGTCCTTTGGTTCAAACCAAAGAGAGTTACCCAAATTAAAGGTAACAGTTTCTCTTAAATTGTTTTCTTTTATTTTACTTCTCCAACCACTGAAACTCTTTTTATTCCTTTATTTTGTAACAAAACATGTATCATAAAGATACAAGGATTTTTTTATGAGAAGGATTCGAACTACACTTAAACACACATCCATCTAATGGGTGAAGAACATAATGTTTCTGTGGATGTCAAAATAACGCTTTACTAATCGATGATTGTTCAATTACCTTTTACCGCCTCTCATGGTGGACATTATGATGGAACAATATTTATATATGATATATAATATTTTTATGTTTTAATTATTCTTCTGTATTTTCTATTTATAGCATTCTTTTATTGATTCCATAATGGGTAAATACGATAATCTCATTTGAGGATGTGCAGACCACCGCCCCCTCAAAGTGATTTTACTCGTTAATACCTTATGTGGGATGTATAAATGATAGAGTTAATGATATTATATATGATATTATATTTTAATTATAATATACGTATGTATCATTGTGTTTAAATTCCATTAAAATAAGAAATATAAATGAAAGTAGCATTCATGCGCACGTACGGCTTACCGCCACCATGAACGGTGCATTTCATTTCTTACCTCCATATGTTATGTACTATTATAAATACATGTATATACTGGATATATATTTCAAATATGATATCTAAATAATGAATATAATTCTTTATATAATGAACTATTTTCCACATGGACAACATGTAAATATAAGTTGTTCATTTTTTACTCAAGTACCAAATATCGACAAAATGGACTTCATTAACTTTAACGATTAAATAATATTTATAACATGGTAATAAGTGATATAAAATTAATAAAAAATGTGAAAAGGTTCTTAATAAAGTATAAATTAATTTTATTTTATTATTCAAATGATTAAAGAATGATCGAGTGAAGTCGGACAAGAGGTACAAGATTTTCTTATCTCGCTTTTAATTCTGTGAGATTTCCATTATTTACCATTTATTCATTCCATGTGGTGTATTGTGTACTGGAATTTTATATATATTATCATGATTTTCATTATATTCATGGTATACTATTATTCATTTTGTGGTTATTAAATTTTGATCATACGACTCAGTTTATTACAACTCTGTAAAGGGTTTCATCTCACTTTATTTTATTCCCGTGAGATTCATGCTATATTAGCAACTAATTCCTTTTGTGTGGTGTATTTACTTCCCATAATTGTAATATTTGGGTAATATACTTCCATTTTTTAGTATTTACATCTTCATTTTATGATCCTTATTTCATGTGGCATATGTTTTGTATGCTACCAAATTGTAAAGGGAACCTTTCACCCTCCTCTTTTTAAAAGACTTCTTTATTTTTATTTCTTTTAATTTACATCTTATTATGTTGGGATATGTTCATATATATACTTATTGATTTAGAAATTATTTCCAAGTAATTAGATACCCTTTTTATCTCATCAACTCATTTTATTAATTTTAAAGTGCTGACGTTAGGATCTCGAATTTTTATAAGGGAACTTCTTAACCCAATTTCATTTCTTTGGGTTCAACTTGTACTTCTTGAATATGTTGTCCTATGAATATGTGTTAATGACCTCTGATTGTTTTACACATAATATCCAATTATATTTGGTTTATTTATATTTTTCATACATAATTATGTGATTGATTTATCATTAATTTAGGGATACCATCGTTATAAGGGATTTCATCTCAATTTACATTTCTACTAAGACTTAATTGTTGTTATGCACCATTTCACTCTTATATGGTGTATATTATGTATTTTTACATATTATATAATGAATCCCTTTATTCTCATGATATTATAATGTTATGATTAAATGTTATTCTTCATTTATTGGTATTCAAGCATCAATCTTTTTGTTAAAAAACTCTTTAACAAAATTATCGTTTTAAATTTTTTAAAGATTTATTCTTCTAAATATTTCTCAGTAATGTCCAAGTTTTAAAAATGGTTTTTATGAATTATTTATATGGACATTAATGTTTCCAAATGATAATTCATTTAAACGCTTCAAAGTGGTATGGTACACTTTTATTCAAAAATCTTTTTTTAAATGGTTTTGAAAATGATTTGATAAAGCATCATTTATTTCAATATCTTGATTTAATATATTAGAATTTTGAAATGTCTTATTTAATTTATACAGGTGTTATGTGTTATGATTATGTTATTGTTATTGGGAATTGTTTATGTATATGGGTGGTTTCATGATAAACCTAGGGTGGGTGATCCCGATATATCTCTCCAATGAATTGGGTAATGTAACGGAGGTAAACATGAATGTTTCTCCTATGAGATTTAGGGAATATACTGTGATTGGTATTCCAAAGTAACTCCCTACGTAGCTATGATATCTACATAGTAAGTATGTTAGGGATGTCACAAGCTACCATTATGCTATTTTATTTTTATGTGTCTTTTATAAATATTATGATTTCATGAGGTAAGTAAAAGAGTTCATGTTTTGAATGTATTTATAAACAAATGTTATATTTCTTTGTTTGATAACAATTATTGATAATTTTATGCTCATCCAATGTTTTTAAATGATTTAAAAGGGCTAAATGATGAATAGGTTCATGTATGGGATCAAGGAAAAGTCATGTTTTCTAAAACATGGAACGAGACATGACTCTTTTTTTCAAGAGTTTTTATATTATGAAAAAATGGAATTTTTTTAGAAATGCCTACTTTGTAATCTTTTGAGATGTAATAGTTATGTCCTAATTCTATAAAACTCTAAACCTGAAAAGATCCTCAATTTCAAATATTCATTTAATTCAATATCATGTAATGTTTAAGGTCGGGTCCTAATAGTTGGTATCAAAGGTTAGTTTAGACAGCTTTAGGGATTAAGAGTTTTCGTTAGACACATGGTTTGTCCCTTTTTCTATTATTTTAGTTAAATCATTGTTTTATAACTTTTTAAGATCATGTAGAGTCAGTTAAAAATGGAATGAGGAGGATCTCAAACGACATTCCTATCTCTTCCTGGTGACATTCTTGCAATAATTTTTGAAATGTCATGTTCAGATGATTGTGAATCTTTTTCTAGCATACAACTCACTTGCAAGAAGTTGTTTGAGATATCAAACACCTCCACTATACCTAATTATCATCATGGATCATGTGTTGTATTTAGAAAAATTCTATTTTCACAATATTCTAATATTTTCAATAAAGGTAAATATTATCAAGGAATTTTTAAATATTTTACCTTATTAAAAGATTTTGAAGCATATTATGATTTTAAATAAGGTGTTAAAGAAGGAAACCCTTGCACAACCTATTAATATTTACTTTTGCAATATAGTCTTTCAGAACATACCTACGGTATATTAAAAGGACCATAAATTAAAAGTTTCAATTCAAATTCGGTCCGACTATTTTATTGAAATCATGTTTTATCGGATTTTTTGAATTTCTATGCCATACATGATTATTTTCCAAAACTATTATTCTGTGAACACCCATATGACCCATGTTGTACAAGGTGTATTTTGATGGATGAATAAAATGATTTTGAAGGATCTCTAAATCATTGTTGTGTTTCACAAACCTTCTACCTATGTGAACAAGATGACAATGAATCCAAATGGACACCATGATCAAGGTATGATGTTCTTCATTTTGGGGATCATTTTATTTTATCATATGTTGGTGAAATAAGACTTAAAGTATTAAGATGTTGCTATCATAATGAATTTGGATGAAAGTGAGATGTATAAGTAAACCATTTATGTTAAAACATGTTAGGGTTATTTTTGAGTTTTTTAAAAAGGACAACCTGTAGGATGTGTGACAACCCGTTGCATCTGGTAAGGCCGCAGGAATCGAACCCACAACTGAAGTATGACAAGGGCGCCTCACCGATTACTATCCTACTTGAAGTCCCTGGTTAGTATGACTTATTTTATTAGTAAAATTTTTGTATGAAACAAGAATAAGTTGATTTTTGGAACTTATGTTTTATCAAATGGATATACTTTTTATTGAAAAATGATTTACTGATTTAGTGATAAAGGTTGTTGTGGAAGACATTCTCTCTTTTGAGGAAAAACTATATTCATATTGAAGATAGAATACAATGGGATTTCGATTGTAGAATAATGGTTAGAATTTTAGTTTGGAAGAATATGTGTTTTTATTGTAGACATATGATGATTTTGTTTATTTCTAAGGCTAATTAACCTATCATGGAAAATATGTGATTAGGTTAATTACTTTTCAATATGAGATGTTACGAGTAACTAATTTTATTTGGGGATAAATGATAATATTTATCTTGGATGAATATGTAATTAAATCCTTATGAGATTTCGGTTTCAATCGTAGTTTGGATTATTTTTGAATAATTTTAGGGATAGTTGTTTATTGAATGGTCTTTGTAGATATTTAGGTTTTGTTTGAAAAATTATGGAGACTAAAATTATTTTTTATTCTTGTAAAAGATTATTATTTTTTGGGTATTATATGATCTCGCACTAACAATTTTGGTTATAGTTGATGTCTAAAGAAAAAGGAAATATATAGTACTTTTTTGTGGATTATTTTATTCTAAAGAATATGATTCTTGTGCTTTCTATGTGACCATGTCTTTTTGAATGTTCATCGCTTGGAGAAAAGATTTGTATTGGTAGAAACTTTTTAAAGGATGAAACTATACTTGATGGTAAGTATATTTCCTTATGTTTTTATTCTATGTAGTAAATGAATTCCTCAAAATTATGGAATGGAACGTAAAAAAAAGTTGTTGGTTTATGTTTCCTACTGAGTAATCAATGACCATTTACACACATCATATGTTTGTGATTTTCTTGTGGTTAACTTTCTCCTAATCATGTTTTATATCACTCTCCATCAGAACATGATCACTTATTTTCTCTTCCATATCCATGTTTTTTACATGGAATCCTGGTATGGGTTAACTCAGGTAACCTTTTTACTTGTATTTCCTTTTTTTTAAGTGATAGTTTGACTAACTCTTTTTCCGATGCGGGACTTTCAATGAAGTTTCCGAGCCCATTTTTTCTAAAACAATTGCGAGGATGAAATTCCCAAAAGGGGTAAGGATGTAAAATCCCAGGTAAATAAAGAATAATACATATTTCAAATTTATTAATATTTGTGAATAAAATATTAATTTTACTTTAAGGGGTTTCTATGTTCAGTAGCATACCCGATATGCAACAACGAGTTTCTTTGAAATCATACACTACACACAAATAATATAATATTATTATGGTAGTAGACTTCAAGAAATTGAATTGGTGGTAATGAACAAAAATAACAAAAATATGATTATAAATTCTTGTTAAATGTATTTACTTTTACCCAATAAAAGTTAGAGGCTTAAAATGTGAATGAATATAATTTTAAGCATAATTTACATTAAAATACTGATTTACCGCCTTTTAATGAAGAACCCTCTATAAATATAATTTTGGTCACATTAATAAATTATATTTGAACAAATAAAATCCTTATTTTAAATTAGAACATCAAAATTCACTTTGTGTAAATTTTTGCAATATTTCTGATAAAGTTCATTTTCTAATGAATACTGAAAGATATTGTATTTTAATTCAAAACTGTGTTTTAATCTAATCTATTTATATGGTTAGATTATCTTATTAATTGGATATAAAGATTAATTATAATATATTTTCACCATTTAATCCAATTTTGGTCATTGGAATTAATTTCACTTTGAGATCGGACATAAACAAGTGTCAATCTTTTGATAGTTATTGTTTCTTAAAACCAAGCTATTTGTTTTAACAACGGGAAGTAATTTTAAATTAATTAATACAACTTATATATTTTGAATTTATTAAAAAGGAAATCAATTTTGAATTCATAATATCAAAAAAATATTAGGCTGAATTTTTGGTATTTTTCTGAAAACCGTCAATTTTTGACGAATAGTGAAATAACTAAGTAGTAGTTTAAAAAACCGACTTTTTCATTTAAATTAAATTTTACAACTTTTGTGAATTGAATTTCAAAAGTTTGAAATAAATTTTTTTATCAATAATTAAAATGTCTTTCACTGAGATGAAAATTATTTTTTATGAATAGTAACTTTTGACTTTTATTTACCACGGTTAAAGGTAAATAGGGTAATTCAAGGGAAAAAAATTATAATAATTCAAAATTACTTTAACACATGTTTGAACCGTATATTTTGAGTCAATTACCACCATGGGAATCTTTGGGTCGATTTTGGGACCCCATTGTGCCACTTGGGAGTGATAATGACAATTTTGATAAATTAATTTAATGTAAAGGTGAAATAGATAAAAACTAAAATCTTTTAGCAATTAATTTTTATATGATGTTATATAAGTTATCATTTTTACTATAAAGTTTCAATAAAAATCTATATATATTTCCTACATCATTTTCTTTTTTCTATAATTTTTAGACATCATATAATTTAAATTATTTATGACATAATAATGATGGAGTATTTACCTCATTAATAAATGATTAAAATAAACAAGATTAATATGATTAGAATATTATCCAAAACCTTTAAAATTATTATTTTCTGATTTTATTTCGACCATGAGTCATCGTATAATTGCCTCTAATGATTTTTGGACCTTTTGAAATCGAATGTCCTTATATAGTAAAATAATATTTTCACACTTTCATAAAGAGCCCCTCTTCTTCCATATAAAAAGAGACCACGTCTATCCAATTCATCACACCTATAATGCCTTTTGGCTGGTCCAAACTCTACCCCATTCAGATCCCTACATCTGTATACACATCTTATAAGCCTTACATTAGGCAGATGTCCCTTCTAGAAGTCCTTTGGTTCAAACCAAACGGAGTTACCCAAATTAAAGGTAATAGTTTCTCTTAAATTGTTTTCTTTTATTTTACTTCTCCAACCCATAAAACTCTTTTTATTACATTATTTTGTAACAAAATATGTATCATAAATATACTAAGATGTTGTTATGAGAATTATTGTATCTACACTTACACACACATCCATCTAATGGTTGAAGAACATAATGTTTCTGTGGATGGAAAATTAACGCCTCACGAAACGATGATGGTGCAATTACCTCTTACCACCTCTCATGGTGGCCATTATGATGGAACTGAATTTATATATGATATATATTATGTTTATGGTTTCATTATGATTCTGTATTTTCCATTTATATCATGCCTTTATGGTTTCTATGGTGGTTAAATACGATAATCTAATTTGAGGAAGTGCGGACCACCGCCCCCTCAAAGTGATGTGACTCGTTAATGCCTTATGTGGGATGTAAAGAGTATATAATTAATGATATTATATATGATATTATACTTTAATTATAATATAAATATGTATAATTATGTTTATATTCCATTAAAATAATAAATAGAAATGAAAGTAGCATTCATGCGTACGTACGGCTTACCGTCTCTACGAACGGTATATTTGATTTCTTACCTCCATATGTTATATACTATTATAAATACATGTATATACTGAATATATATGACATATATGATATCTAAATCATGAATATAATTCTGAATATAACTGACTATTGACCACATGGATGACTTGTAAATATAAGGTGTCCATTTTTTACTCATGTACCAAATATCGACAAAATGGACGTTATTAACTTAAATGATTGCATAACATTTTTAAAATGGTAATAAGTGATATAAAAGGAATAATAAACTTGAAAAGGTTCTTAATTATGTAGAAAATAACTGTATTATATTATTAAAGAGATTAAAGAACGATCGAGTCAAGTCAGACACGAGGTAAGGGATTTTCTTATCCCACTTTTAGTTCCATGCGATTTCAATTGCTCGCCACTTATTCATTGCATGTAGTGTATTGTGTTCTGCCATTTGATATATATTATCATGATTCTCATTATATTAATGGTGAACTATGATTCATTTTTTGGTTATTAAATTTTGGTCATATGACTCAGTTGATAAAAACATGGTGAAGGGTTTCATCTCACTTTTTTTATTCCCGTGAGATTAATACTATATTTTCCACTATTTCCTTTTGTGTGGTGTATATACTGCCCATAATTGTAAAATTTGTGTATTATAATTTAATATTTTAGTATTTACATCTTCATTGTATGATCCTTATTTCATGTGGCATATGTTTTGTAAGTTACCAAATCGGAAAGGGAACCATTCACCCTCCTATTTTTAAAAGTATTCTTTTTTCATTATGTCATTTAATTTACATCTTATTATGTTGGGATATGTTCTTATATATCCTTATTGAAATCTAAATTATGTCCAAGTAATGTGATTTCATTTTTATCACATAAACTCACTTTATGAATTTTAAAGTGACACTGTTAGGCTATCAAATTTTTACAAGGTAACTTATGAACCTATTTTCATTTCATGGGGTTCAACTTGTACTTCTTGAATATGTTGTCCTATGAATATGTTTGAATGAACTCTGATTGTTTTACACATAATATACATAGATATTGAGTGTATTTATATTTTTCAAACATAATTATATGATTTATTAATCCTTAATTTAATGATACCATCTTTATAAGGGATTTCATCTCAATTTACATTTCCAATAAGTCTTCATTGTTGTTATGCACCATTTCTCTATTATATGGTGTATATAATGTCTTTTGACATATTATATCATGAACCCATTTATTCTCATGATATTATAATGTTATTATTAAATGTTATTACTCATTTATTTGTTTTCAAGCATCTCTCGTTTTCTTAAAAAACTCTTTAAAAAAATATCGTTTTAAATGATTCAATGATTTATTATTCTAAATATTTTTCATTATTGACCATGTATTAAAAATTGAATTTAGGATTTATTTATATATACTTTAATGTTTTTAAATTATAATTCATTTAAAATATTCAATGTGGTGTGGGACACTTTGATTCAAAAATCTCTTTTTAAATGGTTTCAAAAATGATTTGATAAAGCATTATTTATTTAAATATATTAATTTGATATATTGGAATGTGGAAATGTTATCTTTACATTATACATGTGTTATATGTTACGATTATGTTATGGTTATTGGGAATTCTTTACGTATCAGGGTGGTTCAGTGATAAACCTAGGGCAGGTGAGCCCGAGATAGCTCTTCAATGCATTGGGTAAATTGACGGGGGTAAACATGAATGTTTCTACTAAGAGATTTTGGGAATATATTCTGATGGGTATTCAAAAGTAAATCCCTATGTAGCTGAGATAGCTAAATTGTATGTATGTTTTGGATGACACAAGTTATCTTTACGCTATATGATTTTTATGTGTCTCATAAATCTTTTGATTTCCTGAGGTAAGTAAAAGAGTTCATGTTTTGTATGTATTTATGAACAAATGTTGTCTTTCATTGTGTTATAACCCTTAATGATATTTTTATTCTCATCCAAAATTTTGAAATGTTTTCATAGGACTTAATGATCAATAGGGTCAAGGATGGGATCAAGGAAAAGTCGTGCTATCTAAAACATGGAACTAGACATGACTCTTTTTTCAAGAGTTTTTCTTATATGAAAAAATGGAAACTGTGTAGAAATGTCAACTTTGTAATCTTTTGAGATGTAATAGTTTTTTCCTAATTCTATAAAACACTAATCCGGAAAAGATCCTAAATGTTAATTATTAATTTAATTCAATATTATGTAATGTTTATGGTCGGGACCTTAAAATACTCTTAGTAATGGAACGTCTACTATATAAATTAACATTGAATAAATAAGGTTAGAAATATATTGAATGGATAAATTTTGATAAATTAATTCAATATGAATAATCATATAAGCATGAATGTAATCTATCAAAATCATAAAATTTTGAATAATCACATGGGCATTAATAATAAATTTTATAATAATGGTTCGATTAATATGGGATAACTTATACATATCATTGGGGCCTCAAACCCAAAAAAAAGGGGTGAGGCATAATATTAATACTATACGTAATTTTAATCATATGACATTGATTTTCTATTAATGAAAAAATGTCACCCGTTAATTAATATTTTTAAAGTATTTATAATATTAATAAATAACAAAACATATTCAAAATTACCAAAATATATATAAATATCCCTACAAAAATAAATAATATGCAAAATTTCAATATGTTCTTTATTAACAATTAAAAAAATTCATTTCAGAAAATATGTGGAATGGTATCATTAGATTATAACATCTTTAAAACATATTATTCCTCAATTTAATCTATTAGAGATGAAAATAATTTTAAAATACCAATAGAAAATTTCTTGCAAAAAATATGATTTTCATTTTATAATCACTTATTTTGTATCGTAAAATCTCCATAAATTCTAAGGAAAAAATTTATTTTTAATAAAACATGAAACATTGTAAGTGAATTTCAAATTAATAGTGTTTTCAAGATGGTGGAAAAATATTCTCATGCAGTTCATGATACGAAAAGTCTATTCTTTCATTCGAAAAAAAACGCCATTCATAAAATGAAAAAAAGATTACTTTTAAAATTTTTATTGGAAGGATAATATTAAAAATTACATTATTTTAACATTCTAGAGTATTATAAAAATTCAAGGGAATATTTCAATGAAATTATGTAAATTGAAATACTAAATTCCAAAGAGAATAGAAAAACATCTTCATTTATCATTAAAAAAATTAATTCGAAACATAATATATATAGAGAGAAACATGAAAGGAAAAAACATTATTCAAAAACATAAAAATTGTGGAATAGAATATATATATTGTTACATAAAAATATTATATAATTATACTAGGAAGACATTAAAATAAAACATCTTGAATAAGGATGAGATTCTAAAATAAAACCTTACTAATTCAACGTCATTTGAATCAAACCCCATGGCATAAAATAATTTTTATTGTGTCATTAAATACAATGATTAAACAATGGAATATGATATAAAATTAATAATGCGATGTATATACACTATACAAATATAATTATGTGCATAATATAAAAAATTTCTCAGTGAATCAATATTGAGATGAAGCACCCATACTTCTTTGGTATCATTTTCATCACCACCCATATGATATTAGTGATCTCAAATGAAAAGATAAATAACATAAATATGATGGGAATGATGATTTATCATATAAAATTGTTGTTATATACACATATAATGAAATAAAAAAGTATTAATAGTATATATATTCAAGATAAATAAATGTAAAATGAAAAATTACTACCTAGTTTTTAACATTGAGGTACGGATTAATAAATGGATGATTAATTGGAAAAAATGCAAATCCCCATATAGAATGTGAAAATAAAACATAAAATTATAAAAGGACATTAAAAACATAATTTTATAAAAACATAAATAATTAATAATTAATATATCACAATGAATATGAATTGAGTTAAGAAACCCCTTACCATGATCCTAACACAACACATATATAATCTAGTATATAAAATTATATTAATTTTATAGTTGTTGAATAATTTTTAAGGCATATTTCCCTAATTTTATTTCGTTAATTTCATTTATTACCATTACTTGTATATTTATTTCATTATTTATTTTCAATTCTTATGTTTTTTGCGATGTTATGTTTATATTCACAGAACAACATTTGTTGGCTGACCACAGTCAAAGCTGATATGTTTTCATAATTTATATAATTTTAATAATAAAATAATTGAGATTTAGTTCATTAAATTAAATTTTATAATCACAATGATTTGAGGACATTAAAAATAAACACATCACTTTTGGGATGTGGAAGTCAACTTGTATGCACAAGCAATGAAAAAAACATTAACAGGTGGAAGGTTAAAAAATTATGTAATTTATTAACATTGAAAATTAATAATTATCTCGGGAATATCAAAAAAATTTCTTAAAACCATAATAAATACCATACATAAAATGGTGGTGATGAGAAATAAAATACATGGATTCGTGATATGGTAGTATGCACATATTCACACATTATTGATTCATTACCCATTTGAAAAAAAAGAGATGATTAAGACTATGCTCATAAAATATTGAAATAAATGTAAATGTATTATATTTATTAATATATTTTAATGGTAAATATATGATGTAAATTTATATGTGAAAAATAATAAAAAATTTCTTGGTTAATAATATTACCCTTTCATTAATGATCTACCATTCTCATACACTATATGTTTTATAAGATGGATTTTATTTATAAAAGTGCATCTAGGAAGTAGGGATGATTTTTGGAAAGTTATTTGGATTGATATGTTTCAAGATAGATGGAATATGATGTGTGAGTAGTATTATAGGTCTGGTATCCTTATATAAGAGAGAATAGTGGAGACGATGGAATTATTTAAATAATTAAATTAATGTAAATTAATTACAATGTCTATAAGGAAACAACTGATTTAATTATAATATAGTATAACGAAAAGTATGAATAATATAATAAAATAGAATTTATACATGTTTATGTGATGTTTCAACACATGTATATTGGTTTTAACCTGTGTTTACCCTTTAAATGATTACCACAATACCAATGTTTATATATGGTTTAGGGGTGAAGAATGTTTCTAAATAAGAACCAGTGACATATTAATTGAAAATTATTGATATTATTGACCATTTATTTTTTAATTTGAGAAAAATAATTTCTATCTATTAATTATTATTTAACAAAATATTACTTAATAGAAAATACGATTAATGTCATATTTGTGATTATTCATCAAATTGACATTAAAAAATTTTATGACAGTAAATATGTTAAAAATTAAAAAAAACTACAACATAAATAAAACATTAATTTTTTCTAAAAAACATATAATACCATAAATCACCCAAAAATATTCCTTCTTATATTTTTAAAAACATTTAATTTATTTTTTAAAATCATTTATAAGAACTATGTAGTCATTATGTTACCAATTAATGTAGTTATTTCATCAATATAAATTAAAAATAAATTACTTATATAACAAATAATATAAATTATTGATATATATTAAGAACCATAGATGTTATTTTATGATACTTTTGGTAACATATTAATTATATTATTAAAAAATATATGTTTTGGAACTATTCTTTGCTTCAAATAATATAATAGACTTTATCTTTCAAAAATTGCACCACAATTCAGTATTTTAACGTATATAATGTTTTTGGGAACAATCAAGTCGTATAAATTATTTAAATCAGTATCTTAGAAGATTTTAAGTCCTTTTAACATTGATTTTACCCTAGTTAACCCAACACACTAATTACTATGGTGATAAAGTATACAATGGTTCTAAATTATTACTAAAAAAATTATAACATAATTAGCAAATTTGGACATGATCATTTTAAAACTTGATTACATTTAATTAAACGAAATTTCAATACCTTTCAGAAAATACATTTAAAATATGCCTATAAAACGAGATAAAAAATGTAATTAGGCAAAACAAATTAAGAATAAAAATGTTTTAAATAAAATTAAGAACAATATCTATTTGAATATAATTAATTGTATAATGTTTAACAAAATTAAATATTAAATTATTATGATAATAAAAATGAAAATGTGTCATTTAAAAAAATAAATGAAAAGAAATGATATGTTTATAAACATTGGATTATTTTTGTGTAAAATAAAAAATAAAACTTTTCCAAAAAAATATAAAAACACATTTTCCGATTATTAATAGATTATTATATATAAAGAATTTAGATAATTATATCAAATTAAATATCAAATATTTCAATTTAATGATAATGGTCATTTGAAACCCCAATATAATGAAAATTTTAAGAAAACCTATTTATGAAACATACAATTAATATATTAAAAATTACAAATTTATTTCCCAAAAATTAGTGAATAACATTATTATTGAGTATGAAATTTAAATATATATTAAATATTTTGGTCACTGTTATTCATATCCTATAATTAATGGATTTATCATAATGCTAGTATATAAATAATAATATCTTATTTTCACTATATATAAGTGTTTTGTGATGTGTATGTCATTAAATATTGTCTTCTCTAAAAACATTATGGAATTACATTAACTCGACATTGTATTAGGTTGTCCCTATCTATTTTTTAATGGACTATGTATTATTTTAGTTAACATGATTAAGGTTTTCTTTCCATATGTGTTTGAATCATATAGAAGTAAATTGAATTTATTAATAGACCAGTATTACTTAGTTAAGGGATTCAATGGATAGGAAAAAAAATAACATTTCCATATTTCAATTACCCCTGATGGTAATACATTTTAACATAGGCACTTTGAAATTCTGATAAGGACATAATAGGGCCTTCCCTTGAGTTATAATATATTAGACCATTACTATTCTATATATACTCATTAAACATAGGCGAGGTGTGTAAATGAAATATCCTAGTGTGATCCATCAAAATTAATGTTCCTTAAACCAATTAAAAGATAATATGGGAAATTAGGTGTATGATAGGCCATACATTTTATTAAATATATTGATTCGATGTATAATACATTATATATGGTTGGAAACAAATGTAATGTAAATTATATCTTTTGCACTGTGAGGAATTTTCCATTGAAATCAACAATATAGAGGACATGGAAAATGTTCCATTCACCTCCCTTGGGTGCATTGATCATTTTTTAGTAATCATTATCTGTTTTTGGTAACCAGATTGTTATATGGGGTGACTGTTCATATTCCAATTGTATTGTAGTAAATAGGTGGGTAGTAAATTTATTTTTGATACTTTTTGTCTGGAAAATGATTATTAAATTAGCATATACATAAAGATATATGAACGTTATTCCAACTGAAATTTTCGTTCCATATATATAATTTCATACATGATTTAATATGTAATTAAGTTTTTTTATGTTTTATGACATTATTCTCCATTTTATTTTAATTCCATTGAGTTATATTTGATTCCCCTTAATTTATGTGTTTATTTCAGGTGTGAAATAAAGAACGAATTCAGTATAAAAATATCATTGGCTTGGGATAATATTCTAACTTGTTTTTAGGGAAATAAATCATTTGGATATCCTATACAATGTGATGTTTGTATGTTTGGTATGGGATATATTTCTCTCTTAGAATCTGATAATACAATCATGAATGTTATTTCTGTTATGTGATTTGTTTGTTTCTTGGGACACAAAACCTAATCGACATGATATCCTTATGGATTGTAAGAAATAACCACATATATTACGTTATTATATTAATGGATATTTTTAAAATTATATGATGAGATCATGGTTAGGATGACATTCATATTACCATGGGATGAAATTTGAACATAATAGTGGGATGTAATTCCCATATATCCATGGTAAATTAGTTGTTTGGATGATATGCCAGAGTATTTGATATTTCAATTTATAGTGGTACATAATCAACCGGAATTGACAGTTAAATATTGGTGTAAATAGTGACTTATTGGTAATGGTTTTGGTGGGAAAATATTCCCTCTCTTATTATATTTCAAGGGACTAGTGATACTTCTCACTCATAAGACTACGATAATGGATTTGGACATTATAACATCACTAGATGGCTTAGTCATGGTACAAGATTTATTTTTTATTATTTATAAAGGATCTAATGAACATGGATGTAAATTTTTTTATTGGGATATATTACCATATAATGACCACTATGATACCATGGGTAACCCTAAAATATTTTTTCGCATATTATTAAAATAGATTTACCATTTTTCATATACACTATTTTTCTGGGATGAAATGGAAATTGTTAATATAAATGATGTTGTTCTCTTTTGACTTGTTTTTTATGTTAATAGACACCACAACAATATAAAATGTATGTACGATCACACATTAGTGGATGTGTTGAACCTAATTCTATGAAATATTTATTATAGTATCATTTTTTCATTATATTATGGGATTATCCATTTGTAAATTCACTAGTATGTACTATATATTCATGAGGAGCTATTAGTGGTGGACTTATAACTTATACTCATAACCTGATTTAAAACTATGGTACATAAAAAGTACCTTATCAAAGGAAAATGTATGGAAAATCTCTGTGCATTTGTTTATTGAGTTATAAATCATAACTCGATTAGATATATGATACCTTGAAAAGTCTAAATTTTTTTGTTTCGGTTATCTAGGGTATTGATTGTTTTTTATTCATCATATATATTGCTAGTTGTTGAGTACTCTAATTGACTTTTTATTTTTATATAACATTGAATATAGTAATTCTGTTATACCATCAGAGTGTAATTTATGTATTATTATAATGTAATTTGATGATAACCTTTTACTTCATTATAATATGATGATTATTTATTATTTCTGCATTAAAAGCGATTTATGAAAATTTATGATAATATTGGTATAAGAACCCAATGTTAATCACATACCCTATTCATTAATAAATATCATCTAGTATATAAAGAGGTTTACCTAAGTTATATAGACTTTTTTAGACTTGTGGGAGCATAATATGATTAGGTATGCTATAATATATATATATATATATATATATATTGTTAAATGTTACTTATACATTTTATATAATTATATTATATTTTTTATATATATGTTATAAATATATAAGATTTTTAATTTTTGATATTATATAAAAAAATATTTATCTATAGGATTTCATTTATGTTTCAATTTTTCTTATATAGATAAATATTGGTATGAAATATATGATTTACCAAACATTAATGTATAATCATTGTCATTGTTATTTGTATCATAATTATAATAAATATAATAAATATAATTTTCGATCTAGTCATCACTATTAAGAAAAATTATAACAATTTTTTTATATATAAGGAAAAATATGTTTTAACTTGAATGTTATTTAAAAAGATTTTACATTATAATTGTGTTAATCCAAAAAGATCAGGAGATGAATATGATAATGTTATTTTATGGATTCATGGAATCTATTATGTAAAATGTTGATTAATGATATTTCTTACTATCTATATGTAAATTATATTAGTAGGAGATATTTTGGATCTATAGAAATAAATGATCATATAATTTATAGTGTCTTAACCCATGATACCAGTATTAGTTATAACATGGTGAAATATAAAAGAATTATTGATTCCATAACGATAGAGTTTTGATTAAAAAAATATAATAAATATAATAATTTATTCTGGATGTCAAATTGAATGTTTTTGGGAAACATTTAATGTTGAATGATTATGTCAGTATTATGAAGAAACATTGTATCCATGTTGTATTAAATGTATAGTTTTATGAAAGGTGATGATATTGGATAACCAGAAATCCAAAATTAACTAATATTATACTAGATTGGTTAAATATTCATAACTATTAAAATATATACATCTACAAGTTAATGGTCATAAAAAATAAAAATATGGTGATAATAAGATTATATTAAATTGGATTTAGGTATAATAATATTCTTGTGTACAACAATGTTATTAATTTTTACAGAAAGAATATAAATATTTTTATATTTCCCTATATATGAGATATCACACTATATAATGAAAGTATATATCATATTAGTTCACCATGCAAGTTAGGTATCACTAAACCAATGGTGTCAATTGGTTATCTTCTTATAATTCCACTTTTAGATAGCTTATTTATAAGATTTAATGTTCAAAAATAGTAAACATGATATAATTATTATCGAATATCCTATGAAAACCAATTTTATACTAAAAAATTCCTCATAATAAGAGATAAATGATTAAAATTATACTAATCCCATAAATTCACTTATAAATAATTTATTGGGCCATTGATTAATAGAATTTATCCATACAAGATCCCCAGTAGGAACCAATGTTATTCGAAAATTATTTTAATAATTTACAACTTCTCCATATATTTTATGTGAAATAATAATGTGTTATATTTTTCCTAATGATTCACTGATTAAAAAAATCCTAAAATGGTATTTAGTTTTACCTATCATAGTTTATTAATGATTTGATAATTCTATTAGAGTAAGGACAAAAATTTATTTGTTTATATAAAAATGATAATTTTAAACATGAAAACATAATAAGTTTTACTATGATAATATTTAGTCATATGGGATTTTGTTGTTACAATATTAATGTATTATGATATGAGGATTTTGTTTCTCCAACAAAGGTGAGTGAGGGGGGTTGATTTAGGTATTTAATTTTTATAATATCTTTCAACATAAATATGTCACTGTGACCTATAAAATTATTTTTAACTCAAATATCAATTATCATACTCTAAATAATATAAGGGAAATAAAAATTTTAGGGATCATAAAAATGATTCAATGTTATCCCCCTTCAAGGGAAACATACTCCATTACATAATCTGTTCGTCTCCCATACCATATATTCTTTACTATAAGAAAAATATTTACAATATTATAAATTGAGAATAAAGTCAACCTACTCAGGTTTAGAGTCACACCTGACTGCAGAATTTAATACTACTCACACATTTATATTTAAAATAAAATCAGAATGATTTATATAATGTTTTAGTTACATCAACGAAAATAGATATGATAGTTGAATGATTGAGTAGTAATAGATATAAATGATGTATTTTAACATCATGAATGAGGATGTATTATCCTAAATTTTCTTTGATAATCACCGAAATATTTTAACACAGTGTCTCCCTCATAGTGCCCTGTGTATCCATAAACCCTAACATTTCTCAAATTATAATAATTTATTAATAATTAAATTTAGTCTTATAATTCTTGGAACAATTATCAATATATTATCACCATGTGTAAATCTCCTTTCTCTTATTCAGTTAGGAACTGAAATTTTCACCTTAATCATAAAATTGTATTCAAATTCATTAATATTTTTTCATCTATATAATTCAAATAATAAAGAATATTACTTCTTTTATGATTTATTTGAAAACATTATTCTTCTAGGATTCTTCAGTACCAGGAATAATTAAATGATAATACACAAGAAATTTATTTTTCAATTTCATGAATATAAATATTCATATTATTAATAACATATCTCGAACCCATATTTATAATCTATTACAATAATATAAAAACCATAATAGTTCATATTAATTGATTGAATATCCATATAAAAAAACTCAAAAAGTATACTGAAATTAAATAATAAAAATTATTATTTTATGTTTTAATAAATTGGAATTTCAAAAAATAATGAATTTATAGTGTTTATTATTCAACAAAATGTGAATAAAATTTCATAATAATTGTAAAGAAGAACCCATATTCTAACTTACAACATATATATAAATTCATCATCCTTCTTGAAATAATTTAAATTCGTCTTTAATCTCATTTTCAATGTAAATTTTTTACCAATAATGAATTGATTTAAAATTACTGTGTTTGGAATAATCTAAATAATCAAATTCTAGAATGATATAATATTAATTTTATCTATTAAAACATTATTTTCATGTGGAAAATAAAAAAAATCATTTTTTACTTTTTAGTAATATAACATCATTTATTAAATAAGAATTGTCAGAAATTGGAGAAATAAATTTCCTTACACGTGGATAGTGATAAAAAGTCACTGAAGTCTTACAGATTCACCATAAAAGTTATACAAACTAAATTAAGATTCACACTAAGTCTTATGAAAATAACTACATAGATATACATGGAAGATATGGTGCAATAAAATGTATTATAAAATGAATCTAAATACTCATTTTGATGCACATCAAGGTTATATTATAGGAATAAGTTGATAGGAACCCATATAAAAATAATACATATAAGACATTACCAAATTTTAGAATTCAATGTATTTACAAAATACTTATATGATCTTCATAATTAATCTAAAATCCACTCAAATGATATCAAATAATTATAATATTTTAAAAAACACATTAACCAATAAAATTTATCCACCATGATTTAAAATCCCCATCAATAAATCATATAGAATCATTAATTTCTCCTCTAGAATATATTTATATTTAATTAATCGAATTTAGAATCAAATTATTCAATCCCAATGACTATAACAAAATAAAAAATAATATCTTATATGTTTTTCTTGAAACTCATTATCATTAATGTAATTTTATTGAGATAATTACAGACATATGTTATAAGAATGTTTGGTTAACAAACTATATGAACACATCATAACTTCAAAAATATAGTCTCACCATAAAAAATCTCCACCAATATGAATTAACCACATGTTCTTATGAAAACATATACAGAACACTATCAAAATTAAAGGGATATCTCCCCATTTGTAGTGAGTTTGGAAACTATTTTATCCCTTTTTTAAATCGAATTCAATTACCTACAGGGGTATTCTCTAGACATCTTTGAGTGACATGAGAGGACAGAACATGATGTTTAATCATTGAAACTTGAAATATCTCAATTTAAATAGCTACTATTATGATATGTACAAATGTTTTCTTATTGAAAAATATTTATATGATATATATCCCTTACCCAACCTCCACTAAATTTAATGATACAATATTTTCATGTTATTTTATTTGGATAATTTTATATGGTTTTTTGTTCAATGAATTACACAATATCTATCATAATATATAATTAATGTTTTCTTAATATGGAACTAAAAAATGATTAAATACATTCACACACAAAAAAAATATTATCATACACAAGCGGTGTGACTTCATGGACTCAAATGACACATAATAGTTTCCACAGTCCTGGTGGGCCACATGGCCTCAAGCGCGTCACCACAAATTCTAGTGGATACTGACTAGTTGAGAGGGCGTAGGATGTATCCACTAGTAGACTATGTCGTCATTACCAGAGTGTATCTCAATGGATAAATACAAACAGAGTTAAATATTATAAGAATTATAAGTAATCAAAAGATGAAGAATAAACTAACAAATAGACAAGTATAATAATAACTGAATCAAAAATAATAACTGATTATCTCATGTCAGGTCACTTGAAAAATGGAAAACATGTATACAAGACAGCAAGGATAACATGTTACATAAAATTATAAAAAAATTTAAGACTTTCCAAATCAACTCAAGCTATGGATCTATCATATGCTATCAAGATCAATCATAAACAGAATGAAATCGAGTGTTCAAAGTTGTTTACATCTATTTATCAACTTTTGCATTCATTTAATCTTCCCTTGGTACGAAACGGTTCCTAGAGAGGATATATGATAAATATTTATTAACCTTTACCAACAATGTCTATTACATTTGACCCATGTAATTGAAATTTAAAAGTTTCCATGAATTCATATATTAATTAATGAATTATTATGTGAACAAATACCCAAGTACCTTCTTCATCCCTTGGCTGATGTCTAAACATGTAACAAGTTCATTATTTTAGTGTTACCAGCTTATAAATGATTGACACGTTATAAATAGTGATGTTTCCCGATTGTAATAAGGAAATATGTAATGATGTTAAATAATGACTTTACAAGGCAAAAACCAAGGAAATGTGGACCTCAAGGGTAACCAACATAGTAATCATTATGGCCAAACTATGGGTAAGTGTGTCATCCAAGTATCATATTCCATATCATTCCAAAAAAGACGCATACTGTGTCTAAGGAGTGAATCCAAAGAAAAACTGGCCTATGAAATGACAGGTTCTGAGGGTCTTTAACCATGGTACCTAATTTTTAATTCGAGATCCATGGATTGTATCCAAGTCATCCTGTAAAAATATTTATGGGCCCACATGAAATCGTACGTCTCTACATGATAATTAAAAAATCAACAAACATGATTTATGTGTTATAGGACACAATAATTTGGATTGTATGACTATGATCCTATTTATTTAGACTCTAATTTGTCATGTAATGGATTATATCTGAGCAAAAATGGAAAATATCACCCCTGGTTTACTAGTTCAAGATAAATATTGAAGAAGAACATCTCAAATGGACTCAAGTACTTACTATTGTTCATCCAATGTGATAAAAAAATCTCTATCAGATTATGATAGAATGAGACCTATTTAACTCTATATTAGGACATAAAAAATCCTTAAATTGATATATTGTTTTTCCATATTGTAAGGATATCTTGTATAGTGAAAGAGGAGGAAAAATTAGATCAGTAAGGGTAAAATTAAAAAATTACACAGAATTTAGCTTACGCATGGGTTGTCTACATGGTTTGACAAAACATTCCCTGAAAATGGATGTGTACCTAGAGAAGATAGGGAAATACATGACTTGGTATCCCTATTAGGTAATATGTGCACCAACAGTGTGAGATGCCTCTACAAAAAATTTCAAAACATCTGAATGGATAGTTACAAAGGTGGAGCCTCCCCACACATTTCACTACAAACCCTGGTACATGGCTAGTTTCTGAAAACTCTGAGCTCTAGTCTTTGAACAAACCTCATACACCCTTGAGACCACTTATAACTCATTATCCATTCATATTTGGTCAAAATTAATGAATTATGCAGACATTTAACGGATCTATACCATAGTGAAAAAATAGGTTCTTTTAATGATCATCCATTAAAAGAACATGTCCCTGAGTTTATCTTTTAAGTGTGGTGAAACACTATACAAGAACAACTTTCACCACTGGTCATTTATTTCGGCATCCCTCTTCCATGTATCAACCTTCAAATTTCCATGCTTGCATATCACTTATACTTGAGGGATAAACAGGCTTTGGAGAGCCTTCATGCTCCATTCTGCGATGCATACTGGATACTTCTAAACGGTAGCATCGACATCATCCTCAACATCCTCATGATCATTTTTTATGATACAGGTCTTCTTAATATTGGTAAATCTATGAAACATGGAATACATCATGCATAGAATGGTACCTATGAGGTAATATCAACTGATAGGCTACCTACCTGACTTATTACAAAATCTCAAATGGTCCTACATAATGAGGTCTCTAAATCCCTTGCATTTGAAACCATCTATGACATATCCTGGTCCATACAAAAAGAAAAATGTTATCCCCAACCATGATCTCTAGAGGATGTAGATAGCGATAATCATTTGATTATGGTATAGAATGAGTAGTAATAATACTAATTTTGATCCACTGAACATGATCCAAAGTCTCTTGAATTATATGATGACCTAGTTCGGCTACCACACCAGCCTCTATCCATCAAAGGGGTAATTTTCACAACCTACCATTTAAGGAACCCAATAGAGATATCTAAATTTATGTCTAATGTTGATATTATAGAAGAACTCTTTAATAGTGATATTCTTCTCCAAAGAACCATTGAGATCAATGACACATGCTTTGAGCATATCCTCTATAACTTATACTATCCATTCTTTTTGTCCATCTGTGTGAGGGTGAAAATATTGACTAAAAATTCTGTTACCATAGACATCTACAATCTCTTATAGAACCACAATGTGAAATTAGTATCCATATATGATATGATACTAGGGATCCCATTTAGTAGTATGGCCTAACATATATAAAATAATCCCACATATTCAATTGATATAGTCTCATAAGTAGGAAGAAAGTGAGACACAATCATCCTCTTATCAATTAAAACCCAAAAAACATCAATAAAACTAGTCGATAAAGGAAAACTGACTATCACGTCCATGGAAAAATCATACCATTTCTATTCTGGGACTGGAAGCCTTTGTAACAATCTTGCAAGTCTCTCATGCTCCAACTCCACCTGCTGACAGGTGGAACACCGAGTGATAAATCCTTCAATTTGAAACTTCGTCCTAGGACACCAATACTCGAATCCCATATCTCGATAAATCTTGGATATTCCTTCATGAAAATAAGGTGATCTTTATTTTTTCAGAAGTAGTATATATAAATCATAAAAAAAATATTATACTCTCATACTGTACTAAGAATGATATCAAGGTGCTTTTAATGATCTCCATGAGTATGAGAATAAACTACGATGTTGTCCAAAATGACCATGATAAAAGAATCAAGATAAGGATGTAAACCCTTATTCATTAGAGCCATGCAAATGGATGAAATGTTTGGAAGAACAAATTTTATAAGAAGGTACTCATACATACTACACCGACGATGAAAGGTTATATGAGATATGTATAGTATCCTTACACTCACTTCATGATATCTTGTCAACATGTCGATGCCATATAAGACCCTAGATCCTCATATATGGTTGAATAGATTTTATATTAGAGGTATTGGATATAAGTTAATCACATTTAGATGGATCAACCGTCTAAAATCCATGTATAGATATAAGGTTCCTGTCGTATTTTTGGGGAAAACAATGGGATAACCCTAATAGGATTTACTAGTCCGTATAAAGCCTTCGACTCTAAATCCTCTACTTCCACTTGAGATTTTAATGTGCTATAGGTTCCATACTATACAGAGTAATGGACATTGGAACTGAATTTGGCATAAGATCGATCACAAACTCTGGCTTTCTATCAGGAGGTAAGGAAAAAACAATTTTTTGGGAAATAAATCACTAAATAAATCCATTTCTAGAGGGAATTTATATTAATGTATATAATGTTATAATACAAAGAGGCTTCCAAATTTTGTAGTCAGTCTTCCTATCCCATGATTCTCTCATCCCTCTCTACCTTCCTAGACATCCCACCCACCCTTTTGTAAACAACTGCTTCCCTCTTGTGATATAAAATACACCTTATGACGATATTATCCAAAAAATGAATGATACTAAACCAACCAATCAATCCCAAGAATGACATCGAACCCTTTCCTTCCAATAACAAAGAAGATCCACAAGAAAGGGTAACTACCTACCTCATGTGGAATGTCCCTACATGGTGTGTTCCCACATAACACACTCTTGATAGTGTATATAAGTTCGTTACACTATAATAATACTATATCTATAGTCTAATACTCTCTATGATTGATATAGAGATAAACTATATTGATGCTCCTATTTCAAATAACGTTGATACTATGGTATATTCCAAAAGAATAGTACCTCGTACTGTATATGGTACTACAACCTGATCACTGGGTATTGGTTGTAGCACATGAAAATTGGTTGATCCATGACCCTTTGCAATAGTTAGACTACCATGATCAAAACTGAAATTCTAGTGCAGATAGAGGTAATGATTCTTACTACTAATTCCATAAATTATTCCTTGATCATTATTTTTGTAGTTATGCCAAATCCCCCACCTGACATGGCAAAAACGAACCCCATCATGAATGCTGACATGGCTTGGTTTCTTTTCTACATGAGGATGGTGAAAATGTCCTGTAGAAATGTCGAAGATTCCCCATATAGCCATAAGGCCAACACTATAGTGGGTTTTTATCAAACTGAGGCTTCATATTCCACAATTGTTCACACTGATGACACTCCATATATTTATCAAATAGGGTACTCTTCTTGTGAAATCCTTAATGAGAAACCTCTAGCGAACAATTCATTCCATCAAGTGAACTATGAGCCTGTTGTGAAACTGATCAACTATAGTCGGTACTATTTTCATATGTAATCTCTCACTAAAGGATAAGATCGTAATGAAATATTTTTAAAAAATAGTCAAGAGAAGGTCATTCTACTGTGAATGGATGGTGAGCACAAGACCATAATCGATGTTTCTAGAAAGTAAAAGTTCATCACTAAAAAAAATCGGTGAATAGAAATCCAAATCAGTTAAAAGTGTTGAATGTTCATTATGTGACATAGGACCCTACTCATGATGCATGAACATTGTGGAATTTTTATCAATAATTATATGAATTTAGAACAAATCTTACAAGGTGGTATAGAAATCAACCCATACCATTCCCAGATAATGACCATCCTCAGTTATCACATCCCAATATTTATTGGAAGAATCATGCCACATTTATGATGAATGATTGACCCTACACTCTGGAGGCATTTATATATTCTCAATGATAGACAAGGGCAGTATATCCAAGTCCCATATGACCATCAAATTCTATCTCCTGTTCAAGTAGGGGGATATTGTTTTTGAAACCCGAGATTCAGATCATCGATCGTAGGTGGAACTTATGGAGCACATGCATGGAATGTATCATATATATGAAACTATAATGAATTTGGGAATCAATTCCCAAATTATTTGTGAGAGTTGGTGCCTTAGGTGGAACTCATGAAAGTATGACTGGCAGCTCATGGCCCACCATGTCTTGAGCATGACCCTCTCCACCTTCCGAGTATACAATATAAGGACCTTGTGGTGTCATTAATGTATAAATTCTAGTAAAACTCTCCATAAATGGATTTATTTAGGTAGATAGCATCACAACATTATGATTAATGCAATAATACTCACTTTCCAAGATATAATACCCCAACTACCAACTTAGATGACCAGATACTATTATGTGGTCATTTATACGTTCCATTTCATTTTATTTTTTATTACTAGGATTTTTTATTTACATTTCATGAACATGAAATAGTGCGATAAGTATGTTACATCATTTAATATATGACAGAAAGTGTAATTTTAAAATAAATATGCATTCCCATTTAATCAGTTCCCATTAAACTTATCACTGAAAATGACACGCATTTATTTATATAATAATATCTTGAATTATTAAATTACTCATCCCTACCCATGAGGGCCCATAACACCTCATGAATTAAAACAAGAAAGCACTCAATCACAACAATGGAATATCCCAAGTCTAAGATATCTATCATATCATCACTCAACAATCATAGGCATATCATGAAATGAAAGTAGTGAAATGCCCCTATACAACATATCAATATGCAAGACATGTTAATTTTGGGTGCCTATATGATGCATATATCAGGGGTCCATTCCATTATCTCATCAGTCCATGGATAAAATATAATCACAAAAACAATCAACATAATCACACAACATGTGTGTCACCCAATAGTGAAATAATATCAGCTATAATAGTAAAAACAGAATAACATTTATGTTTTGGGTAAATTGGATTTTATCCCAAACATGGGTTAAAGATTTCCAATCATGATTTATGATCATTTCCAATGGGTTTATAATATTTAAACTATTGTGTCCAAATAGTTATGCAAGGCAAAAAAACCCATCAAATCACCAGTGCAAAAAACGTTATTTACGTCACCATTTTTACGTCAGTTATATATAACCGACGTGATAATCTGTAAAACGTGGTTTTTTGCGTCGGTTATTTTATAACTGATGTAAAAAATGCGGTGAGTAGATTTTTAACATTGCTTATTAAAATAACCGACGTTACAAATTGTTCATGTTCAGTTTTTATGTCGGTTATAAATTAACTGACGTAAAAAACAAAAGCACGGGGGTTTTTTACGTCTGTTATTTGATAACCGACGTAAAAAATGACATATCTACGAGTTGTTTACGTCGGTTATAAAATAACCGACGTAAAAAACTCAACTTTTGAGGCCTTTTTAGCGTCGGTTATTTTATAACCGACGTAAAAAAACAACCCACAGAACTTTTTTTACGTCAGTTATACAATACCCAATGTAAAAAAAACTGTGATTTTGTATGTCTTTTTTACGTCAGTTATATAATAACCGACTTAAAAAACCAACACGCAGATTTTTTTACGTCAGTTAACAAATATCCGACGTAAAATCAGTTGTATCTGATGCATTTATAAAGTCAGTTATTATAATAACCGACGTTATAAATGTAAAAAAAAATATTTTATATAGTCGGTTATTAAATAACTGACTTTATAAAACATTTAAAAAATTAACAAGCCCCATGTATTTTCATTTACATTTTTTCGATTGATAGTCTGGCGGCTCGTCTCTCTCGCGCAGTAAACCCTAATCAACTCGTCGATCTCACTGCATTAAACTCGTTTTTCCTTCATCGTTTATCATATTTACTCTCCTCAGATCTCTCATCCCAACTCGCATCCCTCAAGTAAGCCTTCTATGAATTTATTTGGTTCAATTTTTTTCCCGGATATTCAATATTTATGTTTTGTGAATTTTGTGATTAAACTAGGTAAGATTCTTCGATTTCGAACCCTCTTACCTCTTTTTCCATCATCATCTTATTTAGGATCCCTAGATCTATTAGATCGACTCTCAATATTCATGTAAGCCTCAACTAATTTTATTTAGTTTGTTTGTGTTTCGCGAATGCCCGACATTGATGGTAATTTTTGTTGTAATTGACAAGTAATGATCTCATTCACCTATATTACTACATAGAATGGTTATTGATTAAATGTACGAATTTGGAAATGATATTTCATATGTTTTTGCTGCTTATGTTTATCCTATTTTATATGAGAATCTATTAGACATATAATGTAATGACTGTTGACCTCTATGGCCCATCGATGCATCGCTATGTCTCATGATTCCAAATAAAAATGGGTTCTGCTGAGGGCTTACCCTAGTATTTTTTGAGGCCTTGTCCAAGGCCTCGACAATATGTTTAAGATTTCTAGAATTATATATTACATCATTATGATATTAGTTATCAAGAAAACTTGTGATCATTTGACTAGTTGAATATCAATGGTTATTTTTAATTATCATATGATCATTTAAATAGCCATATTTAATAATATTTAATTCCATCTATTTCATGTTGAAGTATATATTAAATTCATGTGTTTTTAGTTGTTCACCATGCCTAGTTTTCATATGTAAACCATTGTTTGGGGGGTTGTCCGGAGGGTGGGGCACTGTCCAGAGGGTTGGGGAGTGTCCAGGGGGTGTCCAAGTGGGTGGATGGGTGTGGTGGGATGACCAAGGGGGTGGCAGCCTGTCCTGAGGGTTTCGGGGGTTTTCCGGGGGGTGGGGGTTGTCCAGAGGTTGAGGGTGTCCAGGGGGGTCTCCAAGGGGGTCGGTGTGAGGGTGGTGTCCATGAGGGGTGGGGGGTGCTGTCCGAAGGGGTGGGGTATTGTCCCGGGGGTGGGGGGCTGTCCAAAGGGTTGGCAGTTGTCCAGTGGGGTGTCCAAGAGGGTAGGGGGTGGGGTGGTGTCAAGGAGGGGTGGGGGTGTTGTCTAGAGGGGGGGGGGGGGGTTGTCCAGGGGGTTGGGGGATGTCCATAGGGTTGGGGGTGTCTAGGGGGTGTCCAAGGGGGTGGGTGGGTGTGGGGGGTTGTCCAAGGGGGTGGGGCCAGTCCATAGGTTTTTGGGGGTTGGTCGGGGGTGGGGGTGTCCAGAGGGTTGGGGGTGTCCAGGGGGGTGTCCAAGGGGGTGGGTGTGGGGGGGGGGCACTATCCAAGGGGGTGGGGGCCTGTCCAGAAGGTTTTGGGGGTTTTACGGGGGGGTGGGGGGATATCCAAAGGGTTGGGGGGTGTCCAGGGGGGTGTCTAAGGGGGTATGGGGTGGGGGTGGGGTCCAGGAGGGTTGACTTTCTCCATCTGAATTTTTATTTTAAATATGATTTGATTCTTAGGTTTACTCCATTCTCTCCAATTTTCTATCAACCATGTAGGCACCATGGATTCTTTTATTCAATGGAATTTAAAACTGTTATATCTAACTATATTTTCTTTCAATAATAATATTCAAGCATATTTTTTAAAAAATGCATAGATTTGTTTTATATTTCAAAATTGTTTTACATTAAAATTATGATTTTTTTCATATAAAGTTATATTTGTCTTATCTTAAATATATATATATTTTTGGTATTTGTTATAGGTAATAATGATTCAAAGTTGGATTATGGCACATCGAATGAGAAATGAATATGAGGAAGGTGTTGATGCCTTTTTGGAATTTTCTAAAAAAAATGTTCCATGTAGTGACATTTTTTTCTGTCCATGACTGAAATGTTGGAATATGAAGAAGATGAAAAGTAGAGAGATAAAAGATCATCTGATATTTCATGGTTTTAATCCAAGTTATAGCACTTGGATTTGGCATAGTGAAACTAGACAAAATGTCACTGATGATGATGATTCACAAGATGGTAACTTTGATGGAATTGAAGAAATGATTCGCAATATTGTAGCAGAACAAATTGAGATAGAACCGAGAGTTTCACGTCTATATGGTGATGCTGAAAAACCATTATATCCTTGTTGTACAAGTTTTACGGTTTTTTCTGCGGTGTTAAGATTCATTAACCAGATGGAGAAACAAGGATGGAGTGACAGAAGTTTTATAGAGATGCTATAATTGATGAAAGACATTCTTCCAAAAGATAACGATCTTCCAGATTCACATTACAAGGCCAAGAAAATATTATGCTCGATGGGATTGGGATACAATAAAATACATGCATGTCTGAATGACTTCATTATATATAGGAAGGAATATGAATTTCTGTCAGAGTGTCCTAAATGTGGGACATCACGATATAAGGTGAAAGAGAAATCACAGGTTGATGTAGAGATTACAAAGCACCCTTAAAAGCTATTTTGGAATCATCCTATAATTCATCAATTCAAACGTTTATTTTCTAATTTACATGATGAAAAAAATGTTAAGATGGAATGCTAATAAGCAGGTATGTGATGGAAAAATACGTCATCCAGCTGATTGTCCACAATGAAAGAAAATTGATGCGCAGTATTCTACATTTGGAAATGAAATAAGAAATCTCAGATTAGGGTTGTGCACAGATGGAATGAATCCATACCGAACCCTCAGTAGCACACATAGTTCATGGCCTATTTTATTGGTAATTTAAAACCTCTCTCCTGATGATTGTATGAAGCACACATATGTCATGTTGAGTATAATGATCTCTGGTCAAAAGCAACCCGACAATGATATTGATGTTTACTTGTCACCGTTGATTGATGATTTGAAACTGTTATGGGCTTATGGTATTAGGGTGTATGATTTTTATAAAATGGAATATTTTCAACTGCATGCAGTGCTTCTGTTCACTATAAATGACTTCCCAGCGTATGGAAATTTTTCTAGATACAATGTTAAAGGGAATAAAGCATGTCCATTTTGCGAACAACAGACGTCATATTGTCAATTGCATCATGGGAGGAAAATAGTGTACATGGGTCATCAAAATTTTTTGCCTATGGATCACCCTTATAGAAGACTAAAAAAGGCATTCAATGAATCAAAATAATTTTATACTGCTCCAAAACCTTTATCCCCATATCTGTATTTTGAGAGGGTGAAAAACCTTGATGTGACATTGGGAAAGACACAGAAATCTGGTAATGATAGACATATTTTGAAGAAAAGGTCAATATTTTTTGAGCTACCATATTGGAGGTATCATGAAGTTAAACATAATATTGATATCATGCATGTGGAGAAGAATATATGTGATTGTTTGATTGGAACATTGTTAAATATTAAAGGAAAGACTAAAGATGGGTTGAATGCATGATTAGACTTACTATCAATGGGAATATGTTTGGAGTTAGCTCGCACTCCTAAAAGAAGATGAACATTTCCTCCCCCAGCTTGGCATAAATTATCAAAGAGGGAGAAAATTAGCTTTTTTCAGAGTCTTCATGATATCAAAGTGCCTCAAGGTTATTCATCAAATGTAAAAAAATTTGTCTCATTGAAGGAATTGATGTTTATAGGTATGAAATCTCATTATTGTCACGTCATGACCAAACAAATTTTACCAGTTGCATTGCGTGGAATATTTTCCATTCGTGTCAGAAAGACTATGATGAAGTTGTGTTATTTTTTTATTTCAATTAGTAACAAGGCGATTGATGTGAATGCTTTGAACATTTTGGAAAAGGATGAAATTTTTATTATTTTTCAATTGAAAATGTATTTTCCTCCAACTTTTTTTTGATATAATGGTGCATTTAATGATTCATTTGGTTCGAGAAATAATGCATTGTCGACCTGTATATCTTCTTTGGATGTATCCTTTTGAAAGTTATATGAAAATATTGAAGGGGTATGTTAAAAATCCATATCGACCTGAAGCCTCCATTATTGAAAAGTATATTTTTGAGGAGGTAGTAGAGTTTTGTACGAGCTACTTGGATACCGCACAACACATAGGTTTGCCTCCATCTCGCCATGAACGAGTTAATAATGAGGGAAAGGGGATTTGTAGCTTGAAAGTAAAATCATTGTCAGCTGAACAGATGAAGAAGTTAGAATCATACATCTTGAATAACATAGCTGATTCTCAACCGTATATCACATTGCATATTAATGAGTTGAAACAATGTCATCCAAATAATAATGAAATGTGGATTTTGAATGAGCACAACAAAACTTTTTTTCATCGATTAAAAATACTTTTCTTGGTAGATCAGATGTATCAAAGACATTAATATGGATAGTGGGTGGTCCATGTTTAAAAGTGATAGCATGGTCTGGTTATGACATTAATGGATATACATTTCATACGAAAGCTCAGGACAACAGAAGTGCAATTCAGAATAATGGTGTATTGGTGTTTGCAGAAGCAATGCATTTTTTGAGTGCTAAGGACAAAAACCCAATTTCTGCATCAAGTGCATATTATGGAGTGATTAGAGAAATATGGGAGGTTGATTACATTAAAATTAAAGTTCATATTTTTAACTGTAAATGGTTTATCGGTAACAATAGTGTCAGACACGATGAATTTGAAATGCCACTTGTTAATCTGAACAGATTGGAAGACACATCTGATTCTTTTTATAATGGCAACACATGAAAAACAAATTTTCTATGTAGTAGATCAATCATATATGTAGTGGGTTATTGTTTTACAAGGGAAAATAAATATGTTTGTGAGGATGAAGTTGATGAAGATTCTGATTTATGTGAGATCCCTACTTCCAGAGAAAGATTAATAGAACATAATGATGAGCATGTTGAAGACATGGTTTATGCCATATGGAACGATCATGATGAAGGAATTTGGGAAAACAATCCATTTGTACATTCCTAAAATAACAGGTAACATATGTTTATTTCTTGTTTACATTTATTTTTTTCATAAATTTTAGATGTTGTAAGTTTTTTATTTATTAAAACATGTTTTAAAACAAAATAAGTATAAGTTTTTGTTTGTTTTACATTTTTTTAATTTACTTTATCATGTTTACCATTACATGAATTATATATCTATTATTTTTGTTCAGTGACAATTACATTACCATGTTTACCAGTTTTACCATGTTTACCTTGTTTACCATCATGACCATCTTTACCATTTTTACCATCTTTAACTTTGTTTAACATGCTTACCATACTACCAATGTTTACTATTATGTAACTTAGTACACTTTTCTATTTTGTGATTATAGTAGTATTAAAATATTTTAATTTGTATATTTTTGAACTAACGTTTGATTTTTTGATTTGAAGGATAATGACAGATCATTCAGTTGATCATCCACATGATTTTATAGATAAGCATATTGGACATACCTCTGGGGAGGAACATTGACATGATCCTATTACAACAAAGAGTTCAAAGGATGGTAAACATGGGTGCACACGATTACCAAAATTATCAGTTGCTTGTATGCAGGATCAGAGGATAATCGTTGAGTTTGAGGATGATGATATTACTAGAGGTCCAAATGCAAAAGATTTTTAGAGTTTTGTAGAAAAACATGATAAGAGAAAAGTAAGAATTCTGTATGATGACTAGATAAGTGTGGATAAAGCGATAATATCTCAGTTATGGGAGACAATTTTGGTAAGATCTTTTGCTATTGTTTGAATATTCTTTAAATTTTTCTAGTATATATAATATGTTTAACCTCTTCTTTATCAGATGAAATTTGATATTCCTAACACTGGAGGAGTCAGGAAGAAATGCTTATCGTTGGCTTCCAGGATATGGAGGGATTTCAAATCAACCATCTCATCTGATTTCATTTATGGTCATAAGAGTCATGACAATCCATGTCATATATATCCATTTATAGATGAAGATATATGGGGAAGGTTTTTTGAAAGTAGAAGAAAAGAGTCATTTTTGGTAAGGGTAGTGTAAACTTTTATAATATTTCTTATATAAATGATCTTATTAACGTTTTGTTAATGATTTCTTCTTCATACTTTACAGCAAACAAGGAAAGCACATCAAGAGATCCAATCTAAAAATGTATACCCTCATAGTTTATCCTGGGGAGGGTATGCATTATTGGAAGAACAAATGATGGCGGAAAAAATTTCAATAACTAAGAGCTGAGTCTTCAAGCTCTAGAGAGGTGGCCCCTCCATCCCCTCCATCTAGACATGAAAATTGGAAGAGAACTCGGAAAGGAAAAAAAGGGCAATATCTTTCGGATGAATCGAGAATCGTAGCTGAGAGGATTGTAAGATATATATTTTATTTATTTAATTTTACCATTTTCTTCATATAATTTCAATCATTACAGAAATGTTCAATTAATTAATACAGTACTCTTTTGAGGAGCAGAGTTCACACCGGACTTTTACACCTACAGGTTGGGAAGATATTTTACTTGTAGCATTGGGATGGCCTGAACATCCTGGTCGTATAGGAGAATATTCGGTAGGTGTATTGGTAAGAAAAGTGTTGCCACGTTCTTCAACTTCAAACATTGAGGGGATTTATAGAAAAAAATTGATTCCATGGAGGTTGAATTCCATAATATTAATGTGAGGATGGAGGAAAAGATTAGAGCATCGGTGCAGTCTATATTTGCAGACATGCAAAGACAATTTCAGACTGCAGCTCCCACTCCTCCACCTCCCCCTGCAGACCCTATTATTTATCCTCCACCTTCGCCAGTAGCTCCCACTCCCCCACCTCATCCTGCTGAGCCCATTTTTTGTCCTACTCCTCCGCCGTAGCTTCCTACTTATTGCGAGTTGTATGTTGATGATTCTCAATATCATATAGTAGCATATGGGTTGGTATATTGTATAGGAGATACAGTTCATCATCAAAAACTAGACGTAGAGAATCAGAGGGTCACTATACATGATATTATAGATAGATCAACTTGGGTACCATTACCTACAGATGAGTTGGCGATAGTTGGACATAGTATCGACCATTTTTTAATTTGGCCATCCAGACTTCTTCGACTCATTACCATAGAGGTATGAATGTTATATCTTTTATTTTATTTTTTTATTAATGTTGTTTTATCATTTTAAAACTAATATATTTTTCAATTTATTTTTACAGGAATACTTCAAAGGTAATGAAATACTGTATAGACAACAACAAAGACAAATAGCCATGACATCAGATATAGATTCTAGTAGTCTTGAAATATTGTCAAGATATTCAAATTTTTTCATGGGTCATTATGAGTTTCCAATGGAAGCTCATGTTTGTGGACGTGAAATAAATGTGGGGATTATGAAAACTGATATCATGGATCTTTTATAGGAGATAAGTTGGGCATCAACGTGGTGCAAATATTTTCCATGTAAGTCTTAAAACCTTTTCGCTATGTTATATTTATTAAAAATGTATACTTATGACTGTTTTTTATTAGGTATCTTTATAAAATATGTGATAGGAATGATATAACAGATGTATATGGATTCATGGACCCGCAATTGATTTCCCCTGAAGCATGTGCATTTGATAAGGAACAAAGAATGCTTTATATTACTGAAAGGCTTGAAATGAATATAGTCACACAATGTTGGATGATGCCTTTTTGTGAGAGGTATGAAACATATCTCTATAAAAGAGTTAATTATCTTTTAATATAAAAAACCACTAACTTTAAATTTCCTTTTATCAGTTATCATTGGATGTTACGGGTTTTTTTCCCAAGGGAGAAAGAACTTTATTTGATATGCTCTGTCCATGATGATGTGCAAGAAAGTTTTAAGAATATATTGGAAAAGTAAGTTTGAATTTCTCAATAGTTTTATATATTATAATGAATTTTAAATTTACCCCATTAGTATTATTTTCTAACAGCGCATGGGCCAACTTTGAAAAAACACAAAGAAAAGGAATGCAAAGATCAAATATGTAAATGCGAAGGTAAATATCCATTTATAATTTGTACTTTTTGTTTTATTACATTAAAATAATATATTCAATTTATACTCATTCAAACAAAATTTTCATGAACAACAAGGCATCATCGAATGCGGATATTATATGTTAAGATTTATGTATGAAATAATAACAACTGGGACAGTTGTGAATTATGACCTGGTAAGATTTCCTCATAAACTTTTCCATAATATTTCAATTTGATTTACTCATTATACACTTTAACTACTATCCTTTTCATTTGTAGCTTTTTGATGACCCTCAACCCTATAATGCTAAAGACATCAAACACTTACAAGTGGAGTGGTCAAATTATTTTACAGGTTTGATTAAATTTTAGTTGTTTGTAATGTAAAATGTAATTTTGAATATTTTCATTGTAATTGTGTATTTTGTAGTCGTTTAGGTTGGATTTTTTTTAAAGTTGATAGTTTATGTTTTGAATGTTATATATTTGAATGTTTAATTTTTCTCTACTTCTTGTTTTGGTCTACTTATGATGGTTTTTCTGGTATGGATTCTGGTATGGGGGGGAGGGTTTTCAAGGGTGTGGGGGTGTTCAGTGGGGTTGGGGGTGTCCATGGGTATGGGAGGGCTATCCGGTGGGGGGGGGGGGTATACATGACAGTGGGGGGGGGGGGTTGTCGAGGGATGTTTGGGGCTGTCTAGGGGGTTGGGGGTAGTCCAGGGGTGTGGTGGGGGCTCCAATGGGGTGGGGGAGGGCTGTCCAAGGGGGTGGGGGGTATACATGAGGTGGGGGGGTTGTCCCAAGGTGTTTGGAGCTGTCCAGGGGGGCGGGGGCAGTCCAGGGGTATGGTGGGGTGTTGTCAATTGGGGTGAGGGGGTGCTGTTCACGAGGGTGGGGAGTTGTAGAGGGGTGTTTGGGGATGTCCAAGGGGTCGGGGCAGTCCATGGGTGTGGTGGGGGCTCCAATGGGGTGGGGGATGTCAAGTGGGGTGAGGGTGTGAGGGGGTGTTGTTTAGGAGGGTGGGGGCAGTCCAGGGGTGTGGTGGGGGCTCCAATGGGGTGGGGGAGGGCTGTCCAGGGTGTGGGGGTATACATGAGGGTGGGGGGGTTGTCCTAAGGTGTTTGGAGCAGGAAAGGGGGTCGGGGGCAGTCCAGGGGTGTGGTGGGGGATATAATGTGAGTTAAGGAGGTGAGGGGGTGTTGTTCAAGAGGGTGGGGGTTGTCGAGGGGTGTTTCGGGCTGTCCAGGGGTCGGGGGCAGTCCAGGGGAGTGTTAGGGGCTTTCAATTTGGGTGAGGGGGTGGGGGTGCTATTCAGGAGGGTGGGGGTTGTCGATAGGTGTATGGGGCTGTCCAGGGGGTCGGGGGTAGTCTAGGGGTGTGGTGGGAGCTCAAATGGGGTGGGGGAGGCCTGTACAAGGGGTATACATGAGGGTGGGGGCTATCAAGTGGGGTAAGTTTTATTTGTTATCAATGCAAATGCTTATATTTTCCTTAGTACCTGTTTTGATATCCTTCTGTTTTTATGGTACAAATTATTGATTTGGTTTCTGGTAGATTTTGCCGGAGAGCAGAGGGCTACAGTGGATTATTTTTCTAAAAAAAATTGTCTTTCACGTTGATTATTTTATAACCGACGTGATAAAGAAATCGAGAAACGTTTATCACGTTGGTTTTTTTCATAACTGACGTTATAAACAGATGTGGCATGGTTTATCACGTCAGTTATGTAATAACCGGCATTATAAAGGACCTGGGAAATTCATTATCACGTCGGTTAATCAATAACCGACGTGATAAACCCCTCCCAGGACCAGTTTAGCACGTCGGTTATTTAATAACCGACATGGTAAACCATAGCGCAGGAGTTTATGACATTGGTTATTAAATAACTGATGTGACAAAATCCCCCGCATGTGTTTATGACGTCGGTTATTGTATAACAAACGTGATAAAGCCCCCCCAGTTTATCATGATGGTTATATAGTAACCGACATTATAACCCCCCCCCCCCCCCGGGTTTTTTCACGTCGGTTAATAATTAACCGACGTGATAAACACCGCGATGTTATATTTGTGACGTCGGGTTTTAAATAACAGACATAAAAAACATTATTTATAACGTCATCTGTATTAACGTCGCAAAAACCCGACGTAAAAAATGAAAAATAACTGACGTAAATAATGTTTTATGGACTAGTGAATACCAATTTTTGATGTCCTGGACCATGATTCCACTTTATTGGTTCCCCAACCTAGTGGTCCACATGTCTTAAAGTGCATATTCCTAAAATCTAGTGGCTTCTGACAAGTATCAAGGTCCTAGGGTGTGTCCATGAGGATATTATTCTCTACTTAACAAAGTGTATAATAGTGGATAAATACCAAAACAGTTAAATAGTGGAAGAAATATAAATAGTGAAAGAAGATTAATGTAATAAGAAGGTAAGGACAAAAATAATTGTTTCAACTGTAATAACTCATATTGATATTTCATGTCACTAGAAAACATGAAAACATGATACAATACAAAAGGTATAAAATGTTCTACAAAATTATAATGGAAATCAAATACTATTCAAATCATATCTAGATCTGGATAGGACATCATCAATCAAGCTCCATCCTAAGTAGAAGGAAATAAATTGATAGAACGTGCATGCTTCCCTTTATCAAAACCATCATTCATTTAATATGTATTGGGTACCAAACGACACCTAGAGAGGCTGTGAGATACATCTCAGTGGGACACCACAAATGGTGTCTATAACATCTGAACCACGTAATGTTAATATAACAGTGTAAAAGTATGCATATATAATGTAATGAAGTACAATGTAAAAAAAATACCCATGTACCCTCTTTATCTACTTTATTGTGTTCCCACATGTAAATAATTCATTATATGAGGGTTACCTATTTATAAATGACTCACATGTTATAAATAGTGAAGGTTCCATGATATAATAAGGAAACCTATAATGATATTAAATAAATATGTTCCAGGGTGACATCCATGGAAATATAGACCTGAAGGGTTTCCAACATGGTAGTTAATTTATATTATAAAAGGATAAGAGTGTAATTCATGCACCGTAGTCCAAGGAATTCTACAATAATATTCCTATCGAGTGAAAGGAGATCATCTATGGTAAAACAAGGCAAAAAAATGATTGGGCCCGATTATATTTTACCAAGGCTCCTACATGTCAATTGAATATCCCATGGAATGTATCCATGGAATCCTATAATAATATTTCTTGGATCCTATGGTGCCTTGTATGGAATCAAAATAATGACAAGAATTAGGTTCCAACTGGGTTTCAACCAAAGAAAGGTGTATCCATTAATCGAAATGGGGTTCATGAGATCCCAAGGCATTACCTGTGGAATCGAGAGGGAACTCCATTCAAGACACTCCTATTCAATATTGATGCCCTATTATATTACAAAAGGATCAGTTAATTACCATTAATTAGTGTTACAAGGATAATTGATCATGAAACCATTAAATCATTTCCTAATTAATCAATATCCCTATTTGGTTCCAATGTTGCCATTCCTTATTATGAAAATGTCATGTATCATGAAACCATCCATTTAATCCATTTAAAAAATTTGAATAATCAAGGTTCACTCCGCTATGTTCCATTACCCTAGTAAGGGGTGCTACAGACATGAAAACTATTATTCAATTATATTTTAATGTCCAAGTTGATTACAAAGAATATTTTCTAGTATCCATTTAACATTAATATATCAATTCGAAGAACATACCTTAGGAGTGTCATGTGGTGAGAATAAAGGATACATTACATTATTCAATTCATAGCATAAATAATGATAATTAATAAAGAAAATATTACCCATTAAAAGGTCATGCCAAAGAATACCTGAAAAATGACACTATAATGTAAATACAGAACATGAATATTTTGGAAAAATATCCTACATTGGTGGAAGAAGTTTTTCTTGAATCAACCAACGACTAATCACATATTTCTAAAAAGAATAACTATACAATTATAATGATTACAAGAATGAAATTTAATTTCAATAAATGGAACCTGGTGAAATTGGTGGGCGCCTGACCCAAATTCCAGATTTAATGAATATGATGGGTTAGTTATAGACCAAAAACCATAGAATTATATGACTCTAATCTTCTAGTATTAGACTCTAATATATCATAGAATAGAGTAGGTCTGAGATGAAGTTTAAAACACTCACACCTCTACAACTAGTTTGTTATAAATAGATAAGAATATTGGCCTGAATGAGATTTTGTACACCTTGCTTCACATCCAACGTGACAAGAGAACTCTCAATAATATCCTAGAAGAAGTGGATCACTTTATCCCTATATTTTTCCATCACAAATTTAGAAAATGAGATTATATGGAGTTCCTCATACTGGAAAAAGTTTTTATTTGGAATGAGGATATTAAATTAGATCAATAAGTATAAAATGTTAAATTTACAAAAATATAAGCATGTCCATGGTTTGTAAGCACGATTTTTCAAAATGTGATCCTACTATACATGTGAACCTGAAGAATAGTGGGAATTACACAGTTGAGGTACACGGTTAGGTAAACCGTCATGCATTAGTGTGAGATGTCTCTCAATGATAATGCCCAGCATCCGGATGGTTAGATATAACCGTGCGTCGACCACTCACTATTTACTAAAAATTATGTTAAAGGCCTAATTGTCCCAAAAATATGTGTTATGGGCTCTGAACAATACTTGGACACACTTGAGATCTTTTTTGAGTCATTAGGCATCCATTTTAGGTCAAAATAATGTATTATATTTAAATTTAAAGGATCCATAGAAGGGTGAAAACACATGATCATACAATTTGATACCATACACTCTACCTTATTTGTTTTATGGTTCATTGTGTAATGTTTCTTACCACACTAGCTTAGACAACCATTTCAATTAAAGATTGTCCCATCTGAAGTTGATGACCTATCTATATAACTACATGAAAAGTCTATCCTAATGAAGAAAAAATATTCAAATCTATAATGAATCTATAATATATCCCATAGTTAACATTTTTCTTCAATTATTTGATAAGTATTCTTTCATAAGCATCTGGGCCTCCTTTGAGTCACTAGGAAATATACCATAAGGCGTAAGTACTTATGCTTTGACAAGTATTGCTATTTTTTTATAAAAACTAATCACCTGAATCAAATAAATTGTACATGAATACCCTTGGAAATAATATCATAAGTGTTCTATATTATTATAAATGAATTTATCATCGAAAAAAACATTCCTCATCCTAGAAAACATTTCCCAACAACAATATTCCATATTTTTTTGACGAAAATGCAATATTCTTTATACTCAGTCATCAATCCAAAAATTATATAATTTCACTAAGAATTAAAATCTAAAATATATTATTCATCATCAAAGATATTTCTATTCCAATTAACTTTTTTACTAATAAATATTATATCTAAAATATAAACTGTGATTGTTAGAAAACCAAGAATCATCTTCTTTGTATGTAATGTTTAGTCAATATTTCCTTTAGAAAATTTCATCTATCATAGGAAGACAAAATATTTTGTATAATACGACATAAGAGACAATTACAATGTATTTAATTGAATTTTTGTTCTATACACCATTGTTCCTTCGAAATAAATAATAAAACAAATAGGTTTCTCAACCATTACTTCAATACCAATATCTACATTAAAAATGTTGATTTCAAATCAGTTTCAAAATTATTGGGTCTCCCATGTGTCGATTTTTACCAAAAGATCATTCTTTTTTCAATGCATGGTACTAGACTGAAGTCTTATTCAAACTATATAATGATATCCCTTGTATACTATTGTGGCCATGATTCTTTTCACATCATCAATCTCATTAATTTTGTTTCAAGAAAAAACATAGTGCCAATAAAATCTAAATTTATTAAACATGAAAAAGGATACAAATTAAGGGTTTTCCCTATTATATCCTAATAGTCATTAATATATATTACACATTAATCATGTAAAATTATTTCAATAATAGTTCATAGTTTAATAAGATATATAAGAGATTTTTTATTTCCCATTTCTTATATTATTCTTGTTGGAACATGTTGATCTTATTTTAAAATGAGTTTTTATATTTAAACATTTATTTTAAAACTCTAAAAGTATTTTCTCTCAATAATAGTATCCTCGTGTTCATCAGTAGACCATTCTCAATCAACAAAAACTATATTTTGTCGGATTTTATATCCCTATTCAATATACTGATCTCAAAATCCAGATATTATTTTATCTATAAATTACAATATTTACTTAAAATGATAATCTATTCTCTACTATATTACATAGTTTTATCTTCAATATGGTCCATTAAAAATTGAAACCTATTATGATAACATCTTTATCCACTAATACTAGATAATTATCCCATGAATAAAAATTCATCTTCTTTTTCATCTATCATTCCTAGTTTAATAGTTTGAGATATTTATGGACTTAATTATTAGAAACAATGAAATTTATAACATTTGAATTATTCTTCTAACAGATAACATTAAGAATGTGATGTCTCTTAGGTCTAAAAATAAATACTTTTTAAATATGTATAGAAGTATATGTAATATCACTCTAAAAATATTTTGATATTTATTTTTATGGTTGGATTTTCCAATCCATCTCAAGAATACTCATATTCTTCATCTCATAAATATCATTCTATTAGGTGGGATATAATGTTATAAATTGAGGTTTTATTCCTTATCTTCCATAAAATATTTCAAATGATTAACCTGTATATTATTTTACAAGATTAGATGAAAATATTTTGATGTGATTCACAAATTCATTTTCAACCAATCATCAAAATATTTAAAACGCCTCAACATTTTATTACTTATGACCCTAAAATTTTCTGTTTATATAACTGTATAATCATCAATAAATGATATATTAAATAAAGTCTACTATAGAAATCAAACCTCATGTAAAAAAATTAATATGAATAATCTGTAGTTATTTTTTCAAAAGAATGTCTATATTTTTTGTTGAAATTTTTGAGTCATCATTTCCCTTTTAAAATTGCGTAAAATAAAATTACGTAAGGTTATCATATAATCCTCCAGGCTAATAATTTTCCTCTTATGAGGAAAAATGATGTTATCCTTAGGTTACTTCCCTAGGACTAAAATGGTGATAAATAAATATTATTGACTTAGTAAACCATTGGGGGATGGTTTTTCTAGAAGAAAAAAACAACATAAAGAAAATAATTAGTAGCATCATATCAAACTACCTGATAAAAAAATGATAATAATAAAAAACAATATTATTAAAATAAATTTAAAAAGAAAAAATTTTCAACGATGTGACACCAAATTAAAATACATTGGAACCAAATTGTCACCATCCCCAACCCAGATGCATACACTCTACAACACTATCTTCAGGAACAAAACCATGATTTCAAGGACAAGCACAATAGAAGTTTGAAACATGATTCTTAACTTTTTCTTGGTTATTGACATCAAATTATAAACCAACGTTCCAATTAAGGTCTTTGTATAATTATAATGGACATTCCTCAAATAATTCCCAACACCTACAATTAATGAAATACCATGTTATCACATAATACATAAAATATAGCGTGATAAAATGAAATTAGTTTATTAAAATAATATAGTATGTAATATAAAAAATTAATCACTTCCCCTTACCCATTAAATTTCCACATTTCCAACCCATTCTATATTCCACACTAAAATAAACAAGAATTCAGTATGAAAATCACTATACTCACGTGGCGATGATCCGTCCCCCACATATGCATCAGTAGGATTATGCCATTGTTCGATTCCAAGATGTCACCAAGAAGTTGTTTGTTTTTTTCTATCCTCATACCATGAAATATCACCACACACTACCATGTATTCCTACACCATATTCCGAAAATCATATATATAAACATAAATTTCAACATTAAAATTATTCCCATTTTAACGAACCATAAAATTATAATATTCCAAAATATATTTCAAAATGATTTTTATCAAGGTAAAATATAATAATGAATAGTTTATTCCAAAAGGTTATGTAATAGTAGAGTGTGTGGGAAGTGACCTACCTTGATAACATTTTCAAAGATTATTTTATGTTATTCTGGGGATCAACCCCTTCCTTCTACCCTATAATTAAAATCCAAGATGATGTCATCCCAATAAATACAAAAACATATATATTTTCGTCACAATCCAAGCTATGTTTATGATCTATCAAACATAAAGTGATACAAAAAGAGAAGGAAAAAATAACCCTAACCTATTATTTAATAATGAAATTCCAAATGATTCATTTTCCAAGCATCCCAAATGACCAAGATTAGTGAAAATTTATTTGGATAAGCCTGAGAGTCGAGGGGGAGAATGTAGCAACTTATTTTAAAATTATTATTAATGGATTATGTAATATTTATGTAAATAGAATTCTTAAATGAAAAAATTTAATTAATAGGTTGAAAATTCATCGAGGATAAGTTATAGTGAAAAACCAATCACATCTGGTGGTTTTATGTAGAAACCCGATTTTATGATATAAAATTATATGTTATTGTGTAAATAGATTTACACCATGAAAATTACATATGACATCTTGTCAAAAAAAAAATTCATAATACCATAATTTATGCATTAATTGATCCAGATGATTTTCAAGCTTCCAGATTATGGTTCCTCCCATATTTAAAAAATCACGGAACTAAATCATATACTCTAAAGGAAAGACATAAAAACATATAACAATGTCATAAAAAAAATTGAGGGTACTATATTCCCCACCCCATTAATCTTTTATCCTTTAGAAGTTGTGTATCAATATTTTCCTAAGTAAAAATAAGGATATTTATCTTGCATACACATTTCACATTCAATTGATTCCTCTTGATACCCACCATGCTGACATATTACTCACACGAAGGAAATATATCTCCAACAACGGTTCCATTCCTAGTTGTACATAACACATATAGGTTTGTAAAATAATGAGGCAATTGATTCAACTGTAACATGATCCAAAATTATCACATCAAAAGGATTAGAATAATAATTATTCTATTGAGAAACATAGAAGATGTCCTAAATAATATTGAATCTAGGTGGTAATGGAAACCATTATAGAAAAGTTATAATCCATTGTATTACCTCAAATCATACCACATACCATTTGATAACATATCGTTTTACCCCTCGTGTCAATGACTAGGTTTTTCTGAGACATTCAATAAGCCAATAAAATTAAATGGTAAATGTTGTATGTTGTTATTTAAAAATTGTTTTTTATCTTTATGTTGTATATAGATTCTATTAGATCATATTGAATTTATCCATTGTCTCTTGAACATATCTTTGTATAATCATAGATTCCTCTCATATTTCTACACAATATAATTTATAACGATGGGTATGAACAAAAAAAATAATCAAATATGGCCATCTGTATTCTCATATGAAAACATTAGTTATAATATAATTCAACCATGAGAATATATTTATGCCAGGAATCACAATATACAATGAAACATACTCTAAGAATAGTATTCATTATATAAATAGTTTTTTTTGACATTCAATCTGTCTGTCGATGAAATTATATTCTCAAGATTAATTAACATACAATATCATGTTGTATTAATAAACAAAATCTAGAAGTAAAATAGGGGGTCTCTATCAAATTCATTAAATGCTTAAACTATATGTAATCTACCTAAATCTCAGATATAATTTTTTCCCAGTACTATAATATGTTGGATTCTCTGAATAAGATGATGTCTGTCAATTTTTATGTCAATACACTACAACCCATATATCGTCATGTTTCCATAACGTTTATAGTAATACTATTCCAACATCTATATTAATTTTCCACCACATCCAAATAGGTATATTCATAGGCTGTAGAATTCCTTTCGGTCAATTATAATCAAATATTACTAATTTTCATGTCAATCATTTCAAAAAATATTATAAATTATTATAATATATTGTGTATCATTATCGAGCACCATAAATGTTCCTTTATTACCTTGTACATTTTAAAAAAACCTATGCTAATATATAAGTATTATAGGTGGTATACTAAATCATTATCTCTTTGAAAAGAACTTGGAACAAAAGGTTGATTCTAAAATTGAAAAAAAAAATTGTGTACCTTAATTATAGTGTTCTGATGTCTCCCCAACATTTTGAATTAACCTAATTATAATATATTGAAGATATGGTGTTTGGGATTCTTTTACTAAAATTATGAATTCAATAACAATAATGACATGAAATAAAACTAGATCATCACATTGTGATGCAAAATAATAATTAATGTATGTTATTATCTTCATTAATAGTCATTGATCGTGATCTTTTTGGAATAATTCAATATATAAAATCTTGCTCAATTCACTAGCTATGGTATATCGATTATTAGGTGTGTATATTAATTTCAAATAGAACATACTAAGGGACTCCATCCATATTAATTTCATCAAGTTCAAGTCTCCCTAAGAAAATATGTATAACAATCTATTTTGTTTAGTGAACTTTATGTACAATTCTATAAATGTTAATGACTCTATTTCATTAATGCATGGAAAACCACAAATAATTCCATGTCATGCTTTGGATAATTATACTCATGATCTTAAAACAACCTCAATCCATAAGACATAACGTGGACTCCATAAAAGTGATTATAACCCATACTATATCAAGGTGTGTCATAATATAAAATATTTTTGTTACATGGTTTAGAAGTAATTAGAATGAATGCTAAGGTGGGACAAGTTTTATGTTCCACAAATATTTCTTTACATTTATCATTCCATATAAAAAGAAAATAATTACATATAATTGAATTTTTGAAAGAATAAAGTTGTGAGAAATATCAAAAAAAATATAGATGATATCCTATTATTCTCATATAGATTCATGCCTTAGAAAAATATTTACTTCTATAAAGAGACTACCCCATTGATATTTTCAATGTCAATTGGTATTCCTTCTTCAGAATTGACCTGCACAAGGAAACATAATTATTGGTTCTATACATATCAATTAGAAATATTAGAATTAAACTGATGTTCCCAAAACATAAAGAGTACAATATTCACATGATCTTCTAGATCATTGCTAAATTGAGAGTAAACCTAAACATCATTAACAAATACATAAACAAAATAATTTGTCGAAATTTTGTTAGATAAATTCCCTGAAATACTTGAAAAATTCAATTGTGTTAATTAAACCAAAATGTGATATGTTATATTCATAATTCCCATAATGTCTCTGAAATTAAATTTTTAGAATATACTATATTTTGAATACATGATAATGATATAAAGATTGAATATCTATTTTAGTGAAACAATTATCTCCATTTAATTAATCATATAAATAATCTACATTAGGAATAGGATAGGAATTTATAACCATTAGTTGAAATTACATATGATAATGAACACGTATGTTGATAGTTCCTTCTGCAATTTTATAAATAAAACAATTATATAACAAACCAGATTACTAGGTATAATAAATACATAACTTTCTATCTATTTATATAAACCTTTGCTTCACACAAGTCAGACTGATCCATTTTGTATAATAGTACTCTAATATGGATTATTATATAATCTATGTCGATTGTAATTTTGATATCCCTATTTAGTGGTAACCAATCTAAATCATTTGTTTATCATCAGTTTTATAATAATTTTCTTATATTATTTTATCAGTTACAGATAAGTTCATTTCATCTAACTAGATCGAGATGGTTCCATCAACATTCTAAAAAGTACATTCTCTACCAACATTTATATTCCAATACTCATTGAAGTGTTGAAGGACACCATATTCCTTTATAAACATTACAATCCAAGAATATATGTCTTTATGGGCCTTAAAACCTCCCATCTAATTCATACTAAATATTATATCAATAATATTATTTATAAAACTATAAACTTCTATAAAAACTATATTGAAACAATGTTATTGAAACATGATAGAAATTATAAACCCCTATACATTATTCATTCATGAGGCCACTTGATTTCCTCGGCATGGTGAATCATTCACATGTATAGTACCATTTTTTAATATAGATTATTAAATTAAATAATGCAATTCACTAGAGATAATCAAGGAATTAATAAGAGTTTTGTTTATAATAATTATACCTCACACCCTAGTGGGACATGGTTGATCACTCAAAATGGCCTATTCTAGACAATATAACAAGCAATAATATATAATTGGATAACTATTCCTCGCAAATTGTGGTGTTAAATGATGAAATGATATGTTCCTATAAACATTTTGGTTCACTTGTGTATGTGGAAATAAACTAGTGTAATGGGATAGTTTCATTTGGGCACATTAATATTTATACATAGTCAAGCCTATTACACCATCTTATATATGATGTTTTAGAAAAAAAATCTTAATATGGCCTTGATTTGAATAATAGAATAAATTCCATTTTTTGTGTAGAATAATCTCATTTCATTTTCATTAATGAAATGATCTAAAAAACCTGAATTAACATCAGTTATTGGTTGAAAATTAAGAGATTGTATAATTTAAATATGTTGTACTGACCACAAGAAGAGTGGAAATTATCATTATATTCAACACAATTATTCAACCTTGTCCCCATGGTAACAAATAAATTACAACTAAAAAGATTCCAAATAAGACCTCTTTTCATACTAATTATTTTTTAACTATCCTCGTATAATCAATAATATTGAGAGAAACTATCTTAGATCAAATATCAAGTCACAATCCGGACTTAATGATACATTAATTCAAGGATTTACAAATAGTTACATTCACGGTGAATCATTTTATCCATATAATTAGAGTTAAATATTTAGTAATAGAGTGTTTTTATTTATTCAAGGTGATGAAATCTGTTGTTCCTTATATTTTGAATTTTTTAGGTTTAGAATATTTTGCTAAAGAATTCCTCAAAAACCACCAAAATAATTCCATTGAAATTTTAGCTTTAATAACTGAATCACACAATTAAAAAGAGATAAATTACAACATATTTATTTCTATTTTAATATTCATCTATGTTGATATACCATGAAAATAAATGATTTGATTTATTCATATTTTCCTCACTAGTTATTTTTCATGTTCATTATCCCCTCAAAACATATTTCAATGATACATATAAATATATACAAAGTGGTCCACTTTATTTGGTTTATGTATTCAATTTCATCTATAAATTACTTAAAAATATTGAAAAATTCTTTATAAAATATTATGATACACATGTGATTTAGGTGATACCATATTTTCATAAGCCTCTCATGAATGGTTTATATGTCGTCTTACTGGTTCCATTTTCTATTGAAAAAAATATAATTTTTTAAAACATTTTATATAAAAAAATTAATTTTTTCATAAATTTTGGATCATTATAAGTCATTTACCACACTATAATAAATTGGACATCAAAATTCATTTTATGAATTACTATTTTAGACATTTAATTCATTTTTATAATATCATAAAATAGAATATGAACAATGTAGTTCTAGCTATATTTCCAAACATTGATACAAGATATGGGGCACTAATTAGCTAAAAACATAATTATTAGATAAAAAACTCCAATAAATGTCTTAGATTACTATTATAATCATATATCTATTTCCATCTTTTCAAAATAAAAAAGATACCTATGTCTTTTATTAAAACACATTTTATGTTTCAAAACTAATATATCATTACTAACAATGTAAATCATTGAGTAAAAAAACTAATACCATTTTATAAAAAAAGGATTGATGGACCAATGTAGATTGATAACATTTGTATCACCCTACAATCCTCATTTTTTAGAGATGATAAATAATAAAACTAATCATATAAGACATCACCATGACATTAATGGATGGAAATTAATTATAACAAAATAGTAAACCATTGGGGGATAATATTACATAAAGAAAAGGAAACCTAATAAAAATAAATAATATGATAAATTTCTACTACCAAATTCATGAATGAACAATCATATTACTAAATGAAAAACCATTACATAATAATCTTATAGTAATCGTTAAAAAATGAATAATAGTGAATGTATACCACTCCAAATAAAATGACATTAGAACCAAAGTGTAACAATCATATCCCAATACATATAAATTCCCCAAATACATCTTCAAATAAAAATTCATGATATTAGAATTAGTAATATAGGGGTAAAAAATATTACACTTCCATGTATCTTTATAAATTCCATTTCCAAACACACCAATGCAATCTATTTGAGGATGAGTATTAACATTGTTGGTATTCCCCAAATATGACACAATTCAATCAATTATGATATTAATGTGTAACAATAAATATTATAAGTCATAGGGTGATAAAATAAGAACATTGAATCAAAATATAAAACAGATAATGTATAAATGTTTCATAATCATATCTTCCACATTACCCTACACTTTACACCTAAAATACCCATTATTTGTTCCACAATATCACACATATTATTCCATATGGATATCTATATACTCATTTGAGTGGTGATATATCCCCCACCTAACTATTACAAGGTGTATCCCATTGTTCCTTTCTTGGATAACATCAAGTTGTAGTCAGTTTATCATTGTCTCTAACAATATAAAATGTACACATTACACCATTTAGAATAAGTCCATATTCCATCAATTAATTTATGTACACATAAATTTATTCTATAAAATACCATCATTTTGAAATATCATCAAACATTGATTTTACACATAAATTTCATAAGGATTTTTATCAAATAATAATAACATTATTTAATATTTCAAGCCAATAGGTTCTAGAAAACTAAAGTGAGAGGGGATACACCTATATCATTTATGTTTACATAAACGATCATAAATAAATAGTTTAATAAACCATTTAATTACATTTTTATATCTAAATATTAGATGATTTCATTACTAGATTTCAAAACCCATACATTAATGTATCACACATTGAACAAGGGTTCTAATCAATATAACATAAGAAGATCCAAAAGGTAAAGAAATAATGGAACTCTAAACATTCATTCCAAAAATAAAGATCAAAGATTCATTATCCAATTTGTCTTAAAATTTAATATCATCAAAAATCACCTAAGATAATATAGTGAGAGGAGTGTAGGAATTAATTAGTTTATTTGAAAATTAAAAACATTTCCCAATATAATATTGATTGGGCCTTAATTTTTTTTTGTATAAATTGATTATTTACATACTAAATTCATTGATGGTCACTTTGAGAAAAAACTCTTCCATTCCATTATTTATATTGGTTAATCCTATTTTATGTTGTAATAGTATGATTTATGGGGTATGTATTTTTACATCTTGAAAAATACTTATGAAATTTCATTCTATCAATTTATGTCGCAAAACCATAATTTATTGCATAAATTGCTCCAATAAATTTTATTGCTACAAAACATTGGTTCTCCTCCTATTTCAAAATTTGGGAACTAACCCATATTTTCCTAAATAATGAAAACAAGTAAGAAATTATGGGGTACATCAAGATCTAAGATAAATATTCCATTTTTTATTGATATCTCAAAATATAAGGTTTCTAAATTTTTAATGTATTTGTTAGTAATGATTTCCAATCCTCTTTTTCCAAATATTATTTTTATCATTTGAAACATAATAAATGGAATCTTTTGTATACCCTAAAAAACTTATACTATTTTTAATTTTTATATTTGATATTGTCCTAAAATATTTTTTGCTTTTAATGATGTGATAATACCTTCATGAAGAATACCTAATGAAAATATTCACTGAGCCAGCTGGAACTAATGATATTATGCATCGGAATTCTGTATAAAAATCATCATCTAATTTGAAATAATGAAATTTTATCTTTATTTATCCAAAATAATTTATCTATAGGGATCAATCCTTGGAAATAGTGAAAGATCCACTTTTATGATTCAGAATATCGATTAAGAATTGTTGTAATATTTTTCATGTGGGGTGTTTAAACACTGTCATGAATCCAATAATATATTTTTATGCTTGAGTTCAATTAAAAATATACTATATTTTCTACATTATCCTTTGTTTTTTAACCCCCCTCTATTTTTCATCATTATTAATATATAGTTTTAATTGTTTACACACTTGTTTTTAATATAAATCTATTAGTATGAACATCCAAAAACATACTCAATAAAATATAATCTATTTTGAGTAAAAAATATGAAATATTTGTCATTATAATATACATATCTTCTAAATTAGATATTAATTCTAATGGATCATCAAGAGGAAATATCATACCCTCTGTTTACAGATTTATTTTTATGGATTACAATAGAGATATCGTTAGTTTCCTTCATCATCCTTGTGGAAATGTTTCATCAATAAAAGTAGAAATTCTTGGATTCATCACTATAGTGCACCTAGAAAAATATAGTCGATGTAATAATACTCGGATTGAGTGTGATTCTATTTTTATTTATCTTGATTTCAAGACATGTTCTTCTCTATTATCATGGAATTGTATAAATTGGATGACCAAATTCTAGAATTATATGCCATCCATGGACCATACTATTACATATATCTAAAGGGAGACCAATTTATTGGCATTTGGACTTTCAAATAATGGTTTCAATGGTTTTTCATTATTTTCATTCGATCAGATTCCTGATCACCTCTTTCCTCATATTTAGTGGGATCTGTGTAAATCTCCCATTCTAAGAAATTTGTAATTATGTCTCTATTTTATAATACAAGTCTCATTATCTAGTAAGAACGAATAAATATTTCTTTAAAAAACTGAATAATACTTTCAATAGACTTAGCAACATCCTTTTCCCATATAAAATATATCGTTTTTGATGTACTATCAAAGTTTTTATTTCTACTATCTTTGATATGTCTATATTTTCTTATTTTTATTATAAATATAGATTAATAATATCCTTCATTTTACAATGATATTACTGTATGTTTCAAATCATATTTGAAGGAAATATTTTACCAAATTATACTGACTTTTGAATTTTTACCCTCTTTATTAGTAAAATTATAATTTCATGAATTTTAATTTGGTAATAATTATACCTTATATTTTTTGTGTATTCAATCAATATATTTGGTAGATTCATCATTGATTTCAAAAATATTATTTTCAATCCTCTGTTAATATCTTTATACACTTTCCTTAAGACACTTATATTTTTTCAATGTAAGTTATTCATTTTAACATGAAATCAGTCTTGATGTTCTTTTACTATCCTCCAACATTCATCATAATACCACTTAAATTTTTTCATTTAATAAATATGGGATAATTCTATATTTTTTATTTTATTCTTCTACTCTATCAAAGTTTTAAAATTTATTTATATAGCTTCGTATTTTGTTACAGATAAACTCCATGTTTATACATAAATATATGTTCTAACATAGTTAGTTCAAAATAATATTATTCAAAACATGATATGGAAAATAATTTTTCATTATTATCTATGAAATTGGTAAAATTATCATCAAATTTACCTGTAGATTATTTATTATATAAATGATTAACATTTTTTCTCATCATAATTAATTTATTGATCAAAAAAATATCACATTCATTGCACCAAGAATTGATGATTCTATTAATAAGTAAACACACTTGATTATCTAAGTTTTAAATTCATTTTTAAATTTAAATTAATCAAAAAATTTCATTAAATTAAATAATGAAAAACATGCTCTTCTATTGCATTTCTAGAATCTTGATGTAAATTTTTTATTCATGATACCTCTTCTTATTTATAAACAACTATCTTATAAGTGCAATTATTTGTTGATAGGATTTCCTATCACACATTTTTATATTCAACTAAATCATATTTCATCAACTAATTTCTATTATATTTGGAATTCTCATGTAATTAATGGAAATTTATATTTTAACTTTATAGAAAATGGTTCATGTTTTCTCATCTCATAAGCAATGATAATATTATAAAATTCCTCATTTGGGAGTCCATATCTCCATACAAAATCCTAATATTCAATGTCAAATATACCAATAAATATTTGTATATGTTTATCTATTATTTTATAATATTCATTGTTTTCAAAAAAACATAAGATTTTACATAAAATTTCATTGAACCATTTAAAATAATCATCGACTTTTTCACTCCATGTTATCATAATGTATTTATTTTTTTTAATAATATTATATTTATTATCCATGACTTCAGAATTTACTTTATATTTAATTTGATTCATTCACAAATTTATTTGTATAAATAAATTCGAAATAATTTTTTATTAATTTTTTTTTATAAAAGACTTTAAATTTAATTTTTTTCCCTTACTAAAAACTCACTATTTCATTAATCAGTTAAGGAAATTTGTGCGTACTTTACAATGGTGGAAGAAAAATAAATATATATTCACTAACCTCTAATACATGGAGAAAAAAATATGAAAGCATCATTCAATGGTTATAATGGTAATTCACACTATCAAAAATATGAACCACATACTATTAAAATAAATATAATTAGTAATTATTGTCACCTATTAAAATCTATGAGATGTAAATTTCATAAATACAAATTAGTGTTCCTGGGATCATCATTTACCATTTTTTATGGTGTATTAGTTAGATAAGGAAAATTTTAACAATTTTAATCATTTAAAATCAGCCACTATGACCTCTGAAATTTTGATTCACTCAAATATGAATTCTCACCCTCATTGGAATATGAAATAAATAAAAATAGAAGACAAAATAAGATATTTTATAATGGTCAGATCTATTTTAGGATTAATATTCTTTTTTTGGTTGGATAGTCTCCCTAACAAATAATTATACACTAAAAGATAAGAAATTAACTTTATTACAACATGAGTGTAGTGTCTCACTATTCTTATCTAGGCGACATAATATTGAGTAGTTTGATACTACTAACATTGATTTTGGTAATAGAATAATAAATATCTCTTTAAATTGTTAGTTTCAATATTGTTTTTATATTTGAGATATCTCAATGATATTATAGAATATTTAATAATATCCCAGTTATTAAATGTTGAATATATTTTAGATCATATTTCTATGTTATGAAACTAAAATATAATTATTCTAAATACTTGAGCTCTAGCTGAATTTGATTATATATTATAACATCATTAACTAATCTTTGTTATTCTATCAACGTTTCTATACACGTCTCAATATTTTATTCATAATAACTCACCCACACTCCTCACTATATTTTGGAAACATTTAAATAATAGAAATAAAATAAATTTGGAAAAATATAAATAATTCTATAAATTTATTAGTCTTCTCTTAATAGAAGAGTATAATTTTTTACTCCCATTTTCCATATATAGTTTGGAAAAATAGATTATTGTGATATTATATTCTTCTTCACTTTTTTAGCACCATGACTATAGTACAATTACCAAACTAGTTTTCATTGCATAATTATAAATTATCATGAAATAAATATTTTCCAAATAAATTTTAGATTCATAAATTAATTTAAAATATTTAAAATATAATATAAATCTAAATTACAGTAAAACCCATCATTATCATCTTAATGAAATGGCTGGAAGTCATATAATTCATCATTAAGAATAATATAATGGATCATATTAGTTATACATATAAACTTGAATATCTATAATTGGAAACTCATATATAGTCAACTCAAAAATGAGTGAAAGTGATTATTTAGAATTAATAACATGAAACCACCATTGAAAAAAATTCATAATGTGTTTCAGGTGTTCCTTCTTCAAAAACACATATATTTTAATTCAATAACAACTTTTTTGATGTACTCAACTTTGAAAATCAAATAGATTTGTATAATTATTATCTTTTTTTAAATATTTTTTGATTTATATCGAATAAAATTTATTATATGATGTATTAAACATCCAATATTTCCCTTACCACTTTTTAATTAAAAATACTTTGTATTCTCAAATTTTAGAAGATCATGTTATTCAATATATATTCTATTGATATAGAGTGAAATTGGATATCAGAAAAAGACAAAAATTATTTAATAAAATATTAATATCGTATGATATAAAAAACCATGACAATGTAGAATTTAACAGCATGCAAAAAATTTATTTTTCCCTAACAACATATCATTATTTTCAGAGCATAAAAAATAGTTGTTGTAGTTAGAAATATTAATAAACTGGGTATTGATACAATAATATATAATAAATGATCCACCGTATCTTATATACAATATTAATGATATTTAAATGTAACATATAATAAATAATTAATATATGTTGAGAAACATTTATGTAATAGTTTGATAGAAACATTTTTAGATACAAAAGAAATGACTAAGGATGCATTGAATGCACCAATAATCATTCCATAAATGAAAACAAGTCAGAGATTTAGTTTATATTTCTATAATAAAAATAGACATGCATACGTTATTCATGTCAAGCATTGTGAATTAAAGTGATAATTATTTTAGTTTAATTTTTATATGGTATTAAAATACATAAGGTGTATTCTTTAAATTCTCATAATAATGGGTCATAATTGGTATTCATGTTAATAAGAATGAAATATCAGGATTTTCTATTGATATAATACCTAATACCTATATTACAAGATGAAATAAGAAAAATTCTTGTTCATATGACTATTATTAAGGTTTGATAGTTTTTTAATTATATGATTAGAAATTTCATTGATTGAATTTTATTACAATGATCATTAATAAAGTTGTTAGTATATTATTTTAACATGAGATATGTTTTTCACCACTATTTTTAATATCTTGTTATGTCTAATATTTTATTTAGTGTTTGAATTAAAATTATCAGAATCTATTTAGTAACATTACATGTATACTAATAAATTATATACAATGACTCATATATGATGTGTTTTGATTCTTAACCAAATACATTATTTGTTATTAGAATGTATATATCATAGGATGTGGATGATTTCAATAAGGGCAACTTATCTAAATAAGAGAAAATAAGACTTCCTATATCTCACCAAATTGGTCTTAATATAAGAGGAAATATGATATATGTATTGAAAGAAATTTCAATGATTCATTATCAAATAATTTATACTCATATATATATATATATTTATGAACAATAGATATAGGGTTCAAACATATTCTTAATCACAAATTATTGTTAAAATACTATTATTTATAATGGATATTGATATATATGTGATGAATAATTAGAAAAAATTCATTATTTTTCTATTTTTGATATAGATGAAATTAAAAATGTAAATATATATGAATAATTGAGATATTCTGTCATGACCTTCTTTCACTAAGATGACTGAAGGGATATCGAATTACCAAACTCGTCCTTCCTCAAGTTGATTGAATGATAATGGCCCCCCGAGTCTTGACATCAATTGGACCCAGAGTGGCGAATATCACCAAAAGTATAGAATCATCCATAATATTGAAGGCATTACCCTTTTTATTTAGTTGGATAAAGAGATCAGATAGTAAATTACAACAGCACCAAAACTGGTAGTAAAAGTAACGGAAAAAAGTAATCCATTCCCAAATGCATGTTTCAATATAAAGTGCTACAAGGTACAAGAAAACTCCCATAAGAAGTACCAAAAGAAATGAATAACAGAAATGTCAATGGTCCCATCATCCAAGCTATGTGGGTCCGACTCTGTCCTTGATGTCATTCGGAATAACTGAAAGATGTCTTATAAACGTTGCACGAGTATACATGTATACTCAGTAGATAAAACCCAAAGAACTCATGCACAAGTGGGGAGGCATTCAAATGCCCCGTGAGAAAAGGAGATAACTAAAGCACCAAGAAAGTAAACTATCCACCGAAACCTCACCAAGGCACAATCCCCACATAACACAAATTTAGTAAAGTTATAGTAATAACACATCAATGTTTGGGTACCCTTCACCACTTTACCAATAGTTATTGAAGACATCCTGCGCGTTAAACCTCCCATGCCATTCTCACCATAGTCCCACTCCAATCCCCTGATCACACACACCTGGGCTACCACAACCACACATCCTGACCGCAAACCCCTAGGCCAAAATAGCCCCATGTAACCATGTTGACAAACACTGGGTACACAAAAACCACACATAATAACACCCACAGAAAACTAGGCCAGAACAACGATCGCCACGCCCGAAGAAACTTGTGCCTTATCCCGAAGACACTTAGGAAACAAATTTCCCACACACACCTGGAAAATCCAACCTAACTACCCTGCCTGAAGAATAATGGGCTATAATGGATCTCAGTCCATCACATCCTACCCGAAGTTTCTTGGGCTACCCGTGGAAGAGATCAGAAAAAGAGCTAAAAACCATCTACTCATAGGAGTGTTCAGAAAAACACATTCCCCAATGAATTTTGGGTGTTCGACATGATGTGCTCAACATGGATGGGGAATGAATAAGAAACACAACTACTAAATTATATAAATAGTTAACCAAGAACTCATCCCAACCTAGGGGATCCAAAACCCTCCCACACACAAACACCCTCGTTACTTTTCATTCATAAAAAGCACATCAAACACAACCAAGTCAGAACTCATTCTTGGAAAAGAAATCCACTTTTATCCCATTTATGTTATCACATTCCAGTGGTTCCATTTAAATAAATTTTCACTAATGGGAAACTAACAGTCATATCCATAGGCTATGTAAGGAAAAAAAACCAAGCACTAAAATTAATCATTCACACCCGACACTCTTGTAATATCACAACCACAAAAGGAATCTGTGAGATCCCTTAAAGTACTAAAACCAAACCAAGCCCCAACATGTGTCCCCACACGTCCTCGGATCCACAAACCAACAACTACACCACAATAGGATATCATATCCCCATCCACGTCTTCTCATAAGCATCAATCTGAATAACCATACACATCATCCGAATAGAGTGAGGGATTTTCAATATTTAAATACACCATTTCTTTAGTTCATCGTTTCCATTTGGTTAAATGGGGTGACCACACAAGGATTATTATTCATTGGGAATGCATTTAATCAAATGATATTATGTTATTAACCAGTTTCTATCTTACAATCATTCAATCAAAGATATATCTAGAAAAAATAGGTTCATTAGTGCACAAGAAAGGACCCTCCAACGACCATGATTTTTAGTGGATATGTGCTCATACAATTCAACAAAAATAAGAAAAGGTAATCTTGTACCAAAAAATTATAAAAACCATTCATTATTTAAACACCATTTATTATCTTCATTAACTATTGGTTTTATCCCTCCCCATAGGAAAATTATCATACCCAGCCTGCATGATACACTATAATGAATGGCGATGCAAAAACCATACAAACATGATCAATAATCGATTTTTTTCTCCTCGCACCAATAACTGTGATGTGTGACATTCTGAGGAGGAACTCAAGGGACTCTATGTGTGAGCAGGAAAGGCTTCATCCAAGGATCATCTCTAGCCTTGGGAAGGGGGGACTCTAAACTCACCAAGTAAAGAAAAGAAGTCATCCAACAAGAAGAAATTAAGAATTCATGTGTGATAAAAAGGTGAGCCCCTGGAGTTATGGGATATGAATTTTTAATGGAATTAAAGGAGGATTGTGGTAGCACCATGAGATTGGACGGTTACACTTGAATTAATTAATTGTTATTTAACAATTCCCATTGGAGGGGTGACCATAATAGTTGTGCGTTAAAGGATTAAATTTAAGAGAGAGATAAACGGATCCGTTGAGGTACACCCCACTCCTATAGGATTTAAAACATTGTTTAAGGCAGTAAATATAGCCTTGAAACCCTTTAAAATGGTTTAATGACATAAAAATGGTGTTATAGGAAACACTGGTGATGTAAACCCCGAAAAGACCTTATGGAACCGATCGAGTGTGGCATTGATAAGTGAATCACCAATCGGTGTCACTGATGGGTGACACTACAGTGACCTCCTTCCACTGAAACAACCACTCTCTGGACTTACTGATGGGGCCCATAGGGCTCTGAACACCATAAATTGGAATGGAAATGGACTAGGAGGGTTTGGGCCATTACATCAAATACCTCTCAAAATATTCTTTTCCTTGAGTATAAAAGCTAAACCGGATGTAAAAAGAGGGGTGTGAACAACCACATTGAAAGATACCTCTTTGGGACCAACAACCCCAAACTGCTATACAAACCCCAAGGATCACATTGTCTTGACACATGTATAAGGGAGTTCCTTACTCCATGTCATGATATTATCCACTTTGGGCATCAGTAAGTCTCCCGCATGGGTTTAATCACATATGTGCATATGCAACTTGATTAGGAATTAGGTTCTCACTTCGCCACATTTCGGTACATTTCCTAAAAATTTACAAGGTAAGGTAACAAAACATCTCATAAACATACAAGGTCAAAATTACATCATAGCGGGATACAAAAACAAGAACATCTAGAAAGGCGCAGAATAGAAAGTAAAAAAATATCTTGACATTGGGGGCGCATTTGAGCTTATCTCTTCCAAGAACTCTCCTCAAGGCCACTATTCCACCACAACAATTGAACCAGATTGATGGTTCATCCACAAAACACTTTCCTGTTTTGATCCTCAATCCTAACTGGCCACTCCACGAATGTAGCATCGTCCCATATATCCAACTCTCTCCCGTCAATGACATAGGAATCATCACGTAGATGTCAACAAAGATTGGAGATGTGGAATACGCCATGAAACCATTCCAAGTAAGGTTTAAATTATAGCTACTATACCACCTCACCGACTCTCCCCAAAAATCCTAAAGGCCCAATAGTCCTAGGAGAGAGTTTCATCCACTTTAGGATCCATCTCTTTATCTAGTCCTGGGATACCTTTATCTTCTCAAGCACAAGATGAACATTCTCTATTGTGCTCTACACTATCTCTTGGAAAATAACACCTACCTCCCTAACATTGGTCTAGAACACGGGCGAACTACACGACCTTCCATACAAGGCCTTCTATGGTTCCATGACAATAGTATAGTGAACACTATTATTGTAGGAAAACACTACTAATGGAAAATGATATTCCCATGATCCCATAAAGTCCAAAATACAAGCCCGTACCATATCCTCAAATGTAAGGATGGTTTGATCTAGCTACCAATCTATATGGGGGTGGAATGTAGTGTTTAGGCATAGCTGGGTGCCAAAATCATGCTTTAATCCCCGCCAAACGTGTGAGGTAAATCATGTATCCCTATATAATACTATAGGCATTGGATCCCCATGAAAGTGCACACCCACATCCACTTTTCATTATTCTGAGGTATCCACCACACTTGACTCCTTGGTCGACAGGAAGTGAGAAGATTTTTTTAGCTAGTCTACCACTACCTAGATAACATCCTAGCCTCTTTGAACCTTGGGTAGTATTGTGACGAAATCCTTCGATATGTCGTCCCACTTCTACTCAGGGAAATATAATTGCTATAACGGACATCCTATGATTCCACGTAAATCCTTCACCTATTGACCAACTAAGAAACATTCCAGAAACTATTCCACTTCCCGTTTTACCCTTGGCCAGCAAAACTGATCCCTCAAGCCTCGTTACATCTTGGATACTCCTATGTGTAATGCTATGAGTGAGTAATGGGACTCATGGAAAACATCCTCTCACATCATCTCTGAGACAGATAACATCCCTCAGAAAAGAATCTAATTCTGACCATCCTCCGACCACCCTTCTAGAGCATTGCCTTGGTTAACCAGATTATGCATCACTTCACTCTCTATGTCTCTGCACTGAGACTCTGCTACCTGCCGCAATAGAGAGGACTACAATATCATCTGAAACAGACAACCTCTACCACCATCAAACATTGCATCTTTATAATGGGAAGCCAACTCATCTATTTCCTTCTAAGAATCCACATATTTATGAACAGGTTCCCTCTATGACTTCCTGGTCAAGGTAACAGTCACAACATCCCCCATTCCTTTAGTGTAAGAGATCTTGAAGTTGTAGTCCTGAAGAAACACCACAAACCTTCTTTGTCCAATGATCATGTTTTGTTGGGTAAATATATGCCTCAAACTCTTGTGATCTGGGAAGACCAAAAAATGCTCCTTGATGAGCTAATGCTGCCACAACATCAACACGAACACTGCTTCTGAAAGATCTATGTCACGGGTGTCATAGTTACGCTCATTTGGACATAACTTCCTAGACTCATAAATGATCAACCCCACTGCTGCATTAAAACAATCCTCTAGAAATTTCTAGAAGACTCAAAAAACACCTCATACAACACCCCTTCCTCTAGAAAATTGAGCACATGAGTGATGAATAACCATTCCTTCATATAACTGAATTCTTCCCAATACAGCTAACTCCACACGAATACCTGGTCCTTTCTGGTCAAAGATATAAATGAAGCTGAAACAAGAGAGAAGTTAGGTATGAAACACCGATAATATCCTACTAGACCCAGAATACTAGGAACATCCATAACATTATTGGGTTCATCCAATGAAACAATTGCTTCATCCTTTGATGGATCAACCACTACCCCTTACAGAAACTCCACATGTCCTTGAAAATGAACTTCTCGTGTCATCACCATGAACATAGAAACTTTCCCATATATCATGAGACATTCAATGATCTCGAAGACCATCCTATAGTTCTTAGTATGATTCACCAATGATATTGAGTAGATCAAAAATTCATTGATGAACACAATGACGAACGAGTCCCTAAACTCAAGGAAAATAGTGTTCATGAGCCCCATCAACACAGTAGGTTCATTTGTAACACTGAACTAAATGACTAAAAACTCAATTTTCCCATACATGAACATTAAAAGTTGTCATTAGGATATCCCTATACTTCACCCTTAATTGGTGATACCCAGACCGCAGATCGAAATTAGAGAACCAACCATCTCCCCTAAATTGGTCAAAGGGATCATCTATCCTTGGGAATGGGTAATGGTTCATGACCATTACATGATTCAATATCTAGTATCCTATGAATATATTGAAACCATTTTCATTCTTCTTCATGTTAAAGGCAAGAGAACTCTATGGTGAAACACTAGGTTGGACAAAACCCTTTTTCATCAGCTCGTAAATCTCAATATGCAACTCCTGCAACATAGAATGTGCCATCCGATAAGGAGCCACCGAAATTAGACAATCACTGCGTTATAAGTATATCCCAAAAATCGATTTCACGTCGAGGGGGTAGAGATGAAACATACTTATAAAAACCATCTAGGTACTCTCTAAAAACTCCAATAACATCAATCATCTCAGAATCCACTAATTCTGCTGGAAGCTTGGCCAACATAGAAAAAAGAGGATTCACACGCAGTCTCCCCAACTGAAAAATTCATTCACCAACAAAAGCCACAAATTTTCTATCATAAATAGAGAACATGAACCTTCATTGGAATCATTTGATAACGGAATGAACAAAAAACAGCTAGTTGATTCCTAGGATGACATCATATGGCTGCATTTGCAGTAGAACGAGATCCCCACTAGATTTATGTAGCACCAACATCAGTATGCATCCTTGACTAACATCAAATAGGATAGTATGACCCCCAACTGGAGTAATAAACACCAGGGGCATGGAGAGTCTCTCTTTGTCTAGGTCCTATGAATTGGCGAGACCGGGTGTAACAGGGGAGTGTGAAGATCCTGAATCAAACAAGGAACATATAAGAGTGATAAAAAAGCTGATTGTACCTTGAATGACTTTTGTCCTGACTATAACTTTTGCCTCTACAGTTTGATGCTGACCATTCCTTAATCATCTACCCTTCTGTTTTCAGATGCCTCACCGATAACCTAGTCGTGGTTGTTGAGGGGCTCCCTGAGGACAGCCTCCTCCTGCAAAGTCTGATTTCAGATGACCGGGAGATCACTGTCCCTATTTCATCTACTGAAAGTGCATGGATGGAAACCACTACTACTTAGGTGGACACTGAACCTGCCTACCCCGACTATACTAAACTCGGGTTATGAACCAATTATGAAGTTTCCAACAGATTCCATAGATGTAGATCCTCGGTCCCGGGCCCACAAGGAAGGGGAGAGGATAGGGAGATTGAAACTAGAACTTCTGGGCCCTGCTCCCCATTGGACAAAACTGAGAAGGGACTGATGCTGGAGGCCTTCTACTGACGGCCTGCCCCTTTTAAGAGCCAAACTATATCCCCTATCATAGCACACCTCCCATCATGTGCATCCTTTCCACCACATTAGCCTTTCTTCTAGACCTCCATCTACGTCAACAAGGTGAAGGGAGTGACACCATATTATAGATAAGGTCAGAGTGCCTCCTCTAAACATATTTCTCGAGACTCTGTAATGACCCGTCCTCTGGACTCGTGTCGTGACTACCCCAAGCACGCATTCCATAGGCCAGGGGATGGTGACTAGCACCAAGGCGTAAATCCCGATAAAAAGGGAAGGCATTACCTTTATAAAGTAAACAAACACCAGAGTAAGAAAGATGAAGTAAACACTACATAAACTGGGTACAACTGTAAGTGCTGGAAAGTAAATGGGCCAGAATACAAACCCAACTGAAGAAAATTTCAACTGAAAGAATGTAAAGCAACTGAAATGTAAAGATGCAATGCAGAGCTGTCCACTGGAAAACCAACCTGAACGGTGGGTACAGATATCCTCCTCAGCTCTTCGGTTCTAGCCGCCTACTCCGTGTACATCCCGCCCAGTGGTCCACCTCCACATACTAACATCCTCTACAAGCCTCAACCGCGATCAACACTGTCCGTCGTCTGTATCCAACACAACATTGTGCAGGCATAGCCCATGTAGGGGTGAGGATATGCTACTCAGTAGGGACCTCGAGACCCCCGATGGTCTCCCAGAATCCACAAAGGATAATCCACCAAGGAAAGATACCATCACGAAGTAACATCCAACACTACTTAGGTATATGCCCATACATATACCTAAGGTATCAATTCCAATTTGGCTATATCATTCGAGCCAAAGTATGATCACATCCACAAAGGATAGTACAACACAATCCACATAGGAAAGCACAACCCAATCTACATAGGAAAACAATTCAATCATATCGAAGATAATGATTGAATTTCAAGACTCAGCTCACACAGGTATACGTCTTTCTAAGGTGATAGAGATGATCAGATGTAGCCACTAATTCATCTAATCTAGGACCCATGTAGGATACTAGTCCAGCTAAGATGTAGTACCCACATAGGATACAAGACCAGCAACTCTGTCGGACCCACGTAGGATGCTACAACATAGTTCAAATACTGCCAGACCCACATAGGATACAAGAACAGTAGTACTGCCAGACCCATGTAGGATACAAGAACAATAGTAATCGTCATCGATCTCATGGAGTATTTCAGTATGGTCTTCATTGCTGCCGATCCCATGGAGGATTTCAGTGCAGTCGTCGTCGCTGCCGAACCCACGGAGGATTTTAGTGCAGTCGTCATCATTGTCGCAGTCGCAGCCAGCTCTAGGGTTCCCACACACACCATGATCGATTCCGGGAGGGTCCGCTCCACGTTCCAAGGGGGTCGATACATCAACTGAAACGTAGACTAGAGTTTATGTATCCCAAAGTTCTGTCTTGACAAAAGGAACTCAATATGACAAACAGCGTGTCAATCTGAAGCTCGTTCTGAGAGTTATTGGCCTTTTCGTTCCAGGGGCCCGGTTGGTTTTTAAGACAAAACCAACCCGACCACACTCCAACATCATTCAAACCTCGATCGAAGTAATCCAAAAGGTCTGTCTCACTAAGAGGAATCCAAAAATGTCGACAGGACGTCAATCGAATGTCCGTAGCTGAAGTTATAAGTGCTTCTGCTCCGAGGGCCCGGTTGGTTTCGTGTTCGAACCAACCCGGTTGTACCCAAAGTTATTCGAAACCTTGAGTTTAATTTACCTAAATGACCCTTTCGATCCAAGGATGGCATCACAACAGATGGTGCGTCGATCGGAGGTTTTTAGCCCATGTTACGGGCATTTAAACGAACAGGTCCAGTTTTAGGGGGTGTTGGGCTCTGACTGACCCGACCCAAGACCCCCTGGGTCGGGCCGAACCGGGTCAAAACAACCCGGGTCTGGGTCCGGACCACTATGGCATGGCCCGGTGCGGCCCGGCCTAGCCGGCGCAGCTTGGAACAGCCGGTGTGGCCTGGGCGGCCGGATGGCGCAGGCGCGGCCCCCGTGGCCAGACAGCTCGATGCTGGCCGAGCTGTCGCGGAAAATGGGGGGAGGGGGGGTGCTACCCCCTTGTTTTGAAACGGCAGCCCCCACATGGGGGCCACTCCTTTGCCGGCTGGGGGTTACGACCCCCGGCTCCTCCGAACGGCCGTCTTGTCTGGCCGGCCAATGCCGCCACTACGGGACCCCGCCATCTCACACCTCCGAGGTGCTGGCGGTCGTCAGTTCCGGCGGTGGACTTGATCTGAACAGCTCATGGAGACTACTCTGCGCCCCTCCGTTGTGGCCTCCTCGTGGTTCTTTGGCGCTATGCGATGGCGCCGCACCCTTCCGTCGCGGCCCGAATCCGGTCGCGGCTTCGTTCGACCTCAACGGTGGGGTGCGAAGGAGCCGCGATTCTCTGTCGTGGTTATCCTTGATTTTTCGCGGTGCCGTTGCACCGCGCTGCCATTGTTCTAGCAACAAAGGATTCAAAAACAAAGGGGGAGAAGGGTCGGCAGTGTTCGTGTGGTCCGACCTCCTCCCGTTATAACGATAACAGGCGAACCCAAATAAATTATGATGAATTGTAAGGAATATTCATGAACAGAATTAACCCCTACCTCAAAGAGTTGTCGAACGATGGTCACACAGAGAAAATGGCGTCGTAGAAGACGGTGTTGTGGAACAAGGCTCCGTATACGTCATCGGTGCATGCTCGGTGAAGGATGTGGCATGACATCGTTCTCCGAAGAAGGTGTCTCTCACCGGCTATAGAGAGGTGAGGAGATGGCACGGCGATTCCATTGCGGTGATGGAGTTCTTCCTAGTAGACTCGGCATTCTTCACATTCTTCGACGAGGAAGGAGATGTTCTTCAGAGCGCAAGAGTCCTCTCCTTCATTCCGTACAACGAATCAACCCCCGCAATAAAATTAGTTATTGTCTTATTTTATTAACACACGCAATCCATTAATTTGAAATTCAAAAAGATCTCATTCAATTAATTTACTTAATTGAAGAGCCTTTAATATTGAAATTAATTTTTAGTGTTGACTTGCCAATAATTTGGGGGGGTGGGTGAGTTACACAATTATGTTCTCGTGGGAGGTTAAGGTATTTGAAGGGGGTGGGGCTCGTGTGGGCCCCACTTCACTAATATCCTACCTAGATGAGTTAGGATGTAGTGGGTCGCACTCTAACCACCATGCATAGGATTAAAATACATATAATAGAAAATAAAATTTTTTGCACAAATTTTTATTTCTTTCCTTAGTTAACCCTTTTTTTAAGTAACCTCACCCGAGAAAACGCAACTCCAGAAAAGGTGTTTCTAAAAAATTACCGGCACTGCGATTCCATCAGTGCCGTTATATTTCTATTCCAAGAACCGGTTCAAAATTTATAAAAACCCGCTCGTTCGTTCACTGGACCTACCTAAGATAATATTCGGAAATTGATTCGGGGCACACCGGGCCTCAGAATCAGGTGCTGTCAGAAACTGCGTACTCGTAAAATCCCAATGAAAATTAAGAAAACATTTCCCTTGAAATTTACGGGTCTTTACATTACACCAACCTCATGGATTTATGTCCCCATAAAGATATATCACAAACTAGGGAAACAAATGGGGGTAATAAGCACGCATCTGAGCTCCCACTCCCAAGTGCCCTCCTGGAGGTTCCCGTGCTACCATCTGATGCGAAATAGATGAATCAACTGCCCACATAGGACCCTCTCCTAACGATCCTCGATCTCCATCAAGACCTCCGCAAAAGATTCCCCATCATCAATGTATAAATCCCCATGTTCGATGATATGCGTCGGGTCGTGCACATACCTCCTCAGCTGAGATACGTGGAAGACATCGTGCACCCAGTGCTACTGAGGTGGTAGAGCCAGGTGGTAATCCACCTCCCCTATCCAGCTGAGAAATTTGAATTGTCCGATGAAGTGTAGAGATAACTTGATGCCTTGGCCAAATCTTTGTTATCCACGTCGAGGTGAGACCCTCAAGAAGATGTGGTTGCCATCCTCGAACTCTAGTGGTATCTGCCTCCTGTCAGCATAAGACTTCTGCCGACTCTGAGCTGTCCTCATCCACTCCTGGATGACCTAGACCTTCTTTGTCATGGCCTGGACCATCTATGGTCCCACAAGTGCTGACTCCCCAGGGTCTGTTCAGCACAGAGGTGATCTGAAGGTTGACTGTACAATGCCTCGTATGGTACCGTCCCGATGGTGGAGTGGTAGCTGTTTTTGTACGCGAACTCCACCACGGGTAGGTGGTCCTCCCAGCTGCGACCAAAGTCGATGACACATGCGCAGAGCATGTCCTCGAGAGTCTGAATGGTCCTCTCCGACTAACCATCCATTTGAGGTTGAATGGTGGTGCTCAGACGTAGCTACATCCTGAATGCCTCCTACAACCCCTTCAAAATCTGAGAAGTAATGTGAACATCTCAATCCGAGACGATAGATGATGTCACACCATGATGCCGCACGATCTTCTAAACGTAGAGGTGTCCCAAGCTCTATACTGAGCCCTGCTCTCTGATGGGTAAGAAGTGAGCCGACATGGTGAGTCGGTCGACAATCACCCAAATGGAGTCGTGACCTCTGGAAGTACGTGGAAGTCCAGTCACGAAATCCATAGATATCCCATCCCACTTACACTCCAGGACCTCCAAGGGTTGTACCAAGACTGCTGGTACCTGGTGCTCTGCCTTCACCTGCTGGAAGGTGAGGATTCGAGAAATGAACTCTACCACAACCTTCATCATACCCGGCCACTAGTGCTATTGTCTAAGATCCTGGTACATATTCGCCACTCCTGGATGTACCACTAAAGGGGAAGTGTGAAACTCTCTCAGCACCTCCTCTTGCAAAGCAGCTGGTACCACGGTAGGTCCTCTGAAATGGACGACGTGCTATCCTCCCACAGAGAATCCATCAGGTTCTTGTCCTGTGGATATCTTTGCACGTTGCGTCTCATAGTCAACATCCCCACGTTGTGCCTCTCTGACCCGCTGAAGAAGTGGATGAGTGACTGTGAGTGACTGAAGAAATGATGCTCCATATCTATCCACGAAGGATATCTACAAAGCAGCTAGCTGCTCTGTCGCCTCCCCATGTAGCTGAATGTCTGTCCTCCTACTGAGTTCATCGGCTACTACGTTACCCTTTCCAGGAGTATAGACTATCTCAACGTCATAGTCCTGGAGGAACTCGATCCATCACTGTTGTCTCAGATTTAGGTCCTTCATTGAGAAGATGTACCTAAAACTCTGATGGTCTGAGTAGACTGTAAAGAGCTCTCCCATCAGATAGTGTCGACACATCTCCAGAGTGAAGTCCACTGCTTCTAACTCGAGGTCATGGGTAGTGTAGTTCTACACATGCTGGCTCAAATGTCGTGATCCATAGGTGATCACTGCCCGCTCCTGCATCAGGACACATCCATGTCTGGTTTCTGATGCATCACAGTAGACTATGTACCCTACTCTCTCCTCTGGTAGCCTCAAGATATGTGTGCTGGTCAACCTCTGTATCAGCTCTTGGAAGCTATGCTAACATCTGTCTGACCACACGAAGGGTTTACCCTTCTTCTTCAAAGATGAGATTAGTATCGCAACTTTGAAAAATTCTGGAACAAATCTCCGGTAGTACCCAGCTAGACCCAAGAAACTCCGCACCTTCATCACGCTCCTGGGTGGCTCCCATACTAGCACTGCCTCGATTTTCACAGGGTCCACCACAACTCCCTCCTCAGAGATGATGTGTGCTAAGAAGTAGACCTCACGGAACTGGAACTGACACTTCGAGAGCTTACCATAAAGTTGGTGCTCTCAGAGTGTGTCCAGTACAACCCGCAAGTGGTAGGCATGATCCTCCTTAGTGGTCGACCATATCAGTATGTCGTCAATGAATACCATGAAAAATAGATCGAGGTATTGCTGAAATATCCTGTTCATGAGTCTCATGGACACTGATGGAGCATTGGTTATGCCAAAAGGTATAACCAAGAACTCCTAGTGGCCATACCGACATCTGAAGGTCATCTTCTACACGTCCTCATCCTGAACTCTGAGATGATGATAGCCTGACCTGAGGTCTATCTTCGAGAACCACCGTTCTCCCTTGTTCTGGTCGAAGGGGTCATCAATCCTTGGTAGCGGATACTTGTTCCTCACGGTCACCTGGTTCAGGCGACGATAGTCAACACACAGCCACAAGCTCCCATCCGCCTTATTGGCGAACAAAATCAGGGAAGCCCAGGGTGAAACACTGGGTCAGATGAATCCCTTTCCCTGCAAGTCCTCTAACTGTACCTGTAGCTCTCGAAGATCAGTGGGGGCCATATGATATTCTTGAGTGGATATTGGGGTTGTCCAGGGGTACAGGTCAATATAAAATTCTACCTCTCTGCGAGGAGGTACTCCTGGAACGTCGTCAGGAGAAACGTCTGCATACTGATCCACCACTATAGGAAAACTCGGACTCCACACATCAACTGCTCCTTGGATGAGGCCATCCAACTTATCAGTGATAGGTTGTCCTCTCCTCTGCGTGAGTCCATCCTGCGTTGCAAAGGCTCCCTTCTCGCTGGTGATGGTGAACCAGCTCCCATCAGTGCGAACACACCACACCTTGTGCCTAATACAATCGATCTGAGCATGGACTGTACATAACCAATCCATGCCCAAGATGACGTCATAAGGCCAAGACGCCGCTACAAGAAGATCCCAGACAAATCTCTCACCTCCTAAAGTATGCTCACAATGCCGGCACCAGTGCGTAATCATCGATTCTCCTCCCGTAAGAGTCTCTAGCCGTAAGGATCGAGCCAACGGCTTCGTCGGAATCTCCGAGCTCTGAACAAGGGCAGTGGAAATAAAATAATGACTCACTCTTGTTTCTATAAGAACTGCAGCAAGAGTGGAGTAGACACAGATAGTACCTCAAATCATATCTGGCACGCCCTGTTCCTAGGCCTCCACTGCCTGAAGCTGAGCCTGCCTCTGCCAGCCAGCTCCCTGTGGTTGGGGTGGACCTCCTGGTGGTGGTGGTGGTAAAGCCTCAAATCGTCACCCACCACCTACTGCTCGGCCTGCTCCCCTACCTCATCCACCTGCTCTTTGCTGACCGCCACGACCGACCCTCTGCCTCTTCCTATGTGGCCCCTCAACCCTCTGCTACTCCTCTACACGGTGGGTCAGACAGTCACGAGGCATGTGGCCCTGTCCGCCGCACGCGTAGCACTGTCTGCTCCTCAGAAGGCTGGATCTACTCCGTGTTCCCCGCACCTCTGAGCCAGTGTCCTGAGGTCATCCACCTGATTGTCTTGTCCACCTGGACCCCTTTGACGTCCGTCGACTTCCACCTGCAGACGACTCTCCTACGTGCCGCCCTGCTGTAGGTCTCGCTACTTGTTAAGGCTTAGCAAGAAAGCTCTCTATGAGAAGGGGTCGCTGCAGTACTATAACCTGTGTCAGAACTCTAAGGGAGATCATCGATGCCCTGATCTCATGCCTCAATAACTACTCGAAGGTCCGGGTCTGGAAGAATGGGTCTCTTACCATGTCCATCGAATAGCGCGAGATATAGGTAAATCTCGCCGAGTACTGGGCGACTTTCATGCTGCCCTGCCACATCTGTAGTAGCTCCTGGATGCACACCACACGGAGGGTGGATGTGAACAACTCCTAGAAGAAGAGGCTCTGAAAATACGTCCAGAGGATAGATGCCTCGTCGTTCACCTAGAGCATCAAGCTCCACCATCTGCCTGCTGCTGCGTGTAGAAGGCTCAGTGCAAGGATTACCATGAGGTCAGCTGGTGTCCCCACTAACATGAAAACATGAACTAAAGCCTCCAGCCAATCCTCGACTGCCTGAGGGTACGTCTCCCCGCAAAACCTAGGTGGTCTATGACTCTGAAACTTGTGCAGTGCACTAGGGCGACATGCACTCTTAGCAGCTAGGGCTGGTGGCATCGGTGGCTCGGCGGTTAGAGGTACCTCCAGTGCCTCCACTGAAAAAGGTCCCGGCACCGAGGCCTCGTCACTCAGTGGGCTATCGCCTCACACAACGATCTGAACCCTAGTTGGCTGCCGTAGTGGGGAAATCTTGAAAAGAAATAGATGTGCCACGGTCAAAACAGTATACCTGGTGATCTGACACAAAGTAAACACAAAGAAAACTTTTGAAACACACATGCAATCAATTTTTTCGTGCATTGAATTGGAAATCAAAAGTTAAGGCCCTTGCGTATGGATACATCGGCCGCTGCACCAACACTGTACTCCCTGGACTGATAACCACACTAAATACCCTTAACACTATTGCTTCACATAGAATGAAGATTAGAGTCCTGAGTTTTGCAGTAGAACCAAACTCCTCTGATACCAATTTGTCACGACCCATCCTCGGGACACGTGCCGTAACTAACCCAAGCCCGACATCCATAGGCCAGGGGCTGGTGACTAGAACCAAGGTGTAAATCCCGATAAAAAGGGAAGGCATTGCCTTTATAAGGTAAACAAACACCAAAGTAAGAAAGATGAAGTAAACACTATGTAAACTGGGTACAACTATAAGTGCTGGAAAGTAAATGGGCCACAATACAAACCCAACTGAAATAAAGTACAATTGAAAGAATGTTCAGCAACTGAAAAGTAATGTAGCAATGCGAAGCCATCCACTGGAAGTCCCAGCTCAGGGGTGGGTACAGATAGCCTCCTCAGCTCCTCGGGTTTTGTCTGCTCCGTGTACGTCCCACCCAGTGGTCCACCTCCAGGTACCGACTTGCTCTACAAGCCTCAACCTCGATCAGCGTTACCCGTCGTCTGCATCCAACACAACGTAGTTAAGTCATAGCCCATACATGGGTGACTATACACTACTTAGGTGTGACCCCGAGACCCCCGAAGGTCTCCCAGAATCCACAAAGGATAATCTACAATGTAAAGATACAATCACGAAGTAACATCCAACACTACTTAGGTATATGCACATACATATACCTAAGTCATCAATTCCACTATGGCTCTAACATCCGATCCAAAGTTCAATCACATCCACAAAGGATAGTACAACACAATCCACACAGGAAAGCACAACCCAATCCACATAGGAAAATAAGTCAATCATATCGGAGATAATGATTGAAAGTCAAGACTCAGCTCATACAGGTATACATCTTTGTATGGTGATAGAGATGATAATATGTAGCCACTGATTTATCTATGTTGTGACCCATGTAGGATACTAGACCGGATAAGCTATCGGACCCACATAGGATAAAATACCAGCTACTCTGTCAGATCAACGTAGGATGCTACACCGGAGGTCAAATACTGTCGGACCCACGTAGGATACAAGAAAATTAGTACTCCAGGACCACATAGGATACAAGAACAGTAGTCATCGTCATCGAACCCACGGATCATTTCAGTACGGTCTTCATCACTGCCGAACCCACGGAGGATTTCAGTGAAGTCGTTGTCGCTGCCGAACCCACAGAGGATTTCAGTGCAGTCGTCATCATCGTCGTAGTCGCCGCCAACTCTAGGGTTACCGCACACAGCATGCTCGATTCCGGGAGGGTCCGCTCCAAGAGGAAAGGGGTTTGATACATCAACTGACATGAAGTCCGGAGTTTATGTATCCCAAAGTTCAATCTTGACCAAAATAACTCCACGTGATAGACGGCGCGTCAATCGGACGCCCGGTCTAAGAGTTGTTGGCCTTTTCATTCCAGGGGCCCGGTTGGTTTTTAAGTCAAAACCAACCCGACCGCACTCCAACTACATCCAAAACTTGAGCGGAGTAATCCAAAAGGTCTGTCTCACTATGAGGAATCCAAAAAAGTCGATGGCACGTCAATCGGACGTTCAGAGCTCATGTTATAAGTGTTTCTGCTCCGAGGGCTCAGTTGGTTTCGTGTTCGAACCAACCCAGCCATACCCAATATTCAACGAAACCTTGAGTTTAATATATGGAAATGAACATCTCGATCCAATGATCGCATCGCAACTGACAGTGCATCGATCGGAGGTTTTTAGCCCATGTTACGTGCATTTAAACGAACATGTCCGGTTTTACGGGGTTTTGGGCCCGGACCGACCCTGCCCAAGACACCCTGGGTCGGACCGAACGGGGTCGACCTGACCCGGGTCCGCGTCCGGCCCATTAGCGCGTGGCCCGGACCGGCCCGATGCGGCCGGTCCAGCCTGGGCGGCCGATGGCGCGGGCGCAGCCCGCGTGGCCAGACAGCTCGGCGCTATCCGAGATGTCGCGAAAGGGGGGGGGGGGTGTTGCCCCCATGTTTTGAAACAGCGGCCACCACGTGGGGGCCGCTCCTTTTCCGGTCGGGGGTTACGACCCCTGGCTCCTCCGAACGACAGACCCAGCTGGCCGAATGGTGCCGCCGCGGCGGGACCCCGCAGTCTCGCTCCTCCGAGGCGCCGGCGGCTAGCATTAAGGGTCGTTGCACCCTGCTCTGCCACGGCCAAAGGCCATGATATTGATCCGACAAGCGCGGCGCAACGGTGCAGTGCCCCTCCCCCTTGGGACACTCCGGCTACGGCCTCCTCGTGGTTCTTCGGCGCCGTGGGACGGTGCCGCGCCCTTTCGCCGCAGCCCGACTCCAGCAGCGGCATCGTTCGGCCTCAACGGCGTGGCGCGACGGCGCCGCGCTTCCTCGCCGTGCTTCTCCTTGATTCCGCGCAGTGCCGTTGCACCGCTCCGCCTTCTTTCGAGCCACAAAGGATTCAACAACAATGAGGGAGGATGGTCGTCTGTGTTCGTGCGGTCCAACCTCCTCCTGTTATAACGATAACATGCGGTCTCAAATAAAAGGCGACGAGGGACAATGAATATTCACAAAAACAATTAACCCCTACCTCAATGAGTTGTCGAACAATGGTCGCGCGAAGAAAAAGGCATCGCGGAAGATGGAATCGCGGAATGAGGCTTCGTATACATCGTCGGTGCACGCTCGATGAAGGATGCGGTGGGTCATCATTCTCCAAAGACGGTGTCTCTCACCAGCTGCGGAGAGGTGAGGAGATGGCACGACGATTCCCTTGCGGTGATGGAGTTCTTCTTCGTAGACTCGTCATTCTTCGCGTTCTTCGACGATGAAGGAGGTGTTCTTCAGAGCGCAAGTGTCCTCTCCTTCTTTCCGAACTACGAATCAACCCCCCCAATAAAATTAGTCATTGTCTTATTTTATTAACACATGAAAGCCATTAATTTGAAATTCAAAAACATCTCATTCAATTAATTTACTTAATTGAAGAGAATTTAATATTCAAATTAACATTGAGGGTTGACTTGCCAATAAATTGGGGGGGTGGGTGAGTTACAAAATTATGTTCTCATGGGAGGTTTAAGGGATTTGAAGGGGTTGGGGATCATGTGGGCGCCACTTCACTAATATCCTACCTTGGGGAGTTAGGATGTAGTGGGTCCCACTCCAACCACCATGCATAGGTTTAAACTACTTAGAATAGAAAATAAAAATTGTTGCACAAATTTTTATTTCATTCCTTAGTTAACCTTTCTTATTAAATAACCTCACACAAGAAAACACAACTTCAGAAAAGGTATTTCTAAGAAATTATCATTGTTGTGATTCCATCGGTGCCCTCAGATTTTGATTCTGAGCACTGGTTCAAAATTTATAAAAACCCGCTCGTTCGTTCAGTGAACGTACCCGAGCTAAACTTCGGAAATTGATTCCGGGAACACCGGGCCTCGGAAGCAGGTGTCGTCTGCGTACTTGTTAAATCCCAAAGAAATTTTAAAAAATGATTCCCTTAAAATTTACGGGTCTTTACAGACTCCACATCTAGAAAATGGATTGTTGAAAAATGAAGGAGATCCTGAAAATGACCCCCAACTCCTTCACTGACATGCTCACTTGCTGAAGGGAGAGAGAATCCAACCTCTTTTCCACCTTCATCACGAAATAGAGGAATTCCTCCAGAAATTCCCTCTTGAAGTCATTCCATCAAACATCTCCCTCCATACACTTTTTGAGGATTAGCTTCCACAATTGACACACTTCTCCTCTCGTATGACTGAATACCAACAGAACCTAGTACTCCATCGATGCTCGGATAAAGCTGAAGGCTATGACTAGCTCCTCGAGCCAGCTCTATGTCTCTATGTCTAAGACACTTCCCTCATTGTTTCTGAGGTTATACTACTGAAAGGCATGAAGCATCCTCTAAAACTAGTCATCCTCCTCCTGTATATCATTCCTCTGGTGATCAACTAGATCAGCCTCTTTGCCCTCGATCTCCGGCACTACCCTTTGTCACCATCCAGGTGCCGTAGCTAGAAGGTAAACAAGGAAATCCTAAGCCCTAGAACTGTAGAAAATTTCATTTAAACTTTGTTTAAATATTTATTATTTATTTGAATTCCTAGAACACTGAGAACAAACAAGAAAAAAAGTCATGGTAATGCATATAATTTTACTAGGGTCTTTACCCTACAATCAGTGTAGGCTCAATTGTTCATTTTGTAGGTTCTGAGTCCTTGTACCGTATCAAGGGGAGAAGGGATAAAATCATGTGTCCTAGACAGTCATCCCAGACCTATTTCACGCACCACGATTTCCAAAAATTGTTTCCCTACCATCCCATAAAATCCTCCTTGTACCTAACCACGAGCTCCATCTTATCACTCAACCTGCCTCTGATACCATTCTATCACAACAAGTTTTCTATAAGATGAGGGAATAGAAAAAAAACGGAAAAATTCTTCTTTCCTCAAGTTGATGAAGATATAATGACCCTCGAGTCCCATCTTCAATAAGACCCGGAGTGGCGACTAGCACAAAGGGTATAGAATCATACGTAATATGAAAGGAATTACCCTTTTTATTTAGTAGCATCGGGATATGAGATAGTAAATCCCAACAACACCACAAATGGATGTAAGAGTAAGGAATAAACAATCCATTACCAAACGCATGTTCTAATATAATTTTCTACAAGGTACAAGAAAACTCCAAAGGGATGTAATAGTAATAACACAACAATGTTTGGGTACCATAAGTGGGTACACATTTTAATTTCATGTTAGAAAAAGAGATAACCAAATCACATAGCAAGGAAACAATCCACCCAAGCCTCACCCAGGAACACTCCCCAAATAAATTATGCCATGTAATATAATAGTAATAACACATCAATGTTTGGGTACCCTGCATAACATTCTCTATGGTTATTGAATCCATCCTACGCGTCAGACCTCTCATACCATTCTCACCGCAGTCCCACTACGATCCACCGCCCGCACACACCTGGGATACCACGACCATACATCCCTCCCATAAACTCATGTGTCACAACAACCAAACATAACCACCCCTGAAGAAACCTGGGCCACAAAAACCACAAGTAACCATGCCTACAGACACTTGGCCCATAACAACTATCTCCAGGCCCAAAGAGACCCGTGCCTCATGCCGAAGACATTTGAGAAACAATATTCCCATTAGCACCTGGGAAAACCCATACAACTACCATGTTGGAAGAATATTGGTCTACAATAAACCTCATGCCATCATGGCCTGCCCGATGAGTCTTGGGATACTCAAGGAAGGGTGCAAAAAAAGATAATAACAATCCACTCATAATAGTGTTGGAAAAAACACCCTCCCCATGAAATGGGGCAATTTGGAATGAAGTTCTCAACATGGGCGGGTTGTGAATAAGAAACAAAAGATCAAAATTATAAAAATAGTTAAAAAATAACTCTTTCTATCCTAGGTGTTCCAAAACCATCCCACACACAAACACCATCATTAACATTAATTCATAATAAGAACACCGACCATAACCAAGTCACAACTCATTTCTGGAATACAAATCCCATTCGATCCCATTCTTGTTATCACATTCTAGTGGTTCCATTTATGAATTTATTCTCTACCATGCATATAACAAGCATAGCCAAAATCAATGTTAAAAAAACCAAACACCAAAATTAAGCATTCACACCCAGTTCTCTTGTAATGTCACAGACACAAAAGGGATCTGTGAGATCCCTCGAAGTACTGAAAACAAAACAAGACCCAACATATGGCCCCACACATCCTCTAATCCACAAACCAAAAACATCACCACAATAGGGGATCCCATACCCATCCATGTCACCACATAAGCAGTAAGCATTATAACCATACAAATCATCAAAATAGAGTAAAGGATTTTTCAAATTTAAACACACAATTTCTTTAGTTCTACCATTCGGTTTGGATAAATGGAACGAACACACAAGGATTCTTATTCATTGGGAATCCATATAATCAACTGAGTTTACATGATTATCCAGTATCCATGTCACATCCAGTCATTCAATGATATATCCATAAAACAGAGGTTCATTAGTGAGCAAAAAAGGACCACCAATAGACACATTTTTCAGTTGACATATGCCCATACAATTCACAACATATAAAAAAAATGTAATATAGTACCACAACATCATCAAACAAACCCCTTCATTCATTAAAACCCATTTATTATATTCTTTGAGGTTTAGATTATTTTACCCCTATAGAAACATTATCATACCAACCATGCATGATATATAGAAAAGATATATGAAAGAAAAAACATACAGGGATGATCAACGCTTGATGTTTTTCTTCTCATGCCAAAAAATTGGATGCACGACATGCAGGGGAGTAAGACTGGGGACTCTACGAGTGAGAAGGAATGGATCTTGTACAAGCACAACACTAGCCTCATGAAGGGGGGACTCCAAATGATCAAAATAAAGTAAAGAGACCATCCAAGATAATGATAGAAGAATTCCAGTGCGATAAAATAGCGGGATCCAGGAGTTATGGGATATGAATTTTGGATAAAATTAAAGGTGGACCATTGTTTTACTATGTGGCACGATGGTTACACATGATGGAATTAAATTTTATTTAATAAATTCAATCAGAGGGGTGGACATAACAGCTGTGCGTTAAATGATTTCATTTTGAGAAAGTAAAACGTGTCCATTGAGTGTCTCCCCCTTTTTAGAGGATTTAAAACATTGTTTATAGAACTAAAAATGGTCTTGACCCACATTTAAATGTTTAAAAGACTTAAAAAGGGATTTAAAGGAAAAAAATGGGGATGGAAACCCCGATAAGACCATGTGGCACATGTAGGGTGTGGCGCTGATTGGTGACTCACTGATCGGTGACACACCGATATGTGTCACCGATTGGGGACACCACAGTGACCTCCTACCACTAACACCACTTCCCTTTAGACATACAGATGGGGTTTAAGGAACTCCAAACACATGAAATTGGTAATGTAATGGACTAGGAGGGTCTAGGCCCTTACATAGTCATCCAAAGGTCGATGTAATTTTGAGATCATATAATCTACGAATGATTCAAAACAATATATATTTAATAAAAAATAACTGAAAAAATAATATAGTTCAACCCGGTGGAATGATATTCAATTCATTATTTGAATTTAAAGAATTAAAACACCATATTTTTATGAGTTTCACATTTTATTGTTTTTTATGTTATATTACAGAATTATTACATGAAATTTCTAGTGCAAATGTTTAGGTTTACCTAGTCCGTAGTTATTATAGTGTTAAATGTATTGAATTTATATACACACAGTGAACATTTTTGAATACAAAGATACTCTTTTTATATTTGGAATAAATTTAAAATAATTTTTCATTATTCAACATTCATATTACGAGTCTGGAAATTCATTTTGAATGGATAGTAAATACAATATATTTTTGAGAATATCTATGAGGTTATTGAATTATGTAAGTTTACACAATATATTGGACAATTAATAGTGGATAATTATAAGATAACATTGATGCAATCCATTTTATATGAAACAATAAAAAATAATGGATTTTGTAAACACATATATGATTAATTTCAGAATAGTTTATCTATACTATAAGTTTTTTCAATTTACAGTTCACATTGTGATATTTCTAAAATATAAAATTTTCCATATATTTGTTTAAGTTAACTATTTTAATAAATTCAATATAGAGATTACATAATTTATGTAATTTAATTATGTACATATACATATATATATATATATATTAAATAAAATTATATATTAACATTAATTATATATATATATATTGTTTAAATGAATAATCAATTTGACATGGTTTATAGTTATTATATTTTTTATATTTAATGATACTAACTTTGGAATTCTAATTTTTATAATCTTTAATTATAATTATATTTAATATTTTTAATTTTACAATATAACAATTGGATTTTTTTTCAAATTTGATTGTATACAAATGTATCCTTAATCATACTTTAATTGATATTAGTTTTTCTTGTTTAATTGTTTCTTAGTGGTATATATGATTTACCGACTAATCTATATTTTATAGAAAAAAAGAATACATCTGATTTTTATAAACCTTATACTACACATTTACCATGTTGTTAACATTTTAATAGGATGATGAAAATAATGGTTATTTTATTTTATAATAATAGTAATCCAATAGTAAAAAATGAAACAAAATATAAAATTTTTATGGTATATTAAGTCTAAAAGGAAAACTGAAAATATTATATTTTGATAATATGAATTTCATATAAATGAAACTATATCATTTAGGAAATGAAATAATGTTAAATATCTTTATGAATAATTTAGTAATTTTCTACAATTACTAAAAATCATATATATCCGTTATTGTTATTCAATTATTGTAGAAATTGGATATATATGGTAAACAAATTATGTGTAACTTGATTTCTTTTATAGTAAATATATTAAGATATTTCAAATATATAATTACTATTGAATAAATTTTATGGCGAAAAAATTGTGTAAAAAAATTAATCTATATATAATGAGATGCAGATGATGTTTAATTCTATATATTAAAATTCTTCTTTAGATTCAAGACATCAAAATTTACTTTGAATAAATTTTCTGTATTTTTCGGATAAAGTTCTTTTTTTACTGAAGAGTGAAAAATAATTTATTTTAATTCAAAATTGCATTTTAATCTAATTTATTTCTATGGTAATGTTATCTTTTGAGTTGGATTTAAATTTCAATTACAATATATTTTTATAATTTAATCTAATTTTGGTCATTGGATGTTTTTTCATTTTGAAATTGGTCATTAACAAGTGTCAATATTTTGACAGTTATTTTTTTTTAAAACACGCTATTTGTATTAACAGTGGGAATTAATTTTAAATTAATTTCTACCACTTATGTTTTTTTATTTTAGAAAAATGGATTCCATATCTGGAATCTGTAGGTCAAAATTGGGTAAATAGGTAACTTTTTTTAGACATTTTAAATATTTAATTTAGTAAATATTTTATTTACCATGATTAAAGGGTAAATATAGTAAATTAGGGTAAAATATAATATCATAAAAATATTAAATTACCTGAACATGTGTATTAATCCTATTGGAGGATACTTATAAAACCATGGGCATCCATTAGTCGAATTGGGGACCCCATGGAGCCACATTGTAGTAATAATCACATTTTATATTATTTAATTTTAAGTAAAGACACAATTGAAATAAACAAATATATTTTAGTAAATAAATATTTACATGGGGTTATATAAGTTACCATTTTGACTATAAATATTCTTTTGAAATCTAAATATATTTCCTACATCATGGTATTTGTTTTATAATTTTTGGACATTGAATAAATTAAATGATTTATGAAATAATAATGATACAATATTACCTCATTAATAAAAGATTTTAAAAATAAGATTATAAATCTTAAAGCAATATCAAAAAGTTATCAAATTTTTATTGGATTATTTTATTTTGACCATGATTTATCTTAAATTTTATTTTAATGAATTTTTGACCTTTTGAAACAGAATGTGAGGTTATAATAAAATAATTTTTTCAAACATTCCTAAAGAGCCCATCCTCTCCCTTTTATAAAGATCTCACATCTAACCCATTTCTCACACTATTTAAGCCTTTGGATCATGAAATATCTACAAAAATAAGCTCCCAAAATCCACTTATTAATACTAGAATAATTACCTTTGGAATAATACACTTCAAGAACACTTTTGTTTCAAACCAAATAGAGTTACCCGATTTAAAGGTAACATCTTCTCTTAAGTTCTTTTGTTTTATTTTACATTTCCAACCCCCTAAACAATTTTTATTACTATACTTTATAAAAACAGAAGTATCATAAATATAATAGGAGGTTTTTATGATAATTATTCGAACTACACTTACACAACCCTCCATCCAATGGGTAAAGAACCTAATGTTTTTGTGGATGGAAAACTAACGCCTCACGAAACGTTGATTGTTCACTTAACTCCTACCGCCTCTCATATTGGCCATTATGATGGCACTGTATTGATATATGATATATATTATGTTTATTTTATCTTTATGATTCTTTATTTCTTAATTTATAGAATACCAATATGGTTTCTATAATGTGTAAACGCGATAAATTTAATTTTATGAAGTGCGGATTACCGCCCCCTCAAAGTGATATGACTCGTTAATGCTTTATGTGTGGTGTATAAAGGCTAGAGTTATTGATATTATATATTATATTATAATTTAATTATAATATACCTATTTATCATTATGTTTTCATTCCATTCATTATTAAATAGAAATTAAAGTAGCGTTCATGTGTATGTACGGCTTACCGTCTCCCTGAACGGTGCATTTCATTTCTTATCACCAAATGTTATGTACAAATATAAATAAATGTATTTAATGGATATATATTATATATATGATATCTAAATCATTAATATTATTCTGTAGATAATGGAGTACTGACCAAATGGAAAAATTGTAATTATAACAAGTTAATTTTTAACTCAAATTCTGAACATCCACCAAATGTCTAATATGAAATAAAATAATTAATTAACAGTTATCTCAAAGTAATAAGCGATATAAAGGTAATAATAAACATTAAAAATGTTATGAAGAAATTAAAAATTCACTTATGTTAATTATTCAGGAATAACAAGGAACATATGAGTCAAGTTGGACACGAGGTATGGGATTTCTTATCTCACTTATAATTTTGTGAGATTTCCATTGTTCACCACTTATTTATTGCACGTGGTGTATTGTGTACTACCGTTTGGTATATATAATAATTATTCTACTTATATTCATGTTATTCTGTGATTAATTTGGTGTTTATTAACTCTTTTTCATACGGATCGATTGATTATAACGTTGTATGGTGTTTCATCTCTCTTTTTATTCCCGTCAGATTCATGCTATATTAGCCTCTATTTATTTTTGTGTGGTGGATGAACTTCCCATGATTGTATTATTTTTCTAATATAATTTAATTTATGTGCATTTATATATTCATTGTGATATATTTATTTTATGGTATGTATGTTTCATTTGTTACCAAATTGGTAAGGGAACCTTCCACCCTCCTCTTTCTAAAAGACTTCTTTTTGTTATGTCATTTAATTTACAACTTATTATGTTGGGATTTGTTCTTATATATCCTTATTGAAGTATATTTTATGTCCAATTAATGTGATATCTTTTTCTCACTCATCAACTTATTTTATGAATTTTAATGTGACACCATTAGGATGTCGAATTTCAGTAAGAAAACATCTTACCCCAATTTAAATTTTTGGGTTAAACCTATACTTCTTGATTATGTCATGCTATGAATATGTGTGAATAACCTATTATTTCTTTACACATAATATCCACTTATATTGCGTGTATTTATATTTTTCACACATAATTATGTAATTTATTTGTCCTTAATCTAAAGATACCATTTTTATAAGGGATTTTGTCTCAATTTACATTTCCATTGAGACTTCATTATTGATATGAACCAATTAACTCTTATATGGTGTATATACTGTGCTTTCACATATTATATCATGAATTACTTTATTCTCATGATGTTATTAATTTATTATTAAATTTTATTCCATGATTATTTGTATTCTAGGGACTCTCTTTTTTTAAAAAAAAAATCTTTAACTAAAATATCATTTTAAATGTTTTAAAGGTTTGCTCTTATAAATAATTCACATTAATGTACATGTTTTAAAAATGGTTTTAAGGATTTATTCATATAGAATTGAATATTTTTAAATTTATATTTCTTTCAAAAGCTTCAAAATGTTATGGGACACTTTGATTCAAAAATCTATTTATTTAATATTTTAAATGGTTTTGAAAATGGTTTGATAAAAGATTTTATTTCATCAATATTTGAAAATGATATATTGTGATTTCACTGTGGAAATGTTATCTTTAAATTATTTTTGTTTTATGGGTTATGAATATGTTATTGATATTGGGAATGTTTTACATATACGGGTGGTTCAGTGATAATCCTAGGGCGGGTGAGCCTGAGATAGCTCTCCAATGCACCGGGTAACGTGTCGGAGGTAAATGTTAATGTTTCTCCTAAGAGATTTTGGGAATATACTGTGATAGGTATTCCAAATGTGACTCCCTCAATAAGTTTTATATCTATAGTGTATGTATGTTATTTATGTTTTAAGTTACCTTTATGATTTATGATTTATATGTGGTGTTCATAAATCTTATGATTTCAGGAGGTATGCTATGATTGAAAAGTATGGTTTCATTGTTTTGTATTTATTGATGAGATAATGTTTTCATTCCTTGATTTAATAAATTACTGTGCTTTTAATTCTCATCCCAAGTTTTTGAAATGTTTCCCAAAATACTTAAAGAAGAATAAGGGTCAAGGATTGGTTCAAATAAAAGTCATGTTGTCTAAAACATGTAACTAGACATGACCCTTTTTTCAAGGGTTTTTATTTGATGAAAAAATGGATACTGCATAAAATTGTCTACATTTAATATTCAAGTTATTATGTAAATGTTATAACCAAATTCTCCAAAACACTAAACTTGAATAGATCCTCAATGTAAATTTTCCATTTAATTCAAGATTATGTAATGTTTAAGTCTAGGTCCTTATGATAAAATGACTAATAAAATCTGAATTTAGGATAGTATTTTATAAGATTCTAATAAATTATTTATTTTTATTTTCAATAAATTTTCTTAATTTTGTTATACTTATATAACAATTATAAATTAATTTTATGATTCAATGTAGGATAAAGATATTTCGTGGACACTCATTGGTTATGTTAAAAAAGGATACATTTTTGTAACATAAGGATAAAATAATATACAAGACCATGTGTCACCCTCTGGGAATAGTGATTTTTTCATTTGAGTATTACGCAAGTTCAGTTCAGTTTTAGAAGTGTTTAAGTTGAATCATAGATCAAATAGAGGTTTTTGAAATTTTGGGACAAAAAGGCATAACTATTGTTGTATTGGTGGTTATAATATACTTTTGAGAATCATAATTAAATAATTAGGCAAAAACACCTAGTGCTGGGGCCTTGTACATGTATGATCATTATGGGAGTCTTCTAGTAGACCATTACCATATAGACATCACTAAATTGTTATAGACACTATGGAAAGCCACAAAAATGGAATAGGTTTCAGTACTATATCATGGCCAGTCCCTGTGTCTAGCCTTAGGGGTACAGAAACAATGTTGTAGAGGGAATCACAATGATATGGTGATAGATAATTTAAGATAAAAATGTTTTAATGAACACATGGTGTTATTAGGGTTGTTACTCTGGCCATGTACATCATTATTGGGTGATTTTAATTTATCATATGACTCAATTCCCCTATGTAAAAATATGTCATATCCATATTTTAGATTAAATATAAAATTGATATTTTTCAATGAAGGGGTTTTTTGAATTTATTTTTCATCATTAATCCTTATAGGGTTTATCAATTATCTAGGTATTTATCATTATAGATCTAAGATCATGAAGAATTTATCTCTTTTTTCCCCAACACATTTTCATTAATAATTTTTTCCTCGATTGGTGAGGTAGGTTCCACTATACAATTGTTATATCCCTTATTTTACCTTTTTATTTTCCAAATTCCATTGTTAGGTATATTAGATTAATTAATGTGATATATATGAATTTTATTTTATGAAATTATATCTTTGGGGGATTGTGAAATTGGTTTTACTTGGGTTTGGTTTAAAAATTGGTTTCTCACACCATATACTAAGTGAAATTCTTTAAATGTTTTTTTCATCAAAATTGGATTTTAATGCATGGGTTGTATCGACCATTATAGGATTATATATCCTTAGGATTCAGATTATTTCTTGCTTATTCATCATTTTATGTCCTTTTTATGTATTCCCAAAGGTAGAAATGCTAATACATTTCATCATCTTAGTTTATTTATTTATCATGATTTAGAATCTTAGTGAGCTATATTTTTATTTTTGAATGATTTGAATCTTAAACATTAAATTGTAATTCATGATGATTTCAATGTTACATCATCATTGAATAAGATATTTTTTTAAACCAAAAACTAAAATATTTTCTTATGTAACGTTTTTATAAATAATCTTTTTAATATTGAAATAACCATTTCATATTTATAAAATTTGTTACATTTATGGTGGTATAATATGGGATTTTTTCTCACACATTAAACATTCATTTGGATGTATAAGTATTTTTATTTTGAATATGATGGATAATATAAGGTAATAATTTAGTTATATGGCTTCTTTTAGGTTATGTTTCATTCATATGGTGGTTTGAGTGATGACGACTGATATTAACAAGAAGATATAGGTTTTTCCTTTTGTATTTTTTTTATTTTCATGTATTATCCCATTATATTGGATTATATATCAAAGGGTTTTCTACATTCACTTTTTTTACATAAATTACTTTTTTTTATCACTTTATTTTTTTAAGAGTCTTTTATTGGTTCTTTTGCTAATATCCCAACTGTGGTTAGTCATTTTTGTTGATTTCAAATGTCATCCTAGTTTGATTCGTAATAAAATATTATCAATAATAATTAAGAGCCTTAAATATTACTTATTTATTGATAGAATGAGAGAATCCCATTGTGTAATACTATGATAAATATACCATTTATCTCTTAAATAATATAACTGATCTTTAAGATCCTTTGGTTACTATGAATATATTGAATATGTTCTTTAATCAATCAATAGACACTTTTTGGGTCATTTTTTACTTGATATTTTGGTGCACTCTTAAACTTTGATCATCTAGATATCATCCTCAAAGTACTATAGGAACATCATTTATAAGGATATATTTCCAATTGTGTGTTCTGAATCAATAATGTAATGTTTTCATGCCTCATATTATCTTATAGGGATATCATAGTGAATCCTAATGAAATCAATGTGCTGATTTATTAGGAAGAATCCATAAATGTGTTTGAGATTTAGGTATTCTTTTGAATAGTTGGTACATTCTGTAGTGTTTTTAAATATGTATCCAAGATAAAATCTTTAATGACTGAGTTAATCTATATTTGTGTCATGTTAGAATTAAATGATGTGTGTAAAGATAATTTGTTGACCATATGGTGAGATTGAATTAATCTATAGTTCTAATTCTTATAAAACTGGGTTTTTATGATGTTTTAGAAGATGTCATATATATGAGATAAGAATTTGTTTTGATATAGGGGGATAATTTTTTGGCCTTAGGATCTATCCAAATGCATCATCATAGGAATAATTTTCCTACCCATGGTATGAAATTGGATACATAGATTTATGCTCTCAAAAATCGGTGCCACTATCTCGTTGTTTATTAATTAATAGTGTTTTCATAGTATAATATCCCAATGTATATTTTCACATTTAGAGACCCAAACATACAATTTGGATGTTATTCTCGTTATCATCAATCATTTTTTTATAGTTCATATGCAACTGGGAATGGTAATGATTTCTCTAGTTCTATAATTATGAAGTGACAAACCAAATACATGGAGTAATCATTAGGTAAATCATCTTCTATGTGTTTATATTCGAATAGGATATTTGATGTGGAGGAAAATGATGAGAATGTTTTTTTACCATATATGAAATTTTATTTATCAATTCATGCATATATTTTACTTGAGAATGAAATATATTGTGATCTTCAATGTTTTAGTAAAATCATAAGGTAGAGATACCTTACGTGGCAATTTTGCGTCTCTTATTTTTGTTTCTATTTGTAAAGGAGAATACAATTTCTCAAATAATTGAGAAAAACGTTAATGGATAGTTAACATTGATCTAGTTGTTCCATATAGCATTGGTCTACAAAGATGTACCACGATATGAGACATTATTATAGGATAGTGGTGAAGAGTTATCAAATTGAAGACTCCATTCCATGATTTCTTATTAGTCATATGATTAGGGAAAAGTAGTAGAGACCTGTTTTACTATTGTAGTATCTACTAATATTAGTATGGATGTGAGGAACTATATTTATTGAAATCCTTTTTGGTTTACATTGGAATCTGACTAAGAGGAATGCTATTTTGGTGGTCAATTATAAATTTATGAAAGAATATCATTTACATCCGATTAGGGAGATGGTGAATAGGGACATTCTTGGTCACCTATATGTCCAATAGAAAATAATTTTCGATGATGTTCCATTTTTTTCTTATAGGTACTCAATTTTTATATCCATATTCATAAAATATTCACAATTACCAATGGGCGGACAAATAAAGTTACATAAGAAATATCACTATCAGAAAAATGGGCTGACTGAGATAACAATTTATATTCATGATGATATTCTTCTACAACACATTCTTGATTACATTGGTTAATAATAAAATATTTTTCTTTTTTTTTTGAGTTTTCCTATGACAATAGTTTTCATTCCATAATTAAAATTGATACCCTTGAAACATTTTATTTGTGTCTATAATGATCTCCCATGTATTGGGATAATATTTTAGAACAATATTGGTTGGACTGAACCCTGATCAGGAGAAGAAGAAAATATTATATTTGATTTTAAAGAGGTTCGAGATAGATGCGAGTCATTATAAATCTTATAAGGAACATTTTCGTCATACATTTGAGTTTTTATAGATTATTTGGACCTTATTAGCATTACAACATTATTGTGACATCGCCATTTGGGTATTTAGGTAAATTGGTCATTAAGGATTGAAAGGCATTTAAATTACGTCGAATGTTATGGAAACATGTCTTACCTATTGGAATTTTTATATATATGGACATTTATTCACAATATGATTCAAGTTTTCTTATTGATAAGGTCTCTAATAAATACTATTTATGTGATAGAATGGGAATATATTGATCTAGATCCTAACATATCAAGGTTTGAGCATCCATTTTAGAATATCGATCCTTAATATAAGGTGATAAATGTTAAAATTGTCCCTTTTTTATGAATTATCATATAATAGAGAAGGTTTCAATGAGTTGTTTGAGTTTGTATTGGGGATGTGATTTTTGTGACCTTATCTTTTTTGTGTGTAGAATATTGGGTGGTTTATGCGGTATGAAACTGTCTTGATGGGTAGAATAATGACCTCGTCCAGGTCATATGTATGTTTTAGTTTGAGAGTAATGTTTTTAACCTTTTTTTTATTAGTGTTGTATGTGTATGGTCCCTTAATTCGTGGATTTGATTTTTTTGTTGACCGAGTTCCCATAAATTAAAATAATTGTGTTCTTTCATTTTTCATAAATTTTATAATATGATTATTCAAAAAAAGGGATCTGGAGGATCAAAATTTTTCATGAAATGATTTTGGGTTACTCATTCCTTAGTAGTATTTCTCTATACTGATTTAGGCTCAAGAGGACCACATGTCTTTGACATCCACCACTATATTTGAATCCATCAATGTTTCCTTATTGGTGGTGTATGTTTCTCTATAAAAAGGATATATCCCTTAATTTATAATTTATATACTAAATTTAATTGGGTTATTTTATAAAATTAATATATTTTATAAATTTGAGGTTTTTTAATGAAATTACTTCTTTTGAGGTTTGTGAATTATTTTAGTGCGGATTCATTAAATACTATATTTACATTTTGGTTTAAGAAAATATGGATTTTTCGTCATGGGTTAAATGAATCATCACAAGTAAATATGTTTTATAAAATTTTGATCTTGATTTTTATTTTATTATTATTACGTTATACCACATGGGATCATTTTGGGAACCTTAGGTATGGTCTTATGCATATTGTTGTGTGTATGGACTTTCAAAGATTATGCTTTTTTATAGTCTCTATTATGTCACAATACCCATAATATTATTATTAATCATAGTTAAATGTTATTTTTATTTCTATTATTTTTTCCTTATTCTAGATCAAACATATGTTGCATTCACTTGTTTCGATTTTTAAATAATTTTCATAATTATCACTTCAATATATTATATTTTTTTAATACTATGATTATTTCCATCTATATTTATAATCATGTTTATGTCCATATTTTAATAGATTATAATATTATTTATTTACAATGTAAACTGATAGTATGTTTAATGTAATGTGTATCCAAATAAAATATCATTATTAATTTTTTTCTTAAATATTAGACTATTCTTTATATGGGTGAATAAATTTTATATATTCATTGTGGTAACATACATGGTATTTTACTCACACCCTTTATAAGAATTTGGAATTAATTATATCTTTGTTTTTAGGATACATGTATGGGGAAGGGAATTATGTTTCATTCTAGATTCTCTTAGGTGGAATTTCAAATTATTTGGTTTTGGATGATGTAGAAATATGATTAAATGGTGATGTGGTTTTGTTGGTTTTTATTGTTAAATGTTTTTAAATGTCTATCCAATTACATTAGTTTGTATGCCTCATTATTGTGTCGATTCATTTTGGGAGACATATTATTTTTTTATATTATTTATAATTTAAATGATATTTTTATGGTTTTTCTATTGATCTCCACCTTATGGTGTTCAATTTTGGGTAATATATCTTGTTAACATGGTTTCTTTGTCATTGAACATAGCTAGGGATATGAGGTGGATATATGTTATAAATGTTTTTTTGGTGTCTTAGAATTTATTTGATGGAGGAATAATAATATGTAAAAATGGATAGTGGGATTAATAAAATTTGTGAAATGGATCACTTCATGGAAGTTTGAAATTGATTAAAATTGAAATACATTTTCCCACTAAATTCAATGAAGATATCAGACTATGTATCCCCACCATTATTATTGTCTTATTGATTTCATGTACTATATTTTTCATTGTACATAACCTCAATATCATATTATAACATATAAGATGATATATTATGTTCATGATTCCATAAATCATTAATATATGGATTTAGATAAATTACGGGTAATGTTATATAATATTATAAACGAATCAGTTAATTTGTTTATAAAATATAAATATGTCGAAAAAAATTTCTAAAGTGTAATATATTAATTACTATGTCTATCCAGAATCTAGAAATATTTTAAAAATGAGTTACACATCAAATATATTTATAATTATAATAATATTCAAATTTTTAGAATCTTATCTATATGTAAGATCCTATAAAAAAGCATATAATTTTTTATTCATTTTGATATGAATATGAACCTAATATTACAATTCAAAATCAAATAAAACATCATATTCCAATAGATAAATAATTATAATCACTATATTCATTTATGATGGATAGTTAGCATCCATTTTTTCCTACAAAATTATTGTATAAGGTTATACAATCACTATAACGACCACTGATTTATTGAACTTATTTTTCCTAATAATCTAGGAATTGGAGTGATACATATCCTTTCAATGTATATTAATTTTAATAATAATTTTAATTTTCCTCTATTGTGTTTTAACATATTCATATTATTGATAGAATCGGTATCATGACATTAGGTGTAACCAATGTGAGACAAAATATTTTCATAGATTTATAGACCAATATCACAATTCACTATCAATACTAAATATCAAAAAACATGCGTGAATTCAATGTCTACTTATGATTTACATAAAAAAAAATATACAATTCTAAATTTATATATACCCGTATAGGCATGAAAACATATATTTTGGAAAATCGTTTCAATTGTATTTTTATCCATGTTTTATTATTTCTATTTTAATGGATACTGTATATTATGTCTTTATTATACATTTAAATACAGTAAATATTTATTTTTTCATTACTATCGGATGTTCATTTATAATTTTAATATATTTTTGAATAATATTCCTTATTTTAATATTAGGTAAGTAATTTACATAATTCATTATAATGTACTTATACCATTATATTATAGCATATCATGGATGATATTCCAAATCATACATTTGTTGTAAAATAATTGAATTATTATAATATATATTTTTACATAAGAAATTCTATTATTGAATTAAAACTATATGTAAATAAATTATTTAAATTATATTCCATTTTTTAATATCTTTTAATAAAATTTTCATGTCATCATAATGGAGTATCATTGGAAATGGTTTTCTTAATATATGATTTATGTATGAAATAATCACAAATGGATCCAATATTTCTTATTACAATGTTATTAAATAAAATTTATTATTTTTTACGTAATAGATCATTTTTATAATGGTATAGTTGTATTATAAATTTCTAATCATTTTTGTTAAAAATTCATGTTTTCAGGAAAAACCTGGACACCAAGGATAATAGATTGATTATTTTACTACATTATATATTTTTCGATAATTTTATTAATGTTCTATTATAAAATATTAAATGCACACAATTTTAATTCTACCAAAATATTTAAAAATTTATTAATGTTTATCAAGATATTTATACATATAAATTTAACAAAGTGGTTTTATGGTTTAGTTTATATTAGCTGATGTATTTAGAAAATTATTTTTATGATATTTTTAAAAATATATGAAATGACATCATTTATAGTATAATATTTTATATAAATTATTAATATAGAACAAAAAAATAAGATTAAATATTATATATTATAATACAATGTTGAAGATTCTGTTTCTTGTTATTTTTTTCATGAAAAGGGGTTATCTAAATGATTTTCCTAAATATTACATTTTCTACAATTTTTCTATAATAATCAGTGTGAAATTAATTACAGAACATCATTTTGTTTCAAACTCCATCACGGTATACTTGTTATATTTTAATTTAGAAACACTGAAAAAAGGATTTCCAATTAATTTTTATAATAAATGACATATAAAATAGTTTTTAATGTTAGTTATGAAATCTGATGTTCCAAATTATTCCTTATACGGCTCTAAATAATAACTCTACGCATCTGAAGAATGAAAATCAATATGAAACCTCCTTATTGTAACAATTTTCATTCATTTAGAAGTATAGTATAAAGAATCAATCTATTGGTAAATTTCATCAAAATAGTTGTAATGGAAATTTTTCACTTCGAAATGTCCCAGTTATATAATGCTAAAGAATGATGGTGTTAACTTCTTGTAATTGATTCATTAAATTTCATTGAGATAAAAATTATTCATAATACTCATAGATGCAGATTAAATGGGATGAAATATTAACTATAATGGTATTATAATGACTTATTTTTATTGTGGATTGGTATTCAATGTTTTAGTAGTCATGTAGGCTTGGTAAATAGTATTTTATGCTAAATATTTTACATTCAGTTGAAATGTGTTATGATTCCACTATAATGGATGATAATCCTATTATTTTGTTGAATGATTAAAAAAACATTATCATTATGATATTAACATGAAAATATATATTTTAATTGCTCATTTTTTTAGTTTTTCTCAAATTTTAGTCCTTATTTTTATAATACACTGTTGTTTTATGATATGGTATAATTGAAATTTTTTACATTTAGAATCGACTACATGTGTAACATCCCAGTTCTGGGTGCTGCCTAGAGGTTCCTTGTACCCAGTTGGACAGATGGCTTTATGTGTATTTCCCAAAAGGCTAGAGGCTTCCAAATAGTAGCGAGGGACTTAGGTGTAATAGTGGGGAAAATTTTCCCTCATTGGCAGTGTAATGAAACATAAAGAAATAGATAACAATAGTGGAAGCAGTAAAAACATGCAATAAGTAAACAATAAGAGAATCAAAGTAATAAAAAACTAGAGAAAATTTATAAATGATGAATGATACATATATCTAGTAAAGAATCAAAACAAGTCATAGTGTTTTAATACAGTACTAAACCAATGTACAAAAAGAACTAATAAAATCAAGAAGAATTATAATCCTCAGCTTGGTCATATGATCTCCAGCACCATATTAGTGAAGTACCTAACATAAAAGGGTGAACTACCTTATCATTACATGTAGAAATATAATCTATTTAGACCCAAAACCCTGAGCCAAATAGGGTGTGATATGAATCCTAGTAGGAAACCACCCAAAGATCTGTACCAATAGTCAGTGAATATATATGGAAGGAAAATGAAAAATGAAGTAGTAAACAAGAATGTAATCAAAAGTAAACAATCCTACAAATTCAATTACATTCATTTTCATATATCAATTAAGAATCTAATCAAAAACATGTAACCCTATATGAATTAGTCACATCCGAACCACTCTTCTTCAACCAATAAAACACAAGAAACCCTCTAGGAAGTACTCACATTCTAACCCCTCTGGTGTAGCTCTAGAAAAGATTCCATGAGGAACCACCCACCTTAAATTCCCCCTGTGTTCTCATATTGATAACTATAGACCCTCTGATGAAGCACTCAATGTCCAATTTACCCTATTTTCTCATGACGGTGAACTATAGACACTCTGAGAGAGCATAATTTCCATCCCCCCTATAGTCTCACAATGTTAAAGTAAACAACCACTTTGTAGAATATCTCAGCATGCATTCCCCCTATGGTCTACTACACCAGTTTCCCATAGCCCTTTGTAATTCAATCGTGCCCAATGATATTCAATATCCAATGTAAACATTAATAATTACTTGGATAACATCTTTATAGAACTACTTGGATAAATAGCTACAAGAATATAACAACATCAGATAATTTCACTCAATCCTAACAACACTAGGCATGGAAAAGAAGCAGCCTAATAAGAAAAAAATAATGAATGATCAATATCAAAAAAATATGGTCTACACATCCATATTATTGAAAATAACCCCATTCACAATCAACAACCTCTACTCAGGCACACAAGGAAGATCAAGCATTAATAGGGAGAAAATCCCAAAACCCAAAATACATGTTCTAGGGTATTGGGAACTTTTCCACATAATATTAAAAGGATAACTACAGAAAGGAAAAAACCACCAACCATGGAATTTTACGGTCGATATACACATGTGTCGGACCATGAATAGACATATAATGAAGTAGATCTATAAAACATAAAAAACACTCAACCAAGGATATCTCACGAAAGAGAAGAAATCATGGAACAAGGCTCTAGACTATGGAAGAACTCTCTATGTTGATTCCAACATATCGTTTGATTCAAATAATGGATGGTGGGTTTCGGTTTCAAAGAAAAATTGTCACCTTCAGTCGCTCTTGGTCAAGAGGATCCGGGAAGATGTGATTTTTTTGAATGTGACGTGACCCCGGTCCAATATAAAAATTAAAAAAAATTACATGTCATATCTTTTAAATGTAGACAGTGTGTATATGCCTTTACCAAGCCCCACTTTAAGTGGTCTCCAGGTCACCCCTCACGGCCAAGTACTCGCCCATTACACAACCAGTACATGGTCACCCGTAGAAATTGGTACATAGCGTGCACACCAATGTACATGACATGTACTCATTAAATTTCTAGATCCTTCTATTTTTCACAAAAAACACAAGAAAAGAAAACTCATACCTGAAAATAAGGTGATGGTTCATACAAAATTCCCCACCGTAAAGAAATTCATACCCAAATTTCCTTAGTAAGGCTTCATAGAAGATGAATTCTGAAATTGCTCTGAAAAGTAAGATCATATGTCGGCCTACCTTTCCCAAATCTCATCCTATACCCGCTCGTGCTTCCATAGCACTCGTACCAAAGGAATAGACCAACGACAAATAACCATAATATTGTGATCCACAATATGGATAAGATTATCCACAAATGATGCATCCACCACCAGCCCAACCTCCTCAGGTTAAACAATAAGAGATGAGTCTAAGAAGTAACATCGTAGCTAAGAAAAATAGAAGAATTTTTTCACATACCAATACCATTGAAGAAACTAGAACAGATATGAAATAGATCTGACAGCCTCCAAAACCTCAAACAGTCCAACATATCTCGGCAAAAGATTTCCCTGTCTCTAAATCCTCATGTCTCCCAACCTCGGTGTGACATGTAGAAAAACCTAATCTCTGACCTCAATCTCGATAGTTCATCTTTGCTGATCAACATAATACTTCTATCATGACTATGCGGAAGCCACCCTCTTTCGAATCAAAACAATCTATTCATTGGTCTCTTTGACAATACGGGGTCCCATCATGTCTACATCTCCTACTTCCATCTAACAAATGGGTGATAGACATGTCCTACTTTACAAAGGCTCATAAGGTTCCATCTGAATAGATTCTTGAAAACTATTTTTGCAGGAAAACTCCACAAGAAGAATTTGATTCTCCTAAGAACCTCCAAAATCTAGGACTCTTGCTCGAAGCATGTCTTCTAGGACCAGAATAGTTCGCTCATACTAGCCATATCTCTGGGGATGGAATTTTGTACGTATAGGTACCTCTGTACACAAATCCCTCTATAATCCCTACCTGACCCGAGAAGTAAAATGGGCATCCCTTTATAAAACACTGGAGTTTAGAACCCCATGTATAAGTACAATCTCTCAGACTTAAAACCTTCCTAGTTCATCATCACTGAAGTTCCCCTTGATCGAAAAGAAGTGGGAATCCTTCAATAGTCTATCAATGACAACCCATAATGCATCGTTCCCTTGAGGAGACCTCAGAAACCATGTAACAAAGTCTATCCCGAAAGCATTCCACTACTACATGGTAATGGGGAACTACAAAAAAAAGCCATGTTGGTCCCTGATGCACCGCCACCACCTACATAATAGTGGAACATCTCATCAGAAAACCACCAACATATCTCTCAATACATGACCACTGATACTGATGATGTAAACCTCGATACATCTTGGTGACACTAGGAAGAACATCCCAAACTAAGGGTTGAAATTCTCGTATGAGCTCCTTGTGTATGAATGCTGACACCGATATGCGCCCATGAAAATGCAAGATCAGATCCTCACCTATGGTACATCTAGAAATAGAGTCGTCCCCTAACACACTCTCCCATTGGTTTAGGATATCAGTATCTGATAGCTCCCTCATTCTCACTCGATCACGGTATATAGATATACCGACCATAGAAGAAATAATGGTCTTCCCCAATCTGTTGTGCACCTCTAAATGAATCTCAAATAATAGAACCATAAGATTCCACTCTCCACTGGCCTCTTGAACTGCATTTATCTTAGTCCTCCTACTCAACACATAAGCTACTGCATTCCCTTTCCCAAGCGTGTTGGAAAGCTCAAAGTCAAAAGCGGTGAAGGTACTCAACACACCTTCGTTGTCTCAAATTCAGATCTCACTGTGTGAAAATATTCATGTGACATTTTTGGACAGTGAAAACCACAAAATGCTCTACCAAATAATAATTTCTCCAACATCACAGAGCATGAAAAATTGCATCCATATCAAGATCATGTGTTGTTTAATTCCTCTCATGTGTCCTCAACTACCAAGACCCATACACAATGACTCCTTCCCCCACTACATAAGAATATTTCCAAACCTGATACCTGATGAATCACATTGTACATTTTTTCCCTTTCCCCTCTCTGGAAATACTAGTACCAGTGCTGATGTCAACCTCTCTTTCATCTAATGAATGGATGACTCACAAGAATCTGACCGTAAATACGTCACACCAATTTTACTGAGGCACATCAATGGCCCTGCTAAAAATGAAAATACCCGTATAAAAAGTCTGTAGTAACCATCTATAACTAGAAATCCTTACACCTCAATGGTGTTCTTTAGTTTCTCCCATGAAACTACTGCTCTCACTTTATCGTGGTCTGTGGATACGCTTGTCGCTGAGATAACATGACCTATGAAGTGAATCTGGACCATCCAAAAGTGGAATTGTGAGTGCTTAGCATATAACTACTACTCTCTTAGTGTTATCAAAATGATCTCAAGATGGGTGGAATGGTAGTGTCGAGTGTGAGAGTACACCATGATATGGTCCAAGAAAACTTCCATGAAAGAATTCAAGTATGGGTGGACAATCGGTTCATCAGCACCATGAAAATTGTAGGTGCGTTAGTGAGACCAAACAGAATAACCACATACTCAAATTGACCTTACCTTCTCCGAAAGGCTTTAAGAGGTATATCTAATGGTCTAATGTGCAACTAATGATAACCAGATATCATGTAAATATTCGAGAACACCTAATCTCAACGAAGCTAATCAAAGAGATATTCAATCCTTGACATGGGATATAGGTTCTTGACTTTCAACTGGTTCAACTTCTGAGAATCCACAAGATGTTTGATGGTACTTTCCACCATCATTGAAAAAAGGATAGGCGAGCCCCAAGGAGAAGTACAGGGTTGGAAGAAAACCTTTTCCTGAAAATCCTCCAACTTCTTCGTGAGATCCTTTATCTCTTTTTTAGACATCATATATGGAGTAATGGACGTCCATGTCTCTCCTGGCATAAGATCAATAAAAAATACAACCTATTGTTCCATAGGCAAACCTAAAAGTCCCTCTATAAATACATCATTAAATAATAGAACTCTAGAAGATTGTATATATGGGATGTCCATTGATCATTATGATAAAAACTATTAATATGGGTTGAAAATCATCCAAACCCATGATTAAAAAGTCCCACACTGCTAGCTCGGACATCCCATTCACCTTTGTGTAGCAATAAACTGTCCTCTAGAGATATAGAACTCACTCTACGATGATAAAAATCTACAACAGCCTAGAAGGGAACTAACCAGTACATTCTTGATAATGAAATCAAATCCCATCATCTCTAAGACATAAAGGTCCCATGAGAAGTGACACCAACCAACCTCAAGAGGGAACTCCTTAATCTAACATACACTTTCCCTTCTAGTCCCCAACAGTGTGTCCTACATCATGACATCAACATATGTTACGATACTAAGCCCAAGGCTAACCACAATAACAACAGATATGAAACTATGGGATTCCCCTGTTTTGAAAATTGATGAAGCTAGAACTGAGGAAAATAGAATCATGACTCAAACTTTAGAAGGTCCTGGATCCTGCTCATGTTGGGTCTTCTCCACTATAATGTTTAACTTGCACTGTGGCCCTATGACCCAATATGACCACCCTGAGTTGATCCACATAGTTTTCTCTGAAAGCTTGCAGAATGTATACCATAGCCGCAACCTCCACCTTGGCTTGAATGGACGGAATAACTCCAGTTCATTGAATAATGAGAAACTGGAGGACCTTCGACTGAATGAGGAGTTGAAACAGAACAACTATCACCATCTATTGTTGAGAAAAACTGACAGAAACTTTGAAGATGACACATCATGCTGCAAGACCCGCACTCTACTGAGTCTATCAATAAATGTGTCTTCGTATCCCGCTCTTCCGGCCCTTGTAGCACACCATCTAAATACCAGAAGAAGTATACCATTTACTTAGATATCCATGTGTAGACTACCTATGACACTTCCTACTATCAGTAGGAGGTGCAACAACTCTGAATACTAAGCAACCCAAACTCACAGCTACATAATCCTTCATATTGCGCACTGCAATCAGTGCCTACCTAACTATAGAGGTGATGGAATTCAACCTAAAGATATTGAGAATAGATTTCATGCCTGAGACCATCCCCGAACATCTTCTCCATGAATAACTTATTACCCCTGGAATGGTTGTGATGTGTTGCAGCTCTATGAGGTAAGAAGAATACTCCAGGACTGAGAGAGTACCCTGCTCTAAAATCATGAATAGTAGGGCTCAGTTCTCCCTCAATGTCTCTGGTTAGAATTAATCATATATGGAATGCAGGTTTTCATCCTATGAAATAACCTACTAGTGTACCTCCTATAAGATCACATTCCCCATATTTTGGCAGAACCACATAGCACATATATATCTAACATCACCCTCCTCTCAGGAAGAATCTCTAAATGCTCGAATATAGAAATCAAGACATCTATCCAAGATTATAAAGCATGAGATCCTCCATCCCTTGTGAAGGTGGGAGGCTGTTGCTATTGAATATACGATGCCAAATCTGCCATACATAAGGCAGGAGGAGGTACTCCTCGGAAGGTTTGCATGGACCTCATAATTCTCTCTCAGAACTATTCATCGAATCCATTATCCGGAATAATGGTCGGTGCTAAGACATGCACGACTGGAGGATCTAATGGAAGCTTCTGGTCTGCCATGTCTGGTGTCTCATCACATCCTTCTATCCAGCGTACAAATAGAGGACGTCTCAATGTCATGACTCTCCAATGTCAAGCACACACCTTAGTTCATGTTTATAAAGGACTGAAACATAGAATATCAGGAAATGAATAGGGTATGAAAATAATTCATGTTTTTTCGAATAGGGACACATGGAGTGTATGACCCTTACATGGTGTGTTCCTTTTTCCCTTCACGTGGGTGTTTACTCTTACCAAAACTGGTTGTGTAACTACCCATACACATGGCATGTTCTCCCATGACATGTAAAGTACATGAATCATTTTCTCCTTCCCTAGTTCTTCTACACGACTAACCCACAAGATAATCCTAGAGAAAGACTACACTGTGTGATTCATCCAGATATTGCGAGTACTAGAAAGAAGTTCATTGACCCATGTTGTTATCCACATAGTGGGTTACACAACTAACTCTACACAGTGTGTTGGTTATAGACACAATGTGTACAAACAATCCAGAATCCAACTATTTCATTGGTCACATGGTTGGACACATGGTCTATACACACAACGTGTACGTCTAGTACATGACGTGATCAACCAAGGATTTTCTAACCCCATGTTTCTGCCAACAAATCTAGTGATAAAGTTTGAGATTTCATGGAATTTATATACATTACATGGCGTGTACATAAGAAAAAAAGTCTATTTAGGAATAGAAGTATTCATGGAATTTATTATTCAATACACCTTGTGTATTCATGGGTTTTCCAAATAGTAAGCCTCTAAAACTACTCTGGAACCCATAATACAGTTAAAAAAGCATTAATGTTCTAATGTATGATCTGTGGGGGGGATATACTCCCATACGAATCAATTCATGACATCTTATACATGTCATATACATGGAATAACAATGAAATGATCCACCAAATTCCAATCCATGGGGACCCATAACACCTCAAGGAATAATGTTTGACGTTCATTCAAATGATCTTTAGAAATTAGTAATACCCTATCGAATAGTAGGTATTCTATCAGGGCATCTATCACAATATCATGCATATCCAACAAAACATCTATCACAACAACATGCAATCAGTAATGCATCCTAAATGGCATAATAATAATGCATGACATGTGATCTCTTGCAAATGTCTATATGATGCATGAGATGATATACACTCATCTCATAAGGTTTCAATAGAAATAGAACCTCAATAATATCAATAATAACAGTAAAAATCATGTGAATCACCCAACATTGAAATAAAAAAATTGTAAAATTAAAAAACCAGCAAAATTACTATAATCGAGGTAAAATAGATTTTCCCTATACACATGTTAGCTACTCCAATGTAAAAATTACTATTAGTTACAAATTTAGTCATATCCCTCATTATAGGTCCCAAAAAGAAAGTCAAGAAAAAATGAATTCCACTATTACCACTTTGTAACGTCCCGGTTCTGGGTGCCGCCTAGAGGTGCCACATAGCCGGTTGGTCACATGGCCTCAAGCACATTCTTCCAAACTCTAGAGGTTGTCGAGTAGCAGTGTGGGACTTAGGTGTGATATTAGGGATACAATACCCTCATTGGCAGGTTAATTTCGCAAAAATTATCAGATGATAATAACAGAAGAAGTAATGACATGTAATAAGAAACAAGTAAAAGACTGAAAGTAATGAACAACTAGTACACATATATTAATGATGTATGATACATATATCTAGATAAGTATCCAAACAAGTCACAATTATTGAATATTGTACTAAACTAATGTACAATGAGAAAAATAAACTCCACAGCATCAAAAGCCTTATCTTGGTCTTATTATGTCCAACTCCACTACAGTCTAGTACCTGACATAGAAGGAAGCTTGCCCTTACCTTTACCTGTAGAAATATAATCTGTATTGGCCCAAAAGAGTTCCCAAACAGGGTGTGAGATGAGTCCTCATGGGTAACCAGCAAAAGATCAATGACTAATAGTCAGTGAATATATATAGTATATAATATTAAAAATAATGTAGTAAACAAGGAAGTACTCAAAAGTAAACAATCTTGCAGTTTTAATTTCATTAATTTTCTTATTTCAGGTAAGAAGAAAATAAAAAAAATTAACCCTCTGGGAAATACTCACATCCTAAACCCTATATTTAAACCAATCAAACATAATCAACCCTCTTGGATGTACTCATAGTCTTACACCTTTGGATCAGCTTTAGAAAAGTCTATCTAAGGAAGCACTCACCGTCAATTCCTCTTGTGGTCTCGTATTTATTCTTGTAGCCACTCTAAGGAAGCACTCAATGTCCAATTCCCCCTATGTTCTCGAAATGTGGATCTATAGACACCTTGAGGGTGAAAAAAGTCCATAAAATCTATGGTTACACCAAGTAAAAGTAAATTGACCGTATGAAGAAGCCCTCAACATCCATTCCCCCAAGGGTCTACAACACTAGGTCTCGCATCCTTGTATAAGTCAATCATTCACAATGATGTTCAACAGCCACCGAAATCCTTATGAACTATATAGATAATAGCTTTCAATAATTACTTTTTTAGAAAAATAAAAGCATAAAACAACATCAGATAAAATCACTCCATCATAACAACACTAGGAATGGAAAACAAGTATCCTAATCAACAAAACATGAGCAAGAGATCAATATCAAAAAAACATGGGGAAAAAATCCATAAAATTTAGTATAACCCTATTCAAAATCGACAACCCCAACTCAGGAACACAAGGAATAACAGACATTAACATTGATAAAATACATAAACATGCAATACCCTATTCTAGGTTATTGGTAAATTTTGAAAATAATATTCAATGACTAACTATAGAGTGACACAAACCACCTACCTTGGTGTTGTACGATCAGTGTACTCTGGCATCGGCCCTTGAATAGAAATAGAACATGTAATATCCACATAAATGTAAAAAAAATATTAACCACAAATATCTCATGAAAAGTGTATAAATCAAGGAACGAGGCTCTAGAAGAAAGAAAAACTCACCGTCGTGATTCTAAGGCAACCACCAGCATTTAATTCAGAGAACGAATGGAGGATGGGGTCTTGGAGAAGAATCGTCGGCTTGAGTCGATATTTTACGAGACGATCTGAGAATAAGATATTTTATTTTGAATGAGATGTTACTCCACTCTAATATATCAATTAAAAAAGAAAATTACATGGGATGTCTTTTAAAATCTCCCAAAGTGTATAGGCCTTTACCAGGCCCCACTTTAGGCGGTCTCGAGGCCACCCCAAATTTCCATGTACATGGCCGTTAAACGTCTAATACATGGTCACCCATGACAACCGGGTACATGGCATGTACTCCAAAGAACATTTTTTGTACTCCTTAAATTTCCAGATTCTTCTATTTTTCTCATAAACAGAAAAAAGAAAACCCATACCTGAAAAGATGTTTCAGGTTCTTACAACATGCATGGTTACCAAACCCATTTATCATCAAATATTTGATTTGATGAATAAAATTATCTCTTGATAAATTAGTGTCATGTGATTATATAATGAGTTATATCATCAAAATTTGATAAATAATTGATTCCACTTCATGTATTGTGAATAATAGAAGATTTTTTATTTTCCTCTATTTATAATTAGATATAATGTTGTTTATGAATATTTTTTTGGGTTACATGATTATTATATAACCATTATGGATGAGCTCTATAGGATTCCATTTTGTGTTATAGGGGAAATATGAGTCCACAGGTTTTGTAAGAAATGATAATTTTTATTCTTTAGAGTATATTAACATTCAATTCATAAGAAAATAGTAGTGAAAAATGTAATGAATAAAATTTAACTAATGTAAAAAATATATTTAATAATTAATTTGTATCATTATATATACTATTACTGGGTTAATTCCAACCCTAAATGTTTATTTACAAATATTTTTTTAACAATTATTCTTTAAGAAATAGAATATACAATTTTCAAAAGATTGGTCATGAAATTGTATATAAATTACCAAGGTTAGAATCTTTTTAAACTTATTATAATGTATAATCCAATGATTTAATCATTTAAACCACCCATTCCTGATGTATACAGATAATATGTGAATATAAAAGGGCACACTATAAATTCATTTAGGAATTTTTTCGAAATTATTACTCTGATTCCAAAAACATTGTCTGGATTTTTAGGTGATAATTTGTTAGTAACAATTTAAAGGCATGTTGTTTCTAGATTTTTAGGAATTTTAGAAGGTTTTTTTACAAGGAAATATGGAACAATAATACATGGAATCATTATTTGGTGTCTTAATATAGTATCATGACAAAACTTTGTAAAAGTGTTGATAGAGTTATATGGTATAATCTGAATTCAACATTATTCACAGGAAGTTTAAATTTGAGGGAGGGAATTCATTGACCAATTTTTTTAGGTTGATTAATCAATTATTTTATTAAAATATAATATAGTGGTTGAAAAAAGAGAATTTTTGTAATCATCTATTAATATAATGGGTGGGGCCACATGTATGGATGATAACTATTCTAATATCTTATCATATTAATTTTGAATAGAATTAAGGTATTTAGTGTTCTCATATGTCTTGGTTTATTCAATTGAATAATATTTCATTCTTCCCCCATTGAGTTGATATATTCATAAACAACAAAAATGGTATTGTTTGGATTGAATTGATTTACATCATCAGGTTTATAATGATTTGGTTTGTCATTTATGGAATGGATCTAATATATTGGGTGGATTGGTTTATTTTCTTTATATTTTAATATATATAAACCGTTCATTAAATTCAATTTGGGGTTCATTTAAATTATATTAAAATTTATTTAATTGATGTATTGTTTTAAAATTACTTGATATGACACAAATTATATAATAATTTTTATTCTCTGAGATTAGTACATTCAAAAAATTATAATTTTTCCAAAACATGCACTAATATCAATTTTTATTCTTGGTTTTGATAGAAAATTCTAATATCCAATTCCCTCCACTACACAACATTCTAAAAATGTGAAACTAATTTTCAAAAATCGAATTATATGAAGGAATGATTCAAAATATTCATTGAAATCATATTTAATAAACCCTCCACCATTTCTAAAAATACCACCATATCTGGAGAAACCCAATGCACAATTATTAACAATATAAATGTTATCATTAATCCATTATGGTAGGGTTAGATAAAACCTAATATTAATTTGTTGGTTTACACTCCTAAAAATAAGATCCACCCAATGTGAGATGATAATTACTAATTTGATGATATAGTTAATGGTAGCCACTGATTCAAACTTATAAGTGATGTGTATACCTCTTATAATTAAAGAAAAATTAGAAATAAAGATTTCTAATTGACCAAAAACTTGAGAACATTACATACCTCTAAAATATAGTGGTTGAAATGTGAAATAATAACCAAGAAACAAATAAATTCCTACACACATTGTTTCATATAACCAAGGAATTTCATTGATTTTTTTATAAAATAAATAATATTATAAAATCACATATGTTTTCCTTTAATATATATTAGAATTTATTTTAAAAATTCACATACATATAATAGGTGAATAATTATATTAAGTGCTTTGTAGATTCTGGTAATTGATGATGGTATTCTGAAACATGTAACATTGAATTGTATCTAAAAATTATAAAAAATAATAATAATTACAATAACAATAATAATAAAATATATGGGGTAAAGTTTACTAAAAAACAAAAAAAATAAATGAAAAATATTAATTATATGTAGATTTTTTTTACAATGAAAAAAGATAATAAAAATTATGGGTCTAGCATGGATCGAACCACATTATCAAATTATATAACAATAACTAACTTGTCCTTGTAGAATTAGATGGTAGATAGGCTTGCTAGACAATGTCCATATTCTTTCCAAAAACACATTTTTTTAATAAGAATTCATCAATACTTTTTATTATATAATACCTTATATAATACCTATATAATATATTATTCCTATTATAGTACCACAAATTACTAGACTGCCAACTATATTACACATGCTAGTATAGTACCTAATAGAGTACACCATTTCATAGTGCTACCATAACATGTAAAATTCCATCAATATTGGGGATATTAGATGTTAAATTCAAATGACCAAAATCTATAATTGACATGTTTTATTATTAAAATTTTATAAATTATACTAATTGATATTAATTTATTAGAATTTAAAAAATATGAACAAATAATGGATAATGTTATTCATAATAAATTGATAATAATTATATATTTACACACTAGAGGTCATGTTTAATTCATTAAACTCATCAAAATTCCAATAAATACACATAGAACACATGTCATCATCATAATAAGGATGACCATATACCCCTCTTCCCTTAAATATTCCATAGTAAGAAAAGAACAAGAAAGAAGAATATTGAAGATGCTATGAAAAATATGAATATATTGAACCATTATGAAGCAATAAATGGACTTTAATGAAACTTTGGATCTATGAATGTCCTTAAAATTAGTATTTATATGACCATTTTTTACTATTGTGTGAAAAAATTAACTGTTTTGATTTTTCATAGATATTATGTGTTTTAAAATGAAAAAATATTTAAAATTTTGATTTCAAATAAATTTTTAAATTTATTTTAAATGATTAATTTCTTATAATAAGGTATAATCTTAATATTTAATATTGTTACATTATATTTTAAATGAAATTATATACAAATCGTTTCTAATAAGAAAGAAATTTTTTTCTCTTATTAAAAAATTGTATAGAAGAAGTAATTAATGTAATATAAAATATATTTGTAGACCATTTTAATATTTTGGTTTATTAAGAAGAAAAGTTTACAAAAACATTCATATGTACCCACCACAAACATATAATATCTGGTGCAATACAAGACCTTTATTCATATAGGAACTCTTCCCATGAATATCTAGTGCATGCTTAGCTCAAGGAACATGCAGTTCAGGCCCATGTATAAGGCCCATAAATATTAGTCCATGTATAAGTGGGTCAAATACTAGGAAGTAAGTTTTATATAAGTATACAAATGTGGGTGTGTTTGTGTCATAGAAGGTGGAAAATCCATTTCCTCTATTATAAGGATGTGGTGAAACCTCCCACAATTTGATATGCGTTTCCATTTTTTCAAACATGATGTGATCTCGACTATCTATAGAAAATATATACCATTGGTGCAATATGCCCCACATCCACCTAATCGACCACCTCTTTGACTTTTTGATGGATAGGATCATACCCTTCTGTTGAATATTTTTTGAACAATATGATCTAATTAGGCTCTTCTGATTCGTTCACTTCTTTTCTAAATCATCTCTCCTACTACACTCCTCCCAGCCTTAAACCAATCAATAAAGCCATCGTGCCTCCTCTATTGTCAAATTCCCCTTCCTCCGTGGCCCATTTCATATTAGTCTTCTTCTAAAATGACATGGGTAATATACTTAAAATTCGTAAAAAATCATTGTCTCAATTTTGATCATCCACTCCCATGGAATTATTCAGAATCCACCTATATAAATATATACATATCATTAATGTCAACCCTAAAAAATTTTAAATTTACACTGATTAACATCACTATGTATTCTTCATTGTCCAATTTTAAACCCCCTTTCAATATTCGATAACTTTAACATGAAATATAAAATAGGTATACTTTATATAATAAACATCGAAAATATAACACTATTAATCAACACATAGAATACATGTTTCACCACTATTTCAATATTTTATTTTTTTCAATGATTGATAAAATAAAAATTATTTTTTTATAAATCCATATTCTAGCACATTGAACAATTGAACTTTTCTCTACACTATTTATCTCTCTCCCACTCTGTCCCTCTTTCTTAGAGTTCAGAATCCAATGATATTGATTTTTTTCCTTTTTTGGAAGTGAGGGTAATATATATTTTTATCAATTTATGATGGTTTTATAATGATATATACACATATATATATATATATCTGTGTGTTTGTATATATATATATATCTTTCAATATATTTATATTCATTTTCAAAACATAAAATATGAGATATTATATTATATGTCAAATCAGGATTTTAAACTATGGTTTTATAAGGGATTTATTTTTTAATAATTTATTTATTTTTTTAGGATTTATTTGTTAAATTAAAATTTCTATGTATCTATATGTATATATTTTCAAAATTTCAAATTTGTTTTGGAAATTCACAATTTTTATCGTGTTTTATGTTTGAAGTATATTTTTAGTATTATATTTTAATTCATTGATTAGAATTTATGTTCTTCCATTAAATTTAATCAAATATTTAATTTAAAATAATTATACACACAGACATATATATATATAATACCATGATGTATTTGATTTCCCATGAAAAATGATTTATGTTATAAAACCATTTTTTATTAATATTTTTTTCTTCTAATCTACAATTTTATTCAATAATAAAACTCTTTTTTTTGTTTGACATAAAAAGTAAAGAAAGGGTATTCATTTTTGTTTTTTTCATAATTTTTATTTCAATTATATATTATTCATAATTTTATGTTTAATTTCTATTGAAAATAATTTTAACTGACTGTTATCATTTTATGTGAAAAATATAAATAAAATTTATTATTTAGTGTACTAATATGACCCTACCCATATATTCATGTTAATGATAATTGTTTTGCGGCCAATATCCATGTTTTTAATGAAATTTCATGTATTTTTATTCAAGTATTCATGTTTCTTATTCTGTATTTATATTGTTGACATTTAAATAAGAATTTTTGTTTATAGGCTTGAATTTTTCCAAAATATGAATTTATAAAATATCATAAAAATGTATTATTCAAAATTAAGATGTATGAGTGATTATTTTTTTCAAAGAAAATAAATAATGTATTCATTATTCTAAAATGTTTCTTGTTTATGTAATAGAAATCCGTGAACAATATTTTTTTCTTAAAACTAAAACTAGAGTATCAAATGTAATTTTATGTTATGGGGATTGAAACCATGACCTTCCGGGAATATTTTATGATTTGAGAAATGACAAAGTGGCCATTAAATTTTATAATTTCCTACTAAGTATCATAATTTATCCATCAAAATCAATATTTGAAAATGATGAAATCTAATAAATTTTTTTCAAATATTATTTCTCTTAAAATTTTTGTGTTTCAAAATTTTATAAATATGTTTTCATTCCATTTTTTAAAAAACAGATCCCCTGAATTTAATTATTCAATAGAAATATTTTTACTGTATTTACAAATGACATTGAAATCCCATATTGTGAAAAAGATATTCCCAACGTATTCTTATAAATTAAATTTCACACAAGTTTAGTTCAATATATTTTGGTGATTGTTTCAAATATAGAGGAAATATATGCAAAGACATTTATATATTTCATTTTACCTTATTCAGTCATGTTATGTTATAAGGCATGTGTATAATTATCCAAAACCTAGACCAGATATGTTCCTGGAATGTATTAAATGTTTTTTATTTTGTTCAGTTTGTTTTGTAAAAATATACATAGCATTAATATGAGTGGATCCTAAGAGTGGGGGTTTAGAGATTCGTAGATGGTATTATAGTAGTGGTCTGCATAATTTTGGAAAATTAATAAAATCATAAATTTAAGTATTCATCTATTACAAAATTTTATTCCTTCATATTTTTGTACAGAAGGCCTAATAAAAAGAATAACTCTTTTTCCTTTTCTAATCATGATACATGAAATGATAATTTTAAAATCCTCCCTAGATGAATTTTAGTCATTCACAAAACTATTTCTACCTTTTAAAATGTTTTTTTAATATCCAAAACTATTAATATTCCCTGATTCTTTAAAGGATTAGGATTTTATTATTTTATCATGGTGCATGAACAACTTACATTCTATGCACCTTGAGAAAAATTTTATGATGGTATATTCAAATGTTTTACCCTATCTCAGCAGTTTAATAATTTAAGGTATTTTATGGAATCTTACCAGGAGGATGATCTCCAAAAAACAAACACGTATCATATTTTGTGTTTCTATTTGTATTGGAGACATAAATATTTAAATATATTTGAAACTGAGATCGTTTTGTTTTTTAATTGAAATCATGACCATTATAATGTATTTTAATACTATAAACCTCATACTACCATATCAATATACCATCAATGTGAACAGGTGTTTGACCCCACTATCTCATGATTTTTTTGTAAAAATAAATTTATAAACATAATAATGTTTTATGTAACAAACTGGTAGGAAGTAACCTACCTTTTTAGAAGAATATACAACACTTGTGGTTCTTGTTATGGTATCAATTAATTTTTATATGTAAATATTAAAAATTAATAATAATATACTGAAATTTTTTTAGGAAAATTATAATTTATGTTTTGGAAGAATAAGGATATATGTGTGTAATATCAAATTACGAGGGTTTAATTCATGTATGTGGGAAGAATGTAACACCCCAACTTCATGATGAACTATTATTATTATTATTATTATTCAAATTATAATTACTTTTTTTAATTTAAATTATATAAAAAATAATGGACCACAAGGAATAATATTATTAAAATATTAATTACTAAAATTATATCTTTATAAACTAGATATCATGACACATTCTGAAAACACATCAAACACCCTAGAAACACCAACATAACACCTCTCATCACCACATTAAGGCTGAACATGCATCCCCATTCCCTTGGATATTCCATATTATGAAATGAAATAGATAGAATAATAATGAAGATACTAATAATAAGAGAAAAATATATAACCATTATGAAGTAAGAAATTGACTTTAATGAAACTTATGTATTCTAAATATCATTAAACACAGTATTTATAAGACCATTTTTTGACCATTGGGACAAAAATGTAACTGTTGATGTTTTTAATAGTAGTGGGTGTTTAAAATTATTTAAATATATAATAAATTTAATTCAAAATTTTATTTTAGTATTAAAATATATATATATTTATATTAATCCTTAATAATAAATTAGAAATTTCATAAAATTATTTTCTAAAAAGAATGAAAAATTAATTTTTTTTTCAGAAATATTTAGATGTTGTAATAAAAGTAATAAAAAATATATTTAAATAAGATTAATATTTTTTTCTATTAAGAATTATGTTTTACAATTGTTTGGGTAAGTAGCCACCACAAACCAAGAGTATCCAATATTTCACATAGTGTCGATTTCTGTATGACTCAACCTAGGCACAACCAGTGTATACCCAACTAGAGAGTATCACAGTTCAAGCATGTGTATAAGGCCCCAAAATAACATTTCATGAATTAGTGGGTTGAAGCTTGGGAAGGATCATTTGTATAAGTATCATTGTGGCTATGTGTGTTTTTGTGTCACTGAATGGGGATACAATGCATCCTCTATTAAAAGGAAGTGGTGGAATATCACACAATTTGATTTAGAAATCCTATTTTTCTTAGTTGGTGATATTATCTGTCCATTCAATACATAGATCATCTATGTTGTCCCCTCCACCACACGTTAATTAAACACATCTCTAATGTATTTATGAACATGATCGCACTCTTCTATAAGATCTAATCTAAACTATCTGACCTACTCAAGATAATCTGAACCATTCAATAGATTTTCCAATCATCTCCCCCACTACATCTCTCCTTGTGGTCATAAACTAGTAGATCATGCCATTAATCGATCTTTTTCATTAATGTCACATTACTCCATAGCCTATTATATATTTTACATCTTTTAAAACAACATGGGTAATATTTATAAAATTGGAACCAAATCCTTGATTCGAGGTATGATTATCCTTTCCTGTGGCATTCGTCATAATCCATGTAAATAAATAAATATTAATATCATGAAAATAAATATTAATCCATTATTAATTTTCACTAATTAATATCATTATTTAATCTTCCTAGGTCAATTTTGAATACCATTTATATATATGATCATTGCAACATGAAATATTAATTTTTTATGTATTTTATGTAACAATAAATGGAAACCAATAACCAATAATCAACCTATTAAATGAATATTTCCCCAATATTTCAGTATTTCATTTCTATCTTTGATTGATTAATTAAATATGTAAATGTTTTTAATATGCCCTCATTCAGGCACCTTGAACACTCAGACATTCCTTTACCGTATTTCTCTCTATCTCTCTCCCTCTATTCCTTTTTCTTGGTATCTATAAGATACCACCATCAAATATTTTCTTCACGTACCAGGGAGAGATAATTTTTTATTAACTTATATTTAATTTATCTATATATATACATAAATATATATATATATACAGCTTTCAATATATTTATATTCTTATTACGAATATATAATACAGGGCATTGTTTTCATCTATCAAATCATGTTATTAAACAATAGTTTTATAAGGGATTTTAATTTTTAATAAATAATTTTCATTGTTTTTTCAAGGGATATTTTATTTAAGTACAGATTACATGTATCTATTTGTTTATATTTTAAAAACACCATAATAATATTTACAAATTAATAATATTTATCAAGTTTTGTTTTGGAAGTGTAATGTTTATATTATATTTTAAATCATTGAATGGAATTTATGATCCTATTAAATATAGAATAAACTATGTAATTTAATATATATATATATATATATATATATGTTATCATCATTTATTTTATAACCCTTGAAATTATATTGGTATTATAAAACCATTCTGTATTATTAATTTTATTTTTTAGATTAAAAATATTAAAAACAACAAAACTCTATTGTGATATAGATAGAAATAAATTTTAAAGGGTGTATTTAATATTATTTTGATTTAATATGTATTATTTCATGTCAATTTCATTTATAAATTTATGTGCCATATTTATTCACAATAATTTTAAATGATTTTTTATCATTTTATGTAGTAATTATTAATAAATTTTGTTATTATTTGAAATTAACTAATAATAAAAATCAATTCATATCAATCGTATTTTTTTTATGGTTTTCATATATGTTACGAGTATGATTCCATAAATTTTATTAATTTATTAATTTATTTTATTATTCATTTATATGTAAGACATTTAAATAAGGTCAATTGTTTGTGATCATGGATTTCACTTAAATATGATTTTATAAATTCTCAAGTAAAGGGATTATGCCATATAAAGATGTATTGAGAGAATATTTTCATTTAATAAAAATAATTTTTTAATTTAATACTCTGAAACAATTTTGTGTTATAATTGACTAAGGCCGGAGTATTAAAAGAATTATTAAAATTGGAACTGTAATATTGAATGTTATGTTAACGTTTGGGGAGTGAACCCATTACCTTATTGGGACACTGTCCCATATGATCCAAAACAGTGTGACATTATGTTTTTCTCATTGAATTCATATTATCAAAATTAATCCCTACAAATTATTCTTTTAGAATGGATAAATCAATGGAATGTTCTTAAAATATTATTGCATTGAATGTTTATGGTGTTCAAAATTGAATGAAAATTATCATATTGTAGTGTTTTTAAAAAAAATATGTATTTATTTATTTACTCAATAAAAACATTTTCAATTTGTATACCAAGGATTTCATACCCCATTATTGGTAAATATAATTTCTCCCACTAAATTATAAATTTATTTTCTCACAGGTTTAGTTGATTATCAATTGGTGAATCTTTCAAATTAGAAGGCATCACACATGCATGTTTTTATTTATTTCATTATAATTTATATTATTTTGTTATGTTGTAAGAAATATATAAATATCATAAACCTTGACATGAAAATTTCATGTAATTTATTAAATACTGTTTATTTTATAATTTTTTATTTTATTAAAAAAATATACATCATTTATATGTGATTAACCCATAAGCATAGGTTTGTGGATTCACATAAACCCCCATCCTCAATAATGTGGATAATATTATTGTATAAAATCATTCTCATATTCCTCTTATAAAAATACATTTAGGAATGAGGAAGAAAATGTGATGAGAGTTGGATGTTATGTGATTGATAAATTTTATAAATGTATTACTTAAAAATGAAAGGTTACTACAAGTAGTTGATCATGGTTACCACACTGACTTTAATCTGTGTTCCTACATCAATAGTAATCAAATTATAAGTATCAGGATAATCTGTTTGAAAGAAAATATGTACAAATAAAAAAATTAAAAGTTATAATGATGAAAACCATTTACAAACTCATAATACTAGTGAGTTATATTAGAGCTATCTTCAATTGTAATGAACAATATAGTCTATGAAATTTATTTCTCTACCATAAGATAAAAATATTTTATGATCCGCATACCATATTATTTTATTAAATTCTTTAATAATTTATCTGTCATATATTTATATGATGAATAATGGTGAAATACACTACATAAATAGTATTTCAACATTAACTATTATTTCTACATATAAATAAAATCATCATTCATTGTAAATATGTTTTGCTTAAAATAAAAATTGGACATTGTAACACACCGAAAATTACATTTAAAATATTTTAATTTTATGGGATTATTCTAGTACCCATATCTAAGACGGAACATGATTCCAAGGCATGGAGAGGCTAGAATGTATTTTAAAAAAAAATTAAATTACATTTAGTTATCCAGCGTGTGAGTTTTTCTAAATTTTCGGTCAATTCCATGATCAAAAATTGAAGGGAACCATTGAATTCAGAACATTGGGATTCTCTTAGGAACGACTTAACCTCATCTAGTGTAGGTTGACCAAAAACGATAAAACTCAGACTTTTTAAAGATAAAGGGTAAAATAAAATTAAAAGAATTTAATTTTTATTTTATTTTAAATGTGTTCAATGTGACCAAGTGACCGATCAAAAATGTGGCCTGGTGATGAGGTGACACAGTCAAATTAATGAGTCTCATTAATGGATTAGTGTGGTGACGTGGAACACCTCTCCCACCTCTGGTTATTTAGAGATCTCGGGTGGACAAACAACCCTTGAAAAACCTCCAGCATTGAAAATATATCTATCTCTCACTCTCTGACGATGATGAATGATGAAAACTCAGGGAGAACGAGATCTATTTCGTGAATTGACAAGTGGTAGAAAATTCCAGTGGATCATGGAACGATGAATGAAAACTAATGACAGAAGATCATGAATTGATGATTGCTCAGATCAAACTCCTTCATCAATGAAAGATTCGAAATCCAGAAAGGTATTTTTTTTGTGTTCTTTGTGATTTCCCTTCCCTGTTCTTCTTTCCATCAACGAATGCATATTAACCCACAAATAGGTTGACCAGCATTTCGGTCATTCTTGCGGGATCAGGTATTGATATTGTGGGGAGATACATGATTATTTAATATGTGATATCATTCTTGAACCCCTTTCAAATTTGTTTATAATTTATAACATGGATGAATCAGGCCAAAAAAATAAGGCATGGATCCCTCCATAAAGGGGGATTGTGTTCTACATGAAAGAACTTATTAATCAATAAGATGTTTTCCCTTATACCGTTGCAGTAATGGTAGGTACCGGAGAGGCCCGAGGGCCCATCCTGATTTGAGAACAGATAACTTGAGCATTCTCAGTGGTACATTGAAGTTCATGCCACTTTCATAACTTATTTTAAATCTAATTTTCATATATTTTTCAATATTTTTTCGTTGGAGGCGTTAACCATTCATTATTGGAGGGACAAGTGGGTATTCATGATATGGGCCCAACCATGAGTCCATTTCTATATTAAAAAAATATAGATTCTTTTATAACTCCTTAATTATTAAACAATGCTTCCCCCCCGTTTCATATCCTACATGGCCTCCCCTTACCTATTCGAACAACCATATCAATTTGTAACCCTTAGAAACACATTATCATTTAGGATTTGGGATATTTATTAATTCATTGGGCCAACCCGTAAGGCCATTTCTAGTATTAATTTTTTAAAATTATTTAATATCTTATTTATTTTTTACTCTTTTTAGTGATTCTACCTCTCACTCTAGCCCAATAAATCTAGGTGCACCCTCATGATCCATTATACAAATTTGGAGCTCATATTCATCACATGTAGGAAACAAAATCTCAAGATTTCTCAAATAATCCAGATTAGAAGGGGTAATTTTTTCTATTCATAACTCCTTCATTTTTAACTCTTTTCTCCCTATTATGTTTCTACATGACCTCATCATCCTTATTCCAATGATAATTTTATTTTTGGATATTTTTATATTCATCTACTAGTGTATTTGGAGATATTTCATTAACTTTTATCATTTTTGTAATTTTCCTCTCATGTTGCTCCCATTTGCTTAGGGTTTCTCCCATTTCCGTAGGGTTTCATAGAATTTTATTGATGTTCCTAATGTATATAAAGTAGGTCTTAGATCCTGGGTATGATCTTATCTTTCTATGTCGTATATTGTGGTTTTAGGTTGGATTTAACTTCTTTTTTGTGTGGTGGTGGTGCGGTTGAACTTCCGGACAAGGATTTCAGGGTTTTGACCCTTGTAGTAGGTTGTTCGATTTGTAATAGCCACTAAATGTGTTAGACATGACATATTAATATTTTTATCATATTCCTTATTCAGTGATTTCATTTTGAAAATTGGTTTTGGGTCATTTGGTAAGAAATTGGTTTTTATGTGCTAGTTATGCGTGAAAAGGAGTGTTTTATATGTTCATTTAATGTTATTATAATTGGGGATGTTTTATAACTAATGTAATGGTTTTAATAAAATGTTTTGGTGATAGTATTATATATGGGTGTAATATTTTTTTTCAATTAGTCTTTTAATAGGGATTTTAAATAGATTTCGTGTGCAATGTTTAGTGGTATATCAGGAAGTTGATTTATGAAAACATTTCAGGGTTTATTGAGTTGTGTAAATGGTTAAAAAAATGTGTATATACACTTTTTACTGTGTATGACTATAAATGGGGATTTTATGTGAAAATGGATTATTTAAACATGTGGAACATTTTTGTTCCCAAAGAAGTAATCCCATGTATGTAGGTTGGCGGACGTATACAAGGATGCTAGTGATCTGAAGTGGTTTTGTCCCTATTACACATAGAAAGTCTGACATTGAAAACTCCAAAAAAAACATTGATGATGATGATTTCAGGGACCACTAGGTTATGGGTTATTCCATTACTGGTGGTTCATGCATGAGAATAGATATTGTTATGGTTACTTTCATAGTCAGATGTGAGGTACCTAGGACTCAAAACTATCTAGTTCCTAGGTGTGTTCTTGTGTTGAGTGGTAAATGACTATTTGTTATTTTTCATTGTATTATGGGGTCTTTGGAATGAAAATTCAGTATATTATGTGTTTAATTTAATTTTATCTATTCTTTAATGTTACCCTCATTGAAAACTATTTTCATTCAAAAGATGCACCAATATATATTATTTCTACCATTCTTTGATTATAACACTTGCAATATTTTAATCGTATAATACTTGTCAAATGGAATAATTGGGGGTATAATTCTAGTCTTAGGCCCATACCTTACTTATTCCATTATTTGTAAGTAGAATTGGTTATGTTTGACACGGGTAAGGTCTAGGATTCTTGGAGACGGTGGTTCGGGTTGCTAGTTTCTACCTTTGTGGGGTGTTGTAGAGATGGCTTGTGGGTGATGGACCCTGGTCATGTGGAGACCCATGTGATATTTTTCTACTATCATTATCTATATTTGGACCTATTATGTCATATTTAAACCTATTTTTTCAGTTATGGATTTTATTTATGGAATTTTTGTCGTAAATTTGATGATTTGGTTTATTGATTGGGTTTTGTTGTTAAATGATTCTAAAATCTGGTAAATAATTCTCTAACCACAATAAATGTTACCCTATCACTTGTACCAGCCCTTGGGGATAGGGAATAAAATTTAAGACATGCCATGTGATAGGTTGGGTGTTAGTTTTATTTTCGACCATATTCATTTCGTAGAAAAATTGTATCCAAGAAGGTTAATGTTTTTGGGTTATAATATAATTTTGGGCTGAGTCGGGCTAAAAAGAACTTGGATTGTTAGGGATCAGTGTTTTGGTCTTTAGTAGGTTTCCTGGACCACACCACTTGTGACAGAACTTGATTCCCCATCAGACGTCAAGATCGTTTTTTTATTTCCTTCCAAGTGAGATGTGTGGGCAGAAAAATACACATGGACATAGGCTGGGGGTTATGTAGTTTATTATTTTTTAATCGTAATGTGTTTGGATTATTTATATTTGATTTTATCGATAAAACTTTCGGAATTTTTGTTCATATTTTTTTCTTGTGACTATTGTCATTAGTAGTAACATGCCTTCATGAAATGATCTCATACACTCACATGATGATGATTGAGAGAGTTATCCCTCACCACATGATCAGAGGCTAGTAAAGGCTATGGTCATAGTTATCAAAGCTCTGGGATAAAGACTAGTTTTTATTAAATCTAAAATTAAGTAATATTAGACTATTCCTAGGAATATCAAGGGCTATGGGTTTCTGAAAAACAAGCCTCATACTTTACGAGGTAGCATAGAACATCAGGAAGCGGAGGGGTGGCTCAAAACGATCTAGCACATGTTTGAGTTCCTAGGAATACATGAGGATATCTGGGTGAAATGTGCATCTTTCTTGGAAGATATTTCCATGTGAATGTGGTGGGAATCTATGCTTCAAGTTTGGATGCACATGCTAATGAGCTGGAAGGACTTCAGGGATTTCTTTAATGACCAGTATTTCCCTGAAGTTTTAGCATATGCTCAATATCAATATATTATGGGTCATATAATAGAGTATCTTTCTATGATAGAGTATTCCATCCATTTTTTTAGTTGGTCTGGTACACTTTTGAAATGGTATCCAATGAGTAGATGAATTCCTAGAATTTCGATAGGTGTCTGCAGCTAGTTATCTATTCTTTGGTCTTCCTGTTAAAGCTAAAAACCAATGTTGATTTGGTTGACCCGTCGTGTATGGTGGATATCAACCACCATGGGAGGGCTAGTGTTTCTTGGATGATATCTGGTCTAGTAAGTGGAATCATTTCTGAGAAAAAAAGGAAGTTGGAGGATCAAGTAAGTAAGGGGGTTCCATCTCTGTCCAACAATCCAGGCAGTTATCTCAAGTGGCTTCATATGCGAGGTTCGTCTTGTACCTCTGTTGTGGGAGGCCAGGTCACATTCGACCAGCATGCACTTTTTCCCCAAAGCCGTGTAATATGCTTTGTGTTATGGGACACATGCAGGGCTTTTATAAGATTGCATGTCTTATATAATGTGTGGTAGGATCAGTGGCTTCCAGGATAGTGTTAGCTCATTGTGAGGCATATAGGATTGGGGGTCTCAGATTGGTGGCCTTGTCGGATGGTCCAAATAATCATTTGGGTTGATCTAGTTTAGTGCGCATCAAAAAACTACATGTCATTCTAAGGCATTGACCCAGAAGCTCCATGCTCTGGACTAGGAACTAACAGTATTAGAGGCGAGACCATTGATAGTTCGAGTTACCGTTTTAATAACATCTTCTAATGTTACTGATCCTTCTGATAACAGTGCCTATGTATCATTTATCTCTACCCGTTTTGGGATCATGTGTAATTTTCCAACCAATCATTTGTATTTTGTGATGGATTTTGTGAAACCGCTAGGAATTAAGAAGGATAATGACCTTAGGTTACTGTCGTGGGTGCTTACCATGTTAGGGGTAGAGATAGCGTGGGACCTCTTGGTCCATGATATAGATATATTTGGTATGATACATGGCATGGATTTTCTGGTACAAATTATTGTTAACATTGATTTCTATAGGATACTATATTGTTTGTCGGCATCAGATGGGAGTCTTCAGGTTTTCCTTGGATATTGATAACCATGGTTGGGTCAAGCAGGATCTCCACTTCAAGAGTTTGGGGAATATTATCATCTAGTTTTCATCACTCTCACAAGAGGACTATTGTCATTCTCTAAATGGTGGACCACCACATGTAGTGGATGTGCATCCAAAGGTATTCCCATATGATTTTTTTAGTCTTACCTCTAGTGGGGGATGTGGAGTTCTCGATTGATTTGGCACCAGGAACACATCTAATATCTCTTACCTTATATTGTATGGCCCACACTGATTTGAGGGCATTAAAGATATAGTTGTGTGATTTTGAATCCAATGGATCCATTCACAGTAGCATCTCACCTTGGGTCACTCATGTTCTATTTGCGAATATGGATGATGGATCACTTTAGTGTTGTATTGATTAACAAAATAAGAACAAGGTAACCATCAAGAAAAAATAATCTTTTAACTGAATAGATTACTTGTTTGAATTGATGAAGGAAGAAAATTTGTTTTCTATATTATATTTGTGTTCAGGTTATCACTAATACAGGGTTAAGGAAGAAGATATCCTAATGACAGCCTTCTAATGTAGGTACTTATACTGTTAGTACTTGGTCATGCCCTTTAGATTGTCCAATGCTCCAGAAATATTTATGAAACTCATTAATATGTTGTTACACTAGTATCTCATCCCTTTTTTCATGGTATTAATGGATGACAAATTAGTTTACTAGGGATTTGAGGGGGAGAATGAAAATAATTTCTGGGTTATGTTGGGAAGATTGAGAGATCATCATGATAATGAAATGTTGTCCATGTGCACCTTCTAGATCATGTTGGTGATGTTTCTGGGGAATGTGATCTTAGAGTAAGTTAATTTAGTGTACTCCGACCATATAAGTGCAATTATGTCATGGGAGTAGCTAAAGAACATGTTCAAGATCTGAAGTTCCATTGGCTTTGCTGGTTATTACAGGTAGTTTTTCCTTATTTCTCTCAGTATGTTTCACCAATGAACACGTTCACCTAGAAAGGGATGATATTTGTATGGTTCCCAAACTGTAAATAAACCTTCAAGGAGCTAATGCGGAGGTTGACAATAACACATGTTCTGAATTTCCTAGGGGCAAGAATGGGGTATGTGGGGTATTATGACAATTTAGGTGTGGGTCTCAGGTGTGTGCTTATATAGGATGATCATATTGTGGTGTATGGCTCCCACCAACTGTGACCACACAATAAGAATTACCTAAACCATGTCATTGATCTACAAGATATGATGAATTATTTTAAAACATGGTGTCTCTACCTCTTTTGGAAATGAAATTATAGTCTATTCTGATCAAAAATACTTGCCCTACATCTTCTCACCAAAGGACCTGAATGTGAGGCAGCACCATTGGATAGAGTACATGTAGGTATTTGACATTCACATTTTCTATAACATAGGATAGTGTAATGTGGTGGATTATTCCTTGAGTATAAAAATATTACTTCAAGCACTGAGGATGTCCAGTGATGAGTGGACCCTGATGGGTATCTTTGGTCAGATTCATGTGGAGAACAAGGAGAACAGTGGTGGTGTGTTCTTAGAGATAATTCAGTTGAATCATTATCTCGTGGAGTTGATTCACCGAGAACAAAAAATTGAAGATCTTTTTCATCTATTGAGGATTTTTCATCAATGGCGGTGAGACATCTCTCGTTTGGTCATCGTCTCCTGAGGGTATATTGTGCTTCAAATGTCGTCCAATTATGTCATTGTCGATGTGGAAGGTGATGATGTATGATAGCCACTAGTCTAAGTTGTCTATCCATCCAAGTGACACCATGATTTATTATGATTTATGATGACAGTATTGGTGGCCAGGTATGATATGTGACATAGCTGACATAATGTCGAGATGCTGCACATGTCAACAGGTGAAAGTGTAGCACCAAAGGCCCATAGGTTTGCTCCAGCAATTACCCATTCCAACCGTGAAGTTGGATGAAGTCACCATGGAGTTCATTTTTGGATTACCACGCACACCTTGGGGTATGGATTCCATATGGGTGGTGATTGGTCGTCTCAAAAAATCATCCCACTTCATTCTGATCAAAGAGACTGCTATAGTAGATGAGTTGGGCTGTTTGTATCGTCAAGAGGTTGTATGGTTTCATGTGGTACCATTATCAGTGGTCTCATATAGAGTCTCTATTTTTACATCATCTATTTGATAAGGCCGTGGGGTCACATATTAGGATGAGAATGGTTTACCATCCTCAGACGGATGGTTTGAAAGAGCTGGTGAATCAGATCCTGGAAGACAAGCTCCATTCATGTGTTCTGGAATTTGGAGTTTCATGGGATAGCCATTTGGGATTGGCTGAATTTTCCTAAAATAATATTTACCAATCCTCGATTTGAATGGATTCTTTTAAAGAACTCTATGGTCGGCCTGGTTGGTCCCCCTATATTGGGCTGAGGTAGGTGAGGATTCACTATTGGGAACAAGCCTTGTCCAGGAGATGTCTGAGAAGGTCAAGCACATCAGGAAGTCCTTGTTGTCATCTCATATTCGTAATAAATATTATATTGTACAAATAAATTGAGATTTGTAGTTTTCAATGGGTGACAAGATATTCATGAAAGTGACCCCTCGTTCGGGCCATCAACGATTGGGAAATCATGGTAGCTTATACCACGATATTTCGGTCATTTTAAGATCCCTGAGTGTATTGGTAGGGTGGAATGAATTCTATCCTTGCCTTCTTAGTTGACTTCCATTCATTAATTATTACATGCATCCCAGTTGAAAAATTAAATTCTAGATCTGTATCATGTGCTGAATTTGGGAGAACTGGATATAGAGCATGATTTGTCGGTTTTTGAGAGGCCGGTGAGAATAGTTTATTCCAAAGAGAATGTGCTTTGAAGAAATTTGATGCCCCTAGTTTGTATTCTTTAGAATCATGGTAATGATACACATGAGACATTTTAGTGGTATTCTTATGATGAGGAATATAATTCGTAACTGTTTGCTAATCAAATATCGAGTTGACTTTCTGGGGAGGAAATTAATTAATGGTGGGGAGAATTGTCACATCCATGAAATATTTGAAATTAATTTTTTTCATTTAATATCAATTAATTATTCATATTGTGGGTTTACCATGCATATTTAGAAGAAAATGGCTGGTTTTCTTGATTTCGGATCAATTGCGTGCCCATTTCCATATTTAAAAACAATTTTTTTATTTTATAACTTCTTTATTATTTAACATGTTTAATTAATTTCACTTCCCACATGGACTCCCCTGACCAATTCAAGCCACTAAATCCATTTGTACCCCTTATAAACACTTTATAATTTGGGATTTTGGTGATTTATTTAGAAATTGGGCCAACCCGTAATCCCACTAAACCTAGGTGCACCCCCATGTTCATGTATCCATTTTTGGAGATCATATTCATCGAGGATTTGGGAAAAAATATCACGATTTCTCAAATCGTTCAAATTTTAATAGGTAAATTTTTCCATCATTACTCCTTAAGTTTTTCACTCTTTTCCACCATTTCTATTTCTACATGACCTCCTCATACATATTTGAATCTCAATTTCATTTTCTGTAGTTTGGAGATTGATCAACTTGTGGATTTGGGGATATTTCTTCAGTGATTCTTAATTATGTGAGTTTTCTCTCTTTTTCCTACCATTTTCATAGAGTTTCTCCAAATATTTTTAGGTTTTTATGTAAATTTATTGATTTTATTAATGTCTAGAATCATGGGAATCGAACCACATTTCTTACTCATGTTTCCTAGTATAATATTTTGGTTTTTTTGGATTTAACTTCCTTGTGGTGTGGTGGTGGTAAGGTAGAACATTCGCACAAGTATTTGATGGTTTTGGATTTTTTGGAATGTGGTTACTTGTATAAGAACTACTAGATGAGTTATCCTTGAATAATTTATATTTTTTCATAATACACTTTCAATGTTCGTGCTGTGAAAATTGGTTTTGGGGGAATTTGTTAATAATTTGGTTTTCATGTTCCAATTTTATTTGAAAATTTGTGTTCTACATGTTTATTAAATGTTATTCCAATTGGGATTGATTTGTAACACATTTAATGGTTTTATTAATAAAAATATATGATGAAAATTATATTTTGGGGTAATATTGGTGTGGAATTTGTTTTTAAAGAGGAATTTTAAAATGATTTCAGGTGCAATGTTTGGTGGTATACCTTTTATTTGTTTTATGAAAACAATTAATTTTTAATTTAATTAGGTAAATGATGCAGAGCATGTATAGCTACTATTTTGATTGTGTATGACTGGAAATGTGGTTTTTATGTGATAATGTATTTTAGAATCACGTTGATTTTTTTTTTGCATAAAATGAGGGAATCCAGGGTATCTAGGCGAGCGGATGTGTACAATAATGTTGGTGATCCGAGGTGGTTTTTCCTTATTTCACATATCATGTTTTAAATTGACAACAATAAAAAAACTATTATGATTATGATTCTAGGGACCAATGGATTTGAATTATTCCCCTACTTGTGTCTAGTGAATGAGAATATATATTGTTATGATTACATTCACACTGTGATTCGAGTAACTTGGGGCTCACAACTAACTAGTTCCTAGGGGTGTTCCCATGTTGAGTTCTCATTGACTATTTGGAATTTATTTTTGTATTTTGTTGTGTTTGGATGGAAAATTCGGTAGCTTACATGTTTTATTTAAATGTACGTATTTATTATTGTTAACCACTTTGAAAACTAATTTCATTTAAAATATGCACCTTTAGAAATAGTTTCTGGCATTATTTGATTATAACACTTGAAATCTCATTATATTATAATGCATTTCATAGGGAATCCTTGGGTGGTATCCTATTGGGATTTTTATAACACCCTAATTAACCCTTTGGAGTATGTATACATTTTTATGTTTGAAACAGTTAAGGGTAAGGTTTTTCAAGACGATTGTTTGGTTTGCTAGTTGCTCTTATTTTGTGGTGTTGTGGAGACGGCTCGTGGGTGATGGCCCCTGGTCATGTGGAGTCCCGTGAGATGTTTTGATTCTATTTTTATGTATCATATTACCAATTGTGTCATGTTTAAACCTATTGTTTCAGTTCATGTTTTATTTATGGCATGTTTGGTATAAATTTTTAGATTTGGTTTAATGATTGGTTTGGTTGTTAAATGATTCTATTCTCTGGAAAATCATTCCCAAACCATAATTCATGGTACCTGAGAATTTTTTCTAGCACGTGGTGATGGGTAAAAACCCTCGGGCCTTGCCCTGGGTTGGGTCAGGTTCCCATTTTAGTGGAGACCAGATTCTATTTGTGACAGTTTAGGCCAGCGGCTGTGCGTGACGATGGACCATTGAGGAGGGTTGCTGCCAGAGTGGGCCATGATTGAACAAAAAGGGGCCACCATCATGGGCCGTTGGCTGGCCAAGGTGGGGAACCCAATGCATGTCACAATGGAGATCTCGATATGCGAAGCCACATGGTGGAGGTGGCGGACCGCAACCGCGGGCTGCAATAACTACCTAGGTGGCAAGATGGGGTTGACCGGCCATGTGTTCCCCTTACCGGGCCATTTGAACCATTCCAGGATAAATCAGACTGGTCGAGCTGGTCAATGCCAATTTAGAAAGACCCCTAATGACATGCAAGTTGGACAAGACCGCCCGACCATCCAGGTTAGTTCCTTGAGCTGGTTTGTTTTAGTATACCGGGCCGACATTTTAAACTAGGACAACTACGCGGCACAGGAAGGGAAAAGAGACGGGCCTGACAATACAGGATGGGTCGAATAAACCTCGGTCACTGGGTGACTCGGAGGACTGGAACCATGGTTTTCCTGGGTCGGGATAAGTGAGGTCCAATGGGCTAGGTAGACAAAATGGGTTATACGGGACCCTGGTTGGGGTCGGTCTGGTTTTTCCGAACAAGTCTGATCGAACTCAGATGCAACCGGCCCCTATTTACAAAAATGAATATACCTCTCAAACTGGGGTCCGATTGATGTGCCGTTAGTAGTGTTGGGACCCTTGTGATGAGGCAGTCTCTTTGGCATACTCCCATCAGCCTGACCAAGTAGGGTCAAGCCGAGATGTGACTGGACCCTGTTGAAAAAAAGGGTCGTATATTTTAGACCATGCATCAGATCAATGCACCATCCATGGATTTGGGACCCCTGTGACAAGGTGGTAATTATAAGATACTCTACGTGAGTTTTTTTTTTGAAGGATGGAATATGACCAGGTCAGGTCAGGCCAAATTCCAATATGGATCTTTTTCCATAAAGGGTCATATCTTACAAACTGAGAATCCGTTCAACGTGTCATTTTTTGCATTGGGACCCTTACTACGAGATGGTCCTTTGTGTTACTCTTTCTAAGACTTCTTGGTGATTGAGGTACGACTAATGGATTGGGGATCAGATCCTACCGGAATCAATATTTCTATGTGTGGGTATCTAGTGGTAGTTTTTGACATGAAGAATTAGAGAGACCCTTCATGGATCAGTAGTAGCGTGACACAACATGGATCATCCGTAGAGAGACTCGTCATGGATCGGGAGTAGATTATCCATTCATGAATCAGTAGTAGAACGACCCTTCGTGGATAAGTAGTAGAAAAACCCTCCATGGATTAGTGATAGAGAGACCCTTATTGGATCAACAACGAAGTGACCCTTCATGAATCATCATGAGCTCGACCCTCCATGGATAAGCACGACGGAAACCCTTTGTTGATCAATGGTAGCAAGAACTTTCATGGATCAGTCAGAGATTGACCCATCATGGAATATCAGAAGAGAAACAGTTTTTTTGGATTTGTAGCATGAAGACTCTTCATGTATTAGTAGTAGAGACTCTCAGTAGAATAATACAATACAGTTTTACAATTAATCATCTTTACTTTTTTACTAATGTTATACCTATTGTGAGCTATCTTTTTCTTTGTGATTTATCTTAAGATCTGGATTTTCGGTATTTCAATTGTGTATTTTTTTGGGATCTGTGAGGGTATTAGAATATCTACTGAGTATTTTTATACTCAAACTTGCACGGGTTTCGCTCACTCATGTTGTGTCTTGTGAAGATGACGAAGAACATTAACTGGTATATTGGGGAGCCAGGGCTAGATGGTTCTTGGAGAATGATCAATAGACGTGTTGTGATATAGTGACATCAAACAGTGAATTTAACCAACCCTTCATGTAGTAAATTTCTTTCCTTTTTGGGATATTCATTTTTGGGACTAGTCGCCGTCCCCTAGCATATTGAAGGTGGGATTTGGTTAGTCACGAGATGGGACTTGGGGGACCTTTCATGAAAATGTGGTATAAGAGGGATAAAGGTTATACCAAATTAACATTGAGTTTGTTATTTTTATGGGGCAACAATGTTACATGTTTTTTATTTGGATTTTAGGTCAGAGGGTTCAGTGTTGGTGCAGCAGTTGATGTATCCACACACTGAAACCCAAAATTCTGTATTTAGTATTGTTACAAATATGCACTGGTTTCATTTGGTTTTATAGTGTTTTATCCTGATCTCATTTAAATCATATCACCATTTATAACTTACGTGACCATGGTATTTACTAATTTCATCAAAGATTCCTCCATGTATACAACCAGCATGGATTCTAGTGAGGGATCATGATGATGGTCAATCGAGGGACGAGGAATCAGTGTAGGGACCAGTTCTAAAAATATCACCTCTAAGTGGTGCACTAAAGGAACCACTTCCTGTCAAGCATCAATTCAGACTAGATTTTCAAGAAGATGATGCACACCTACTAAGTTCATTGCATGAGTTCCATAAGCTAAGAAATATGATGTTCTGAGGTGATAAAAATTCTCAGGAAGCTGAGGATTTAATGGAGTTGGTGACATGAGTTTCCCTCATATTGAGGACCCTTTAGACTATATGTTAGTTCTATCTGCAAGCTTTCTTCATGGTGTGGCAGGGAGATGGAGAATCATGACACTCTAGGGGACTAACCTATTATAAGATAATCAGACAGGGCGATACACAGAGTGGAGGAAGTGCAATATTAATGGGAAGAATGAATGGAGGTGGTAATAGGTACCATATACAACCACCACCACCCCCATGAAGTCCACCATGAGCTTCAAGAGAAGGTGGATAGTGGTGGGGTAGTTTCATAAAATGCAGGCATGTGATCCATTAACTCTATAGATGATTATAGGTATGATATGTATTTACTTCACCTTAACTTCTCTTCCCATAAACACAGGTTCCATTCACTCATTCATTTCCACGAACATTGTTCGGAGCTCAGATATTCTGATCGATCCATTCACTTGATACGTACAATTGGAGACTCTTATAAAAGGGGATCAGTGATCAAACACTTGTGCCAATAGTGTGAGACTTCTCAAAGAGGCGACAAATTCGGCTGGGATCTCTTAGTAATAGAATCGAGGCCTTACGACGTCAATCTGGGTATGGACTACTATGATTCATGGTAATAATGATTTATTTAGGTTCACAGTGCAGTGTATCCACAAAAATGGGAAGCAGTTTTCCTTTTTTGAAGAAAAGGTAAAACAGATCATTGTTGGATGTACTCGCACATATGAGGGTGATTCCGATAACTCATTAGATGCATAACATGGCCCTCAGTGCCTTTTTTGAGACTAGTCCATGGTTTCCTACAATGTTGGATGAAAAATAGAACAACATAGAGATTACATTTGACATGATGAATCCCCTAGTAGTGTTATGGATGTGAAAGGTCCTTTTTCATTAAAAATTTCATCCTATAGGATTGAGTTGAAATATTTCTATTGAAGATAGAAGAGACGCCTATTTGGAAGCCACCCAAGAGTTATACCGTACTGTGTAGTTTCCTTTGGCTAGTTGGGTAATATCTGAGGTTTGTAACTATCCTCACCAGAGTTGTATCACCCTTGATAACATTAAAACAGCAGGTAAAACCTATAATTTGGATATAATGATGCCATCAGGGCTTTTAGCAGATCAGGTAGATCTTGATGAGTGATCTTATCTTGAGGCTTCTAGAGTAGGGTTTAGACTACGTTGTGTATGTTATGAATTTAGAACCAGGCATGGTTTTGTCTTGATGAAAGGAAAAATGGTGATTGCTTATGGATAATGTATAATATGACTGCATGATAAGAATGATATATCTTGGGTCCTTGATTTGAAAGTGATATTCTTTGCACTAAGATGTGGAAACACTAACATTTGTAAGATAATTTCATCACATATTTAGACCACAAGTGGATGAAGAATATCTTTTCTTTGAAGGATCTAGATTTGTGACTACAACGTTCTTTGGAGTTTGTCCAGGACTATGACTTCATGATATTCTATACTTATGGGAAGGGGAACGTTGATGAAGATACTATTAAGTAGAGAATGAGTTCAAAGGTAATGAACGAGGCCTCAGATAAGTTACATTTTATTCTAATATCCATCATGGATAGGGATGATACAACATTTATTTAATCAGTGGTAGTTTCCCCTCCAATCTATGAGTGAGTTAGGGAGGCAAAACTCGAAGATTTGAGTTTGATACCACATGTACTCAGATATTTTTTTGGTCATGCACATGATGGATATTCAAAAGGTGGGGAGCATGTCATCCCTTATAGAGGGTGCACCATGGTACTAGTGATGATGCATGAGGAGTTGTTGAGGGAGTTCGATAAATCCACTTTGGGGTACATATATGTGTGGAAAGTATGTATTGGGACCACTGATGTCAATATTGGTGATCGGGGATGAATAAGGCATTGAAAGATGTTTCCTCGATATTCCTCACTTATTAATAAGTGACTGATGAGCACCGGTTTCTAAAAGGTTTGATACAGCACCTCAAGGTACCCGAGAGGAAGTTGGATGGGGTATTTTTGAACTTCATGAAGGGCTTACCATGTACGTCCAAGAGGCAAGATACCATCTAGGGGATCATTGACAAACTCAAAAAAAATCAGCCCACTTCATACCCTTTCGAGAGTAGGGTTCAGTAGATGGCTTTGGATGCCTCTACATACAGGGGAGATTTTGACTCCTAGGAGTCACCTATATGATAGTCTCAGATCATGGTACATGCATTGCATCCCAGTTGTGGAAGGGATTGTATGAGGAGTTTGGGGACCCAGCTACACGTGAGCATAGCCTTTCACCAATAGAGTGATGACCAGTTTGAGTGGACAATTCATCCATTTTATGGCATGTTTCATGCTTTGGTCTTTATTTTTTGTCTCAATTGGGTGGACAACCTACCATTGGTGGAGTGTACATAGGATAACTATACCACACCAACATCTCCATGTTGTCATTCAAGGGACAGTATGGATAACCATTTTGATCACTAATACGATGGATTGACTCTGGGGAGTAAGCCCTCATGGGACCATAGATGGTACAGGATACCATTAAGAAGGTACTGTTCATCTGAAAATGGATGAAGAATACACAGAGCCATAATAAGTCCTATGATAGAATGAGATGGATAACATTGGAGTTTCAAAAGGGGGTCATGTGTTCAAATGGGACTCTTATCGATGGGGGATACATATTTTTTTTGAGTTGGTAGGTTATCTTTGAGTTTAATCAGACCTTTCCTAATCTTGCGTAGAGTAAGCGAGGTGGGGAATCGCTTATCTCTGCTACCAAAGTTGGATAAGTTTCATGATTTTATCCACGTATCACATTAGGGGAGAATTATTCATGAAACATCTCACATCATCCACCACATAGAGTAGGATATTAACAATGGGGCCACATTCATGGAATACTCAGATGAGATAAAGGATCGATATGAGAGAAACCTTCAATAATGGTTGATTCCTCCAGTGCATCCTCGTTGGAAGTAAAAGAATCTCTAGGAGAGCACATGAGATTGAGGGGATTAGTTTCGTGCTCAGTGCCAGCATTTATTTTTTATGATCCCTTGTTTGGATTTTAGGGACTTAAATCCTTAAGGTGGGGAGAATTTAACATCTTGTAAAATTCCATGTAATATTCTTGTGAATGAAGAGGATTATTCTAGAACTTGGATTAGAGACACCATGTGATTTTAAGGCTCATAGAGGCTGAAACATATTTATAAACATTATTTAAGGTAAATACATTTATCATGTGAAGATGACTTTATAAATATTGAACTGCTGCCCAGATCAAAAATTTGAGGGCACCGTTGAATTTAATATAATAGGATTCACCTAGTAATGGATTAACCTAGACTAGTGTAGGTCAAAATGAAATGATAAATTTCATACTTTTTGAAGTATAAGAAAAAAGAAACTTAAAATAATTTAATGTTTATTTTATTTGAAATGAGATCGCTGCGACACAGCGACAGGTCAGCATTGCGGTGAAGCGATGAGACACCACCGACTCATTAATGAATCACCTTAATGAAACAGCGTGAAGATCCATAACACATCCCCCAACTCAGATTAATCAGATATCATGTGATGAAAAACTGCCATGGGAAATACTTTGGCTATGATAATTTATATATGACACTCTCTACAAAAATGAAGAACAATGAACAATCTTGAAGAAAGAGATCAAATTCAGGTATTGATTATCAGTGGAAAATACCAGCGGATCCCAAATTGACGAATGGCGGCGAATGACAGCAGATCATGGATCAACAATGACTCTGTTCAACACCATACGTCAATGACAGATCCAAAATCTAGGTAGGAATTTTTTATGTGTTCTATGTGTTCTCCCATCCCCGTTCTTCTCTCCAACGATGAACATTGATCAGACTATGAATTGGTGGGCCCTTTTTTTAGTTGTTCATATAGGATTGGGTCTAGATATTACGAGAAGATATGTGAAATTTGAATTAGATTTAGAATTATTTAACCCCATTGAATCTTTTTTATAAGGCCTAACACAGATGGATCAAGCCAACCAAACAATATTGAGATCCCTCCTTAGAGGTTGTTTTTTTTCATTCTGATCGAATTTCAAAATAAAAAAGAATATGGAACCAATGACATTTCAATAATGGAGATGACCGGAGAGGCCTGATGGCGTAGTCAGCTTTAAAAATGGACCACCGGAGTATTCCCGTCTATCCATAGAAGTTCAACAAGATCAACCACGATGACGTGCCGAGGAGGGCCGTAGTTGATCGACAGGGGGAAGATAGCATGGTTTGGCAGTTGGTTGAGGATGTGTGACTTGTATTCACTGCGGCAGAGCAGCAGGAGGATGTGACCTAATGGCTAGGACAGTGCCCATGAGACGCAGAACCACGTGGCACCACATGGTGGAGTAGGCGTCCCACAACAACGTTCTTCGTTGAGCGATGGGCGGTGAACATTAGTTTGAACCCCCCAATTGAACCAACCGAACTATTTTGCGCTAAACCAGACTGGACGAGCTGGTCCAGGCCATTCTTTGAGAACCCTTTAGGCTGGGCCGAACCTACCCACCCATAGGGTGAGACTGGGCTAGTTTTACATGGTCGCCCAAGCGGCCTGGTTAGTTCTTTGAGCTGCTTCGTTTTAGTGGACTAGGCTAGTAGCTTAAAGCCAATCTGCTATGTGGCCCGAGCTATGAAAAGAGATCTTCCAAAGAGTAATGCCAGGGCCAGATAAAATCAGGTCACTGGGTGACTCGGCGGACTAGATTCACAACCAGCCTAGTTTAGGATTAGAGAGGCCCAATGGGCCAGTCAGAAAGAACATGTATTATGGGACCCCGAGATGGGTTGGTCGAGTCATTCTGAAAAAGTCCGATCAGCCCCAGAAGCATCCAACCCATGTTTACAAAAATTCATATATCACTGAAACTGGGCTTCTAATTGATGTTACATCAGTGGAATTGGGACAATTGCGATGAAGCGGTAATTTTGGCTTACTTCAGTCAGACCTCCTGTCATGATGAGATGATATATGATTGTCCAATGTTTTCTGAAATATCCATATATTTCATACCAAACGTCTGATAGACACATCTTCTGTGGAACAGACTGTCGGATCATAAGTTATCTCTGTTAAGGTGTGTCCAATGTTTTTGTCACTTTATTACCGTTTTGACGGGTTTTAATGGTTGCCCCATTTATTACTTTTTATTTGGGTTTCCATGACTTGTTATCTTTATCAATCGTTTTTGTGGGTTATTATGATGATTATGTTGAATTCTTAAGAGGTTTTCCAGAGTATTCATGGGTTTTTATGCTTCCTAATGCTTCCTTCTTCATGCTTCTCTATCCGTTTTCATGCATTTTTAGGATTTTTCATCCCTTATCACGCCATTTCATATATTTTATTGTGTTTCATTTATTATTTATTATATATTATTTATAATATACTTTAATTTGTTTATTATCTATTATTTGTTACTGGTTATTTATTATTTATTATTTATTTTTATTTTCTATTTTATATTTATTATTTATTATATAATATTTATTAATATTATTAATAAAATATAATTATTAAAAATAATATCTATTACTGGTTATTTATTATTTATTATTTATATTTATTTATATTTATTTATTATTTATTATTTAATATATATATTATATATTATATATTATTTTTTATTTGTTATATATTATTTATTTATTTATTATTATTATTAATATTGTATTTATTATATATTATATATTATATATTATATATTAGTTACTGTTATTTATTTATTATTTTTTATTTATTATTTTTTATTTTTTATTTATTATTTTTTATTTTTTATTTTTTATTATTTACTATTATTATTTATTATTATTTATTATTATATATTATATGTATTTATTATATTCTATTATTAATTGTTGTTTATTATTTATTATTTATTATTAATTTCTTTATAATTATTAATTATGTGTTATTTATTTTTATTTATTATTTATTATTTGTTATTTATATTTATTTATTATGTGTCGTTTATTATTTATTATTTATTATTTATTATTTATTATTGTTTTATTTAGTTTTTAATACTTATTTATTTTTTATAATTTTTTATTATTTAGTGTTATTTATTATTTTTTGATTATTGTTTATTTTTTATAATAATTTATTATTTATTATATATTGTTTATTATTAATTTTTTAAAATTTATTATTTATTATTTTTTTTATTTATTATTTTTTATTTTTTATTTTTTATTTTTTATTTTTTATTTTTTATTTTTTAATTTTTAATTTTTATTTTTTATTTTTTATTTTTATTTATTATTTATTATTTCTTATTTCTTATTTATTATTTATTATTTATTATTTCTTATTTGTTTATTATTATTTATTATTATTTATTTTTTATTGTTTATTGTATATTTTTTATTTTTTTTAATTATTAATTATTAATTATTAATTATTAATTATTTGTATATTATTATTATTTACTATTTATTATTTATGGTTTATTGTTTATTATTTATTGATTATTTTTTACTTTTTATATTTTATTTTTTATTAATTTGTATTAATTATTATTATTATTATTTATTATTTATTATTTATTATTATTTTTTATTTTTATTATTTATTATTATTTATTATTTATTGTATATTGTATATTGTATATTGTTTGTTATTTTTATTATTATTATTAATTATTTATTGTTTATTGTTTATTGTTTACTGTTTGTTTTTTATTATTTATTGTATTATTTTATTTATTATTATTATAATTTCATAATTTTATTAATTTATTATTTTATTTTCCTAATTTTATAATTTATGCAAATATAATTATAATTTATTTGTTATTTATTATAATAAAAATTAAATAATATTAAATTAATAAATAACTCAATAAATAACTAATAAATCAATAATTTTTAATTAATAATTATTGATTATTAATTATTGATTATTGCTTATTGTTTAATTATTATTGAGTTTATATCTATTAGTTATGTATTATTTGTTTTTTCAATTTGTAAATATAAGTATATTAAATTATGTTTATTAACCACATGACGAGCTTACTGGAGTGGTAAAGTATTTGGAAAATATTCAAGTGGTTAGGGGTTCAAATCTCACCAGACGTAGTATTTCATTATATTTCATGGGCATGTGCATGTTCATGGGCATGTGCATGGACATGGACATGTTCACGAATAGATAAAGTAAATAAAGTAATGAAGATTAAATAAAATAAATACGAAATAAAAAAATACGGAATAAATAAAAAATACAAAATAAATAAATAAATAAATACATTAACAAATTAATTTCTTAATTAATTAATTAATCAGTAAATAAATAAAAAACTAAATTAGTAATTAAATAAATAAATACATAAATAAATAAATTTGTATGTAAATAAATAAAAAATAAATAAATTTATAAATAAATAAATAATTAACAATTAAAAAAAATATATAAATAATTCCAAAAATCGCCGTTAAATGATTTAGAGGCGGTTTAAACCACTGATAAAAAACGCAGTGAAACATTGTATGATAGTTTTGAAAACGGCCGTGAATAGTTTCCCAATGCACAATTTAGCGACGGTTTTTCAAAACTGCCACCAATCAATTTAGCGGTTCTTTAAACCACCGCGACATGGAAAAAAATCGCCGCTAAATATGCATTTAGCCATAGTGTTAGTAAATGAAGACACACACACACATATATATATAATCATATTAAAAAGATTTAGGACTTCATCATAATTCAGTTCCTACATTATTATGAAATGAATGTGATTCTTAAATCACTATTTCGATGTGACAAATATGATAAAGAAAATTTTTTGTAAACCCCATTTTAGATGAACAATGAAAACCCTAATTTGACCCACATTTCATACATATTAATTATTAAAAACATATTCCATTCAATGAAATTTTTTTATAATCCATCATAATAACATCATCCATAAGTTATATAATTATATTTTTCATAAAGAATATCTTTTTATCATGGTGATTCTTGAAGATAAATTGTTGTATAATATCCTATTAATAATAAAATATATCATGACCCATCAAATTAAATTATAGTTTGAAAGGGTAACCCACTCATATCAAATACACAATATTATTTTATCATTATTTTCTGAAATAAAAATTTACAATATTATAGAATAAATATAATTGTATAAAAGTAAAGTATAGTCATTTAATCTAGATATCCATTATGTACATATCCTTTATAATATAATTAAATAAAAAAAATCCATTAATAATAAATTATTTTAAGATATGTGACAATATAAAATTTTACACTAATATATGTGTGTTTGTGTGTGTGTGTGTTCTAAAACATGAAAGGACTGAATATTCAATCCTATATTTAAATATATCTGAATATTACATTGAAATTCAAAGTACCATATCCAAGATCTTCATTTTTAAATTACATATAAATAAAATGAAACACCATGTAACATAAGTATATAAATCACATTAATCAATATCATGATGTACCATGGGGTGTCCATATAATCTTTGATATCATTAATATGATACTGACCCCTCTCATATATTATCATAGATTAGATATGGATCTATCTGCTATACGACCCTTCCTCATCTTATCCTACAATGAGACCATAAACCTAGCTATATCATAAACCAAAACCTAGAACATTCACATGGACTAGAAGGCATCCACCCACCTATACATTGATATATCAATATCATATATACCATATTAGGGTGTAGCCTCAAAACTCAACAGCCTTACCACACATCTTTCTGTAGAATTTTTTTTCAATTCATGATACATGATCACTACACCAGTATCCTTACATGTTGTGTGGAAACATTCCATCCATGTACTATCAAATATACATTCATCTCCAACCACATTTTTAGTTTATTTGATTGAAAGAGATTCATACGGTTTTATTTGGAGATTAAAATATTTTTTATTTTTTTACCATTGTATGAATTAAACTAAATTAATATATTATTTATCAATAATGATATTCAGTGATTATTTGAATAAATTAATTTATCCAATGAGATTTCATTTATAAATGTTGGTTTTTTTTAGAAAACCTATTTTTTGTCATGATTTTATTATACCATTTCAAAAAGGTGTGCATTTTGATTTATATGTTGGTTGATGAATTGGACATTATCTATATTTTATAATATCTATCAATGAAAATAACCACAATGTTTTTAAAATATATGGATGAAAAAGATATTTTTATTATATTAAAATATTTTAGTTGTTAATTAATGTGAAAAATTATGATTTTAATTATTCTTTTGAAAATCTATAATGTAATTTAAATGTTAAAAAAACTACATTTTTTCTTATATTTATATTTCAAAGGACCATATTGAATCCATGAATTAATGGAAAAATAAAATTTTTCTATCATTAGTATATTGGTGATACTTGTTTTAGAAACCAAACAAAACATCATATGAAACTCACACAATGAATAACAACATGTTGAAATAGACCCATTCACATATGAAAAATATTAGTGGATTTGGTCAATCATTTATTTAATCTCAAAAAAATACACATTAGGATTTTTTCCTTTATAATTAAAAGTTGATGAAAATAATAAAATTCAATTATTTTAGCCAGAAGGCTTATCGAAACTCACTAATGAAAAGCTTCCAATATGGAGAATATAGTGTATCTAATACTGATTATATAACCTTGTGATTATATATAGTTATTATATGTTAATATACATGAAAATATCGATATAATTTCATCCAATTAACCAAATGTGACATTTTAATTCCTAGTAAAATAATGTGATATAAATTTCATGGCCAATTTAGGGAATGAAAATAGAATATTTGAACATATCATAAAAATGAAGATAATGGAATCACTCAACCGAATATTTTTTCTTAATGCATTAGGTCATGAAATATATATTACCAAATATACTCAATAAAATTATATATAAATTGATGGTGGATATGAAACACCTAGATATTATATACACTAAAGAAAATATCATACAAATAATATAAATACATTTTTTAACCATTAAATTAATAGTCCACATGATGTTGACCATTGAAAGAGAGGTGGATGGATATGTTGGGAACTGACTACCACTCTTTCGTGGTGGTTATGGAGAATAGAATAGAAATTCCATTATTTAATATCCATGTGGAAACATATTATGAATAACATTTATCTATATGAATGTGATTCTCTAAAATTAATCTTTCATTTTTGGTTATATAATGTACAGGTGTTTTGAGGAATGATGTTCTTATTCCTAAGGGAATTATTTTGAGATTCCACATTATTAGGAATTTTATGTTTAAATTTTAAATATATTCTATTTAAATCAATTTTAATTTTCATACCCTATGTTTTCATAACCTCAAACTACTGGGATTTCATTATTGTTTGTTTATATTAAATGTTTTTAATATTATAATTCCTTAAAAACATTTATATTACCCATAAATCCTATAAACCTAAATTTCTAGATCCCTATATTTTTAATATATCTTGAATTTTTATAAATAATTTTATATTAATGATAAAAAGTTTTTATAATTTTTATTAAACTTTAAAAAATTCAAAATCAGTATCTAAATGATTTCACTTTTTTTTCAAATGTGGATCATGTATTTAGAAATATATATATTTTCAATTTATAGTTTTATTTTGTTTCCATTTGATAATATGATTTACGTAGCATGGATTTTAATCCAACCATTTTTGGAAAACCATTATATATATAAATGTTTAATTAAACTATGATTAATTCTAAAATCTATTATTGAGTGCGCAAATAAATTTCGAAATCCTTTAAAATACATATGGACATATACAAATTCAAGAATAATATATCATCTATTTTCATTGATAACAAATTATTTGAAGCTAATAATTTCAAGAAGATAGTTGTGATGTTATAGTAATAATTTTTTATGTATTTCATTAAACTACAGGGAAGTCTTAAATTTCTATTTGTATACACTAAAATATGACTAATGAAAATTAATATATCAATTATTTTCTAAGATGTTTTTAGTTAATATTTCTCACTATTTACTAATCATATAATGGGTTGTGTAATGAATATTGAATTTTTTGGACCATTATAAAAATCATGAATTGATATAAATTTATGTTATTAGGACCAATTATTGATTTGGATGTTTACAGGGTGTACCAAAATTCAAAATCCTTATTTTTTATATAATCAATAAAAATATCATCTTAACGAATTTATTTCCACCCCCATATTGGACTATCAAAGTGACTGAATGAATATATCAAATTTAATGAAAGATATAATTTTAAGATGACTTCGGAAGTCGTTTTAATCATATTGTATGTGTTTTAAAATGATCACGGGCTTTTTCTTCTTTGTGACCTCATGATGAGGAGGAATAATTCTACCTAGTTTTATCTCCATTCCTGAAGTGCATCACACCAATCCTTCATAATGTATATAGAAATGTATTTTCATTTTCCAGTTTATAATAAATTACAAAATCTATGAAGAATGCAGTTCACATAACATGAATTGTAGGAACTCTATTGGTTGGAGAATTATTCGTATACACATATACATGATCTCTATATCTCTTTACAAGTAATATATGATGAAAAAAGGTATTCAAGTCTCCATAAGAAAAATGTTCACTCAAATCCACATTAGATTCATTGTGGTTTTTAGCATAATCTCTTACCACCAAATTTTATATTCCAAATTCAAGATACTATATGCAGATGAAATTCAAATGTCGAATGCAGCATGTCCTTGAGAAATGAAGGGTCTTGTACCATGAATTAAAATATACAAAAATAATTCATACCAACTAAAAAACACCATGTTATATATATATATATGAATAGAGTTAATCATTCACAGGTGTTTCGAAACCCAATGATTCTTTATATAGAAACACAATTTAATGAATGTTATATTAACATTGAATATAGATCTACTACATTATAAAATTACAACAGACAATGAATCACCATAATTTATGTAACCACACATTATAACATTCATAAATTTTGTTTGTAGAAACTAATAAAACTTATATTTATCACACTTTATATCATGTTATAACACATTATATCTTGGTAATAGATGTTTTATCAATTTCCCACTATATTAGTTTTGAAAAAACATGCTACGAAAATTGATAAAGTTAACTCACCTCAAGGAAAGTGACTCATAATTAGTTCAAGGGATTTTATAATTATTTTTGTTGATTTTTTTAATTTCATGAATACTATATTTTTCATTATTATTGATAATATATATTATTTTATTCCTATAATAGTTATTTTTATTAATTTTATTATTTTTATAATTTTTATAAATATCATATAAAATCCATGAGATTCATTTTTTAAAATATTTTATTTAGTTTTAGAAAGTATGTTAGTTTATTATTTATTCACGCATATAGATAAAATATTTATTTCAAATATTAATTTTTTTTACTGTTGGGTAGATTTATTTTACTTATTAAAATTTAAATTAAAATTAAGTGTTATTGAAATTAGGAAAATTTATATATTGGGATTTAATGATATATAATTAAATTATAAATAATTACACAGTACATGATATTATAAAATATTTTGAAATATGAATTTAATAGTAAAAAAAATTAAAATTATTCATCGAATTGTTTAGACATATTTTTATATATACTATTTGAATTATTCATCGAGAAGAAAAAATTAGGTTGAGTGATTATTTATATTTTAAATTAAAATGATTATCATAGGATTATTACAAAATAATAATTTTCTAACTCGTGGTGAATATTATAGATTTATGTGGAATTATGGTACCAGGTTAGATACTAGCTTATATGTTTTTATAAATCTATGTAATGTTTTTAAGAATCATTTAATTGATTAGAGTTACAGAAACTCAAACTATATTATAACCAAAATTTTAATATGATCGTTGAACATTCTACAAGACATGCCCTATGTGATTATTTTTCAAATGGATAGAAACAATTTGATGTCAAGAAAAAAAATTAAGAAATCTATTATTACCATAAAGTAATATCATAATACTTTTCTAATGAATAATTACTTTTATGTTTATTTTTAATCATCTACATTATACATGGTTGTTTTTTCTATAAAACTACATCCTATATCTCAAATATTCTCTAACTATATTTTATGAATATACATTAAAAATAATATTTTAATGATTTATTTCCACTAGTTATGAATCATAGATTTTAAATTTATTAATATTAATATTTTAACAAAAGATTTCTAATATCAGTGTTTTAAATGGGTTTTAACCCCTTTATAAAAAATATTTTTATTGGTTGTACTTATACTAGAAAAAATAGTTTGTAATTTTAGTTTTGTTTTTTCTTAAAAAACATGTGTAGTACAAAATGTATCAACCAATGTATAAATAGGTATAAGAGTGGAAAAGGTCTAATTTATATAGTATCACAATAAGTATTCTATGTGTTATTCATTTTATTTTTATAATGATAAATAAATCCATTAATTAATGTTGAAAATAATTTTATCTGGTCAAAATTATTTTGTAGGCTTATTCACCATCATCTAGACCATATTATATCACTTTATATAACAAGACATTTAGTATTAGAGTTTGGATCTTTTTATGGAATGATTAATGGAACTATTGTTTTCATCATATCGATGAAATAACATCAATGGTTGAACCTATTTGTAATTATTAGTTTAGATCTATAATTATAATAATAGATTCCAGAATTTGGTATCATAGTATTGATCTTGAAAAAATATAGTTGTAGAATATATTGTTTTATATTTTATTATTATAAATCTATCATAGACCATAATGATTATGGGTAAGAACCTTTAGATGCAATAATTGAATGTAAATGATTCATGGATTCTTCATAATCCTCCTCATTTTATTGAGAATAATTATGGTTACAAAAAATATTTAATGGTGGAAAACAATATTAAATTAACTAGAAAACACTTGTCAATCCTGGAAAAACTATATAAACAAAAAGAAACATAACCAAATCATATAATATGAAATAATTATTCTAAATATGTTTTAAATTACAATTTTATTGTTGGGAAATATCAATCATGGTAACATTGCATAATTTTTGTGTTTTTAGTGTTTGTTGACAATGTATTTTTTCTTAGTGAATTATCAATTTCAAGAGATGTTGGTGCTAATACATGTTGAAAAAGAACTTTGAAAAAATAATATATGATATTGAGGGGGTAAAAAAGAAAAGATTCATAGTGGAACCATTTTCAAATGTTATCAAAAAAATTGGGGTCCAAGAATTTAAGATTAGTGATCATCGTGAAAAGTGGATATACATGAAGATCATATCAAAATATAAAAAATGAAAGAGTTTCATGAAGAAAGGATTCATTAATTGTATTTATAAAATATATAAATTTTTTGACAATGAGATATATAATTACGACATGATTTGTGAAAGAAAGAGATTAAGATCATTGTGATGGATAATTGCAGTTGTGGTGAGAAGCATCACATAGAGGGAATTGCCACATGGACATTATCTAGTGGTGATTCGTGAAGGGAAGATGCACTGAAGAAGCAATTATGATGGATTCCAAAATAATTCCTAAAGAAGCAGAGCTTTGCATTATACCATGACAATAAATAAAATTCCATCCCCTTGATTATGCCTGAGGTGAAAAAATAAATTCCTGAGTCATTTTAATTTTTCAATGATATGGGTGCTCTATGAAGAAAGGTTTCAAATAAATTCATAAGATTTTAGATATGGTTATCCTTTTCTAGAATAAAGTAAATGCCTGTATGTATTGAGAGATTCATGCAGAAGGGGTGTTCCGCATTGTCCCCTTGAGCATTTAAACAGAAGGTATTCCTCAAACACAATGTGATTCAAAAGAAAAGTAGTATATAGAGAGTCTAGTAGGTCTTTATGAAAGGATGGATCTTCGTGGCAACTAATAGAGCTCCGTGAAAGATGTATTTTTTCAAATGGCACTTAATCTCTATGAATTAGTGATCCCTACTATGAAGTGTGATTTGAAAAGAGGTAGGGACATTGGGAAGGCTTTATTGGTCTTTTCAAAATAAGGAGCTTCCTGAAGAAGTATTGTTTGTAAGAGTATTTTTAATGGTCATTTCCTAGTGGTCAGAGAAAAATGGGTTTTATTAGTGGATAAAAATTAGACTTCATGAGAGCATCTACGTTTAGTGGAGTACACATTCATCAGAGATAATAATATAACCTACATGTCCCTGAACTGTGAGTTGGTCTCTTCTAAGAGTAGTGAGAGGAGGAAGATTAAGACAATGATCCTTCCAACAAGTAGTTATCTAGAGGAAGAAAAATAGGGAGTGACCCTTTGGAATATAAATAGAAAACCAGAATCATTGTAAACATAGTGAAACTGGGTATAGAAGTGACCTAGCCTAAAAAATGTAATTTGGTAGTGAGGTTTAGTGAATTTGGTACACCGAAACATCACTGTTATATGCTCTTTAGATGTAGGCCAGTGAGGGTGAACCACGTTAAAATATGTCTATCCGTATGCTTTCATTTCTGTACTATATTCAATGCATCATCATCAGATAAATAATGGAAGAATAAGATTATCATTTTCACATATGTGAAAAACAATTAACATTATAAAAATAAGTCAAGATCCAGTGGGGAATGTCTCATTTATAGAAGAAAAAATTCCATATACTGATTCACCACCCCTATAATGGTATCTAGGCGCATTTGGGTCCTAACAGTTGTCAATATTTTATATTATTATGTTAATATATGTTTATTCAGTCATGCATTTTTATTTAATATGGATCCTGGTATCATTAATATTTTATATGTTACATGAGTTTTATTATAAATATTTACATGAACTATTATATGAATGCTTTAATCAGGGAACCAAGACATCAAGAGTGGTGAAGATAAATATTTCATCCATTTGTTCCCCATATTCAAAATAATTTTGAAGGGAATGAATTATATTATAGAAATATTGAGAAAATGCATTAATATTGAATGAGTACCGTAATAACAGCAAAATAAATGACACAAAAAGAAGGATACCGTTAAGGATTAAAAAACTTACAACATTACAATCTTGATGAGTTGATTAGACCACTACATTATTATGAACTGGAATTTAATAACATCGTAAAATAAGATAGTAAAAATATAAAAGGTATTTGATTTAAATATATAAATTTTATTTTAACTGACACTTCTAGTTTTCAAATATATAATAGTGAAAAAGAGGATATTTATCAAATTGTGGTTGGAATTTATAAAGAGATGATAATGAATGGACTAATTAACTGATTTTGAAGAAAAAGTGAAAATGAAGAATACATGGGAGATAATAAATCTCTTAATAATTATAGTATTTCATATGTAACTTGTTTTATGTGTATAAATAAATGTAATACGAAACTAGAATTCCCAAAAAAATATGGAAGATTAATAAACAGTGGAGGAGAAATAGGTTTCAGAAACTCATTACAGTTGCATAGAAGAATCAAAATCTAGTGAATAATTTTAAGTGAAAATAAATAAAATATCTTGTTCTTCGTATATTATTAAAATGATTGTAGGGATTATCGATTTTAGTCTAGTTCTTCTACTTCTGACAATAATTATAATATTCTAAATGTTTTTGAGTTAAATGTCAAAATTGATTAGCTGTCGAAATATAATTTCAATCCTACTAATTTACATAAATATATTAATTAAAATAATTTGTTTTTTTTTTAAATTATTTTTACAAGAGAATAAAAATATGGAATATAGTTCTTCTTGTCATTCTACTATCCAAGTTTATTTTAATTCTTCTCATTATTATAATTTAAAATTGAAATGTGAAGATAATGTTCCAACCAAATGTTTTGCATATATTATCCATGGCAGTCCAAAATATAAAAAATGGATTAATTGAACAAAATAATTAAAACATAATGGTGTTAGATATGATAAGTTATTACTTCAAATTTTTCATGATCATTGTGTGAAAAATGAAAATGATTATATTTTTACGATTACATGTTTTTTGTTTTTAATGGTTGTACATGATGTCAATTTTTATAATATTACTGTCAAATATTCATTGGGATTTATAGTGGCTCGTATTTATAACACTTTGATGTACAATTTATCATACATTTCCTATTTATATTCTCTGTGGGGCCTAAAAATTATATTACTTGTATGATCGTACTTAATGTAGCTTTGGTACTAATAATGTCATGTAATATTGTGGTCGTATAATTCCTTAGATGTATTAAGATTAAAACATGTTACACGAAAATGGGATTATTATAATGACCCATACTTTACATACATTGTTATTACTTCATTATTGAAGCATATTTATTACAACACATAACAGAACCATAATAGGACTGTATAGGTATAGTTTCATTAGAATCTGGGAAACATGAAAAACTGGTTCATAAATCATCTACATTGTCTCCCGTTTATATCACCATATCTAGAGTCCCTTTTGGAATATCATACTTAATACTCTTTTTCTTGATCTGGGGAAAAGAAAACATACAAACGGTGAGCTTAAATGCTCAGAAAGGGAAAACAATGGAAATATCAATCATTTCATATTCATTAGAACATAACATTTTGAAATACATATCCTACAGAAGAGATCATAATATCATGACATGGGATAAGTCATAGTAGTGAAATATAATCCCAATAATCACAAAATAAGACATGAAAATATGATGCATAGACACAAGATCATAGAAAATCATTTCATATTAGTCAAAACATATTTCTAAGACCATCATAGCAGACAAACTCCATTACAGAAATGAGTTCACTCCTCGTTCCATTCATGTATCACTGAACTAGATTAACTTTTTGTTCCAGCCATGTCTATCTCATTAGATGTAAATATTTACCCCATGCATCGGAGGGAGATATAGGTCACACCCATCTCATAATTAAACTATTATTATGTGTGCCACAACATTATATATCATACATCATCACATAACCCATATATCAAAAATGGGATTCTTAAACATCATGCCATCATAACATAATCCATATAAGATAAAAGGCATCAAAAAATTATTAAATCATTACATACTCATTACACTCTTCCAGGGATATATTTGTAAGAACACTTTATCACCCACTTTAAACTCTATGTATTTTTTTCAGTTGTCGACGCAATGTTTTTGTCGACTGTGATATGATCTTATGTGTTGTTGAATAGATCTGACGGTTTCTACCATCTCATCAACAAGATCAGGTCCTTATAGATTTCTTTCCCCAACTTCAACCCAGCTTGTTGGATTTTCGCATTTCATTCCATAGAGAGATTCATATGGAGCCATTTGATAACAGGAGTGAAATCTACTATTATAAGAAATTTCCACCAAATGTAGGTGTTGATCCCAACCACCTTTTAAATCCACAGAGAAATCTGTCAACATGTCTTAAAAAGTTTGAATTTCCCTTTCTGACCGACTGTCTGTCTGAGGATGATAGGAAATGATGAGACATAACTCTATATCAAGATAATACTGAAGACTTCTCCACAACTTCGAGGTAAACATCGAATCTTCATCAGATATAATGGAAAGTGGTAATCCAGGCAAAATTAATACTTCTTGTATATATATCCTGGAAAGATTATCAAGAGATAAATCTTTCCTAATAGAAATAAAGTGTTCCGACATCATAAGACGATCAACTATAACCCAAATTGAATTATTGCCTTTGGATGTTTTGGGAAGTCTGATGATAAAGTCCATAGTTATGTTTTCCCATTTCCATTCTGGTATGGGTAATGGTTGTAACATCCCCTCAGACTTCTGTCTCTCAGCTTTAACTTGCTGACAAACCAATCATCTAAAGACATATTCGGTGATATCGCTTTTCATGCTATCCCACCAAAAGTACTCTTTTAGGCCCCAATACATCTTTGTACTTCCAGGATGAAGCGAGAATGAAGAACTAAGAGACTCATCCAAAAGATATTTCTTTAATTATTTTATGGGAGGAATACAAACACGACTTTTAAACCTTATTATCCCATCACAATCAAAATTGAATCCAAGAACATTTCTCACCTTTTTTTGATTCCCAACATCACCCTTCTTCACCTCATTAATCTTCACTTGTATAGATGGTTGAACATTAATTTGAGAAAGATAAGATATCTCAAATTTCATTAAAATTCTGAGATTCATCCTTTGTGAATCCGTAAATATTGGATCCTTTGTGATCCTTACCATGGATAAGATATTATGGTCTTGTCAACTTAATGCGTCTGCCACCTTGTTTTCTTTCCCAGAGTGGTAATTATTTGAAGATTCGTAATCTTTAATTAGCTACAACCACCATCGTTGGTGCATATTCAGCTCCTTTTGTGTGAAAATATACTTTAAACATTTATGATCATTATAAATATCACACCTTTCACCATAAAGATAATTTCTTCAAATATTTAATGCAAATATTACCCCAGCTAACTCCAAATCATGAGTTGGGTAATTTTTATCATGAATTTTAAACTGTCATGAGGCATAAGCTATCACCGTATCATTTTGCATGAGAACACACCCCAACCACATCTTTGATGCATCAATGTTGATCACAGACCTTTCTCCACTAAAAGGCAGTCTGAGCATAGGTGCACTAGTTAACCTTCTTTTAAGCTCTACGAAATTCTCATCTCATTCCTCCATCCAAACAAACTTTACTCCCTTCAAAGTCAATTTGGTGAGTGGGTTAGATAATCTTGAAAAATCATTCACAAAACGTCGATAATACCCAGCTAAACCATGAAAGCATCAGATTTAAGTTACTATTGTTGGTCTCGACCATCTTTCAATAACCTCTTTTTCTGCTAGATCCATTCATATCCCCTCTTCTGAGATTATGTGACCCAAAAAATGAAACTTTTTTAAGCCAAAATTCACACAAGGTAAATTTGGCATAAAGCTTCTCCTTTCTCAGGGTACTTAATATATTTCTCAAGTGATCATCATGTTCTTCCTTGCTATTTGAATAGACAATAATATATTCTTTAAATACTACCACAAACTGATCCATATAGTGACGAAAGTCTCTATTCAGTAGATCCATGAAGATAGTAGGGGCATTAGTAAGACCAAAAGGCATGAAAATAAATTCATAGTGTCCATTCCTTGTATGGAATTATTTCTTTGAAATATCCTCCTTTTTGACCCATAGTTGATGGTATATTGAATGAAGATCAATCTTGGAAAAGTATAGACCTCCGTGTAGTTGGTCAAATAAGTAATCAATGCGCGGTAGATGATACTTTTTCTTTATAGTGATCTTTTTAAGTTCTCAATAATAAACGAAAAGTCTCATTGATCCATCTTTATTCTTACCAAACAGAACATGTTCTCCCCAAGGTGACACACTAGGGAGTATGAATACCTTATCAATAGTCTCTATGAGTTACGTATTTAATTAATACAACTCAATTGGGTTCATTCTATACAGTTTCTTTGAAATGGTAATAGCACCCTGTATGGGTTCTATTGAAACCTCAACTTCACGATTTGGTGGAATACATGGAAATTCCTATGGAAAGACATCATCAATCTCCCATAAAATTGGAATATTCTTAATTGTGAGTTTATCTCAATACATTTGAGATAAATAACCTTCATTTATTGGAATTAAGACCCATAAGATCGAAAACATTTCCATTGGATGGTTATATTCATCCTTGCATCGATAAATGATTAGAGATTGATCATAAATATGAAACATGACTTCCCTTTTTTGGCAATTGATATGAGCTCCATATAAAGAAAGACAATCCCTTCCAATAATCACATCAAATTTCACTATAGGAAGGATCAAAATATTTGTAGGAAGAACATTCCCACAATCTTCAATAAGAGAAGAATTCTAAACTTTTGAGGTGACTATTGTTCCATTAGGAGTTATCACATCTAACTCAATATCTAATTGATATGGTAATATGGCAATACCCTTTTAGAAAATTCTTCCGAAATAAATTATTCGGTGGATCCAGAATCAAATAAAACATTTTGTACTTTAGAGTGGATGGTATGTGCACCTTTCAGCACTTCATTATCATACTCCAAATCTACAAAAGTAATTGCATGTGACATTCCATTTTCTTTTTCCATAAGAGTTTGTTGACATCGATTATCATCCATAAACCTTGGATTAGGGAATTTATTAGCATAATGTCACATTTCCATGAACTTGTAACATTGAAGTGTAGGAGGTGTATTCTGTGTGTCTCTTTCTTTGTTCGCATTATTAGACATCTTCATCCCATTACATCGAAGTTCAATTGCCCGATGACCTTCTTTTTTGCATTTAAAACAATTACTTATCCCTTTAAGACAATTCCCTCCATGTTTCTATCCAAATATTGATCAAAAAGGATAATTCATCTTCTTTTTACTGTGGTCTCTAGATTTTTCTTTGAATTCCATTTTCCTCTTCTTATCAAATCCATATAACTGATGGGTTACTTTAATATCCATCTCAAACATGAGAGCACGTCGAACAATTTCTTCATAGATATTGAAGTCCCTTATGTATAATTCCATTTAGAGACATTGTTTTAGGACACTAATTAATCAATTGATTTTACTCTCAGGTGGGATAATAATCCCAGAAGCGTACCTTGAAAGTCTTGTAAAATTTGTTTCGTTGGAACCAAAAGATTCATCATACTTTTTCTTCAGTTCAAGAAACTTTTTCTCCATCTTTTTTTTGAAGAATACGAGAGAAGTACTTATTGAAAAATATGTTCTTGAACTCACCCATTCAATGGATTCAATTTCATCTCTTTGCCTTGTATTCTTGACAAGATTCCACCATTGATCAGCTTCACCTTCCAAATGATATTCTGCTAAGATGACTTTATCATGTTAATAACACTGCAATACTGAAAATACCTTTTCAATGGTACTGATCCATTGTTCATCAACTAATGGATCAAATAAACCGCTGAATGAAGGTGGATGCTGGATCATGATGGATTCAACAGAATGTTTCTATTTCCTTTGCTAGTTTGGAAGGCCTGCCTGATTCGTTACTTGAGAAAGTTGTGTGAGCATGGATACAAGATTTTACATTCCATCTCCCTTAAAGTTAGGTTGATCAGGGGGACAATCATTTCATTTCCCATCGCATTCGGAATTTACACAGTTCTTTCAAGTTCCAGACATGGACAAAATCTAAAAAGCATAGTGTGAGAAACACTAACCATAAAAGGAAAACCACATAATCAAGAATAAAATTTAACAATTTAGGTCGTATCATAGGTTATTCATATCCACTTCTAAAACACTACGATTGTGTCCTATGCTTAGACATATCCTTAGGGTTCTTACTACGGCTTTCGAATCATATTTTCTAAAGGATGATTATACCATTCCTCTGATACCACCTATAACGACCCATAATTTACAAACATTATTATTACATCAAATTTGTAGCATATTTATTACAACGTATAATATAACCATTTTAGGACCATATAGGTATAGTGTCTTTATAAATTGGGAAACATAAACAACTGGTTCATAAATCACCTACATTGTTTACCATTTATAACATCATATATATATTCCCTTTGGGAATATCCTACTTAATACCATTATTCTTTATCTGGGGAAAAGAAAACATACAAAGGATGAGCTCAAATTCCCAGTAAGGGAAAAATAGAAAATATAAATCATTTCATATTCATTATAACATTACAGTTTGAAAATATTATCCTGGAAAATATATCAAAATATCATGACATAGGATAAGTCATAGTAATGAAATGTAATCCTAATAATATAAACATAAGACATGAAACATTGTGTCATAGACACATAATCATAGAAAATCATTTCATATTTGTCAAGAATCATTTTCAAGACCATCATAGTGGACAAAGTCCATTACTGAACTGAGTCCATTCCACGTTCCAGTCCTGTATCACTGAACTAGATTAGCTTGTCATTTTATCCATGTCTATCTCATGAGATATAGATATTTACCCGAGGCATTGGAGGGAGATATAGCTCCCACCCATCTCATAGTAATTCCATTCTTATGTGTGACAAAAAATCATAAATCATACATCATAGCATATCCCGTGTAATAAAAATGGGATTCTTAAACAACATGCCATCATAAACTAATCCATATAAGATAATATACATAATAAAATTAATTCCATCATAAAATACTCAAATCAGTGTAATAATAGGGATAGAAACCTAACCCTATATCATCTTAGATGGAAACTAATTTTGATAAAACACTTTGACTCAGTTCTTGATGAAAATATCCTTTCTTCTCAAAAGATTAAAATTATTATTTTAGGACCTCTAGTATGTTTCTAGGGAATTGGAGAAGTGAAATGGATAGATGTTGGCTAATCATGACGGCTCAAAATAATGTTAAGAGGAGAGGGAGGAAGTTCCCTTTTATAAGAGAGGAGAGGGGCTCTGTTAGAAACCTCTAAAATATTAATTTATAATAAACACAAACCCCTCATAAAAACTTCTAAAATGACTCAAATTTGAAGTTGAGATGAGATAGGGTTGTAATCTCACCAGACAATAAAATTTAGAACTTTTGGGAATTTATTTTAAACCTTATCGACTTGATTTATCCTTATATAATATAATTAAATTTTTAGGGTAATATTATTCTCAAATTTAAATTGTTATAAATAAATATGTATGTGTTGTGAATTGTCTATAATTGGATACTTTGTGACATTTTAGACCATATAAAATTTAATTTATAATTTTTAAATATTTTTGTTATTTTTAAACAATTTTATTATATGATATTTTTATAAAATAACAATAGTGTCAATTTTGAAACTATTCAATTGTTTGAATTTAAATAAAATTCAAACAGAGGATATATTCAAAGAAAAATATTTAATAGATTTATATAATGTCATATGTATTGATAAAATTCGTGGATAACATTAATTAGTTCATTTAATATTTATTTTAATATTTTTAAAACAATTTATTTTATTTTTCAATCAATAAAATATTTTTTACATCACTATTGTGTCATCATTAATGATAATTATTTAATTCCTAAAAATTATAAACAAATTCACATGATATATATGCTTTGATTTTCTTTCTATAGACTATTTATTTTCCATGTTTTATAAATGTTATCACCAAATTAAAATTATTACACTTATAAGATATAAGAGGGTGGCATGTTGTCACTTTCTTTGGTGGTAATAATAATTATATCATTTTCTTGAAACAATGTCCATTAAATGAATCTATTCTGACCCTTAGGTGATATGGGCCAACTTCTATTAATCCAATATAATTTTGGCAGGTGTAAGGATAATTTAATAATATTATTTTTACCATTAATTGAATGATTTACCGTTAACTGTGGAAAATAAAATTTACCGTAGTTACCATTTATAGTGCCCAAAAATATAAAATTCTCCTATTAACATAATTTGGACCTACTGATTCCAAATATGTAAACTAGTTTAACAAATTCAATAAACAAAAGTTGAAGAAATTAATTTAAAAATTAATCACGTTCTTGAGAAAAAGAGTTATAAAATTTATAACATTGCAAAAGATAGAAATATTTATACCATGAATTCAACATAAAAATTATGATAATGACATAAATTATATTAAATGGTAAAAATATATATTCTATTTATACTTTAAAACCATTAAATATTTTAATTTAACCATATAAATTGTCTTTATAAAAAAGTTGTTTTGATGAAAAAGTTAGCATATTTTTACTATTCCTCAAAATATGAAAGTTATCAGAAATATATCAGAAATGTATCCAATGTCAATATATATATCCGGATTCAGAAGAAGAATATTATTTTGTCAAATTTAACTCATAAACTTTTAAAAAATTAGATTCAAAATGGGTGCACCATCAAAAGGTGAAAAAACTGCATTTTTGAAAAAAATAATTCTTTTATCCGAAAAAATGATTTTTTTCACATATCATATGTAAGATGAATTCTAATGTTATATAAAATAAAAAATTTAGTTAATAAAATTTATAACATCTAGTTTATATAATATTTTAGTAAAATATTATTGTTTTGTGAAGCTCTGTATTGCGTATAATGTAAGCTATCAAGGAAGGTTTCTCTTGCATGAAACGCAAGTCAAGCCAGTGTTGCGAGTAGTGAAAGATTCCCTTGGTGATGTGTATAACATAACACAGAAGAAAATATTTCTAAAAAAATCTTATGGTCTTACAATTATCTATACATATATCTATATAACAATTAATATTTAACATGTATAAGAAATTTTATGGAGGCAAAGTATCTTTTAGAGACAATCTAATGGAAATGTTAAATACATTTGTACGTTGTTATATCAAATGATATGTTTATTTATAATGTCTTATTTTTAGATGGTTTATAAAAAAATTTAATTTTTATATATCTATTAGGGGATAAAAAAATATTTTTCAAATAGTCTGAATATGCTAGTGATTTTTTTAACCATTTTGGTCTTGATTTTTTAGAATATTTTAATGCCACTATAAGTATTAGTTGTAAATTAGATTATTTCGCTTCTAGAAAATATGTTGATTCTAAATTATTAAGAGGAATGATTTAATGTTTGTCATATTTAACAATTTTTTCAACAGTTATAAGGTTTTGCTTTAATTATTGTTATATATTTCAGTAGAATCCAATGTAATATAATATAAAACAAATTAATTGTAGAAATAGATTCCTAATGAAACTATTAATTATTTACTATTTGATTCAAAAAAAATTATTTTATTGATTAGTTACATTGACTGTGAATTTATATGATGTGCCATTGACAGAAAATGAACAATATGTATTTTTCACTTTCCTGACAAGAAATGTTTTGGTCATAGTTCATGAAAACAATACAGGGTTTCTTTTCAAACTAATGGAAGTTTTTATATTGCTATTGTAAGATCACTATATGAAAACCGCCGTTTAGCGGCGGTACTTTCACTTCGGTTTTAAAAACCGCCACGAAATGCGTTTTTGGGCCGCCATTTTCGCGGCGGTTTTAAGAACTGCTGCGAAAAAACCGCCGCTAAATGGCAAAAAATAATAATTTTTTTTTATTTTTTTTTATTTTAGTCGAGGATTAGCGGTGGTTTTTTAAAAAACTGTCGCGAAATAGTGGCGGTTTCGGTAAAACCACCGCGAAATGAAATGAAAAAAATTAAAAAACGTGAGAAACCCTGAAATCACTAAAACGACCATAACTTTTGATCTGGGCATCTGTTGAAGCACCACAACCAGTCAAATCGAAGCACATGAAGAGATCTAGAGGCACATATATTCAAAACCATGAGACGGTCTATGGTGTTTGAGATATTAGAGTTATAAAAAATATGAAAAAAGTTCTCCAACTTCAAACGGCCATAACTTTCGCTCCGGGTGTCCGTTTGGGCTCTACCACATATCAAATCGAAGCCAGCGAAGAGAGCTACGCATGAGTTTGACAAAACTAAGATTCTGTCATGTTTTTCGACCCCAATAACCCCTCCGAAAGCCTCCAAAACCCCGTTTCCGTCAACGATGTCCCGCCGAACTTGTCTTCAAACAGACCTAACATTCGATCCACGTGTCAGTTCGGCCTCCTCCACCTGGAAGATCATAGCTCGTTCTATGAGCTTCAGTTTGACTGGTCACATCGCCCACATGCACTCCTAGATCATATTTTATGGCCTTTTTGTGGGTATCGGGTTTGTTATGTTTTTCAATGTCTCGTTTCTAGCACTCGTTCTCCATCAGTTTTTTATAAATGGTCATAACATCCAATTAGTCTGTCCATTCAGACTCTTTCACCTTTCAGGTTGAAGAGCGTTTCAGGATCTTTGATTTGACAGGTCGCGGATCTAAAATGGACTCTCGGATCATAAGTTATCTCCGTTAATGAGAGTCCAATGTTTTTGTCTCTTTATGACCCTTTTGACGGGTTTTAACAGTAGCTCCATTTTTTACTGTTTATTTGGGTTTCCATGACTTTTTATCATTATCAATGGTTTTTTATGGGTTATTATGATGATTATGTTGAATTATTAAGGAGTTTTACAGAGTTATCATGAGTTTTCATGCGTTCTCATTTTTTCTAATGCCGCATTCTTCATATGCTTCTCCATCATTTTTCATGCGTTTTCATGATTTTTCATCCCTTATCACATCTGTTCATACTTTTTCTTGTGTTTCCTTTATTATTTATTATTTATTATTTATAATATACATTAATTTATTTATTATCTATTATTTGTAACTGGTTATTTATTATTTATTAATTATTATTTATTATTTATATTTATTTATTAGTTATTATTTATTAGTTATTATTTATTATTTATATTTATTTATTATTTATTTATATTTATTATTTATATTTATTTATTATTTATATTTATTTATTATTTATTATTATTATTTATTATTTATATTTATTTATTATTTATATTTATTTATATTTATTTATTATTTATTATTTATTATTTATTATTTATATTTATATTTATTTATCTTTATTTATTATTTATATTTATTTATTATTTATTATTTATTATTTATATTTATTTATTATTTATATTTATTTATTGTTTATACTTATTTATATTTATTTATATTTATTTATTATTTATTATTTATATTTATTTATTATTTATATTTGTTTATTATTTATTATTTATATTTATTTATTATATATTATTTATTTATTATTTATTATTTATAATTATTTATTATTTAATATTTATTATTAATATTTATTTATTATTTATTATTTATATTCAATTATTATTTATTATTTATATTTATTTATTATTTATTATTTATATTTATTTATTATTTATTATTTATTATTTATATTTATTTATTATTTATTTCTATTTATTATTTATACTTATTAATTATTAATTATTTATTAATTATATTTATTTATTATTTATTATTTATATTTATTAATTATTTATTATTTATATTTAGTTATTATTTATATTTATTTATTATTTATTATTTTCTATTTATTATTTATTATTTATATTTATTTATTATTTATTATTTATTATTTATATTTATTGATTTTTTATTATTTATATTTATTTATTATTTATATCTATTTATATTTATTATTTATATTTATTTATTATTTATTATTTATATTTATTTATGATTTATTATTTATTATTTGTATTCATTTATTATTTATTATATATATTTATTATTTATATTTATTTATTATTTTTTATTTTTTATTTATTCTTTATTATTTATATTTATTTATTAGTTATTATTTATTATTTATTATTTATTATTTATTATTTATATTTATATATTCTTTATTATTTACTATTTATATTCATTTATTATTTATTATTTTTATTTATTTGTTATTTATATTTATTTATTATTTATATTTATTTATAGTTATTTATTATTTATTTATTATTTATTTCTATTTATTTTTTATATTTATTTATTATTTATTATTTATATTTATATTTATTTATTATTTATTATTTATATTTATTTAGTATTTATTATTTATATTTATTTATTATTTATATTTATTATTTATATTTATTTATTATTTATTAATTATTATTTACATTTATTTGTTATTTATTATTTATTATTTATTTTTATTTATTATTTATTATTTTCTATTTATTATTTATTATTTATATTTATTTATTATTTATTATTTCCTATTTATTATTTATTATTTATTATTTATTATTTATATTTATTTATTATTTATTATTTATATTTATTTATTTTTTATATATATTTATTATTTATTATTTATTATTTATAATTTATTATTTATTATTTATATTTATATTTATTTATTATTTGTTTTTTATTATTTATTATTTATATATATTTATTATTTATTATTTATATTTATTAATTATTTATTAATTATTTATTATTTATTATTTATTATTTATTATTAATTATTTATTATTTATATTTATTTATTATTTATTATTTATATTTATTAATTATTTATTAATTATTTATTATTTATTATTTATTATTTATTATTTATTATTTATTATTTATTATTTATTATTTATTTATTATTTATTATTTATTATTTATATTTATTTATTATTTATTATTTATATTTATTTATTATTTATTATTTATATTTATTTATTATTTATTATTTATATTTATTTATTATTTATTATTTATATTTATTTATTATTTATTATTTATTATTTATATTTATTTATTATTTATATTTATTTATTAGTTATTATTTATATTTATTTATTATTTATTATTTATTATTTATTATTTATTATATATATTTATTTATTATTTATTATTTATATTTATTTATTATTTATTATTTTCTATTTAATATTTATTATTTATATTTATTTATTATTTATTATTTATATTTATTTATTATTTATTATTTTCTACTAATTATTTATTATTTATATTTATTTATGATTTATTATTTATGATTTATTATTTATTATTTATTAGTTACTATTTAATATTTAATATTTATATTTATTTATTATTTATTAATTTCTATTTATTATTTATTATTTATATTGATTTATTATTTATTATTTATATTTATTTATTATTTATTATTTATATTTATTAATTATTTATTATTTATTATTTATTAGTTATTATTTATTATTTATTATTTATATTTATTTATTGTTTATTATTTATTATTTATTATTTAGATTTATTATTCCTTATTTATTATTTATTATTTATTATGTATTATTTATTATGTATTATTTATTATTATTGAGTTTATAGTTATTATTTATGTATTATTTGTTTTTTCAATTAATATATATATATATATATATATTAAATTCTGTTTATTAACCACATGGCGAGGTTGCTGGAGTGGTAAAGTCTTTAGAAAATATGCAAGAGGTTAGGGGTTCAAATCTCACCAAATGCAGAATATCTTTATATTGCATGGGTATGTATGTGCATGTGCATGTGCATGGGATGTGCATGCATGGATAAATAAAATAAATAAAATAAATAAAATAAATAAAATTAATAAAATAAATAAAATAAATACGAAATAAAATAAATAAATAAAATAAATAAATAAAATAAATAAATAAAATAAAATAAAATAAATAAAGAAATACGATAAATAAATAAATAAATGGATACGAAAAATAAATAAATACATAAATAAATAAAATAAATAAATAAATAAAATAAATATATATATATATATATATATAAATAAATATATAAACAAATAAATATATATATAAATAAATATATCAAATTAAAAATGAAAAAAATTAAAAAAAATAACAAAAATAACAAAAAATAAAAATAAAAAAATAAAAAATAAAAAATAAAAAAACTGCCGCTAAATCCCTTAGTGGCGGTTTAAACCGACGCTAAAAAACTGCCGCGAAATAGTTTCCCGACGCACGATTTAGCGGCAGTTTTTCAAAACTGCCGCCAATCGATTTAGCGGCGTTTAAACCGCCGCTAAACGAAAAAGAACCGCCGCTAAATGCATTTTTTCCGTAGTGGATCACGTATGTGTTTATATTTCATTTTTGATTATTAATGTATTATTCATTGGATATTAAAAAATGAAAAAAATATTTTTAATATTTTATTATTTTAATAATATTTTTTGTATAAATTTGTCTTATTATCTAATTTGTATTTAATTATAATTTCTCATTTCATTATTATGTGTACTCATAAGTATATTTAACTTTTTTTATTCCGACTTATTTTTTTATTAAAATATATTTATATTTAATTTTTATAGTTGACATGACATGGTCTAGAATTGTATAAAATAGTTCATAGGATAAGTAAGTAATTTTTTACATTAAAATATATTTTATATGTGTTCTTTAAAAATTACTGTCTAACTAGTTTTTTGTACCCATGTAGTCGATTCATAACTCACATGAACTATCTTTTGACCAAAAATATGATTTTATTGAAAATATTACATTCAATATTTCAACAGCACATTATGATAAAGGACTCCAATGTGATTATTTATTTAACTAGATATATATGGATATTACATAAATTTCATCAAAAAAATAAAATCTGAGTCGATATCTATTATATATGAATTTGTTCTAGAAGTTACATTAATATTTTATTATTAATTCTAAGGTTTTTATTAATTAGTTTCAATTTTTTTCTTTTATAATAAAATATTGTGGTTTAATTTAGTTGATTATTGATTATATGGAATTTTAATGAAGCTTTTTTAAATATAATTCAACTAATATAATTGTTCATTAATCATTTTATAATGTCTATATTTGGATTGATAAATTTTAAGTTAAATTTTTATAGATTGTAGAAATTTTTATAAGTGATTCCATTACCTGAATCACATATGTCGATTCAACTATATCAATTTTCATATTTGAACACCAACATCAACTAAATAAATTTAAATTTAATTCTTTGCAGAGTGTTATCTACATATACAAAAACACATACATACGAAAAACATTGATGGATTTATCATTGTGGTTATATAAAAATATTGTAGGTTTTATAAATTCATTGAAAATTTTCTATTTTACATATTGTTTCATATCTTGTTTTATTATAGGTTTATTTTTTATATTTTAATTTTTCAAATTAATTTATAAATTCTTTTAAAAAATATAAATCCAGTGAGACATGTTTATGGTTGTTTTACAAATATTTTTAAACCTATAAAATAGAGTTCTATCTTTATTCATGAAACCAAAAACTGAAAACAAGAAAATTTTTTAGGAAAATTTCTTTTATTTTTAATGATTATATTATTTTAAAATTAATATATGTTTGTATTAAACACTTTTAATCTTTTTTTAAAATTAAAATTTTTGTGTTTTTATGTTTATAAATTTTATATAGGTTTTTTTCTAGTTTTAAATATAATTATTTTGAATTTCATATTTAAATTTCAAATATACAATATTCTTTGTATTTATTTTTGTCATATTGTATTTCAGCTATGTTAAAATGTTTCATATAATGATATTAATTTATTTTAAATTTTTATTACTTTTTTATATTTCATTAATGAGTTATGTGAATAATATTCAATGATAATGTAATCTTTTCTTTCCATATAATTTTAATAATATAGTTTTATCATTTTTTATTTTGAATTATTCATCCTCACTAAGCCATTTTTAGATTAAATTTTTTAAAATATTATTATAGATTAACTACTATGAGGCTGTAATGTCACAGACTAATGATTTCATAATTATCCTATTTTTTAGAATAAAATTTTAAAGTGATAATGTCAAATGTGTTAATGTTTTTTACAGAAAGGTGGTCCATAAATTCTTCATGTGCTAAACATTTCTCACTATAGATAGATGATCTCTCAAGAGATAAAAAAACATCCAAAATTTTTTATAATAACACATTTAAATAAAAAATCTGATAAAAAGCACAAGAACTAGTACCTATATTTTTTATTCTTTTGTTTATTTCGTACTGGTTTCTTGAGTTTGTAATAATTTATCCCATCTCTCATGTTATTTCAATTTATATTTAATCTTTTTTATAAAAAATCATTTTCAAAAAAAAAATTGTGACTCATTGATTCAGAATTTAAGACCTTTAATGTTATGTGTCTTGGTATCTGATTTTATGTTTTTTATTAGTTTTTGACTCCACATACAATAACCACGTATCAATTTGTTATTATTTCTTTAGAAACATTATTTTGTATTTGGTATATTTTAGACATAAAAAATTAGATTTGTGTTCAATATATCTATCATCCATTAGAGAGATATTAGTGTAGAGTAAGACTACATTGGACTGAAATACTATAAAAACACTTTAGATATTTAATTGTCATTAGGATTATAATTGACGATATTAATTAACAATGATAATTAATATAAATTATTAATGCATATCATTAAAATTTATTAATATATTTTATTCAGTACCCCAATTGACCATCTACTATCACATTTCTGACCTAAAAATTGGAATCATAGAGTGACCCTTTGAGGAATTATCATCCAAATCAATTTTTGTTCTTTATTAATGCCACATTGAGGATAAAGTGGAAACCACACATATCAAATTATACCGACACCATTCAAAATTCAAATCACAAACACCAAATACAAATTTAAAAGGTCATCGTGGTAATCGACGTGTCGACACAGAACACAAATCACACAACCACCCAAGAATCCTACATCAAGTACTATGTTAAAAACTATTGAAGACAAGTGACTGCACCATCCTTGAAGCCTCTACCATCATCACACTACATCCAACACTTCGCACCACCAAACAGAGGTCTAGCCTCATGGAACACCATATTCCACTTGAACAAAATATCTAAAAACTTCACTATTATCCACCACACCAGACCTAACAGGAGAGGAGAGACGAACCACGAATCCCGAGAAGAGTTAAAAGAACTCAAAGCCTCAACAGAGAGTCATGAAATTTTCATGAATGATCCCAATAAAACATTGACTAAAACCAAAAAAATAAAGCAGAAACCATAAATTTAATTAACGATTAGTAGTTCTGACTAGAATGAAAACATCAAAAGGAATGAAAACCGAGGTCCATGCCAGGATCTCAAACCTATACTCAAAACCACTTCCCTGGGAGATATAACCATTGTTGCTGATGAAAAATACAACACAAACCAAAAAAAGAACTGAATGTGGAAAAACCGGAACTGAAGGAAGGAACATCCAAAGCAGATTACGAAAAAGAGAAAAACAAGGAATAACTCCCCCCCTTACAACATCCAGATTTTTCCAAAGAACGGTTTGAAAATTACAGCCCCTGATAATTCCACTGACATGGGAAAGGTCCATCCATGAACCTTCTCACCGCTAGATCCATGAATGTGGTACACCGCCGCTCTGGGCAAGGAGCACTACCTATAGGACCTAGAGGGACGCCTTAGAGATGGAACTTGGGTCGAAAAAAGACGATATTTTCCGTTAGAGGGATAGGATATGCACTAATAATTGGTCTCAGAGGGGTTTCCTTTTTCAATTTAGCAAATAATTCCATAGATACAATATTTTATATTTTATTTTATTAGTTTTTTTACAATTTTAATGTTCATGGAAAATATTTAGATGATATAAAGAATTAATTAAAATGATGGATGGATTCCTCTGAAAAAAATCAATTTCAAACAAATTTTTATATCTACTAATAATCTAAAGTGAATGTGTATCACAAAAACTATGCATATTACCATAGTTGATCTTTATAGACCCTAACAAGATCTCAAAAGCTAACCTAGATACTGTTTTGAGAAATAATTCTTTAATAATATGTATAAATTACAATGCAGTAAATGTATTATATTTTTTGATTAACAGAAGTGTTTTCAGACATGTGTTTTCGTGGGTGATAGTTCATGAAAATTAGAAGATTGTACTAGTTACTCACATTGGAATTAAAAATCTAATTTCAACCAAAATCAGAATATTTTAGAAGAGTAACATGAATTTAAGATGGGAGATAATTAAAAAAAACCAAATATTCCACTGATTAACAGAATTATGAATGGAATTCACTAAATTAGAGAACCCCATATATATTAAAATATTTTTCTGATCACTACAAATGACAGGAAATAAAAAGAATATTGTGATAGATGAATGTAAACAATATAAAACAAAAAAAATTGGATGAACTCATCATATCACTTATTAAATATTAGTACAAATTAATGAATAAAGTCGAATAATATTATTTAAAGAAAAAATACTTTTTCTTTCAAACATCATATAAATTTTTATAAGATCTTATGAATAAAATGTAGAAGAATATAATAATCAAAAAACATTAATATAGGGAAATGTATTTATAATTTGATAAAGACACAGAAAAATTTCAAGAAGAGACATTCTAAAGATCAAAATGATGCTCAAAAATAAAAAAATGTAACTAAATATTTACCAGATATAACCTGTTATGAATTTATAATGAATATACATATCAAATCCTACATTCAAAAGGTGATTTAAAAAGGTAGAGTTAATAACTAAAATAACAAATTGATGTTTTTCTATTACTATATATGGTGACGCAATAAATAATTTGATTAATTTAATGAATTCATATCTAAAAATAAATCAAACAATATATGTTTGATGGAATCCTAAATAAACGAGGTTAGTAAGTATTTTGATTCTGATTATTATTTCTATATTGATTGTTATATAATTTATAATTTTATAAATAAAATGAAAAACATTAAAGGAACAAGTTAATAGTTATTAAAATTTATAAATAATTAAAATATAAAAATGGGAGGCTTATTATAAAATGTAATAAATTGAATAAGTAGAATGTTTACCTTAAGGGAAAAGTAATTAATTCTACTTTAGTATGTATCGGTAAGATGTATGATTATTTTTAGTTTTTTTAGGAGGAAAATGATAATATAATAAAACAATTTATAAGATAAAAAAGAGATATTTTCTAATTTTAATCATGTAATAGAAATCAAAATATAAAATTTTTGTATTTACGATGAAACTAGTTAAATAAAAAACTATTCCTATTTTTATTCCACATATTCCAATGTTATAAAATACTTCACTTTATAAAATATATTATATATGGCTTACTTGTAATAAATAAATTAACATTTTTTTCTAATGATAATATGATAATTAATTTTCTTTTAGATATACTTGGTATCTTGGTTATACCATGAATTTTATTTCAGAGGATTTGTCCACTAGGATTCCTTATAATAAATTTTTAAAAATCTGTTGGGTTCCTAATAATTCAAATTCTAAACCTTCTGGATAAAATTTATCATGGGTTCCAAAAATTTTCTCTAATTAATTTATATTTTTTGGATAAAAACATAATAATATATTGGAAACAATGAAAATATAAAAGTCTTATTCCCATCACATTCCCCATGACCAATCATATATTCTCTCTCATACCAAATGTGATGGATTCCATGTCACTTTTGGAGACAACTCTAAATGAATGGATAAGGAATTTATTGGATATTTTATATATAATATTTTCTAAATATCTAAATTTTATAAACTTATGGTTCGAAATCTGACATTATGGGTGTTTCAAATTATTTTATTATTATATGTATCTTAAATTTTCTCGTAACAATTATTTAGATGAAAAAAATAATTTTATTTGAAAAAACAAATAATAGTTAAATTTTTAATTTTAATGATATAACTACAAAAATGTAAAGTGTATAAATTATATAGAAATTGATTATGTTATCTAACATATTAGCCTACGTCTTGATCATTTAATAATGATAAAAAAATTAATCTTATTGGGAAATTTTCAATATTTACATAATTGAATAGTAAAAGGTACACATCATGACTAATATTTAAAATCTATAAATCATGTTTCTAAAAATAGAATGACTAAATAAATATATATTTAATTTTTTTTGTCTAATGAATACTTCTTCATTAACTGGAAATATTTATGATTTTTATTCTAGATGATTTAAATAGATTAATGTGGGTTTATTTTATGTCTCATATAAATTAACTATTATGAGATTTATTGTTATCTATATGCTAGTTTAAAAAATGATTGGTTGTTTTATTTTTTTCTATTAGGATTAGTAATAGAGGTGATTTTTTAATTCTAATATTGATATGTATTTTGAATTAAATGGTTATTCTCATAATAATTTTTTCTCTTATAACAGAAAACCAAAATGGTTTTGTTGAAAATAAAATTAAACTTTTCATGGTATGGATAAAACTATGGTCAATGAATGTAGTTTAACAATATATTTACAGGATCAATCTCTATATACATGATTATATGTTTTTGATATATTTTATGTTAGATATTTTTTTGAATAAAATCCCCTTCGAATTTTTCAATGTTAGAAAACCGATGGATTAATATTTTAAAAATTTTGGATATAATTTTTTTATCTTGATTAAAGAAAATAATTTGGAAATTTTTGATGCTAAATTTTTGAAGTTATATTTCTATGTTATTATTAAAAAAATTAATATTATGGGGTGTATAATATGTATACCATGAATATTTTAGAATATGTCCATACAATTATTAACGAATCTTGTGTTTTTAAGAAATATATTTATGAAAAAGTTGTTAACGATTTCAGGGATTTGGGGTTTGAAATAAAAGAAACCATATATAATGTATATTTTTTTGGGTATAAAAAGAATTAAAAATATGATCCATGATCATAAATAATTTAAATACATCATCATATTGAAAGTGTGATTTATTATATTGGTCATTGTAAAAAAACAAGTGGCACTACTTTAAATATATTCGATAATTATTTATTGTTTAATATTGGTTGTATAATAACTTATTAGATGCCTGAAATGATATGGATAGTTTTATTTTAATACAATATTTTGTTAATATGATTTCTCTAAATAATGTTTGTAACTTAGTTGAACCCCCTATAGATAAGGATTTCATAATATCGAATGAATTTTTAGAAATAAAATGGATGAATCCAGTCAAATGGATAAAAATAGAGCCAATATTGTTTCTCAGTGTAATTTAAAAAAAGATGGTATGTAAATTGATGATTCTATTTAACATATATCATTAATTGTACAAATAATAATTTTGTCATATTAATCGGAATTTAAATGTCTTATTTCATTTTAAATGTATTCTAAAAGTGTATTTTTGATTTTTTTTCTAAGATGTCAATAGACATCAACCCCCAATTTTTGAAAATGGTATGTTTAAAAATCATTTATTGAAATTATCAAAATATATATATTGTATTAACTAAAAATTAATTCTTAGTAATATTGATATACATTTTTTTGTTGAAATTTTCATTTAATAAGGATAATTTAGATCATATATTGTTTTTTAAAATAAAATTCAAATGATATTTTGATTCAAAACAATTACAGTGACAATATATTGTTGGATCTCCTAATGATTTTATTGGAAAAAAAGTTTCTAATTTGATGTATATTTAATATAATATAAGCCTTATGGGTTAACTCAAATGATTTTTAGTTTTTCAAATTAATTATTGAAATGATGGTATTTTCAAGGATTACTCTAAATATTCTAATGATTTGGTCATGTATTATGGTCTTAATACATGTAACAAAATTTAAATCCCCAAGTAGTATTTGTTTTAATTAAAATTCTGATTTTTCTATCAATTCATTTGATTTTATATAATTTTGATGAATGATTGATTGTTAGTTTTATTTAATAGGTTAATATAAAGTTATAATGTTTAATATTTTTTATTGATCTACATGTCAATATGATCCTATAACATTTCATGTAAACCATATTAAATTTTTTATTATATATGTTTAATGATCAATTGAAAATAAATTATTTTACTCGAAATTTATTTATTTAATTATTTACTCAGACTCTGATTTTGGAGGATACATACATTATAGGAAAGGTACATTAGGTGTGTTCCATATTTATAGAAATGATTTTTATTCTTTGAGTTAAAAAAATATTTTTATGATTTATAAATTTCTTAGAGTGAATATATTTCTGAAAAATATATTTATCTGTAATTGTTTTTTATTAAATAAAAAATATATGATTTTACTTTAAATATTTAGAATATATCTATTTATTGTGATAATTCATTGACTCTTCCTATTTTGAAAAAAGCCAATAAAACATTTTCAAAATATTCATATTGTCTTGTAATTTCATTTAAATCATGATTATTTCAATAAACAAGATATTATATTAAAATGTGTTTCTGTGTAAATTCAACTTTCAGAAATTTTTACTGAACCATTGTATTTTTCTAGATTTGAAAAAATTAAATTTATACAAGGAATGTAATAATTTTTTCTTTTTACTAGGGGGATTTTTATGTTTGATTTATTTATTTATGATAAATATATAATACAAGATGAATTTATTAAATTTATTATAATGACCGGATCATTTATAAATTGAATTTCCATTTTATATGGGCAAAATAATTATTAATAAACTATTTTATAGAACCAATATGCACTAATTTATTTATTTTTTACATTTATATAGTCTATAAAATTATATATCCTCTAAATAATCATAACCATTTATAATATATAATCAATATGTTGGTAATTAAAATTATTATAATAATGGTTATGATAATGTAAATTTGGAAGAGATGAAGGAAGAGATGGCCTTGACAAGTAAGATCAAACAATATAAATCTTTTTTAAGAGTGATTTTGAGGGAGATATAATCACTAATAATATCCATTCAAAAATCCCATTATGAGACTCAAAAAACTAAAAAATGAAAACAAACCACTTATTGGATAAGTTAAATCTCATAAGGATCATGACCAAAACTATGTTTGTCAAACCACCCCATGAAAATAACACAATCGCAGACCTTACCCTTTGGTGATTACAAGTATTATTGAGGGATATTTATCTAAACTATAACAAGATTATTATTTTTTTCTTTCTGAATACAATATTATATTATTACATTTTTTATATTATTTTTAAATTATTAAATAATTGGTTTCATTAATATTTGATTACGATACGATGAAACATGGATTTTATTTTTGGGTAATATATTTTTTTCATGAATTCGCCATTTTTGATGAATTTGATAATTTTTTAAATAAATTCTATTTTCAAAAAAAAATTATTTATTCTTATTTATTAATGAAAATTTATAATATAATTATAAGAAGAATAATTTCATTTTTTATGTGTTAGAAATTTGTGAATTTTTAAAAAATAAGAATTTTTTAATATATCTATATTTTGATTTAAAAGTGTAAAATTTCATATTTAAAAATTTATTTCTGATTATATAAATATATTTTTCGAAATCACTATGTCCCAATTATCTACTAGTGATTTTTATAAATTATTTTATGATAGTCAGATTTTTTAACAATAATTCAAAACTGTTTAAATGTATTTTACTTATTATGGAATCATAATATCCCAATAGGGATGTAATAAATAATAATAAGATCATATATGTAAATAACTTATATTATTCATATAATATAATTTTTTTTTGATTTTAATGAATTAATATTTTAAATCCATAATGAATCATTGAAAAACTATATTACATTTTAATACTTTTAAATCAATTCTTTATAAGCATTGTTGACATCAACATCACCAACAATATTATTTTAATTTTTATGATCATATTCTAATAAAATAATAAAAACCACTACTATATTGAAGAAAAAATTGATAAAACCCAGGGAAGGGTTTCTAGTTTTGATTACTTTATCATAGAGTGTCCAAAACCTCTGTTTGGAAATTCATACTAATTTATACACTATTTTTCTATAAAAAAAACGCTAAAGTTCCATGTAATATTCCAGAAAAAACCTTTATAAATAATATTATTTTTTATTTCCAAATTTAGAGTCATTCAATGTTTTCCACAGGATCTTATTAAACATCTCTAATTATTTTAAGAGTGTCTACTCAAGACAAAGGATCTTATCCTTATCCTAATTATTCAAGAATCATTTTTTTACATTCCTTTTTATTTAATATTTTAAATGATGAAATATTTTTTCAGAAATAAATATTATTTTCCTTATGATTCCAATGAATTTTAGTGATCCATATCTATATCATTAACCAATTCTATAATTCATGAGGTATACGCACAATATTGTTCAAATTTTCTTGTTCTTTTCCCTACAAAATATTTGTTTACGGAATACCCATATCCACTTACAATCAATAGCATTAATGTATTTTTACCTATCATTCATGTATTGGCTATTTACATGTATTTCACCAACACTCCTTAAATGCGGGGTCAAAATTTAAGAAATACATCCTTATGTTGTATGATCTATGTGGAACACTTATGCACGACCATGTTATCAATGTCACAGGTGAAATTGGAACTATATAGAACTCAAATTAATTGGTAAATGTTTTTAACACATGATAATCCATGTATGGTTCTTATGATTTTATCTTAAACCCATTATGTTTAATTTTCTGCGTAATTTTCCTTGACTTGTGTTTAGGATGTCATGTTATTTTATGTTTCAACATTCCCATGTTTCCTTTATACTATCTTTTCATATAATTCCTCATTGTTGAATAATATGAATCCTACCCTTTTTTACCTTGATATGTATGAGGGATAGAATATACTACTTTAACATATTCTATTATTTGTGTTTTCCCTAATGAGGCTTTATATCTCACCCATTTTTTATGTACATCGATAGCTAATCCCATATTTTTTTATAACAATAATGGAAATTTAGGTGAATTTTTAGGATTTTTTTAATAATGCCATTATAATTCTATTTATTAATATTATGATATGTACCTAATATTAAAAATAATTAGTTTTCATTATATTCATTTTTACTATGTTTTCATTAATTTAGTCAATCTTAATATAATATGTATTAAAGATATTAGTTTTTATAGTTTTTTTTGAGTGGAAAATAGTTATTTTTTAGATTAGTAATATAAAACTCTAGAGAATAATCAGGAACAATATAATATAATAGAAATCAAACCTAAATTTTGGTAAATTATATATATTTTTTTAATACAATACATCTTATATGTGTACAAAAAGGGTTAATATCCCAAAATGGCATATTGAGCCTGACTCGAGCATAACCCGTGGTATAATAAAAGGCTTTAGTACACTCTTAGTTTTAAACTCCCAAGTGATATGCATTAGTAAATTAAAAATCACTTTATGAACCATAATTATTTGAAAAAAAGAACATAATATTTTACATTAAGAAATTGACCATGGATAACATATATTGAAATCAAGAATGTCATAGTTTAATTCACATATATCAATTATGATTCATCCCATGAATTTTCATAGATTTCCTTTTTTTCTGTTTAATCCTTTGAAATTACTAGTCCCTAATTATATTTTAATTTCTATCAAAATTCTAGAAATTAGATAACATGATATATCAATAAATGTGATGTTCTATGTCAGTACTTCCCAAAAAATATTCTAAACCATGTGTGAGCGGAAATTAAAGAAACTATGATAACAAATTCTTAATTAATAATGTTTTTGAACTAAAACATAAATCAATAAGAATTAAAAATTACCCCAAATAATGTGTATATTTAAATTGATACCTTTATGTGATAAAGGACATTGACTTTCAACATATCCTATGTTACCTTAATAATGGGGAAATGAACCAACCCCATTGAACATATCTTATCAACCATTAAATGATTCGAGGAAGGGATTTTTGTGCGATATATTTATATTACAGATATAGACACTAATCAATTGGGTGAATTGGTTTAAAATAATATAACTGAGAATGAGATCAACATGATGGTGTGTAATAATTTTCATAAAATATTTTTTGAAAAAAAAAATTCATTACCCAGCTGGAAAATAATATCAGATGGATTTGCATAATCTCATGAAAAATGTTGATTAATATACCCTGGAAAATAACATAAAATTTAATTATCCACCTCTTACTTTCCAACCACCCCCAAAAATAATCTTGAGTGCTTCTTTAGGGGATAAATAATAATGTATGAATCGAAATAGAAATTGTAAAAAGTTATAGGTGTTATGAAAATTTCCAATATTCTCACAAATATGAAATTGATATTAATGAATGTAATGGGTCCCTTTGGGTTGAAGACATTAATCATAGAATATATTTTTAATTACTGTGATGAAATGGAAAAATAAAATGAGTGGAATGATTGTCCATCATCAAATATGTAAAATGTTTGTAAAGAAACATCTTTGTAATTTCAAAAGGGGAATCGGTAAATGATTTAGGTGTGGGAAGGGAACATATATCGAGATTGATGATTGGTGAAACCCCACAATGTGATGGATGAAAGTAAATTTATATTCAACACTGAAACATTCATCGAGTATTTTAACTAAATGGAACATAGGCACTATGACAATTAGTCCCCTAAACCGATGTTTTTTGAAGATAACTGAGAACAAAATCATCCATGGCCAAGATAGAAAGGGAAATATTCTCCCATCCCCAATTCTACAATGGATATCAATAATTTTGTGATGAATGTTATGTGACTTTTTCATTCAATAATATGATATAAAATTTTTTATCCTAGTTCTATGTATTCTTTCATATTATGTATGTTTATTAGAACAATTCAAGCACCACCTCAAAAAAATAAGTTATCTTTCTGATGAAGACAGTAAATGAGACAATTTCTACAAAATAAGTATATAAATATTACCTATTCAAAACTTATGTTGGGTATTTCCCATAAAATCATTTTTATACTCTAATTATAGTAATTTGATGTTTTTTGGGCATATATTGGATTTAGTTTTATAGAGACAACAAAAATTTACTAGAGAATGAAATCACTCTCCATGTCTCAAAACATCTTCAAATCCATTTAATGTGAAAATAGGGGAAATCATTTTTTATTACTATTATCTAAATCGTAGATACTATTAAATTATGAGAATGAATATATAGATATTCTAATTGAAAATAATGAAATGATCATCTTGGATTAGCTTCCCATTATAAGAGAATTTGATAATGTGTTTCCTAATGATTTTTTGGGTCTTCCTCATTTTTATGTGGTCAAGTTCTCAATTGATATTATAGAAATATCTTTTCCAATATCTAATACTATATATATAATGGGTTATATTGAACATGAAGATACAAATAAATAGATATAGAATAATCTTCATAAATTACTTATATTCCAAAGTGCTTTATGGTGGGGTGAAGTGGTCCTCATCATAAAGAAGAGGGATAGGTCAATGATCATATTAATTGATTATCATGATCTCAATAAAATCTTGATATATAACAAGTCTCTTATTCCATAGATTTATGAATTGTTCAATTATTATTTTGGAAAAAAATATTTCCATGTGGTGGATCAACATGTAAGTAATTATTGATTACTGTTGAAGAAGGAATATATCCCCATGACTATTTTTTATATGGTACGGGCACTACGAGTTTATAGTGACTCTATTTTAGGTCACTATTCATCCAACTGTAGTAAGGGTCTTTATGAATTGTGTAGCTAGGGATTTTACGGAAACATTTTTACAGTCATTATAGATGATATTGTTAGCTAATGTTATAGTAATGAGGTATATGTGGGGAATTTAAATACATTACTAAAGTCAGTTATTAATGTAAAATTTATTGTGAATTATAATAAACGTTTGTTATAGGTATATAATGTTAATTTATTGGGGAATTATATCATCAGAAAAGGGATATATATTAATCTTTTAAAAATAAATGAAATTAAATTATATGAAACACTAGTATATATAAAAGTAATAATTTTTTTCTCTTTATTATATGGAAACTATCATGAATTTTCCATTAATATATCATAATAATTAATCCCACTAACTAAGCCTATATATAACTAATTCATGTTTTTATGGAAAAATGAATGCCAAGAAAGACATCAAGTTCCAAAGAAGAGGTCAATCACTACACATGTTCTTACATTACCCACATATGTTCAAAAATAATTGATCTATAATGATGAATCCAAAAATTGATTAGGATGTTTACTCATGTAGGGAGAAAACGGTGTAACATGTTCTTAAAAAACCATGTTCCTTGCAAATAAATACCCAATAATTGATTTATAAATTGTTGTATTGATCTTCTCGTTGATGATTTGGGTACATTATATTTATGGAGAGAAGTGAGATATATATACATATCATAAAATAGTAATGTATATTTCCATAAAAAATGAGATTTTTTCTCTAATGAAGGACATTAGAGATAAGTAATGATTATAATTTGTTTATCAATTACCATATTTGGAAGGTGAACATGAAGAAATTTTCTTAGAGTAGAAAAAATCTAGCAACCCTATCAATAATTATAATTGGAAGGGATATAATCTTATTGGACATGAAAAGGATGTATATGGGAATAATAATTGTATCTTCACCATACCTTTCCAAAATAACTAATAACCATCTATTCTTGAGTTGATAAAGGAGGCCAATAAATATGATTAAATTATTAAAATATATTACAAAATATTTCAGAGTTTAGAATAGAATAAGATGAATTTATAAGGTTTGGAGGCAATATATTTATCCCATAAAAACCAAAATTGATGAAGTATAATATACATGTTTTCAAAATATCATGATTCTCTATTTAAATAAGAATCCATAAGATCTATAATAATATAATCAAAATATTTTGTGGGATTGCATGATGGGGTATACAATAGATTTTGTAAATAAAAAGAGGATATTTATCATTTTCAAGGTGGAGTGATAAAAATCTAAGGTTGTGACAAAATTGATTCTCATATCATTAAAGAAATAAGAACATATAAGAATATATTTAATTATAAGACTATAATAGACAAATATTGGAAATAATACGACCTGGTTAATTTTTTATCATCTTACAATGTCAACTCATTTAATTAATATTACAGAAAATGTGTCTCTTCACTCTCTAATATATACATAATGAAATTGGTAAGACTTCACAAAGTTCCACTATTTATTATATTTAATAGAGATTAGAGGTTTACCGTGTTGGTTCTGATAATCAACAGAAATAATTGATTGTAGAACCGGTCATCAACATAGCTTATTAACCATTAATGAATGGTCATTCTAAGTGAACCAATAAATCTCTGAAAAATATAATCATATCTAGTTCAATGGATTTCCATGGATTATGGGACTATCACATTCCCATAGTTGAGTTTTCATAAAATAATAAATTGTATTATAGAATTAAAATGAAACTTAATGAGTCATTTAATTGGAAATTTTTTAGACTCTAACATATGATGTTGATGTATCAGAGAGAAATCTTATGGTACGGGATCTTATCCACGTGATCAAAGAGATGTTAAATTAAATTAGCATCATATGAAATCGACACATAATCAATAGAATGTATATGGAAGCAATCAATGTGATACATATAGATTATGATACATTTTAAATTATTCCCTGAAATATAAAAAATGAAAAAAATAACGAGTTGATTAAATAATGGAAATATTTTTTTGAGATACATCGTCCCCTTTGAGAACCTCAATCACATTGGAATGGTGGCCTATCAACTATCACTCACAAAAAACATATATAATGTAAATGATGTTTTCTTTGTATACATATTGAGGATATAAAATGAAGATAACTAACATGTAATGGATTTAGAGTTGTTACCTTTTTAGAGTTCTCTTTTATTCAATGAGAAGATACCAATTTTGTTTGATTGTAGGGAAAATGTTCTACGAAATAAGACAACTCACCAAGATAATGTGTTTTGGTTGAACCAAATGTTTGACTATGCGAGGTGGAAATTAGAATATAAAATGAAACAGAGTAATCCATATATTTTTTAGTGCATGAAAAGAAACATAAAATTTTTATATTTTTGAAGTATTGAATTAAATAATGATACGATAATTTATAAATGAACATTCCCTTGATTAATTTTATATTTAAGAAATGATGATATAGATTAAACATAAACTAAATTGGTTATTTTAGACAATTATATGGTATAGAAAATTTAATATTTTATTAATAAATATAACCATTGATAATATTAAAATTTTATGGTGATAATTATTATAATTATATTCAGGGTTATGACTAAGTGTATTTCCAAAAGACAAAGGAAGCGATGGCGTCGACCAGTTAGAATATACCCTATAAAGACCCCTCATTAGAGACTCCATGGGAGATTTAATAAACAAGATTTACAATATACCATTTCCAATATGATATTCAATAACTAAATCCCAAATTTAAATCATTTATGCTGGAATTGAAATCTCATCAAGACAACAACCCAAACTGTGTTCGTAGAACAACCCCATGAAAACATCACAATTATAAACCATACCATTTTATAATTAACTCATGTAATAAAGTGATACTAATCATGAACCCAATAATATGAATTATTATATATTTTTATAATAATATTATTATATTTATCCCTTTTTAAAATTTAATTCTTAATGATCATGTCAATTGTTTGATAAAAATTATATTCAGATATGATGAGACAAATATATAATTCACTAAGAAATATATATTTTCAATACAGACACACTTTTTGATGAGTTCAATAATTTTGTAAATAAATTATATTTTATTAAAATATTTCTATTAATTTATATTGGTAAAATATATTTTATGATGTTATATTTTGAAGTAAAATGTAATTATTATAGGAGTCAGAAAACTATTATTGTACAAAACTATGGTTTTTAAATAAATGGTTATTTTGATTTAAATGTTTAAATTATTTGATTCAGTGAAAGTTTTTAATAATATATATATTATTATTGAAATCAGGTTGTCTGGATTATCTAATGGTTATTTTTCACATAATTTTCAGATATTTTTAAATGTTTTGGTAATAATTTAATACGATGTAATTATAAAGCATGTATTGTGAAATCATAAAATCCCAATTGTTATATAACATATATTATAGAGTACCCAGGCCAAGAATTATGATTACCATTAAAATAATATTTGTTTAATTTATTTTATTAATTTTATATATCTTTATTGAATCCACTAAACTATATATTATATTTTTTTTATTTTAACTTTTTTCTATATAAACATTACTTAGTTCCACATATCCATGGTTATTATTTAGATGTGTTAAGTTTATGAAGAATTAAAAAATAATCAAAACAAATCATATTTTTGGTAAACCATGGGGAAAAACCTTTGTATGGTTTTTCTTTTTTACTACTATTTCAAATAGGATTCCAAACCAATGTTCTGAATTTAATAAATATTTATTCTACCCTTTTCTATATAATCCCTATATAAATGTTATTAATCCTCACTCAGATAACATATATAACGTCAATTATCATACTTTACCTCTCTATAGTCCCCCTATACTTCCCCTGAGATTTTAAAAATATCCTCAAAATCTTTTAAAATATTCTTTCAATTTAAAGGATCCTTTATTTTTCCTCTTTATTCTAGAATAATATTTTCATGAAATTTAATTTCAACATTTTCTAGTTGGAATATGTTATTACACATAACTCATATAATCCCTATGTAAGAAAAACTAAGAATATAGTAATTTTTATCTTATTAAACCCTTATAAAAACCATTTTGTAAACCCATTATTCTACAAAAATTATCATTGGATTTTCCATGCCAAATATTATTGTATTCATTACTTATCACCATTTACACTCAAGGAAATTCACCTATATCTTCCTAAAAAATTATTTATTAGATTTTTAAATTAATTTAACATGAAATTCCAAATGATATATCTAAAATTGTAGATATACATATTTACTTGCAATAATTTTGGGGGAATACATATTCATGTACCTCATATGAAAGTGACAGGTAGACCCAAAGTCATATATCCATCTGATTACTTTGTTCATTTTAATCATATGAGATTCCATGTATAGTGAACTTGAGGTTATCCAATACAAAATATGCTCGGATATCTTGGTGGTCATCCTTGAATTATGTATATGATTTTATTTTATGGGTATTCCACATTCCCATCTTTCCTTTATGTTATCCTGTTATATAATGTCTCATTGTCCAATATTAAGATACTAAACCATTTAATGAATCCACAATATGCCTCTTAGATACCATGTTTTAATTTATCTTATGAAATGTAACACCATATATTAATATTATTTTTTTTATAAATAAATTTAATTTCTTTGATATCTAGAAGTTCACTCAACACTTATATTTTAATAAAATATTATGTAATATAACATATAGAGGACACAACACCAATGTTAAAAGAAAATTAATACAATATTAAAATATTATTTCTTTTACATTATAACTATAACCATACCATAAAATTTAAAATCATTAATAGAATTAAACATATTTTAAAATCTATATATATGAAGGTCTTAAATAATATATATATATATATATATATATTAATTTGGATATAAATATTCAATTTTTTGTAATTTCAAAAATGATTTTTATATCAAAAATTATATAATAAATTTTAACCAATTCATGAAAATAAATTTTATAAAATAAAATTTAATTTTAATTCATCATAGATAATTTTTCCTCATTTGATTTTTTGGATTTTTTCTGAAGAGATTGATATTACACTAAATAGTGAAAATTAATAATTTTTACTAAAAAATATATTTCTATTTTAGGAATTTTTAAACTATCATAATTATTAAAAATTAAAAATTAATATTTGTTCGATTATATTATTAGTAATAAAATTATATTCATTTTAATCACATTTATTTTTTAATTATGTGTAAAAAAGTTTTTTACACCAAAATAATTTCCAAAAATAATTCTTTTGTTACCTCTTGAATTTTATTGTTAAATAACATTATTCATTATATTGTAATTAAATATTGAATAATGGATCTCATATTTTGAATCAGAAGTTCCATATTTATAAAATAATACTCTTTGTATTTTCTCAATATGAATATTATAATTACTAATTTCTGTTTCAACAAAAAATTGTAATTCTGGAAATTAGTGGTTACAAATAATATGATAAGTACAAATAAATCATCATAAAAGATTTATTATTTTTATTGGATTAGTCCATTTCATCCATAATCAACAAATATTTGGTTTTATTTCATTTTTATTCTCATAGGATGATATTATAACTATTAAAAAAATTTATACAAATCAAAATAAAAAATACCATACTAATGTTTTTAATTACTATATTATATTTTATTTAGTGATACCAGGATGATATGTTCAGTTATAAATAATATATTTGGTAATAAATTTTTTATATTCCTCAGGGGAATTTATTTATTGTTATATTTTTAGAAAAATAATTACCTGAAATGATTACACAATGTTAAGGATTTAATTATTTAAATAACGTAAAAATAAATCAAAGATATTAAAATAATTAATTATTATATAATATGAACAAATTAATGTGAAAAAATATTTTATAGATATAAAATTCATATTATAGGTTTTCCGATTAAATGGATTCTAATAACTTTATTTTATTTATTATATTGAAGTCAAACTAAATTAATTGTTCTAAAATTATTATAATTGATTTTAAAAAATAAATTAAAATTTTAAATTATTTAGAAATTAATAGAATTTTTAGATTCAGCCAATGTAATAATATATTTTTATTTCAATCAAGAATTGTCCATTTATGTGTTTTTTTAATTTTCTGTAACAATATTTACCCTTTGAGAGTATTTAAGTTTAATAGTATAATAATTTTTGAAAGGGTTAATGGGGTAAAGATACAATAAATGGGAGAAAATTATACAAATAATTAGAAAATTTTATTTAATGGAGTTATTTCAACATATATATGCATTATATTCTAATTATTACAATCAGGGTCCATTTTATCATGATAAATAATATATATTAATTTTATATTTTATGAAATTTTGAATGTACAACTCACCACAATTAGATAAATGAAAGGTCTTCCCTTAAATTAATACACCATTTTGAGCCATATAGAGAAACCATTTCATACCTATTTGGGTTATGAACATCCTTAAAAATTATTTGGAATTTGTTTCCTTCTAAAACAGTAATTGTAGGTCTCCTCTGAATAGATCTAATGAGAGCACACCAAAGAAGTGGTAATCATTTTTATCGACTCTTAATAGTGTTTTTCTTCTTCCACTTCCTCTAAATGCATTTTATTAATCATAAAATAAATAATCAAGTAACATAAATACAATTATATGTTATCCTGATTAATAAATATCCATATTCTACAATACCAAAATTCTCGGAAGTTCTTATATACTAATCCTCAATGTCTCTCTTAGGGCTATGTGCTCTAATCAGAATTTATCTAAATCTACATTCCATGGTTTGCACTAAAATTTCTATGATACCAATGGTAACACCCCGACCCTAGTTACCCAGAGTTGGTGCATTATTACGTATCATTTTCATGATCACAAAAGACAAATTCTCAAAAGACTAATTAATTTACTAGCCTTGGAAGTACTAGATACATTCATAAGTATTACAGTACATCATAAAATTGAAAAATACTACAACATTGTTTCCATGGACAACACTGTGATCCAATATACTATCCCTGTAGATCAGTCATAATATACTTCTTCGCATACTCGGAAAAATAAAACATTGAAAGGGGTGAGCTCAGATACTCAGTAAGGATAACAATAAATCAAAAACTTTCATAAATAAGCATAAAAATTTATGGAAATGTATAGAACTAAAACAAATTCATTTTCAACATAAAATTCATCATTATATGGCAATGACACACTAAAATAATTCTACTTACTTTTGAAATTGATATTATACGAGTAGAATAATCACATGCAATATCAGTAGCCACTTTTATAATTATGGAATGCATAATGCCAGACTTTCATAACCACATAGTCAAGGCCTTGTTCCAAGACTACAAATATGATTTTTTCAAGGCCTTGTTCCAGGGCAGTAGTTTGTCTCATGAGGCCTACCGATTCATCGAGGAGCTATAGTGGGCTCCACCCATCACTTACTAAGTCCAAATCATTCATCATATGAAAATGGTTAAACATAACATAAACATTTGTATTAAAACTAGGATATTAAATGTCAATAATTTATCCATAAACCCTGAATTCTATAAAAATAACACATCCAGAGTCAAACATATCAAAAACCATTGAATAAAATATGGAAGATTTTTATCATAATATATCAACTTCAAACTATTTTAAAATCCATCAAGGGATTTTGATATAGATAAAAATGATTGGTAAACATCATTGTGTGAAATATACCTTTTTCATAAAAAATTTAAAAGTCACACAATTTAGAAATGAAGACATTTAAATACATTTATGAATCAAAGTGTCACATACCACTTTGAATATTTTTAATGGAATTAACATTTTAAAAACATTAATTTCCATATAAATAAATCCTTAAAAACAATTTTGAAAAATGGGAATTAATGAGAATTATTTAGTGAATTAAATATTTAAAACATTTAAAATGATGTTTTAGTAATAAATTTCCCTTAATAATAATCTCTTCGAAAACTATTGTATGAAACATTGACATGGATAATAAATATGTCCCAATATATACATACGTAAAAACATCTCGGATAATAAAGAGATTCTGAAATTAACTCTTACCTTGTACTTTTCCTTGGACAAGGGTAGGTTAAACTCCTGTATAATGGTGAAATAATTGTTATTAAATCATACAAGAATCATATACATTAATATGATATCATATATGTTCTTTTAACATTGCTTTGTTAAAAATATCTAATAATTATAGTTGTTTTAAGTGTTAATAGTGTCATTTTCTTTTATATTATATATTATGTGAGTCATATTTTTTATTGATGTGATGTATCATATTAATATTCAGAATGATATCTAGTATTTATACATTTGTTTAATCAGCAAATGAAAATTAATTTTGAATGGATACGATGGGGAATGAATATCATCACGGTCATGGAGAAGGTAATCTGTACGTACGCACGAGCGACAGTATCATTTTTCTGATATCAAAATAACATATAATTGGATGGTATATCATATTTAAAGAATCATTATCATGTTATATGTATTATTTACATCAATTACAAATCATTATTATACCCAGCCAAATAATAATGTTTTGAATAATAATTACACCACAACGTGGAGACGGTAAGCCGTATATACACATGTTTGGTGACATGTAATTAAAAGGATGTATAGAATAATGAATATGGTTGTACAATATTTATAATAAAATTATAGTATATATAACATTCTGGAGTTGTTATTTTAGAATGGAAACAACAAAGAAATAGGAAGTGAAAGAAAAAAGGAACTTTAAAGAGGTGATGAAATATTTACCTCTTCTTTAGGTTCTTCCATTTGATTTGATCAAAATCTTCCATTAATTTGCCTTTATGACTAAAGTAATACCTATAGGATTAGGGGAGGACTGTTTAGAGGGTATTTTGGCAGGGGTTTGCTAAGAAAAATGGCTTTGAAGATGTGAATTAGAGAGAAGGGGCAGTTCCCATTTATAATAAAATCAGTTTTTGTTTCTAATGGATCCAAAATGGAAAGGGTTAAGGTAGTGATGGTTTGAAAACCACTAAATTAATAGGTTTTAGAGAAACCATTTCATACCTATTTGGGTTATGAACATCCTTAAAAATTATTTGGAATTTGTTTCCTTCTAAAACAGTAGTTGTAGGTCTCACTGAATAGATCTAATGAGAGCACACCAAAGAAGTGGTAATCATTTTTATTGACTCTTAATTGTGTTTTTCTTCTTCCACTTCCTCTAAATGCATTTTATTAATCATAAAATAAATAATCAAGTAACATAAATACAATTATATGTTATCCTGATTAATAAATATCCATATTCAACCTCTTTAAGATCCTATGAAAATCAAAAATCTTTCTCATGCATACATAAGAATTACCCTCTCCATGTAGTGGTGTAATTCATTTTTAATCACCACATTAAATATATTGTTATAAATACAAAAATAAAAGTATCTATAAAAAATATGATAAAATTACTATATTTTCATTGTAATATAATATAAATATTACTAACTACCAATTTTTTTGGAAATGATAATGTCACTTGTGTGAACGTGTGGACTACCACCTCCACGAAGCATTGTGATTCATTTCACATTTCTATTCAATATATAGGTTAATAAGGATAGATTTAATGAATATATATATGATATATATTATATAATAATGATTCTTTATGGTTTAAATATTTTTACCTTTATTTTATTTAATCCATTGTAATGTGAAATAATCATTAATATATAGGTAAAGTCCATCGTCTCTATGAATGATGTAATTCTTTTTCAATCAGTGAATTTTTTTTCTTAATAGAAATATATAATAAATGGAAAAATATTATATTTATATAATTATTAACATTATTTTAATTATAGATCCTTGATCATATTATATGGACTGAAATAATCATTCTGAATCATACATGAAAAATATATCTTCTACCACATGAAACAATTCTTATAAAATGAATTCTTAATAAAATATCATATGTAAATATTATATTCTATAATATACTTATAATAAATATATATTAATGATATAGAAATTTTGAACATGTAAAATGGATATCCAACCTATGGTTGGGGTTTCACTCACAATATCATCATTATCTCAGACAATTTATTATTGGTCTTAGCTAAATAATATTTCTGTTAAATGATGATGTTTTATAAAAGTCTGTTCAGTATTGTTTTTATTGTTCAAAAAATGATTAATAAAATCCATTTTTACTCATTTATTATATATAAAAGATATTTTTAAATGAATATTTTTTTATTTTATGAAGGATTAACCAGGTCATGATGCCTCAATGAACTTCTAATTCATTTTTAAATTTGCGTGGTTCATTTCAAAACGAAATTTTTTTATTATGTGTACATTTTTTAGAATTTATAACATTATTTTTAATGTTGAAATTAAATTTTCCAAAATATTTTTTTTGTGAACTTTTAAATATTTTTCATTTATGTAAGCATCATTTTTTGAATCTTATGTTGAGTATAAACTCTAACTATTCCATCCACCATCTTCATTTGAATGGATTATTGTAGTTTTGACTAGGGGAAATTATTGGCATTCCATATGATTTTTAATCCAACATGGATATTTATTGATTGTTATTTAATGGTTTTTAACTTGAATAATTTATTTATATGATTTATATATATGGATTAGTATGTGGAAGGAAGGGACTGAAATATCCCCTCGATGTATCGGTTGGTCATATAAGATAGACTTTCTTGGATTTTCGTTAGTCTATACCCTTAATTCATATGTCAGGGTAGATGTATGAGGTTTTTTTCCGATGGATTGAATTACGAATTATATAATTATGATTTTAGTTATTGTTGTCCATGTGATTAATTAATTATTTGATCAAGGGTGGGTTTATAGCTCTTGTGATTATATATATGTAATTACTTGATCGTCATTTATTCTTTTCATATTATTAACAAAATGTAAGAATCTCTAATATGCAGCCCCTTAATGTGAATCTAGCTCACCCTATTCTTATTTTTCATTTTTCCATGATTTTATGAAATAATTTTTGATTTATATAATTGATATAATAATGTTAATTTATATCTTCTCAAAATGAACACTATATTTTAATTTTTGATTTTAAATATTATATGTGATTATAGTATGTATCTATTTTGACAATAGTGATAAAATATTCAGTCCTTGGTAATGTGATTTCTTGTGTCTCATTCTAAGGTAAAAATGAAATATTAATTTTGTGCTAATGGAGTTTGGGTCCCTATAGAGTACATAAGATAATGTTTACTGTCAGCCGAGGGGATGTTAATTTAAGAATACATTTATTAATTAAAAATAACCATATACAAAAACTTAAAAAATAAATTTAAATAAAAAATGATTATGATTTAATGATTAAATAAAAATAAAAATAAAATTTCTACTATACGATTCATTAAATTAAAATTTATACAATATGATATAAAATTTTAATGATAAAATCTAGTTATATCATTTTTAAGAAATGGAATCTAGTGAAATGAATGGACACCATATTAATATGCAAAATCTATATAGGGATTTGCATTGGAGGCATGATAATGCAACTAGATATGGAGTTGTAGATGGATAAACACAAATTCAAACTATATCATGGATGATAACTCAAGATAAAACCAATAAAAAATTATTTATGGAGAAACATATTGATCAAAAATACAATGTAACAATGTTAATCATCTTAATTATTAAAAAAACATACATTATTATATAGGAATAAAAATTCATTTGTAATTAATAAATGTATAATCTCTATTTTAAATATATTTCAATCATTGGGATGTAATGAAATTAATAATGTTTTCAGGGTTGTTTATTATCTCTCAGGGGATTCAGATCAAATGTGTTCATTGATGTAAAAAACTATGGATGAGGAGGAAACAATGAGGGGGGAATGGAATGATATTAAATAACTCTTTATTGAAAAATATTTTCTCCACATATAATGAGAAAAATGGTTAGACAATTCATGAGTCTAAGAAAAATAAGTGGAAATTATTTCTATGTTTGGAGAAAAATTTACAAGGATAGAAAGTTAGGGACAACATTTGTAAAACAATGAGTAAAATTAATTATTTATTTTATGGGTAAATGACATTATTTCCAAGTTATTTACTCTTTAAAACCATTTCATCATTTAAGGAAATAGTCTAATGTGCTATCATTATAAAGAACAGATGATATATTATATATGACTCAAAGGGGATGAAAAAGAAGAATAGGATGGAAAAGAAAAAAATGGATTAGGGGAAGAAGAGAAAGGGGTAGTTTCACAAATGTGAAACATATAAGAGTAAACTCCCTAGTACCTATATAAAGTTAAATATATATTATTTCATGTTTGGATATATGGATCATCAGGCTCATGATTTCAATGGAATAAAAGAATATCCCAGTGTTTAATACTTCAATAGTAATGATATGGGACATTCCACAATTAAAATTTTAAAGCATCATTGTAATTTTAGAAGGAAAATTCAATGGGAGAAAAGATAATATTTTGTGATCAAAACAACTGTGGTTGATATTCCTAATGTTGTGGTGACATGTACATTAATAATATCCCTAAATTAAACTAATTCTTTATTTGTTTCTATTTCTACAAACTCTTCTAAATATTCCATGTAATTCATAAAAATTATAGATATTTCATGAACATTAAGAAAATTGTTATCAATAAATAATGTGAGTGGATGTCACATTATTATAGTGATATGTTAGTTACTTCCAACTATGAAACACAAATCTGACCTCTTTTGTGACTTTAAAAGAATATGAGGGGTTTCTTTTGATATAAATATTTTTATCGATCCAATTTCTAAAGATGATGAAAAATATATTGCAAGACAATAGAAATTACAATTCAAAAGGAATATGTGTAATTATATATATTTATAGGGGAAAATTCAATATCTAATTCATCTCTATATACACCTCAATAGATTTTCTAAATGAAATACATTCAGAAGATTAATAGACACAACCTATGTATTTAAATTGTAATATCAAAATAACAAATGTACCTATTGTTAACTAATAAAATGATACAAATACAATTAAATATCATGTAAATCAAGAGCCTAAGGACCAATTTTCAATTGATTAAATCATTAATGCAAGACTTATATCAAATACTTCCTGTAGAATGGCCACTGTGGAATAAGTAGAATTGACGAAACAATTAGACAATTTTTGTAAAAATAGATTTATATAACCTAGTTGTTCACCTTGGTGATACATTATTTTTATCAATAATGAAGATGGTTCTATTAGGTTTTTAATTAATTATATGTAAATAACTGCTATTATTATAAAGTAAACATGTACTCTACTTCACATTGATGACTTATTGGATAAAATTTTCAGTGATCATTATTTTTCAATGATTTACTTCATTCATTGAATAATTAATTGCAACTATGTATGGACGACATTCTGATTACCACATTGAAAATTATATTTTGAAATTTTGGGTTTATAACATTTCCACTTATATTCACTAATTTTCACTCTATTTTTTTATTGACAAAAGGAACAGATTAATGAAGGATAATATTAATGATTTCATTGTCGTGTTTATTTATAGTATCCTGGTTAACTCTAAGATATATGAGGAAAATGAAAATAACTTATGAATAATTCATAAAAATCTATGAATAAATTAAGTATGTGGGAATATTATAATGTGTGAATTATGGATCTAGATAGTTTTTTCATGGCCATATTGATTCCACAGATTGAATCTCACTTAATCATATAAAGGTAAAGGAAGCCACATAAAATCAAACACAAATATAAATAACTGAGGTATGTAGTTTCATTCATTGGGATGGTCACTATCAGTTATTTGTTCATTATTTCTACATATTTTATAACCCTTTAACCAAGATTACTCATAAAGGGGTTATTTTCGTTTAAAAAAAGTAATGTGAGGAATGCGTTTTAAGAAATAAAGAGGATATTTTTAATGATTTTTTATTTAAACTACAATTATTAAATGGTTGATTTTAGATATATAATGATTCTCCAAAGAAGCTATATAGATGATTCCTCATGCAGAAGGATAATTTTATTCTTTATGAATCTATTTGGTAAATTAAACATGAAAAAACTATAAAACATATGATCTTTTTTTGGAAAATGTAATGCTTTAATTGAATATATGAAGAAACTATCTATATGGTGATGTAATGTCTCAAATTTTCTGTGTATAATTTTTAAATATTATATTGAGTTATTTGGAGACCAGGCATTTCGACAGCGTTTGATTCTGAGGCCCTAAGTGCCCAGTATAAATGTTTGAAATAAATTAAAATTTTAAACAGCATGTGTGAGCAGTTTTCGAGAAAAAGTGGTATATCTTTTAAATAGGTGACCGGATCAGAGTTCTGAGGGCACTGTGGGGTTCAGAGCAGCGACTTTACCTTAGGCAGGGCCTATCATTGACTGGTGCGGGTTGACTTCAAAAGTTAGTTTAATGGCGTTTTAAAAGGAATCACTTTTGATAAAATAAAATAAATTAAGAATTTATTATTAAATGATACATTTTTGCGAGGTGAACTAATCCTCCCCTATAAGTTCATGCGTATTGAATGTTTTCAGGGTTATCCTTATAACCATGTGAATTGAGGGAGAGCATATTGAAGATTTGGAAAAGGATAATCCATTAGAGGATGACGATGATGCGAGAAAATGCCACTTGGATTTGACTAATCTTTCCAACTAATGTGTCACATCGATTTTTTTTCAACCGGATCAAGTTAGGGGTTGTTATTCTGTTTCCTCTTTCCCCATTTTCTAATTGAAATGAAGAATGATGATCAAAGATGAACAGGATGATCCACAGATTTGTGCATTCTTGTGGGATGGTTTTATTGGTTTGATTTCGGAGAATTAATCCATGTTGGATTTTGGTTGATTTCTACTATGTTTGATCCTAAAAATGGGAGAGAATCAAAACCGAGAAAAACGATAGTGGAGGTTAATTCCACTATTTTCTTATTGGTTTTCTTCCTCATCTAATTACCTCGTGCGTTCTTCATGTTCATGATGGGGTGAGGAATAAAAGATCATTGTGCATTAGTTTTGCGATTCAACGATCAAAAATTGAAGATCTGACGTCATGATGACCTAGCGGAGGTGCTACGATGATAACATACAATGAATTAGACCATATTGGGAAAGACAGTTCTTTGATCATTCATCGGACGAGTGGATCGTTACATGTTCTCAGGAGTGATCAGAGGCCAGAAAATAAAATAATCATCTTTTTGGTGTCGGGGTTGGAAAAAACCAGGAGTGTCATGATGATCGGATGGCCAAATTGAAAAAACTGGGGAAGCATGGAAAGCGTGATGGTGGAAGTTTGAGATTCTAGAAATTTCTAGAATACACATCGTGTATCCGGAAGAACATGCTATGTGGACAGGTTCAGCGGTGGCTAGGGTTTCAGATGTTATACAGGTATCACACAACATGTGACTCCGGTCAAATGGTGTGTTGGACCATCCCCGAAGCTCAGCATGTATTCTGGGAAATACACATACGTAGGATGGACTAAACAACATCAGAACACAGCGTGTGGACCCTACAATGCATGATAAAGAAAATATGCAGGAAACTGCGTGTATCCAAGGGTTACACATACACTGGACAGAGTACACAATCGTTTACTCCACCACCCGGCCAGTCAAGGCCATTATCGTGGTCCACCCTGTGTATTGATTACGTGGGCTGGTATACATAGGATGAGGTCGTGTATGGGAATATAGATAGCGTACATGAAGCCAAACAAAGATACTTGAACACGGGGTGTAATCTGTACCACACGCTGTGTAATAAATTTTTCTACACAACCAGCCTTACGACCTGGGAAGTTGTACATGACCAGTACCCAGTGTTATCACACATGTCGTGTGACATTTCTACACGCCTTGTAAGTTATGGAAAATGGATTTGTCCTCTTTTACACCGTATCTTGGACATGTTTAGTTTGAGTTAGTTCCCCTCTTTCACATTCCCCTGAAGGTCAGTGTAACACCCCAACCCTAGTTACCCAGAGTCAGTGCATTATTACGTATCATTGTCATGATCATAAAAGTTTAAGTCTCTATGGAATGATTAGTTTAGTAGCCTTGGAAGTACTAGATACATTCATAGTGATTAAATTACATCATAAAATGGAAAACTACAACAACATTGTTTCCATGGACAACACTATGATCTCATAGACTATCCTTACAGGTCAGTCATAATATACTTATTTGCATCCTGGGGAAAATAAAACATAGAACACGGTGTTCTATGATTCTCAGTAAGGATAAAAATATAGGGGAAATTTCATAAATAAGCACAAACATTTAAGGAACGTATATAACTAAAAAAATTCCATTTCAACATAAACTTCAACATAATATGGAAAAGATACAACAAAATAATTCCACTTACTTATTCACATGGATATTCTACTAGTCAAATAATCACATGCAATATCAACAACCACTTTTATAATGATGGAATAAATTCATAACCACATAGTCAAGGCCTTGTTCCAAGACTACAAATAAGATTTTGTCAAGGCCTTGTGCGAAGACACTTGTTTGACTTATGAGACCGATGAATGCATCAGGGAGCTATAGCGGGCTCCACCCGTCACTTACTAGTCCCATGCATTGTTCATATGAAAATATTCAAACATAACATAAACATTCATATTAAAAAAAGCATACAAAATGTCAATAATTTATCCATAATCGATGAATGGTATAAAAATAAAACATCCACACACAAACATATCACAAAATCATCAATACAAAAATTGATGATTTATATCCTAATATATCAACATCAATTATGTTTGAAATTCATCATGGGATGATGATATAGATGAAAATGATTTGTAATCATCTTTGAGTGAAATATATATTATTCATAAAAACATTTAAAAGTCACACAATTTAGAAATGAAGACATTTAAATTCATTTTTCAAACAACGTGTCCCATAGTACATTGAAACGTTTTAAAGGAATTATCATTTTAAAAACATTAATATCCATATAAATAAATCCATAAAACCCATTTTGAAAACATGGAAATTAATGAGAATTATTTAAAAGAATAAATATCTAGAACATTTAAAATGATGTTTTAGTAAAATAAATACCCTTAAAATAATCTCTTTGAAATTTATTTTATGAAACAGGGACATGGATAATAAATATGTCTCAATAGATACTTATGTAAAAACAACCTTGGATAATAAAAAGATTGTGAGATTAACCATTACCTTGTACTTTTCCTTGGGCGATGTTAGGATAAACTACTTTATAATGGTGAAATAATTGTTATTAAATTATACAATAATCATATACATTAATATGATTTCATATATGATCTTTTAACATTTCTTTCTTAATAATATCTAAGTATTATTTCCATTTTGGGTGTTAACAGATTCAATTTCCTTTATATTCATTGTTCTGTGAGTCATATTTGTTATGGATGGGATGTATAATATTCATAAAGATAATTATATCAATCCATTAGACATTATTTTTAATCAACAAATAAAAATTAGTCTTGAATGGATATGATGGGGAATTAATCTCACCACGTTCGTGGAGACGGTAGTCTGTACGTACACAGGAGCGACAATATCATTCTTTTGATATTAAAATAATATATAATTGGATGGTATATCTTATATACAGAATCATTATCATATTATATTTATTATTTACATCAATTACACATCATTATTATACCCATCCAAATAATAATGTATTGAATAACAATTACACCACGACGTGGAGACGGTATGTTGTACGTACGCACATATAGTGACATATCATTAAAAGGATGGATAAAATAATGAATATGTTTGTACCGTTTTATAATAACATCATAGTATATATAATATTCTGGATTTATTATCATAGAACGGAAACAACTAAGAAAGTGGAAGTGGAAGAAGAAAGGATCTTTAAAGAGATGATGAAATTTTTACCTCTTCTTCGGTTCTTCCTTTTGATTTGATAAAAAGGTCTCCTTAAGTTGCCTTTATGACTAAAGAAATACCTCTAGTATTAGGGAAGGTCATTTGAGAGGTTATTTGGGAAGGGTTTGGCCGATCCCAATGGGTTTGAAGGTGTAAATTAGAAAGAAGTGAGAGAACCCTTTTATAAGAGGGGTGAGGGGCACCTTAGGAAAAGATAGAAATATTATTTTATAATAAACTGATTTTAGGTTTATAATGTCTCCAAATGGATTATTTAAAGGATAAGGTGTGGAGGAACCGAAAACCACTCGTCAAATAGGTTTTAGACAGGTTTGGGTCACTATATAAACCTTATCTTTTTTATTTATCTCTTAGTTAAATATTTTGACATTTTCCATGTCTCCTTGAATTTTTTATTATTTTATTAATAAAATTACTATATACTTACAAGAGAACCCCAAGTAGTTAATGAATGATACTAATTTCATTATTTAAGTATTTTGGAAGAACCTTAGATTTTTAGGAAAAGAAAACCAATTAATAATATTATTTTTGTTTTAAAAACTCTTTATGTCAGTTTTGACACAATATGGTATTTTTTTCTAAATTAATAACAACATTATTACTTCAAAACAAATCATCTAACAAACCCTAATATTTCATAGTATCCTTGAAAATTAGTGTAATTTATAAAAAGTCTCAAATTAAAATTTTTTTGGTTATTTATAATATCAATTATTTTAATATTTCATTAATTAGGTAATTACTACATCATCATTGTGTCATAAATAAATTAAATTATATAATGTCTAAAAATTACAAATAAAATACCATTAAATATGAAATATTGTTATATTTATAATTCATATTTATAGTTGAATTTATCTTATGTGTAACCCTATATTAAAAATGGTTTAGATATCAATCATTGAATTTAACACTTTTAACTCTTCATTGAATTAAATAATAATAAATGTCCTAATCTAATCTAAGTCGACCAAATAGGTTCATATTTTATTCCTAAATTTATTTTTGATCGAATTATACTTATCCAATAGAATTAGGACATGTGTTAGGGTAATAATAATACCATTATTACACTTAATTACCCAATTTACTTTTAACTATGTTAAAAAAAATAAAAAAGTCACTATTCACCAAAAATTATTTTTCAACTTATTGAACCACAATTTAGTTACTAATATCAACCATGTCTCTCTTTTTTTGAAATTAAACTCACAGAAGTGGTAAAATTATGTTTTATGTAAATTTGCAAATGCTCCTATGAGGTGGGTAAAAGACGGTAAAAAGTTCAATAAAATTTTATATATGTAATATTAGTAAAAAATGACTTCAATGAATTACATTGTACATAAATTGGTATTATGTATCTATTTTGACCTAAAATAAATTTAAATAAAATAATTAATTATATAAATGAAAATTTAGTTTTAAACTATAACTCAGTGTTTTTCATTATTCATTATAAATAGAAAGTTTTCAGAAAAATACCAAAATTTCACTCTATGATAATTTTGATATTATAAATTCAAAAATTAAGTCTATTTTACTAAATAAAAAACATAAATGTTTTATTTATTAATATAAAATTAATTCTCATTCCCAAAACCAAAAAAATAGTTTTTATGAAATAATAACTAACAAAAGATTGATACTTGTTTATGTTCAATTTCAAATTAAAATTGTTTACAATGAATAAAATTGGATTAAATTGAAAAAATATAGTCTAATTATACTTACAAACAATTAAAATGTATAATTTAACACTATAAATTTTTTTGATTAAAAAAGATGTTTTTCGTTTTAATATAGTAAGTTTTAACTATTCACCCACATATGAAAGTTATCATAAAAACACCAAAAAACTATTGAAACTAAATTATTATGTCCCCATTATAATGAAGAAGATTATTTTGTCAAATTTATTATATAAAAGATTCAAATATTGTATTTAAAAAGTATTTACCATTAAAAAGAAAAAAAAAATTCATTTTTTAAAAATTACTTCTTTTATATGAAAAAATGATTTTGTTCTTACATTACGTCTAAATAACTCAAAATATGGAATCTAAAATTATAAGGATTATATAAAGTTCAAAATTCAATTAATACTATTCGTAACTGCTTTTGAACCGCTAGTTTGGTTAGTCGTGGAGCGCTTAAACTCAATGTTGTGTGTAGAGCATGTTATTGATTTACTATGATGAAATAACGTACTATGAAATCATGGGGTGTTACATTTTTCCAACCTTTAATAAATTGAATCCTCACAATTTAAAATTGATTTTCGAAAATAAAAGGTTGAAAAAATAAAATACATTTGTGGGAAAACCCACATCAAGAATTTGGGTTAATAAAATTTAGTCTTAATAAGAGGAAAAGGGGAATCAAAATGTCACTACCAAATTATGATCTCCATTATGAGAACATTGGTGGAAATTAGAAACATATAATTGGAGGAAAAAATTAAATTTTTATAGGGAGTGATTGGGGTCATCATTCACAAACAATTGTAGAATTGTGGTCATCAAAGCCATCAATCTATGATGATTTAAAATAATATCAGTTCAACCAAACATAAGGTATTAGGATAAAAAATTATTAGTCTTAATAACTCTAAAGTTTAAGAATTAATTTCTTCATATAGTAAGAGAAAAAAATATATAATTGATATGTAGAGTTCCATTCTATTACTAATTTCTACTACAAATAATCTTTCACACTAAAATATAATACAACATAAAAAATATACTCTATTTATCATATTCGTATAGGGTTACAAAAAAATGAATTTATAATTCATCTAACTATAATTTTTTAAAAAAACTACATTATTCAATCTAGGACATCACATGGGATAGTGGTATGGGATACACCATTGATTCCCTTCGGTTTCGGGTTCAATTATCCCAGTCGTGCCAGATGCGATGGGTTACTGCCCGACCACTGGGTTGTCCTTTTTATGGAAATCCAAAAATAATCTCAAACTAGACATATCCAAAATACTTCTATCCATGCTCACAGTCCAAAATTTATTTGGAAGGTAAACATAATGAAGGTACTTTTATTACACGTAATAAAATGTGAACACCTTCATCGAGTATTCTTTTAAAAAACTACAACCTCATGAATTACTATAAAACATTATTGAATACATTCAAGATCAATTATTCCTTATATAATATGGGATATCCTCCTTCTATCCAAAATTTTGTAAACTACAAAAATGATGGAATATACAAGTCATTAATCAATTTCAAGGTAGTAAAAAATATCCAATATTATTTATCCAAATCAATCATGTATTATTCTAAAAGCACTACCTCATTATCAGAACCTTATTACGGTTTATCATTCCGTCAACCATATATTTTCCAAAAATTTAACCTGTTATTGAGTCACTTTTCTTGGTTCCCCACAATCTAAAGTCTTTAATGAAATAGTACAACAGTACAATCCTTATATACTCTAAAATTCTTATAACAATCACATCATTGATACAATACTTAAATGACACAATAGTATAATAATAACATAAGAAATCTAATCATTACTATACAACTTTTATAGTATCATAACTTAATTATTATCCAATAGCAGCATTTGGGGAATACTCTGATGATTTGGACATTGATTCGCGTAGTTTCCCAACTCCTTGTAGATGAATTAGTGTACATTTGAAACTTTTTTCATACCCTTGAAATCACGTACTTGGTGTCCTTTTGGTCCAAACATATAACAAAATTTAATTCCTTTCATCGATTTACCCAGGTTATTCTATCCACAATTATCACATATGGAAAACTCTTTCTTTTCCCTCTTACGATTATCCATATTTCTTTCTTCCATCATTTTATTCCTTTGGTTTCCGTAAAAGCCATAGTACTCAAATAATTCATTACTTATCTTGTTAACACATGATACTATTTCTTCATATGTTAAGAATACAAGTGAGAATATTTCCATTCTCAATGTTAGTTTAATTCCGTGAAAGATAAGATCATTATTATGCTATGGATCATATGTATTGCTATAGTTCACACTCCTTCTACTGGGCGGCATTTCTATACAATGACATACACTAGGTCAGTTTATGAATTTCAATGATGAATTACAAACATAAAAAATACCTAATGTAAATTGAACAGTTTATGGATATAATCAATAATCATAAAAAAAGTTTTCATTGAGGAAGTATATACTCATAAACCCTTCATAATGGTTTGTAAATAAAATGAGAATTATCCTAAGCATATCCCCTGGGAGTTTCGTAACCAACTGTACAGAAAGGCCCATTGTTGTGCACCATTTCCAATTCAATTCTTGCTCAAAGTGGTGTTTTCGGGTTTTACCCCTTGGTACATATGTGCCAGAGCCACCTCTACCTACTCGTATATAGATATGGATGTATTTCTTGGAAAAATAACAAAATATCTACAATCCCAAAATTCTAGGAAGTTCTTATATACTAATCCTCAATGTCTCTCTTAGGGCTATGTGCTCTAATCAGAATTTATCTAAATCTACTTTCCATGGTTTGCACTAAACTTCCTATGATACCAATGGTAACACCCCGACCCTAGTTACCCAGAGTTGGTGCATTATTACGTATCATTTGCATGATCAAAAAATATAAATTCTCGAAAGACTAATTAATTTACTAGCCTTGAAAGTACTAGATACATTCATAAGTATTACAGTACATCATAAAATTGAAAAATACTACAACAATGTTTCCATGGACAACACTGTGATCCAATATACTATCCCTGTAGATCATTCATAATATACTTCTTCTCATGCTCGGAAAAATAAAACATTGAAAGGGGTGAGCTCAGATACTCAGTAAGGATAACAATAAATCAAAATCTTTTATAAATAAGCATAAAAATTTATGGCAATGTATAGAACTAAAAAAAATTCATTTTCAACATAAAATTCATCATTATATGGCAATGACACACTAAAATAATTCTACTTACTTTTGAAATTGATATTCTACGAGTAGAATAATCACATGCAATATCAGTAGCCACTTTTATAATGATGGAATGCATAATGCCAGACTTTCATAACCACGTAGTCAAGGACTTGTTCCATGACTACAAATATGATTTTTTTCAAGGCCTTGTTCCAAGACAGTAGTTTGTCTCATGAGGCCTACCGATGCATCGAGGAGCTATAGCGGGCTCCACCCATCACTTACTAAGTCCAAATCATTCATCATATGAAAATGGTTAAACATAACATAAACATTTGTATTAGAACTAGGATATTATATGTCAATAATTTATCCATAAACCATGAATTCTATAAAAATAACACACCAGAGTCAAACATATCAAAAACCCTTCAATAAAATATGGAACATTTTTATCATAATATATAAACTTCAAACTATTTTAAAATCCATCAAGGGATTTTGATATAGATGAAAATGATTGGTAAACATCATTGTGTGAAATATACCTTTTTCATAAAAAATTTCAAAGTCACACAATTTAGAAATGAAGACATTTAAATACATTTATGAATCAAAGTGTCACATACCACTTTGAATCTTTTTAATGGAATTAACATTTTAAAAACATTAATTTCTATACAAATAAATCCTTAAAAACAATTTTGAAAAATGGGCATTAATGAGAATTATTTAGAGAATTAAATATTTAAAACATTTAAAATGATGTTTTAGTAATAAATTTCCCTTAAAAATAATCACTTCGAAAACTATTTTATGAAACATGGACATGGATAAAAAATATGTCCCAATATATACATACGTAAAAACATCTCGGATAATAAAGAGATTCTGAAATTAACTCTTACCTTGTACTTTTCCTTGGACGAGGGTAGGTTAAACTCCTGTATAATGGTGAAATAATTTTTATTAAATCATACAAGATTCATATACACTAATATGATATCATATATGATCTTTTAACATTGCTTTGTTAATAATATCTAATAATTATAGTTGTTTCAAGTGTTAATAGTGTCATTTTCTTTTATATTATATATTATGTGAGTCATATTTTTTATGGATGTGATGTATCATATTTATATTCAGAATGATATCCAGTATTTAGACATTTTTTTAATCATCAAATGAAAATTAATTTTTAATGGATACGATGGGGAATGAATATCATCACGGTCATGGAGAAGGTAATCTGTACGTATGCACGAGCGACAATATCATTTTTCTGATATCAAAATAACATATAATTGGATGGTATATCATATTTAAAGAGTCATTATCATGTTATATGTATTATTTACATCAATTACACATCATTATTATACCCAGCCAAATAATAATGTTTTGAATAATAATTACACCACAACGTGGAGACAGTAAGCCGTATATACACATGTTTAGTGACATGTAATTAAAAGGATGTATAGAATAATTAATATGGTTGTACAATATTTATAATAAAATTATAGTATATATAATATTCTGGAGTTGTTATTTTAGAATGGAAACAACAAAGAAATAGGAAGTAAAAGAAAAAAGGAACATTAAAGAGGTGATGAAATATTTACCTCTTCTTTAGGTTCTTCCATTTGATTTGATCAAAATTTTCCATTAATTTTCCTTTATGACTAAAGTAAGACCTATAGGATTAGGGGAGGACTGTTTAGAGGGTATTTTGGCAGGGGTTTGCTAAGAAAAATGGCTTTGAAGATGTGAATTAGAGAGAAGGGGCAGTGCCCATTTATAATAAAATCATTTTTTATTTCTAATGGATCCAAAATGGAAAAAGTTAAGGTAGTGATGGTTTTAAAACCACTCAATTAATAGGTTTTAGATAGGTTTGGGTTACTATATTAACATTATCTTTTAGATTTAGCTCTTAGTTAAATAGTTTGACATTTACCATGTCTCCTTGTATTTTTATATTATATGGTTAATAAACGTACTATATACTTACAAGCTAACCCCAAGTGGTTCATTAATGATACACATGTTATTATATAAGTATTTTGGCAGATAATTAGTTGTTTAGGAATAGATAATAAATTAATAATATAATATTTGTTTTAAAAACTCTTTTATGGTAATTTTTACACTATTTGGAATTTTTTTTCTAAATTTATAACAGCAATAATACTTCGAATAAAATTCATCTAACCAACTCTAATATGTCATATCAACCTAGAAAATTATTGGAATTCATAGAAATTATCAAATTAAATATATTGGGATATTTATAATATCAATTATTTTAATATTTATTAATTAGGTAATTACTGCATCATCATTGTGTCAGAAATAAATTAAATTATTTAATGTCTAAAAATTAAAAATAAAATACCATCATGTAGGAAATATTTTTAGCTTTCTAATTTATATTTTATAGTCGAATTTATCTTATGTGTAACCCTATATTAAAAATGGGTTAGTTAATAAATATTGAATTTAACACTTTTAACTCTTCTTTGAATTAAATAATAAGAAATGTCCTAATCTAATCCAAGTAGACTAAAAAGGTTCTTATTTTATTCCTAAGTATTTTTTGGTCGAATTTTACTTATCAAGTAGAATTATAACATATGTTAGGCTAATAATAATACCATTTTACCCTTAATTACCCTATTTACTTTTATCGGTGGTAAATAAAAATAAAGTTACAATTCAACAAAAATTATTTTCATATTATTGAACCAAATTTTAGTTACTAATATCAACTTTATCTCTCAAATTTTTGAAATTCAACTCATAGAATCGGTAAAATTAAGTTTTATGTAAATTTGAAAATGCTCCTAGGTGGTGAGTAAAAGACGATGAAAAGTTAAATAAAATTTTATTAACTAATATTATTAAAAAATGACCCCAATTTATTACATAGAACATATATAGGTATTATGTAAATATTTTTACCTAAAATAAATTTATATAATATAATTAATTATTTAAATCAATATTCTCTTTTAAACTATAACTCTGGGTTTTTTATTATTCATCAAAAATTGAAAGTTTTCAAAAAAATACCAAAATATCACCCGAAGCTAATTTTGATATTATGAATTCAAAAAATAAGTATATTTTACCAAATTCAAAACATAAATGTTTCATTTATTAATTTATAATGAATTCCCGTTGTCAAAACAAAAAAACATGTTTTTACGAAATAATAACTAACAAAAGATTGATACTCGTTTATGTTCAACTTCAATGTAAAATTATTTTTAATGAATAACATTGGATTAAATGGTAAAAATATAATCTAATTATACTTATAAACCATTAAATTTTTTAATTTAACACCATAAATTATTTTGGTTTAAAAAGTTGTTTTTAGTTAAAATATAGTATTTTCCACTATTCACCCAAATATAAATGTAAACAGAAAAAACCAAAAAGTTATTGAAACTAAAATATTATTTCCCCATTGTAAAGTAAAATATTATATTGAAAATTTGAATATATAAAAGTTTCAAATATTGGATTTAAAAAGGGTTCTCCATTAAAAGGCGGTAAAATTACATTTTTTGAAAATTACTTCTTTTATCTGAAAAAATGAATTTGTTCTTACATTATGTCTAAGAAAAACAAAATATGGATTCTAAAATTATAAGGATTATTTAATGTTCAAAATTAAGTTAATAATATTCATAACCGCTTTGGAACAGCTACTTTGTTAAGTCTTGGTGAGCTTGAACTGAGTGTTACATGTAGTGCAAATTGTTGAATTACTTTGAAGAAATAACGTACGATGAAATCTTGGGGCATTACAGCCAGGAAACATTTCCTTATAGAATTGTATTATCCCATCAATAGGAAATTCTGTGATAGAGTCATGCATCCCTTTGAGAGGCCCATAGCGAGATCCCCAATCATTTATTGTCCCTATGTAGAGTTCGACATCGACGTTACCATCTACACCAGGTTTTGATACTCTACTTAGATGGTGAATCTGGATAAGTTTAATTATCCACCATGGTCCTTGTAGTGATCCCCATTTATGTATCATGATCTTTCCCACTCAGGAGTGTGTTCTCCCATAATGAGTGTATCTATCTATCATGATCTTCCCCACTCATCTAGGTGTTCTCTCATAATGAGTTTATTTTTAATCTCTTCTGGATATTCCTACCGACCATTTCTTCTCGAACGGACATCAACAGTGCTTTCAGACTCGTGGATTGGGTTCTCCCGAAATGAGTGCTTCATGGAATCTTCAAACTGATTCTCTAGTGGGGGTGTGCAGTTTTGTGACTTGTATCTAGACCACGTGTCTGGGTTTTAAGTATATTAGGTTTGTGTTTTATATGTTATGTAGACACATACTATGTATAGCTGACGTACCTTTACTTTGTATATTTATTTGTGGATTTCCAAGTCCTCTATTGAGTATTGTTATACTCACACCTACATGGGCTTTGCCCTCACTTGTTGTGTCTTGTGCACATGAGAAGCCTTTTGACAAAATCATGGATGGCCCAGGACATGACCGAGATCTCTGAGTTCCCTACAGTCCGAGGCGTTCCTATGGCTATGAGGAGCAGTCCCAATACCTATTAGTGCTTACAGGATGAACTCTTATGTTTTCAGCCTCTTGTTTTTGGTGGGATTGTATTCCGGCCCAGTTTTCTTTCTGCACATTACTTCCATCATACTCTGTTTTTTGGGTTTAGTTGTATGCATTCACTTTGTTCCTTATTAGTTTTTTTACATTTCATCATTTGTGGGCTTGGAGATGTGTGCGTGTGTATAGGTGCTTAGGCAATGCCTCCCATGTTAGTAATATTCCTACTTGGTGTTGGTCACCATCCCATGGCCTATTAGAGGCGGGCTTGAGGAGTTGTGGCATGAGCCCCAATGGGATGGGTCATGACTGATTGGTTTTAGAGGTAGTTAGTTCAACCTTAGGACCTAGAGTTTGTGAGATTATTTGGGGCAACAATGTTAAGTGTTTGATGTTCAGATTTCAGGCTAGGGACTCCAGTGTTGGTGTGGGCGGCTGGCGTATCCATACACCAGGACTCTAATAACCTGGTTTTCGAATTGATTCATGAAAACATTAGTTTCAGGGAAGTAAAATGATATTACATGCATCATATTGGAATGGGTTGTTTTCCCATATCCTTTTTTCAGCTATCGAGATATACTGATTGACCATGGTACATCTTGCTTCGTTAGAAGATGCCTCTGTGATTCATACCCTCTAGGATTTAGCAGCACGATCATGAGGATGACCCCCTCAATGACGAGGCTTTGATACATGGACCAGTTTCCCAGGAATTGCCACAAGGTGTTTCACCTACTATACCACCACCAGTAGAGCAGCCTGTGGTACCTACTGTTCTAACTGATGAGGGACACAGGCTGAGCATTCTCCATGAGTTCTAGAGATAGATACCCCTCATGTTCCGAGGCGAGTACAAAACTAAGGAGGCTGAGGAATGGCTTGAGATAGTGGCCATAGTTTTTCATCTAGTGAGGACACCAATGGACAATATGGTGATTCTATGAGCGAGTGTTCTTTAGGTTTTGTGGGGACGATGGTGGTGTTGGACCACACAGACTCACGATGAGGAGACTCTTTCATGGATGAAGTTCGAGTGATTCTTTATAGAGGATTTATCTGCAGTTACGGTGAGAGTTGTATGCATCCAGGAGCATATTCGGCTCTAGAAAGGCTGTTTGATGATAGCTGACTATTAATCAAGGTTCACCAACATCAACTGGTAATCGATGGATATTGTCAGTGATCTGTACATCAATTCATAGACATTGATTGTGGTTTACGATGGGATATCTGAGCAAGTGTCGCGCCTCTTTGCATTTCGACTTTTTTTGGAGTGATCGAGCATGCCTTGGTGATAGAGAGCTTCTTGGAAGAGCAAAGGCAGCCGACGATAGTTAGCAGCAGGCAGACAGGTGCTGAGACCTTAGCAGCAGGGATCCGATATCAAGAATAGGGATCTGGATGTGGGAAACAACGTTGGAGGACCCAAGACAGATGATCGACAATCCAGGGCTCTTAGACTGGATCCTTTCTGCCTAGGGTGAAGTGATGCTACACGTGCGACAATAGGGGACATCTCACTAGATATTGTCTGACCCATAAAGATACTGACTGGGAGATGGAGGATGGACCACCGAGTCAGAGATAGTGAATGGAGAAGGAAGACCTTCCAGGCAGCAGGCGTGGAAGATGAGATGGGGGAGCTGTAGGTGGTGGCAGATGCTACGATTTACTTCCACCACCACCCCCAGGAGGTCTGCACCAGGCTCAGGAAGCTGGGGGACAGAGGTAGGGACAACTCCATATGGTCGAGGTGTATGACCCCGGGACTCCAGGGATGATCTAATATACAATTATGTCTTCTCTACCTTAGCTTCCATACTTATAGACCTAGGTGTTAGTCATTTCTTCCTCACCACATGTCTTGTGAGAAACCATGAGATTATGGTAAATCCATTGACTCGATCCTTATGTATAGAGACACCTACGGGAGGAGACATGATGATCACGCACCTTTGCTAATAGTGTGATCTTACCCTTGGATATGAGAGTTCCGGTTAGAACCTCTTGGTGGTAGCGTAGATGCCTTATGAAATAATTCTTGTAATGGATTTTTTATCTTCAGTCCATGTCCAGATTGACTGTTTTAGACAAAGAGTGCACCGTTTTCATGTTGATGCTCCTTTTCGCCACATTGTCTAAAGGAATGGAAAGGGAAATGACTTAGCACAAATTGATTTTTCCTTTGAAGAAAACATAAAAAATCGACAAAGGCATGAACAAGGCTTCAAATACACATGCACCACGCAAGTTCCCTCACTGTCCTGCAAGTAAAATTGTGCGCCGCCTAATGGTCGCGCAAGTGACTTGCACCCCCTCTTTGAAAACCACCCTGGGTATTCAGTAGCCTATAAACACACACTGTGGGCCCCCCATTTGAGAGGAATTTTTCCAAGATTCAGATAAAGAGCTCTGAACGCCCAAGTCTCTTCTTTAAGTCTTCCAAACACTTATAATGTAATTCTTTACATATAATGTATGGTCTATACAAGAGGAATAATGCTTAACTGTTATAAATCACTAACACTTGCGCGCCTAAAGTGTTTTACCCTTAATAGAAATGAATACTTGTGTGTCTCCTTATCTATTTCATTAAAACTTGTGTGCCCCTCTTCTGGAAGTACCTCAAGATAATTCTAAAGGCTTTGGTCAATGATCGCCCAATTATTACCCTACTAATTAACAATCGCACAAGTACCCATGTTCAGCGCAGGTATACCTGTGCAGCCAAGACTTGCGCGCCCACCCAGTACTTGCGCACCTGCCAGGAGTTGCGCCCCCCTATCTTTTTGGGTGCCTTTCCTGCCCATTTCACATCTCTCGTGCCATTCCACCTCTCCTATTCAATATTCAGTCTTCAAGACACTCTTTAAATCCATTTATGGCATGATTTCTTGATTTGACTTACTTATCTTAAAGGAACTCCATTGGAACATCTCTCAAAACCTAGTGATTTAAACATCTTTATGTCACTAATGTTTGAGATTTCATTCATTCAACCTCATATTTTTAGAAGAGAGAACCCCTTATCCCAGGACTCCTTTTTAGAAGTAAGCCCCAGTCATAGTTCCCCTTAACCTGATCCTCCTTTTCAGAAGTAATCCCCAGTCCAAAGTCTCGAATATAGGCATCCTCCTTAGGAGTAAGCCCCATGTCCCTTAATCTGGGAATTCTCATTAGGAGTAATCCCCAACCATAATTCTATTAACCTGGGCTTCCTTCTCAGTAGTAAGCCCCAGTCTTAAATATGGGAATCCTCCTTAGGAGTAAGACCCAAGTCCCCTTTAATTTTCAAATCCATTTAACCTGGGCATCCTTTCCAAGAGTAATCCTCAGTCTTAATTTCTCTTGACCAGTCACAATTCTTTGGATCTGGGCTTCCTTCTTATGAGAAAAACTCGATCATAAGTCCCCTCCTAACTTGGTAATATTCTTTAAGAGTAAGCCCCAAGATTATAGTATCCAAATATCAATGAATTACATATTAATTTATGGACCCTGATCATGGATTTATTTCCTGAAGTAAATCTTAATCAATATCTATTTTCTGGTAGTCATACATACCTAAGCCCCACATCATTGCATCTTTCATGGCACAATTGTCTGGTTTCACCAATACCTCTTGTTTTTCACACCAATCATGACTCACGTGAACTTATAGTGTCAAAATAATCATGACATCTTTCTTTGAGCCATCAATCATGCGTAAACATCATACTCCCATAATTGAACTATGTGGGTTCTGATTCCTTTTCTAAACAAATGATACGTAGGTAGCCAATCTGCAGTTACGAACCCAACATCAAAATAATCCATGTCCTCCTGAATGAAAATAAACATCAAGTGTCCCACTAAGTGGCTTTAAAACCATTATGGTCATCATAATGACCAAGATACTTTTATGTATTTAAGGACACCATCAAGTAAGAATCTATATCAAATATAGATGATCCTATATTGATGAAGTACCTCGAATACATATAAAAGATTTTCTAAATTTACTATATATTTAATCATTGATTGTCAGATATAATGGAAAGCTCATTTTATACATGGTAATGTAATAAGGATTGACGAACATAACTTTAATCATTAAAGAGAGTCCCGGAGTAGACAATAATTCCCCTAAAAAGGTGTGATGAGTCCGAACCCCCATAATCTCGACCAATGAAAATTTCTAAGCCTTATCATTCCACAACTAATGAGCGCCTAACTTTGGAAAGTAGGTCCAAATGGATATGGAATCATTGGATGTTTTCGGTTCTATGAACAAACCCATGAGAAACCGCTTGGAATGTTTGAATCTTAAATCAATGAGATCATCCCAAATTCCAGAGGGAAACAAAAAAAGGAGAACCCGACGTGAATCCATAACCAAGTTAGAATGATGTTTTACTTATTTCTTAGGCCCCTATTTAAAACTCAATGAGAGGAACAACAAAAAAATCATTGACATATGTTCTCATCAAAAAGATATAGTGGATGAATTTATCTTGATTACGTATGTTATATCAAACAGGCATTCTTTTCCAAGATCTTCTACATTTCCAAAATGGATGCTCTCATCTTTACACCCATGAATACGTCTTCTGTGAAAACCTCTTCTGTGAATGCCATTGCTGCTACTCCTGCTAGATCGTTGTCCGCTCTGAGGACGACATCACCTACTCAGCATCTTCAATGCTGGGTATCAAACGCGCTAGTTAAGGAGTACCATCAAAACGATACCATTCCAACTCTAGAGGCTTCCCAACAAGACATCCATGTAAACAAATCACACCGGTCATCCGGACAACGACGACTAGTGATTAAGAAGAAGGTGGTTCCAAACACCGTTTTCAACCATTTCGGGTTGTTATCCCCGGAACGCAATAACCATTCACTCCCATATTCGGAGGAGGTGAATGATAAAGTCCCTCAGGGCCTTAATTCAAGGAGAAAGGAGACCTTCTCGAGGGCTCCCACCAATAATCGCCACAAGACTTGTGCGGCAGTGTGCCCTCAACATGATGAGGGAATCGACTCCAGGTGTTCGGATGAGGTTCCTCGAACCTGAGTAGGCAAGAAGAATAGCCAGAGGTGAAATCCGGTAAACATTGCCTAGGATATCATATCTTCCATCTCTGGATAAGTCCACTAGCCTAAGTTGGAGGCAAGCAATGAGTGGGAACATACACCCGTCTGTTTTAATTCCGCTGTCCAGCTAACTCATCTGGCAGCAGCACGCCAATCCCGCCAAGAAATTCTGGAGGAGTATTATAGAGAGGAACATACAGCTGTTTATACATCATCAGCTAGTCAGCAGGCTTGTCTGACTACATATGATGGATCTTGTCAACCACATTCGGCAAAGTACAATCAGAAGGCACATACACCTGCTAGTATTGATCAATCCTACCAACAGTCTCGTTTAGTAACACTAGGAGAGGTTAGTCAGAAAGCTCTGGTGATAAACAAGAAGAAGACTCAACTCTCTGCCCCCACACATGAGTACTATCAGGATTCACTGGCAGGAAAAGGAGGACAGGAGCATGAACAGACACCTACTCCAAGCACGGAATGGACGTATATCCCCGTTCTGGAAGCTGAAGTCACCAAGCACATTCTATCAATGGTGAAAGAGAAGAAGTAAATCCCTGCTCATATTCTGGATACCTTCCAGGATATTATGACAGATTCAGCAGTATCTCAAAGAAATGCACATAAATATATCCCTACCAGTGGAGTGACACATCAACAGTTCACTCCGGAACAGACACACACATCTGTTCCAGTCCAAGAGGGTTGTGGGGCATACTCCCCCAAATAATACGGACAACCAATTCAGGAACATACACCTGATTTGAGTGGATATTGTCAGTCTACCCAGGACATCTTCCCTGATTATGCACATACACCAGCTCAGGGTAGCCACTTTTGTCAACAAGTGGATTCCAAGGTGAGTAATAAGGCTTCTAAGAAGAAGACCCTCCCAGAAAAGTTAAGAAATCAAGATTCAATCCGTAACAAGGACTTGCTTCATACTGGAGTTATTAAAGCCCTCAGACAGTTATCTATTGGAATCCAAGATTCTACTCCCTCATTTCTTAATAGTAGGAACATTAATTCCAAAGGTCTTCAATAGAAACTTCCTCATGAAGGCTTGCTTCATGACAGTTCGGTCGATCTTGAAGTTTCATCTTCATATGAGAGCCATAGGAACCCTCTATGTGGTCAGATGACCAAGGAGAAAGAGATCTCATCTTATGATGTAACCTACCATGGTGGTCCTCCCCATGATGGTGAAATTCACTACGAAAGTCCTCTCTGCAGTGGTGATGCAAATTTTCTAGAAAATGCTCTAGTGGACAATGTACTGCTAATAAAGCCCGCTTCTCTTGAGGCACTTGAAAATGTGAAACCAGTCATGTCTGATACTTCATCGATAATAGGTGAAATACTATCTCAATCAGAAGGTAGCCCAGGGTGTAGGGCATTCTCTGAACCACCCCTAAGTCATGCATATTCTAGTTTGATCAGTGTATTCTCTACCAATCTTGTTGAATCCGATGAACCAACAAAGAAGTACCAACTTTGGTCTAATCAGGTAGAAGAATCTTCATTGAATGATAAAGAGGAAATGCTGAACATGAGAAAACAACTGACGAAAGGTGAAGTTCCAGTCATGTTTTGGCATCTGGCTGACTCTCAGTATGACATTCCAGAGATGTTGAAGAAAGATGGGATTCATGACATTCGTATCAACATATAGAATACTCTTTGTCAGTTGAAAAAGAAATTATTATCTTATGATGAATATGAAAATCATGTTAAGATAATATAAGGGTTACAATGTCAGATTGATTTTCCATCTCTCTCAGTCTCTCGGTATCCGAAGGATGAAAAGCCGTAGAGATCCCTTCAACGTTCATGCCTTGGCGCACTAAAAGATTGCCCCAGTTAATTGGAAATTCCCCATCTCGTATTCATGTCAGAGGATGGGGTGTTCATGGAGCACTACATTTCACTGTTCTCTGTAGTCAGAAAAGCCCGCTGAAAATGTTCCAATGCAATGTTATTGCCCATAGTTAGCCTCAATCAATCAGTTTGGTTTGTAATCAAAAGATTTCCCAAGAACATACATCAACTAGCTTTTCTCAAAATAAATAATAAAGATAAAAAGTTGTTGAGTTACTCCTGCATCAAGCAAACGAGAATATTGAACACGCCCCTCATATAGAGCAAGCACATCATCAAGTGGAAGAAGTGTCAGAGATCATCCAATGGTGTTTTGAACTGGGTGACAAAAGTGGATGTCGATTGATGCATCCAGCTAATTTCTGAACCATGGTCCCCAAGATCATGAGAGATTTTAAGAAAGTCTCAGATATAGCATGTCAAGAGCCACCCCAGCTTGCCAGACTAAGGAAACTTTTAATCCAAACCTTGGAATCAACAAATAGGATTCGAGGGGTAGAGTGGGAACAACAGGAACAGCCCCAGTCCACCAGACTAGGGACATTTTCAAATCCCCAATCCCTCCGTCAAAGAAATTTGGTCTTATCTTGATTAGGGATGAAACCCCAAGAGGAACGTAGTGCCAAATTATTAGAAGACTCTCTCTAAATTATGGTTCTCCAAGAAGTTCCTGAGGGATCGAATCAATGAAAGGAAATTTCTCATCAGAGACATGTAAGAAGACAATATCACAGAAATGCAGATAGAAAAGATGTGATGCATTATACATCAACTAATTTCAGCAATGTCGTTGTTGTTAATTCACCAGATGAGGCTCATTCAGAGGGATTAGATTAAGAAGTTCCTGCTCAAGAAGTTGTACATACAGACACAAATGTAAAAGGTGTGCGTACACAAAATCAAAGGTTTAAACAAAATCTGGGTGCTCCTTCAAATAACCCACTTCTCCCTCCCCGAAAGGGATAAAATAAAGGTAAGGGAAAGAATCCGGTTACATATCCTTCCTCTGGAGAAGGATAATCACTCTCACTATAAAAAATGTATGCGCAACAAGAGGAAGAAATGAAGGAATTAAAAAGGATGAATGCAGAACTACTTCAAGGTTGTCTTCCTACTAAGCGTGCTGGAGTCAGTCATCCAAGGGAGTTTTTTGAATCTACTGAGATAGATAAAGAATATCCTTTTCTATCAGTACCCCCTCACAGGTCTAATCCTACGGGTCAAGTGAAACAACAATTGGCGGTGATCCTATCAGTTGCAACAGCATCCAACATACCTGTCCAAGCTCCAGTTATTGCACCTTCCCATGTCCAAGTTCAACTGGATGTTTCTCAAAAGATAATAACTACCATTGATTCATTAAAAGCTCGGTTAGAGACTATGGAATGGAAGAATGTGTGGTTCAACCAGAAAAGGGAGATTACCCTGAATGGGTAGATTCAATCTCTCCCACATCATGTTTTGGGAACCTTGTATTCCCTATTTTCAATGGATCAAGTGATCTTGAACAACATTTGACACATTACGTGTCTTGTTGCGATCCTATTATGGGAACTCTGGAATAGCAAGAAGCAGTGAAATTATGATGCTTCGTGCAAACCTTTCAAGGACCATCTTTTGTTTGGTATACAAGCTTGTGATCCTGGTCAATTACCAGATGAGAGGATCTTTGCCAAAAATTCCTTCTCCAATTTAGATCAATGTTGCCAAAGACAATAGTTTTTGATCTTAAAAACTGTAAACAAAGGGAGAATGAAAGGGTCTCAGATTTCATGGCTTGCTGGAAGGGATTAATATAATCCCTAAGCTTAACACTCCCTCAAAAAAAATTGTTTCCAGTATGTGTGAAAAATTTGCATGATGAGTTGCGCACACCGCTAATCCCTATGAAATACACAGTAGGGTTTCAAGACATTACTTCAATCGCTCAATAGATTGAATATTCTCTTATACAGACTAATTCTAAATCAAATTTAATTCCATCAGCTCCAGGAAGGAGAATGGGTAAAGCAGAGACTGCTACAGTTATGCTTAAACAAGCACATGTACCTGCTTCTACTTCAAAACCATCATTTTCTAGAAGGGATCCACCTCCTGAGAGCTAACAATAGAGGCTGTTTCATCAATATGATCAAATAGATCAAAGATGAAAATAATTTGAGGATTTGAATAGAAATGTATACTCTTTCTGAAATGAAAAAATTTGTGGTTATTTCATTTAGGCTCTGGAAAATAATTTTGTTCAATTTCCAAGGCCTAAGAGGCCAAACAAGGAAGGAGATGAAGACCATCCCAACTATTGCCCGTTTCATCAAATCTTGGGGCATCTAATTCAGGAGTGTTTTGTTTTCAAAGACCTCCTGGATAAAATTGTCGATTTGGGACAAGTTAAACTAAAAGGTTCTTCAGCTCAGGTAGCATTTGTTTCTACTGCAATTCCAGAGGAGGTAGGCGAATGGAACGATGTTAAGAACAAAAATGAACAAGAATATGACGATTGGATGTTCAGAAAGATGATCAAACGAACTCATGATATTTTGAGAACACAATTAAAGAAACCAATAGTGCCTTATGCCATAAATTCCGCAGCAAAGCCCTCTTCATTAGAGGGAAAATCCTCAAAGAAATAGCATAGTTCCAAGAAAGAGGAACAATGAGAAGAATATGAGTATGTGTCAAAGCCTAAGATGTCTTTGACTCTGGAAGATTTCATTCAATCTACTTCAAAGAAATGGGAACCGCCCCACCAAACGGCATATCCTAAATAGTCTAGTCAGGAAGATTCATCATCGGATGATGAGTTAATATTTGGTTCTGTTAATATGATTCACTTAACATATCTTTATGCCAATCGCAGTTCCAATTTCAATGAGCCTGAATTCTCTGTATCAAACAGAGGAAATAGAGGAAGTTCCAGGGGTCTGTGATACAAAGGAAGACATGGATATCCCAGAAGCTATTATTCTAATTCTACCCCTTCTAGAACTGTGGATGCATCCGAAACTCATGGTAGGGACCTTCAGCGAGCTCAGCAAGAACAATCAAGTTCTTCCACCAATAGCAAATGCAGTCCTGGTACAGTTATTTTGGAGGATTAGTTGGGGGTTCCACCTTCATCCTCTCAACAATTAAATGTATATAATTTTTCTAATCTTCCAAAACCAGGAATTTTGACAACTTGTATCCTGATACAAGACGCATCAAATTCCAAGGACATGCTAAACTGCATGTTCCTGTTGGGAAATACAGACCTCTGGATCAAAAGTATGATCTATTCAAACACCTGGACCATGTACCAGCCATGTTATCAATTTTGTATTCTTTTAATTTGTCGAAGGATCTTCGAGAGGCACTCATCGAGGCTTTGTCAAGTCCTCAGGAGTTTGAAACTGAAATTTTTGCAGCTGAAGTCTACCATATAATGAATAATCCCGCAGAATGCCATGCAGTAATATCTATTACTGATGAAGATGGAGATGATATCACTCATGGACATATTAGACCTTTGTATTTATTTGGAAATCTCAATGGTGTATACATCCGAAGAGCTTTCATTGATAATGGTTTAGGAGTCAACCTGATTCTCATTCATACACTTCGTCGATTGGGCCTCACGAAATCTTATTTATCTCCTTCTATCATTATCTTATAAGGATATGATAAAAATGAAAACGAACCACTGGGAAAAGTTACAATAAGAACTCAATTTAGGGATCTTATATCAAATTCAGATTTCCTGGTTGTTGATCAAGACTCAGCCTTCAACATCTTTCTTGGAAGACCCTGGCCACATCAACATGGAGCTATCCCTTCATCATACCATCAATGTCTCAAATATTGTTTCGATGGTCAAGTTGGGAAATTGTATGGTGATAAGACCCCACTCAAGACATGTGAATCTCAAAACATTGAGGCGGAATTATATCACATGAAGGGGAGGGAGAAATCCACAACAAAGGAGATTACCAAAGTTAATGATTCGTATGGTTTGGAATGATTCCAGTAAATCCGTTTGCACATGTGAGTATAGATTATGTGTTGTCTATTAGTCAATTTGACAGAATAGACCCAAATCAAAATACTTTTATGGAAAGATCCATAATGTGAATTACGGATGTTGAGCCAAACAACATGGGAGAAATTGGTGATCCACCAGGAAATAATGAATATTCAAATGGAGATGTCTTCATTTCATCTCCTGAAATCCAGAAATCTATACTTCACCTACTAGGCCAGAAGAAGTGATAACAAAGTCAGAGGTGAACAATAATGTCGATTCTCAATCCATCATCTCTTATATATTTCCCAGGGAAGACCCTTCACCATCAATCAGGTCGGAAATGGAAGCTTCTTCTTCAAGATGTTCAAATTTTAACATCTCTTCTGATCATGGAAATTCTGCTTCATCTTCTACTATGCAATTAGAAACAAAAGAAGTAACACATGTTGAAGAAGAAGAGGAAGATCTCAGAGTTGCTCCTCTAGCATTTGAAGAGGGTATCTCTACCACTGTGGATGAACTAAGAGAAATAAATCTGTGTAAAAAAGAAGATCCACGACCAACTTTAATCAGTGCAGCCATGAATCTTGAAGAACAAGAGATGTATATTTTCTTTTTAAAGAAAAATCGAGACATATTTGTTTGGAACTATACAGAGATTCCTGGGCTTGATCCTGATGTTTCTACTCATCATTTGGGTTTACCAAAAGAACATCGAGAAGATGAAGAATCTACAGCCTTCAGAGCCCCTCAGTGTGTGTTTTACTATCGGGTAATGCCCTTTGGCTTAAAGAATGCAGGTGCAACATAATGGCGTTCCATGTATCGTATCTTCAAACCCTTTTTAGTAATGTTTGTCGAATGTTATGTGGACTATTTTGTGGTTAATTCCAAACAATTTCCTAATCACTTGGCTGATTTGGAAGTCATATTCCACAAACTTCGGAAACATAATTTGAAGATGAACCCCTTAAAATGTGCTTTTGGGGTAACCTTAGGAAAGTTTCTCAGCTTTTTTTTCACCATCGTGGTATCAAAGTCGGTCCTAAGAATACCAAGTCAATCCTTTGTATGTCACCTCCTTGAAATTTGAATGAATTGAGATGACTTCAAAGACACTTAGCCTATATTCAGTGTTTCATCGCCAATTTGGCAGGCAAATGTTTACCCTTCAACAAATTGATGAAGATGGGAGTCAATTACTAGTGGACTGAAGAATGTCAAGAAGCATTTGATATTCTCTAGAAATACCTCTTGATTCCACTGATACTCATTCCACCTGATGAAGGAGGACCACTTATCCTCTATGTGATAGCTCTAGATTGATCATTGGGTGCCTTTTTTCTCAGAAGAATGATGCAGGGAATGAAAACACCCTCTACTACCTCAGTCGGACTATGCCTGAAGCAAAAACCCAGTATTAAAGTATTGAGAAGTGATTCCTGGCATTAATCTTTGAAATTCAGAAGTTGAGACACTACCTGCAACATCACGAGGTCCAATTGGTATCTCGCAACAACCCACTCAAATTCATCCGTAGTCGTCCAATGCTTACAGGATGTCTGGCATGGTGGGAAGTTATTTTGCAGCAATTTGATATTCAATATGTGTCTCAAAAGGAAATAAAGATCCAATCTCTAGCTGAGTTCCTGGATGAACACGCTTTAGTGGGAGACACATTTTCAAATATTGAACTCCCTAATGAAGAAGTATTATCTATTGAAGAATGTCATCAGGCATGGGAAATGTATTTTGATGGTTCTTCTAGAAGTCCAACAGGGAGGAAAATGGAAAATCTTAAATTCAACAAATTTGTCTTAGGAATTGTGCTCATTTCTCCAGAAAAGGAACTGTTACCTTATTCCTTCTTATTGTGGGAAGGCTGTACCAATAATGAAGCAGAATTCTAAGCTCTCATCGCAGTCTTGGAATTGGCGCATCAAGCACAAGTGAATCACTTAAAGGTGAAAGGTGATTCAGACCTTGTAATCAAACATGTCAATGGGTATTGTGCCATCAGGAAAGAAGAACTAATCCCTTTTTATGATTACTTAAGAGATTTAATAGAGGAATTTCCATCAGAACCAACACTTTATTATGTCCCAAGATCACAAAATTCTCAAGCATATACACTGGCTAATATCGCCATATCTCTGGCAGATCCAAATCCGGATGAGACAACCATCAGTATTGCCCACCGTCATGAAATGCTTCCTTATGTTCAAACCAAAACAGAGGAAATTAATGAAATTAGTCCCAATCCGGAACCGTATGGTCATACTATAGGATGGATGACACCTATCAGAGAATACCTTCAAAATGGAACACTTCCACCTGATAGAGACGGGAAAGAACAAATCTGGTGATGTGTGGTCAATATTACTCTTTATGATAGCCCAGATCACCTCGTGAAAATTTTCTACAATTGTGGTTTTGATGGATTTCTCTTCAGATGCATTGATGGTGAAGGGAAAATGGCTGTCATGAAAGAAGTGCATGTAGGAGTCTGTGGTGCCCACCAGTCTGGACATAGACTGTCTGATCAGATTAAAAGGCTTGGATACTTTTAGCCTTCAATGATACAAGATTGTGTTGATTTCAAAAAGAAATGTCATTCATGCCAAGTGCATTCCAAATTCATTCATCAACCTCCAGAGTTACTTCATATAGCTAAATACTCGTGGCCATTTTCCACATGGGGAATGGATGTGGTGGGACCTTACCCTTCAGCTACGGCCAAGCAGTTTAAGTATATTCTTATAGCTACTGATTTTTTCCTAATGGGAAGAGGAAATACATCTTAAGGAATCAATTCTAAATGAATTGTTAGCTTCATCAATTCTAACATTGTTACCAAATTTGGTGTCCCTAATACCATATTTACGGACAATGACACCAACTTCTATTCATCCGAGGTGAAGAAGATGTATCAAGAATACAACATCAAATCCAACCATTCATCTCCGTATCATGCAACGGCCAATGGTCAGATAGAAGACTTCAATAAGACTCTGTCAAATATACTACAAAAGATGGTGGATAAAGATAAGAAATCATGTCCTGATAAACTCTTTCATGCTTTATGGGATTATCGGACCACCACCCACACTGCAACGCAATCAACTCCATATTCATTGGTATATGGAATAGAAGCGGTCTTGCCAATTGAAGTTCAACTACCCTCGCTCAAAGTATCCATTTATGATCAATCATCTACAGATGATAAATCTCAAAAGCGATTGAATGAATTCTAATGGTTAGATGAAAAAATATTGTGCACTTTGCACCACTTGGAAGTCTATCAGAATCGAATAGCACGAGCTTTCAACAAAAAATTTTGTCTCCGTTTATTTGTTCAGGTAGAATTGGTATTAGTTCTCAAAACTCCAATGGTACCAGGAAAGAAACCTCCCAAGATTGAACCAAAATGGGAAGGACCTTATTCAATACAAAAGGTCTACTGCAATGGTGCTTATTCATTAATCTCAATGGATGGAAAACTCATTACTACTCCAACCAATGCGAGATTTCTGAAGAATAATTTTGTATAAACACAAAATACATTGACGCGGTCCATACATATGACCTTAAACTATTTTTATCGCCACCAAGGGTCCATGCATATGACCTTAAACTATTTTCACGTCCCTTACATCCAGCATGACGTTAAACAGTGTCCCCTTCATCTTCCTTGCTATATGACGTTAAACTATAGTGCAATGGTCCATGCATACAACATTAAACTATTTCAATTTCTTTCATCCAACATGACGTTAAACTGTAACGTCCTAGATACATGATGCTAAACTGTATAGAAGTCCCTTACGTCTAGATAGACGTTAAACTACATAATCAATAGTCGATGCATATGACCTTAAACTATTGGAACTTACGTCCAACATGACGCTAAATAGTATCATCCCTTTTTCATCCAACATGACGTTAAACTGTGAAAAAGTCCCTAATACATCCAACATGACGTTAAATGGTGTACTCTTTTGTCTTCACTACATGAAATTAAACTACACAGTCCCCCTTTCATCCAACATGACTTTAAACTATATTGTCCCCATCGTCCTAGCTACATGACGCTAAACTATACAAAAGTACTTTAATATGTCCTACATGTCATTAAACTGTACTTTTTCTCTGCTATATGACATTAAACTATGCAGCACCAATAGTCCTAACTGCAAGACTTTAAACCGCATAGTCCCTTCACATGTCTTACATGACATTAAACTGTGCATCGTTATGGTTGTTGTTACCTCTTGTTTCTCACACCGAGTATGACTCACGTGAGACTAGAGCAAATTTCAACCATAACACCCTCTTTGGGCCGCTAACCACATGTAAGTCCCAATATTATTTTTAGGTCATTATCCCCCTGAACAACATGATCATTAATTTATTCTTTAATTGAACTATGTGGACTTTTATCCTTGCTTTCTAGGCTAGGTACATAGGTAACCTCCTGAGGTTCAAGCCCAAAACTAATATCTTTACATCAGTTCACCTCCATCTCATATGATGTTGATTCATGAAACCACCCCCAAAATCAATATCTTTACATTGGTTAACGTTCTTCCTTGCTATACGACGTTAAACTATACAACACATTTTTCCAGTATGACAATAAAATACAATATTCTTTGATACCCTCACCTGAGAGGGAATCATTATTTATATTGATTTTTAAATCATGTTTCATTCCAAAGACTACATGCATACATGGAAATGCCCAAACCTTTTATCTTGGGTTAAATCATCATTGAACTAAAGTCCCCTTTCATCCTTCACATGTACGATCCAAATTTGTATAGAGGGTAGTTCTAGAACTATGTGGGCTTTATTTCCATCCTTATAGGATATGTAGGAAAATTCAAGTGTCCCTCGAATCCAGCCCCAAGTCTTTTGGGCCAAATCCCAAATTCCAATTTCATTCCCTTGGGTGAAAAGTCCCCATGATAGTACACACTGTTTATTTATTGTAATGTCCGGAGCTCTATGACCCGAAACTAAGATCTCCAATCCTTTTGTCCCAACCAATGTTAAAATGTAGTTTAAGAACTACATATGGATTGATTTCCATCCTTATGGGATATGTAGTGAAGTCCAACATTTCAATTCAGGACCCAGCAACAACATTATTATGGTTATCATTGATCTGTGTATCTCTTCATACATTGGAAAACACCCATCTTTTTGTGTTATAATCCGAACCTTAAATATTTTCAGATCTTCATAACCCTTTTCTTGACTTCTAGTCACACAAATTACAAATTCCTGAGCGTTCTTTTTCCTGACCATGCAGCAGGTTCCCTTAGGCGGCCTTGCATAAAAAGTCTACATAACAGTCCTGTGAACCAAAAGATGCTATTTTTTGACTATGCAGTCAATGCCCTTAGGTGGCCCTGCATAATTCAACCCCCTAACCGGTTTGCTAAATACTGGTAACTTCATTCTTGGGAAGAAAGCCTCATTTTTCCTTATTTGTCTTGATAATATGTATGGATCAGAAAAAATAGACATCCTTAACATACTTGTCCCATATCCTTTTTCATGATCTGAAAGTATTCAAGTCTATAGTTTATATTATCCTTCCCTATGTTTGGGTCAGACCTTCATAAGAGTGATATTCATCCAGTTCTTCGATAATCTTGTTGGGAAATATCTTATCCATATTCAAGTACCTCTTTCCATACAACAAACTCTATACTTTGGAAAATGTGAATCTTCATAAACTTTCACTGGCTTTTTAGCACTAGGGAAGTAAATTTCTGAGAGTTATTTTTCCTGACTATGTAGCAGGTGCCCTTAGGCGGCCTTTCATAAGTAGTCTACATAACGGACCTGTCAGAAAAAAGATGCTATTTAATTGACTATGCAGCCAATTCCCTTAGGTGGCCCTACACAATTCAACCCCCTAATGGGTTGTTAAATAATGGTAATTTTATTCTTGAAAACTACTTCTTCTAATGACTTTTAGCTCTTTTTTCACTTCATTCCTCATATTCAAATATTCTTAAGTCATAGTTTACATATTTTCACTCATACTTGAGTATGGTAATGTGTTTTAAGATAAATTGTAAAGGAATTGAGTCAATTTTAATCCATTTTGGTCAAAGCTATTTTGACCATAAACATTAGCCTCTTTATGTCCGACGTGAATGACTTTAAACTACTTACAAAAGACAAATGAACTCTGAATAAAATTCTAGTTCCAGCTCACTAAACAGAAATTTTGTATGATTTAGTTAATATTGAGCAATTAAAAGATTCAAAGTTTGTAGGGTTATTTACTTTAATCCTGGTAAAAATCAAAGTATTCTTACTAGGCCCATTGGCTTAGGTTAAATTTAAAGCAGGTAGAGAAAGAATACAAGCATAATTGATTGAAGATAAAAGTAATCTCCATTGATGCACATGAATTAGAGGGACATCCACAGATTGGAGCATCTTCTCTTTTTCAGGAAATTACAAGAGACTGTCAACATAAGTCTTCATTTGATGTACAGCATCCCAAGCTTCATCAGCATATACTTGAAGCTCGTTCACTCGACCAGCTTCAATCTTCTCAGCTTTATGGAGTGACTACTTGGCATATGAAATGGATTTCATACCATTCGTTTGAGCTCCCTCCAATGAATTATTGAGGTGGTCAAGTTCCCCAGTAACAACATCTAACTGTTACTGGAGCTACACCTGCTGGACGAATTTTTCTTTGATCTTATGATTTATCTCCTTCATCGTGGAAGCATAATTAGCCTCAACTCGGGATAGTTTAGCCTCAAATTCACTGATATTGACTGACAGCTTCACCATGGTCAGATCTTCATGGAAATTTTGCCCCTTCTCCCTTCTTAAGATGACTTGTTTCACTGCAGTATGGATCTCTTGGTATCCAAAAACTGCTAATTCCTAGCATAACGAACTGGGACGACAACTGGGAAATCTTTGATGACAGCTCTTCAAGAGGCACTTCAGATATAATTTTTCATATGTTGTTCCATTCCTTGAGTCATGAAAACCTGTGCACCTTAAGCACCTCCGGGTCTGATTTGATATCATCATCACAGGGAGGGCATGCAATCTGGGATTAATGAACTTAATGAACTGTCATGTTCTGCTCCTTCCCCCATGACGCTGGTTTCTTCACCTTATACTACTATTTGGGCGGAAAATGAGACATCACCTCTAGTTCTAGCCATTGAAGTTGATATCCCTATTTGATCAATTAAAAGTATCATTAGTTTCCTAGAATAATGGAATTTGGTTTTCTATCTTGAAAACTCAGTACAATCATTACCAAACTATAGATCAACAGCTTGAGAAGACTCCTCAAAATCTTTCCCAATTTCAACAGGATCTTCAAGATGGGTCTCCGAAGGGTTTACTGGGTTTAGCTCCACTTGAGATAATGTTTCTGCAATGGTAGGTTTGACATCAATGTCCACACCCTCTTCAGGAATTGGCAGTTCAATAGCTTCTATGGATGGAACTGCATATAATTTTCAGTCATGATCAGAAGTGAAAATTATAAGATACATTACTGGACAGAGGATAACACTCACTCCCAATGTCTTCTAAATCACATGATAACTTAGCATGATCATAATATTCTTTGAAAGACATGCCACGATTTATCATTTCATCCAATGATATTTCAGAATCCTGGTTAGTCTCACCAGTGGGAGCATTTGATTGGTCCTCATGGAGACCCTCATTCTGTGGCCCCTGACCCTAGACAGCTTCTTCAGGAAGGATGGAAGATTCGGTTTCTATGTCCACTAATGATTCTGGTCTAGGTTCTTCTCTACTTGTAGTAGCAGTTGGAGCAGTACAGGGAATAGATGTTGGCTCTCTTTCAGAAGTAGCCAAGTCAGCCTGAATTTACATTTGTTCCACAGCACCCTCCGTGGTCCTCAAAAGGAGGATCAATCCTTTCCCTCAGATGGGAAATTAACTAATCCACTGCAATCCCATGGAAAATGAGCAATATTTTTCATGGTTTAAAATTCATGATTATCTGAAGCACTTACCACTACTGATAAAGCGTTTAGCGGTGGACTTCCTCCTTCATCTCCTTTTTCCTTTTGTCTTTTTAGGAGTATGTTTCCCTCGGAATTTGGGGATAACCTCCTTGATTGAAGTTTCAAACATTCCAATCGGTTTCTAACGTGTTTATTTGTAGAAACAGAAACATCCAATTATTCCACATCCATTTGGACCTACTTTCCAAAGGTAGGCACTCATTAGTTTGGGGACTGATTAGGCTTAAGAAGTTGCATTGGTTGAGAGGATGGGAGGTCGGACTCATCACACCTTTTTTAGGGAAATTATTGTCTACTCTGGGACTCTCTTTATAGATTTAAGTTATGTTCGTGAATCCTTATTACATTACCAAGTATAAAATGAGCTTTCCTTTAGATCTTACAATCAATGAATAAATATGTAGGAAATTTTGAGAATATTTTATTTGTATTCGAGGTTCTTCATCAATAAAGAATCATCTTTATTTATTAGATATTTTTGGTCAATGTTATCTTTCGACACATTTATATAGAAGTATCTTGGTCATTATGATGAACATGCTAGTTTTAAAGCCACTCAGTGGGTCACTTTAAGTTTATTGTCATTCAGAAGGACATGGATCATTTCAGAGTTGGGATCGAACCCGCAGATGGGCTACCTACGTATCCTTTGTTTAGAAAAGGAATCAGAACCCATGTACTTCGAGCAAGGGAGTATGATGTTTATGATTGATGTCTCAAAGAAGGATTTCATAGTTAATTTTACACTCTAAGCTCATGTGAGTCAGGCTTGGTGTGAGAAACAACAGTTATTGGTAAAAAATAGACAATTGTGCCATGAAAGATGCAATCATAAGAAATAATGTGGGACTTAAATATGTATGAATGCCAGATAAATTAATATTAGGATTTACTTTAGGGAAGAAATCCATAAACAAGGTCCATGAAGGTGTATGTGCTTCATGGAGATTTGAATACTCTAATTTGGGGTTTACTCTTGAAAAGGATTCCCAAATTTGGATAGGGCTTATGATTGGGTTTTACTCCTAAGAAGGAATCCAAGATCAAAGGTAAATTAGGACTGGTTAAGAGAAATTAAGACTGGGGATTATTCCTGAAAAGGAGGACCATATTTAAAATAATTGAAATATTAAGGAACTTAGGGCTTACTCCTTAATAGGATGCCCATATTTGAGACTGAGGCTTATTCCTGAAAAGGAGGCCTAGGTTAAGAGAATTATGGTTGGGGCATACTCCTGAAGAGGATGCCAAAATTATGAGTGGGGATTATTCCTGAAAAGGAGGCCCAGGTTAAGAATTATGACTGGGGCTTATTCTTGAAAAGGAGGCGCAGGTTAAGATAATTATGCTTCGGGCATACTCCTGAAGAGGATTCCCAAATTATTACTAGGGATTATTCCTAAAAAGGAGGCCCAAATGAGGAGAAATATGGTTGGGGCTTACTCTTGAAGAGGATACCTAAATTTGACTGGGGCTTATTCCTGAAACAGAGGCCCAGTTTAATGAGTTATCTCATTTTAAAGGATGAGGTTGAATGAATGAAATCTCAATCTTTAGTGACATAAAGATGTGTAAATCACTAGGTTTTGAGAGATATTCCACGGAATCCCTTTCAAATAAGGAATTCAAATCATGAAATCATGTCATAAATGGCATTGAAGAGTTTCTTGCAGACTGAATCATGAATAGGAGAGGTGGAATGGATTAAGAGGGGTGAAATGGGCAAGAAGGTCACGCAAAAAGTTAGGGGTGTGCAAGTCCATGCAGGCGCACAGGTACTGCGTGGGCGCACAAGTCTTTTTCGTGCATGTATACCTGTGCGACACATGGGTACTTGCGCTATGGTTAACCAGAAGGGTAATAGTTGAGCGACTTTAGGTTAAATCCTATATAATCATCCTAAGGTTCTTCCAGAAGAGTGGCGCACAAGATCTATTGAAGGAGTTAGGGGACGTGCAAGTGTGGCCATTTCCCTTAAGGGATGGCCACTCAGGCGCGCAAGTGTTGATGAGTTTTGACACTTAGGCCTTCATCCCCCTCTTTAGATCTTCCATTCTAGGTATGAAATTACCTTAGAAGTGTTTCAGAAGATTTGAGAGGAGACTAGGGCACCGGGAGCTCAAATCTGAATTCGGGAAAAAATTCCTCATAGAATGGAGGGACCACAGGGTCTATTTATAGGCTAGAGAAGACCCGGGTGGTTATCACTTAGGTCGGCCAAGTCCCTTGCGTGACTATTAGGCGGCGCGCAAGTATACTTGCGCGGACATGAGGGAACTTGCACGACCTATGGGAAATGTTCTCCTTGTTCATACCTTTGTCGATTTTTGTTGTTTCCTTCAAAGGATGAATCAATTTGTGCTAAGTCATTTCCCTTTACATTCATTTAGACAATGTGATGAAAAGAGCATAAATAAAAGTCCCCCCTCCGAGTTGGATCTGAAATAAATTAGGATTTGACTCTGAGAAAACGAGAATCAGAAAGGAAAATGGAGAGCGCATGCTCTGGCGCGCAAATGAGCTTCGGGCGAGTAGGATTTTGTGCGTAGGGTAGGGCCTTTCATCATGCAGGGTATGGCGCACAGGGTTACGGCCTTGTCTATAAATAGAGGGCCTCACTTTTGTACAAGCATATGCATTTGAAACTCCCGAGATCTCACCGCGTAAGTTGTATTTTCCGCACAAGTTGCTCTGTTTCCCGCTGTTTCCTTGATGTCGCGCTACTGTCAAGGTATTTGGACTTGCGCGGTGATACATGCGTGCCAAATACATGCGCGGAACATCCATACTTGCGCGCCTTAATTCCTTATCCATTTTTTCAGAATTCCTTCACAAATTTTATGAAAAATAAACCCATTTAAGTGTTAGTTTATTCAACTTTTGTGTAGATTCAATGGATCTCGTGAGAATCAGAATGGCTGATGAACTGGATAGCAAGTGGATTGATTACATGATGAACATTGTTGGCCATGATTACTATGATATCTACGACAACACTCTCCCAGATTTGGCTATGTACTTGAAGAAATATCATCTTAATTTCCCACAGAGAATCTACATGTACCTGTATGGTCATGGTCATCTGCATGGAGTCAGTGTTCCACATTCAATGAACTGAACACCTGAAATGCAGATGCACTGCTAGTCCTTTATTTCGGTTATGCTGTGCATTAAGAGCAACAACAATGTTGTTAACTTTCAAATTTTCCTTCCATGCCAATTCCTTGTAGATATGAAAATGTTAAACCCATGGGATGAAATGTTATCCACTGCCGGTTGGTGGAGAGAAGACAAACATGGTATTAGAGCAATATCTAAAAAGAGTACTCTCTCCAAATGGAACTTTACTTCCAATGCTCCATTATCAAATCCATGTATCCATCTTCCAAGTCTCTTGGACAGAAACAGTGTCACTGTTTGATCAATAGAAAATTTTTTCAAACCACACTCAAGAACATCCTTTTACAATTGTTCCAAGAAGAGCTGGTATCACTGCATCTCTTATTGTATCCAGTTGAATGAATGAATTCCAGGTGGTTGCTGATGAAGCTCAGGATGCCGTAAATCAAATGAAGAATTATGTTGAAATCCTCTTGTAATTCTTGAAAAAGTGAAGAGACTCCATTCTGTGGATGTCCTTCTATCTTCTGTGTATTAATGAAAAACACTTTCATCTTCAATCATTTTTGCACCTATTTTACTGCTACCTGCTTTAAATTTTACCAAATCCAATGGGCCTAGTAAGAATAGTTCGATTTTTACTAGGATTATTATAAATAACCCTACACAATTTGAATCGTTTAATTGCTCAATATTACCTAAATCATACATATTGTATGTTTAGTGAACTGGAAGTTAAATTTTATTCAGAGTTCCCTTGTCTTCTTTGCGCAGTTTAAAGTCATGCATGTTGGACATAAGGAGGCTAATGTTAAAGGTCGAAATAGCTTTGACCGAATGAATTAAAATTGACTCAATTTTTTGAAAATTTATCTTAAAACATATTACCATACTCAAGTATGAGGGAAAAATGTAAACTATGTCTTAAGAATATTTGAATCTGAGGAATGATATGAAAAAGGTCTAAAAGGCATCAGAATAAGTAGTTTCCAATAATTAAGTTACTATTATTTAACAAACCTGTTAGGGGTTTGAATTATGTAGGGACACCTAAGTGCATTGACTGCATAGTCAAATAAATAAAATCTTTCGGCTGACAAGTATGTTATGTGGACTATTTATGCAAGGCCTCCTAAGGGCACGTGCTACATAGTCAGGAAAAATAACTCTTATAAATTTACCTTTCTACTCCTAAAAGCCAGTGAAAGTATATGGAGAATCAAATTTTACAAAGTATAGAGTTTGTTGTATAGAAAGAGGTACTTGAATATGGAGAAGATATTTCTAAAGAAGATTATCGAAGAAATGGATGGATATCACTCTTACGATAGTCTGACTCAAATTTAGGGAATGAGAATATAAACCATAGACTTGAATACTTTCAGATCATGAAAAAGGTTATTCGAAAAATATGTTAAGGATGGTTATTTTTTCGGATCCGTACTTACTGTCATTTAAGACCATTAAGGAAAAAAGAGGCTTTCTTTCCAAGAATGAAGATACCATTATTTAACAAACCTGTTAGGTGGTGAATTATGAAGGGTAACATAAGGGCATTGGCTACATAGTCAAATGAATAGCATCTTTCGTCTGACAAGTCTGTTATGTAGACTGTTTATGCTAGGCCGCCTAAGGGCAGCTACTGCATAGTCAGGTAAAATAACTCTCAGAAATTTGACATTTTTGTGACTAAAAGACAAGAAAAGGGTTATAAAGATCTGAAAATATTTAAGGTTAGGATTATGACACATAAATATGGGTATTTTCCAATGTTTATAAAGATACACAGATCAATGCTAACCATAATCATGTTGTGGCTGGGTCCTGAATTAAAATGTTGGACTTCACTACTTATCCCATAAGGATAGGAATCCAGCCATACGTAGTTCTTAAACTATAGTTTAACATCATGTGGTACAAAAGGATTAGTGATCATAGTTTAGGGTCATAGATCTTGGACCATTATAAGAAATACACAGCGTGTGTTTTCATGGGGAATTTTCAGCTAAGGGACTAGAAGTGAAATTTGGGATTAGGCCCAAAAGACTTGGGGCCAGATTCGAGAGACACTCGAACATTCCTACGTACCCCATAAGGATGGGAATCAAGCCCATGTAGTTATAGAAATACCCTCTGTAAAACTTCGGTTCATACATGTGAAGGGTGAAAGGGGACTTTAGTACAATGATGGTTTAACCCAAGATAAAATGTTTAGGCATTGCCATGTATGCACGTAGTCTTTGAAATGAAATATTATTGAAAATATAAATGTAAATAATGGTTCCCTCTCAGGTGAGGGTATCAAAGAATATTGTAGTTTATTGTCATACTGGACAAAATTGTTTTATAGATTAACGTCGTATAACAAGGATGAAAGTAAACCAATGTAATGTTATTGATTCTAGGGGCGGTTTCACAAATCAACATCGTATGAGATGGAGGAGAACCGATGTGAATAGATTTATTTTGTTCTTGAACCCTGGGAGGTTGCCTACGTACCCAGCCTGGAAGTCAAGGATCTACGTCCGCATAGTACAGTTAATGAATGAATTAATGATCATGTTGTTCTTGGGGACAATGACCTAAAAAATGATGTTGTTGGGACTTATACATGGTTAGTTGCCCAGACAGAGTGTTATGGTTTAGGTTTTCTCTAAGCTCACGTGTGTCATACTCGGTGTGAAATACAAGAGGTAACAACAACCAAAACGATGTACAGTTTAATGTCATGTAGGACACATCTAGGGACTATTCAGTTTTAAGGTTTTGTAGTTAGTACTGGTGCTGCTAAGTTTAATGTCATGTAAAAGGGACAAATTATAGTTTAATGTCATGTAAGACGTATTAAAAGATTTTCTGTACAGTTTAGTATCTTGTGGTTAGGACGATGGGGAAAATACAGTTTAACATCATATTGGGAAAAAAGACGACTGTGCAGTTTAATGTCATGAAGTAAGGACAAAAGATTATACCATTTAACATCATGTTGGATGTATTGGGAACTTTTTCACAGTTTAACATCATGTTGGACGAAAAAGGGACGATACAGTTTAGTGTCATGTTGGACGAAAGTGCGAATAGTTTAAGGTCATATGCATGGACTGTGGATGGTGCAGTTTGACCTCATGCTGGACGGTAGGGGGACTGTGCAGTTTAATGTCATGCAGTGAGGAAAAATTAGGGACTTTTTCACAGTTTAACTTCGTGTGGGATGAAAGTTCTAATAGTTTAAGGTTATATGTATGGACCCTTGATGATGAAGTTTAATGTCTTGCTAGATGGTGGTGTAGTTTAAGGTCATATCGGACCATTGATGGTATATTTTCCAGTTTAACGTTGTGTGGGACGAAAGTACAAATAGTTTAGGGTCGTATGTATGGACCTTTGATGATGAAGTTTAACATCTTGCTGAATGGTGGTGCATTTTAAGGTCATACCAGACAAAGGATGATATATTTTCACAGTTTAACGTCATGTGGGACGAAAGTACAAATAGTTTATGGTCATATGTACGGACCATTGATGATGAAGTTTAACGTCTTGCTGGACAGTGGTGCGGTTTAAGGTCATACCGGACCATAGATGGTATATTTTCACAGTTTAACGTCATGTGGGATGAAATTAAAAATAGTTTAAGTTCATATGTATGGACCATTGATGATGAAGTTTAACGTCTTGCTAGATGGTGGTGTAGTTTAAGGTCATACCAGACCATGGATGGTGTAGTTTAACATCATGCTGCATGGTAGGCAGGCTGTGAAATTTATTGTCATGCTGTGAGGAAAAATTAGGGACTTTTTCACAGTTTTACGTCATGTGGGATGAAAGTAAAAATAGTTTAAGGTAATATGTAAGGACCATTAATGATGAATTTTAACGTCTTGCTGGACGGTGGTGCAATGTAAGGTCATACCGGACCATGGATGGTATATTTTCACAGTTTAACGTTGTGTGGGAAGAATGTAAAAATAGTTTAAGGTCATATGTATGGACCATTGATGATGAATTTTAACATCTTCCTGAACGGTGGTGCAGTTTAAGGTTATACCAGACCATGGATGGTATATTTTCATAGTTTAACGTTGTGTGGGGTGAAAGTAAAAATAGTTTAAGGTCATATGTATGGACCATTGATGACGAAGTTTAACGTCTTGCTGGACGGTGGTGCAGTTTAAGGTCATACTAGACCATGGATTGTATCTTTTGTGTTTATACAAAATACTTCTTCAAAAATATGGCATTTTTTGGAGTAGTGATGAGTTCTCCATCCATCGAGATTAATGAATAAGATCCATTGGAGTAGACCCTATGTATTGAGTAATTTCCATCCCATTTTGGATCAAGCATGGGAGGTTTCATTCCTGGTATCATTGGAGTTCTAAGAACTAATACCAATTCTCCCAGAGTGAATGAACGAAGAAGAACTTTTTTGTTAAAATCTCATTCTTTTTTATTCTGATAGACTTCCATGTGGTGAAAAGTGCACAATATATTCTCATATAACCATTCCAATTCATTCAATCGCTTTTCAGATTATCCATCTATAGATGACTAGACACAAATGGCTACTCTGAGCGAAGGAAATTGAACATCAATGGGCAAGACAACTTCCATTCCATATACCCGTGAATATGGAGTTGACTGAGTTGCAATGCGGGTGGTAGTCCGATAAGTCCATAAAGCAGGAATGAATCTATCAAGCCAGGACTTCTTATCTTTATCCCCCATCTTTTGTATTATATTTGAAAGAGTCTTCTTGAAGTCTTCTATTTGGCCATTGGCTGCTTCATGATACCGAGATGAATGGTTGGATTTGATGTTGTATACTTGATACAACTACTTCACCTCGGATGAACAGAAGTTGGATCCATTGTCCGTCAATATGGTATGAGGGACACCAAATCTGGTAATGATGTTAGAATTGATGAAGCTAACAACGCATTTTGAACAGACTTCCTTGAGATGTATTTACTCTGCTCATTTGGAAAAGAAGTCAGTAGTAGTAAGAATGTACTTAATTTGCTTGGTCGTAGATGAAGGGTAAGGTCCCACCACATCCATTCCCCTTGTGGAAAATGGCCATGATTATTTAGCTGTATGAAGCAACTATGGAGGTTGATTGATGAATTTGTCATGTACTTGGAATGAATAAAACATCTTTGTGAAATCAACACAATCTTGTATCATTGAAGGAAAAAAGTATCCAAGCCTTCAAATTTGATCAGACAATCTATATCTAGACTGGTGGGCACCACAGACTCCTGTATGCACTTCTTTCATGATAGGCATTGTCCCTTCACCATCAATTCATTTGAAGAGAACTCCATCAAAACCAAGTTTGTAGAGAATTTTCTCTAGGTGATCTGGGCTATCATAATGATTAAAATTGACAACATGTTGCCGGATTTGTTCTTTCTCGGCTCTATCAAGTGGAAGTGTTCCATTTTGAAGGTATTCCCTGATAGGTGAAATCTATCCTGTAGTATGACCATATTGTTCAGGAATGGGACTAATTTCATTAATTTCCTCTGTTCTAATTTGAACATAGTGTGAAATTGCACGACGGTGGGCAACACTGATGGTTGTCTCATCCCGATTTGGATCAGCCAGAGTTGTGGCTATATTAGCTAGTGCATCAGCTTGAGCATTTTTTGATATTGGGACATAATAAAATTTCTGTTCTGAAGGGAATTACTCCATTAACTCTCTGACGTAATCATACAAAGGGATTAGTTCTTCTTTTCTGATGGCATAATCCCCATTGACTTGTTTTATTACCAGGTCTGAATCACCTTTCACCTTTAAGTGATTCACTAGTGCTTGAAGCGCTAATTTCCAGCCTGCGATGAGAGCATGGTATTCTGCTTCATTACTGGTACCACCTTCCCACAATAAGAAGGAATAAGGTAACCCTAGCTTTTCTAGAGAAATGAGCATAATTCCTAAGCCAACTGTGTTTTATTTTGGATTTTCCATTTTCCTCCCTATTGGACTTCTAGAAGCACCATCAAAATACATTTCCCATGCTTCAGTAATTTCTTGAATAGAGAAGACTTACTCATCAGTGAGTTCAATATATAAAGATGTGTCTTAATCTAAAGGGTGTTCAACCAGGAAATCTGACAGGGCTTGGCCCTTTATCGCCTTTTGAGACACATACTGAATGTCAAATTGCTGCAAAATAACTGCCCACCTTACCAGATGTCATGTAATAATCGGACGACTAAGGATGAATTTGAGCGGGTTATTGCGAGATACCAATTGGACCTCTTGATGTTACAGGTAATGTCTCAATTTCTGAACATCAAAGATTAATGTCAGTTAGCACTTCTCAATACTTGAATCCCAGGTTTCTGCTTCAAGCATAGTTCGACTGAGATAGTAGAGGCTGTTTTCATTCCCAGCATCATTCTTTTGAGCAAGAAAGGCACCCAATGATCGCTCTAGAGCTGTCACGTATAGGATAAGTGGTCTTCCTTAAATTGGTGGCATGAGTATCGGTGGACTCAAGAGGTATTTCTTGAGAATATCGAATGGTTCTTGACATTCTTCAGTCCACTGTTAAGTGACTCCCTTCTTCATCAATTCGGTAAAGGGTAAACGTTTTCCTCCCAAATTGGCGATGAAACATCGAATATAGGCTAAGTGTACTTGAATAACTCTTAATTCATTCAAATTTCGATGGGGTGACATACCAAGGATTGACTTGGTCTTCTCAGGATCAACTTCAATACCATTGTGGCGTACAAAAAAGCCGAGAAATTTTCCATAGGTTACCCCAAAAGCACATTTTAAGGGGTTCATCTTCAAATTATGTTGTCGAAGCTTGCAGAATATGACTTCAAATCAGCCAAGTGATTAGAATTTTGTTTGGATTTAACCACCAAATATTCTACATAGCATTCAAAAAACTTCCCTATGAAGGGTTTGAAGATAAGATGCATAGCACGCTGATATGTTGCACCTGCATTCTTTAAGCCAAAGGGCATTACCCGGTAGAAAAACACATCCTGAGGGGATCTAAAGGATATGGATTCCTCGTCTTCTGGGTCCATTCAGATCTAATTATATCTGGAATATCCATCCATGAAGGAAAGTGCTTCAAAGCCAGATTTTTCATCAATTAAAATTTCTGTAATCGGAACTGGGATATCATCCTTAGGAAAATGTTGATTAAGATCTCTGAAATCGATGCAAACTCTAATTTTTTCATTCTTCTTATTTATAGGGACAATATTAGCCAACCACTTGGGATATTGAACTTCTCTAATGAAGTTAGCTTTGATAATCTTATCCACTTCTGCTTCAATTTTGAAAGCATAAGTTGGGTGTGTTCTTCTCACGACTTGCTTAAATCCTCGATGTTCTTTTGGTAAACACAAATGATGAGTACCAACATCAGGATCATGCCCGGGAATTTCTGTATAGTTCCAAGCAATTATATCTCTATTTTTCTTTAGAAAATAAAAATACATCTTTTTCTATTCAATATTCATGGCTGCACTGATTAATGTGGTGCGTGGATCTTTTTTTGTACCCAGATTTATTTCTCTGAGTTCATCCACAGTGGTAGAGATACCCTCTACAAATGATAGAGGAGAATCTTTGAGATCCTCCTCTTCTTCTTCTTCATGTATTATTTCTTTCATTTCTACTTGCATAGTAGATGATAAAGAAGAATTTTCATGATCAGAAGAGATGTTAAAATTTTCACATCTTGAAGAAGAAGCTTCCATTTCCGACCCGATTGATGATGAAGGGTCTTCTTTGGGTAATAAAGAGGATATTATGGATTGAAAATTGACATCATTGTTCACCTCTGATGTTGTTATAACTTATTCCGACCTAATTGGTGAAGTGTATACTTTTTGGATTTTAACAGATGAAATCAAGAAGTCACCATTTGTGCTTTCATCACTACTTGGTGGGTTACCAATTTCTCCCAGGTTGTCTGGCTCGATTTCCGTAATTCACATTATGGATCTTTGCATAAGATTATTTTGATCTGTGTCTATCTTCTCAATTTGACTGATAGGAAGCACATAATATATACTCACATTTGTAAATGGATTGGATTTAATCTTCTCCAAACCATATGGAGCATTAACTTTGGTAATCTCCTTTGTTGTGGATTTCTCCCTTCCCTTCATGTGATAGAATTCCACCTCAATGTATTGAGACTCACATGTCTTCAATGGGGCCTTATCACCATACAATGTCCCAACTTGACCAATGAAAAAATATTTGAGACATAGATGGTATAATGAAGGGATAGCTGCATGCTGATTTAGCCAGGGTCTTCCAAGAAAGATGTTGAAAGCTGAGTCTTGATCAACAACCATGAAATCCAAATTAGATACAAGATATCCAAACTGAGTTCTGAGTGTAACTTCGCCCAGTGGTTCTTGATCGTTTTTATCATATCCTTGTAACATCATGGTAGAAGAAGATAAATCTGATTCATTGAGTCCCAATCGACGAAGTTTACGAATGAGAATGAGGTTGACTCCTGAACCATTGTCAATGAAATCTCTTCAGACATCTACACCATTGACCTTTCCAGATAAGTTCAAAGGTCTAATATGCCCATACACAACATCATCGTCATCTTCAACAGTAAATGATATTATTTCATGGAATTCTGTAGGATTATTCTCTATGTGATAGACTTCAGCTGCAACAATTTCACTTTCAAACTGTTGAGGACTTGAAAAAGCCTCGATGAATGCTTCCCAAAGATCTTTTGAATGATTAAAAGCATCCATAATTGATAACTTGGCTGGTACTTGGGACAAGTGTTTCAATACATCATTATTTTGATCTAGAGGTCTGTGTTTCCCAACAGGAATATGTGGTTTAGTAGGTTCCTTGGAAGAAGATTCTTTGGATGTTGAAGTATTTTGTATTGGGATAGGAGTTGGCAATATTCTTGGTTTTGGAAGATTATACCGATTAGATCCATTTACTTTCTGAGAGGAAGAATATGGAACCTTCAACCAGACTTCCAAAATAACTGTGCCAGGACTGAATTTTCTATTGGTAGAAGAACTTAATTGTTCTTGCTGAGCTCGCTGAAGGGCTCTACAATGAGTTTCTGATGCGTACACAGCTCTAGCAGGGGTAAAATTGGAGTAGTGGCTTCTAAAAGATCCACGTCTTCCCCTGTATCCTGAGCCTCTAGAACTTCCTCTGATTCCCTTGTTTGATACAGGCAATTCATGCTCATTGAAATCGAAACTGCGACTGGAATATTTATCTGTTAATTGAATCATATTAATAGAACCGAAGATTAACTCTTCGTCTGATGAAGACTCTGCCTGATTATCCTGTTTAGGCTGTGCCGTTTGGTGGGGCGGTTCCCATAGCTTTGAAGTAGATTACATGAAGTCTACCAGAGTCAAAGACAACATAGGCTTTGACACATACTCATCTTCTTCTGATTCTATTTCTTTCATTGAATCAAGCCATTTCTTTGAGAACTTTCCCTCTGATGAAGAGTGTTTTGATGCAACATTCATTGATGAAGACACAACCGGATTCCTTAATTGTGTTCATAAAATAGCATGAGTTCAGTTGATTGTCTTTCTGAACATCCAATCATCATACTTCTGTGCATTTTTGCTTTTGACTTATTGCTATTTGCCTTCCTTCTCTATAACTATAGCAGTGACACATGCTACCTGGGCTGAAGAGCCTTTCATTTTGACTTGTCTCAAGTAGACCATCTCTTACAGGAGGTCTTTGAAGACAAAACATTCCTGGATGGGATGCCCCAACATTTGATGAAAGGGGAAATAATTGGGATGGTCTTCAACTCCTTCATTGTTTAGACTATTGGGCTTTGGCAGCTGAACCAAATTATTCTCTAGGGCCAAAATGAAGTAACCAGGAACTTGTTCATTTTGGAAAGAGAATGTTTTCCTCTTCAAATCCTCAAATTCTTTTCATCTTTGATTTCTTTGACCATCTGGACGAAATGGTCTTTGTTGTTGGCGCTCAGGAGGTGTAGCCCTTCGAGAAGATGAATGTTTTTGAAGTAGAAACAGGTACAAGTGCTTGTTTAAGCATAACTGTAGTAGTTTTTCTTTACCCATTCTCCTTCCAGGAGCTGATGGAATTACACAATATTTAGCCTTAGCATGTATAAGGGAATCTTCAATCTTCTGAGCGATTGATGTAAGGTCTCGAAACTGTTCTATGTATTTCACAGGGATCAATGGAGTGCATAACTCATCACGCAAATTTGCTACACAGATTGGCAACAATTATTCTTGAGGGAGTGCTAATCTTAGGGAATATGTTAATCCCTTCCAGCGGGCAATGAAATCTGAGACTCTTTCATTATCCCTTTGCTTACAGTTGGTAATATCGAAAACTGTTGTCTTTGGAAAAGTTGAGCTTAACTTAATAAGGAATTGTCAACGGAGATCCTCCCATACGGTAATTGACCATGATTTCATTCTTGTATACCATTCAAAGGCTGGTCCTTGCAAAGTCCATACAAAGAATCTGAGTTTTACTGCTTCTTGCTGCTTCGGAGTGCCCATCATAGGATCACAACAAGACACGTAATGCATAAAATGTTGTTCAGGGTCGCCTGATCCATTGAAAATAGGGAATAAATGGTTTCCAAAACTGGATGGAGGAGAGGTTGAATCTACCCATTCAAGGTAAACTTTCTTTTATGGTTGAACCTGGGCATGTTTCCCTTCCATATTTTCTAACTGGGCTGTTAATGATTCAATAGTAGTTATTAACTTTTGAGATACATCCAGTTGAACTTGGGCTTGGGTAGGTGCAATGACCGGAGCTTAGACAGATGTGGTGGTCAGTGCTGCAAATGATGGTAGCATTGCCAAAAATTAATGCACTTGACCCATAGGATTATACCTGTGAGGGTGAACTAATAGAGGAGGATATTCTTGATCCATCTCAGTAGCTGCAACAAATTCCTTTGGCTGACTGACTCCAGCACACTTAAGAAGAAGACTACTCTGAAGTAGTTCTGTATTCAACCTCCTTAATTCCTTCATTTCATCCTCCTGTTGTGAAAACCTTTTCTCTAGTGAGAGAGATTGGCCTTCTCTAGAGGACGGATATGTAACCTGATTCTTTCCCCTCCCTTTGTTGGATCCTTTTCAGAGAGGGGGAAGTGGGTTACTCGAAGGATTACCTAGGTTCTGAGTAACCCTTTGATTTCGTGTATGTACAACTTATTCATTTGTGTTGGTGCGTACATCTTCTTGAGTAGGAACCTCTTCATATGAGTCCCCTAAGTGAGCCTCATATGGTCGATCAGCAACAACGGAATTGATGATAGTGATTGATGCACAATGCATCACATCCCTTCTATCATCATTTCTGTGATATTGTCTTCTTCCATGTCTTTGATTAGACATTTCCTTTTGTTGATTTAATCCCTTAGGAACTTCTTGACGAACCTTAATTTGGAGGGAAGCTCTTGATAATTTGGCTCTTCATTCCTCTTGAGGCTTCTTACCCAATCGAGAAATGACCGAATTTCTTTGAGGAGGGAATTGATGATTTGAAAAAGTCCCTAGTCCAGTGGACTGGGGCTGTTCCTGTTGTTCCCTCACAACTCCTCGAATCCTATTTGTTGATTCTGGGGGTTGGTTTAAAAGAGTCCCCAGTCTGGAAAGCTGCGATGGCTCTTGACATGCTATGTCTGAGACTTTCTTAAAAGCTCTCCTCAGCTTGTGAACCTTAGTCCGGAAATTAGATGGATGCATTAACCTGTATCCACCTTTATAACCTGGTTCAAAAGACTGTTGGATGATTTTTGACACTTGCATCACTTGATGATGTTCCCGCTCCATACGAGAGGCCTATTAAATATTCTTGTTTGCTTGATGAAGGAGTAATTCAACAACATGTTCTCTATATTCTTGATTTTGAGGGGAACTAGTTGAATCATGTTCTTGGGTAAGCTTTTGATTACAAACAAAGCCCATTGACTGTGGCCGGCCACGAGCAATAACATTGCATGAGACCATTTTCGGCGGGCTTTAATGACTGGAGAGCACCGTAAAATGTAGTGCTCCATGAACACCCCATCCTCTTACATGAATAACAGATGCGGCATTGGCAATTAACTGATGCAATATTCTTAGTGCGCCAAGGCATGAATGTTAAAGGGATCTCTTCTGCTTTTCAGCCTTCAGATATCGAGAGACAGATAGAGATGCCAAATCAATATAACATTGTAACCCGTCTATTATCTTAAGATGATTTTCATATTCTTCATAAGATAATACATTCTTCTTCAACTGACAAATATTTTTCAATATATTGAGACGAATATCATGAATTTAATCTTCCATCAACATCTTTGGAATGTCATACTGAGAGTCATCCAGAGGCCAAAACATTACTGGTACTTCACCTTTTCCTAGTTTTTTTCTCATGTTCATCATTTCCTCTTTATAATTAAATGAAGATTCTTCTACCTGATTTGACCATTGTTGGTGTTTACTTGTTTCTTCATCAGATTCAACAAGATTGGTAGAGAAAACATTGATCAAACTAGAAGATGCAGGACTTAGTGGTGGTTTGGAGAATGACCTACACCCTGGGATATCTTCTGATTGAGAAAGTATTTCACCTGCTAGAGATGAAGCATTAGACATGACTGGTTTCACATTTGCATGTGCCTCAAGATAAGAGGTCTTTATTAGCACTACATCGTCCACTGGACCCTTTTTCAGGAAATGTGCATCACTAATATGGAGAGGACTTTCGCAGAGAAATTCATCATCATGGGGAGGACCACCATGGTGGGTTACAGCAAAATATGAGATCTCTTTCTCCTTGGCCTTCTGACCACACAGAGGGTTCCTGTGGTTCTCATTTGAAGATGAAACTTCGAGATTGACCAAATTGTCATGAAGCAAGCCTTCATGAGGATGTTTCTGTTGAATACCATCGGAATTAATGTTCCCACTATTGGGAAATGAGGGAGTAGAATCTTGAATTCCAACAGATAACTGTCTGAGGGCTTCAGGAACTCCAGCATCGTGCAAGGCCTTGTTACAGATTGGCTCTTGATCTCCTGACTATGCTGGGTGGGTGTTGTTCTTAGATACCATCTTAATCTCTTTGGAAACATCTTGATGATGAAAGTGGTTGCTCTGAGCAGGTGTATTTTCCTGATCAGGAATGTTGTTCAGGTTAGGCTGACAATCTCCACTCAAATCTGGTGTATGTGCCTGACTTGGTTGTCCGTATGATATGAGTGAGGTTTCCCCACAACCCTCTTAGACTGGAACATATGTGTGTGTCTGTTCCGGAGTGAATTGTTGATGTGTCACTCCACTGGTAGGGATATATTTATGTGTCTTTCCCTGAGATGCAGCTGAAGCAGTTATAATATCCTGGAAAGCTTCTAGAATATGAGCATGGATTTGCTTCTGCTCTGTCACCATTGATAGAATATTCTTGGTGACTTAAGCTGTCGGAACATGGATATACGTCCATTCCATGCTTGGAGTAGGTGTATGTGCCTACTCCTGTCCTCCTTTTCCTGTCAGTGAATCCTGACAGTACTCAAGTGTGGGGGCAGAGAGTTGAGTCTGCCTCCTGTTTATCCCCGAAGCATTCCGAATGAATTCTCTGTGTGCTACCAAGTGAGACTGTTTGTAGGCTTGATTAATACTAGTAGGTGTATGTGCCTACTGATTGCACTTTGCCAGACGTGGTTGCGAGCTCCATCATATGTAGTCAGACGAACCTGCTGACTAACTGATGATGTATAAAGAGGTGTACGTTCCTGCCTATAGTACTCCGCTGGAATTTCCTGGTGGGATTGGTGTGATGCTACTAGATGAGTCTGCTGGACAGCGGAATTAAAAAGAGAAAGTGTGTGTGCTCGCTCGTTGCTTTCCACCAAGATAGGTTGGTGGACTTCTCCGGAGATGGCAGAGATGAGAACCTGCTCACTGATGACCGGATTCTGCCTCTGGTGGTTCGTCTTGCCTTCTTGGGTTCGAGGAACCTGAGCCGAATGCTAGGAGTCGGTACCCTCCTCATGTTGAGGGCGTACTACTTCACGATTCTGGCGGCTATTGTTGATAGGATCCCTCAGGAAGGACTCCTGCATCATTGAATTAAGGCCATGAGGGACTTACTCATTCACCTCCCCATAATATGGGAGTGAATGGTGATTGCGTTCCAGCGATAATGACTCGAAACGGTTGGAGATGGTGGTTATCACCGCCTGCTTCTTGATTACTGGTCATCATTGTTCAGATGATCGGTGTGAGTTGTTCACTTGGAGGGATTGTCGGGCAGCCTCCAGAGTTGGGATAGTACCATGTTGACGGTACTCCTTAACCAGCGCATTTGATACCCAGCATTGAATATGCTGATAAGTTGATGTCCTCCTCAGAGCAGACGACGATCCAGTAGGAGTAGCAGTAGTGGAATTTGCATCAGTAGTATTCACAGGTGTGAACTTGAGAGCAGCCGTTCTGGAAATGCAGAAGATCTTGGAAAAAAGTGCATGTTTGATATAACAGACGTAATCAAGATAAATTCAGCCACTACATATTTTGGATGAGCATATATGTCAATGATTGTTTTTTTGTTGACCCCCTCATTGAGTTTTAAATAGGGTCCTTACAAATAGGTAAAACATCATTTTAACTTTGTTAAGGATTCACGTTGGGTTCACCATTTTTTTTCCCTCAGAATTTGGGGATGACCTCATTGATTAAAGTTTCAAACATTTCAATCAGTTTCTAATGGGTTTATTCGTAGAACTGGAAACATCCAATGATTCCACATCCATTTGGACCTACATTCCAAAGGTAGGTTCTCATTAGTTTGTGGACTGATGAGGCTTAGGAATTTTCATTGGTCGAGAGGATGGGAGGTCAGACTCATCACACCTTTTTGAGGGGAATTATTTTCTACTCTAGGACTCTCTTTATAGATTTAAGTTATGTTCGTGTATCCTTATTACATTACCAAGTATAAAATGAGCATCCCTTCAGATCTGACAATCAATGATTAAATATGTATGAAATTTAGAGAATCTTTTATATGTATTCGACGTTCTTCATCGATATAGAATCATCTTTATTTATTAGAGATTCTTGGTCAATGGTATCCTTCGACACATTTATATAGAATTCTCTTGGTCATTATGATAACCATGATGGTTTTAAAGCCACTCAGTGGGGCACATGAAATTTATTGTCATTCAGAAGGACATGGATTATTTTAGTGTTGGGATTGTACCCATAGATGGGCTACCTACGTATCCTTTGTTTAGAAAAGGAATCAGAACCCACGTAGTACGAGTAAAGGGAATATGATGGTTATGATTGATGGATCAAATAAGGATTTCATAATTACTTTTACACTCTAAGCTCAGGTGATTCATGCTCGGTGTGAGAAACAAGAGGTATTGGTAAAAAATAGACAATTGTGCCATGAAAGATGCAATCATAAGAAATAATGTGGGAGTTATGTATGTATGAATGCCCAAATAAATGATGATTCAGATTTACTTCACGGAAGAAATCTACGAACAAGGTCCATAAAGGTATATGTGCTTCATGGAGATTTGAATACTCTAATCTGGGGTTTACTCTTGAAAAGGAGGCCCAAATTATGAGAGGACTTATGATTGGGTTTTAATCTTGATAAGGAATCCAAGATCAAAGGTAAATTAGGACTGGTTAAGAGAGATTAAGACTGGGGCTTATTCCGGAAATGGAGGCCCATATTTAGGAGACTTGAAAAATTAAGGAACATGGGGCTTACTCCTGAAAAGGATGTATATATTTGATACTGAGGCTTATTCATGAAAAGGATTCCCATGTTAAGAGAATTATGGTTAGGGAATACTCTTGAAGAGGATGTCCAACTTATGACTGGGGCTTATTCTTGAAAAGGAGGCCCAGGTTAAGAATTATGACTTGTCTTACTCCTGAAAAGGAGGCCTAGGTTAAGAGAATTATGGTTGGGGATCACTCCTGAAGAGGATTCCCAAATTATGAGTGGGGATTATTCCTGAAAATGAGGCCCATGTATAAGAATTATGACTGGGGATTATTTCTGAAAAGGAGGCCCAAATTCTGAGAATTATGGTTGGGGCTTACTCTTGATGAGGATGTCAAAATTTGACTGGGGATTATTCTTGAAAAGGAGGCCCAGTTTAATGAGTCCTATCATTTTAAAGGATGAGGTTGAATGAATGAAATATCAATCTTTAGTGACATAAAGATGTGTAAATCACGTGGTTTTGAGAGATATTCAACATAATTTCATTCAGATAAGGAAGTAAAATCAAAAATCATGCCATAAATGTCTTTGAAGAGTGTCTTGAAGACTGAATCATGAATAGGAGAGGTGGAATGGCTTAAGAGGGGTGAAATGGGCAAGAAGGGAACCCAAAAAGGCAGGGGCATGCAAGTCCTGGAAGATGCGTAGGTACTGCGTGGGTGCGCAAGTCCTGGTCGCGCAGGTATACCTACACGATACATGGGTACTTGTGCGACGGTTAAATATCATGATAATACTTGAGAAACTCTTGGTTAAAGCCTTTAGAATAATCTTGAGGTTCTTCCAGAAGAGTGGCTCGCAAGTTCTATTAAAGGAGTTTGGAGGCACGCAAGTGTGGCCATTTCCCTTAAGGGCTGGCCACTCAGGTGCGCAAGTGTTGATGAGTTTCAACACTTAGGCCTTCCTCCCCCTCTTTAGATCTTCCGTTCTTGGTATGAAATTACCTTAGAAGTGTTTCGGAAGCTTTGAGAAGAGACTAGGGCACCGGGAGCTCAAATATGAATTCTGGTAAAAATTCCTCCTCGACTGGGGGGCCCACAGGGTCTATTTATAGGCTGGAGAAGAACCGGGAGGACATCACATAGGTCGTTCAAGTCACTAGCGCGACCATTAGGCGGCGCGCAAGTATACTTGCGCGACCATGAGGGAACTTGCACGACCTATGGGAAATGTTCTCCTTGTTCATCCCTTTGTCGATTTTTGATGTTTCCTTCAAAGGATGAATCAATTTGTGATAAGTCATTTCCCTTTTCATTCTTTTAGATAATGTGACAAAAAAGAGCATCAACAGAGTATCACCAGTCTCCCTTATTGGCACTTGAATTGGAGATTGGAAGGCCATGTCCAACTCCTCATTCATGGCCTACTGGCCTGGAGATATCTCTCCTGATTCATGAGGAGATTCATCAGCAGCCCTAATGGCAGTACCACCAGGGCTATACTGTGGTGAAGGAACCTCAGTACGTCCTTTCTTTGAAAGCTACAAGGTGAAGAAAATAACTTCCTTTAGTAACAATGCTTCAACTAGAATCAAGTTGCTAAGAAAATAAGGAATGAAAACTTAAATTTTCAGGAGCCACATAATCATGCCACTCCTCATCTCCAAAACCACCAGCCCCCTTAGTGGCTCCATGATAAATCATTTCTTTCACCCGCCTGGTGATAGGAATGGACTCATCAGTGGAATATATGAGAATTTCCAGCTCTCCGATGTAAGACTGCACTTCATTGGGGTTATCCTCGTATTGGATATCTGAAGAAGCCACATTATTCCATATTCCATAGAGTTGTAGACCCTCACACAAATCCAGCCAGGCGGTCTCAGTAACACAGTAATGATTCTGCTATGTATGGACAACCTATGGTCTTAGATATGAACGTTGCGGGAAAGTTCCTACAATCTTTGATTTCAGTTTCATCCTAGCTCCTACAAATACAAATAGAGAATATGAAAATAAGACTTATTGCTTTATAAAATAGTAGTGATTAAATTACCACAATGATGTAACTCACCAGGAGTTGATGGAGTAGGTCTTTTGATTATATCCGGAAAATTATATTGGGCACGAGGCCGCTTTTCCACTTGTTGTGCCTCATCATCCCCATCATGGGAATCTAGTGAATCAGTCCTAGAGGAGGAATCTGGGTAATCAGCTTTAGGTGGGGAAGCATCACCTTCATGAGGAAGGGTTTATTTCTCTACAGTTCTCTTCCTTTTCCCCACCTAATAAACTGGGTGATTCAGCACCCCTTTAGGGAATGATTCTATCCAGTGCTCGGAATACCATGTAGTCAAGTTATGTGCCTCTTTTTCAACTGGTAGATCAAATACTGCCCCAGTCTTCTCCCTTGATGTCAGCAGCCACAGTTGCCGAGAAACCATCAGATGATGCTCTAACCTGACATCTACTGGGGGAGATACAACAATATGTTGCAGACACATGAATTGAAATGCAAATATATATGGATCATAGGCCTGACATATAATTTATCCGTCAATCCTGGAAATTAGAACACCATCTCTGCAAGCTAGAATGTATTCCCTCAAATCTAAGTGGGTTGTTCCATCATCAACAAACCGCCCTATTGGCGGATTTCCGTAGGGAAAGAAGTTGAATTACTTAAACATGACCAGTCTCACTTTCATGTCATAGGAATTAAGATCTAATAGAGAAACTGCAGATACTGCTTTAACTGATGGCCTGAAAGAACTTCCAAGAATTTGTAATCCATTCTGTACATTGTAAGTCCTGAAGTGAGTAGCGATCCATCCTCATAAAACTGGGAATGGTACCACTAATCTTAAATGAGATTTACCGATGAATACATGAAGTAAAATTTTGTGAATCTTTTCTAAAATGGGGGTAGGCAACCAAACCATTTTTCCCTCAGCCAACTTTTCCGCAATGACGAAGGTCCCTGCCCTGACGTCTCCCTTCGAATCCCTGACTGGCAAGAGATAAACGCTGAGCCACAAAGAAAAGAATCCCACCAGACGAGTCTTCTTATGGATCCTTTGATTCACCACATATCCCGATTTCTCAAAATCTTTTGCTTCTAGATTTGGCCAAAATGTTCCCAGAGCACCCCTTTTCTCAGGTTTTCAGCAGGTGGTAGGACGCGTGGGCCTCTTATCCTTGGATTTCTTTTTCTTGGATCCATTCTCCATCGTCTCCTTCTCCTTTGTCTCCTTCTATTTCTTCTCAATAATAAATATATGAATCAACTACTCTTGATTAATATCCTTTGTAGAATGAGTTAAGGAGGTCTATGAACTCTTGAGCCTGTGGAAGATTTTAAATAATTCTCGAGCTAAATAAGAAGTCTTCTCTGAATCATTCCAAGTCACCTTGGGAGGAATGAATTCATTATAGATGTCACCCATAATTGGAGCCCCTGAGATCTTGTGGAAATACCACTGACTGATGCCTACTTCTCCATGGGTCAAATGGAAGGATTTGGTTTTTGGGATCCAGTGGCTGAGTATCTCCGGCACGAAGTTATCATGTCTATAAACAATTGTTTTCCCAACCCAGACAGATTCGTATATCACAAATCCTCTTAGATCTTCGACAAACTCTGCACAGGTTTTTCGTAACCAGTATTCCCACATCAAATATTTCTTCACACCTCCCCCAAGATGGATGTCCCAACATTTCTTCCAGCCTTTGGATTGATCCATCTTAGCATTTCAGAAGATTGAAAGATGACAATGTGGTTTCCACTCAAGCTTGTGAGGTTTCAGATCTGGCATACAAGGGATATGATGCATCATGTGGGCCTTCTCCACTGTTCCAGCATTTATAAATCCTCCTCCACATGAGATATTCATTGAAGCAAAATTGGTGTAATTCTGAAACCAGTTAAGTGGGAGATAGTTCTTTGCTTATGGAATAGTGACTTCTCATAGATGACCATAACCGTACGAAGGAAAATAAGTGATTTGTGGGAAATCAATGTGATATTTCTTCATATACTTAGCCAAATACTAGAGGGTTCTATCATAGACGGTATAATAATTGTGGCCAACGATGTCCATAATGTCATCGAGATGTTTTCTTGAAAATTCATCAGTCGTTCTAATTCTCTTGGGAGACATTGAATCTGCACAAAGGTTGAATAAATTAACTCTTAAATGGGTATATTTTTCATACAATTTGTGAAGGAATTTAGAAAAAAATAGAAAAGGAATTAAGGCGCGCAAGTGTTAATGTGGCACGCAATTATAATGTGTCGTGCAAGTATTTGGCGTGCAGGTATCACCGCGCAGGTCCAGATACCATGACATCAGCGCGACAACAAAGGAAAAGCGGAAAAGAGAGCAACTTGCACTATAGAGATGACCTATGCAGAGAGTGCTCAAAAATCAGATGTTCTATACAATTCTTGATAAATGAGAGCATATTTATAGGCAGGGCTGGCCACCTACGCACCTACAGACAGCGCACTCCATCCCTGCGTGAGTCGCACCTGCACAACGAGTGTTGCACGCTGAAAAATTGTACACCTCTTTCCCTTTGGTTTTCTTCTTTTCCTCGGAGTCACATCCTTATTCTTCCAAATTCAACTATGAGGGGGGACTTATGTTGATGCTGTTTTTCATCATATTGTCTAAAGGAATGGAAATGTAAATGACTTAGCACAAATAGATTCATCCTTTGAAGAAAACATAAAAAATCGACGCAGTCATGAACAAGGCTTCAAATGCACATGCACCGCGCATGTTCCCTCACTGTCGCGCAAGTACACTTGAACGCCACCTAATGGTCGCGCGAGTGACTTGCACGCCCTCTTTGAAAACCTCCCAGGGTCTTCAGTAGCCTATAAATAGACCCTTTGGGCCCCCCATTCGAGATGAATTTTTCTAGAATTCAGATACAAAGCTCTGAACGCCCAAGTCTCTTCTTCGGGTCTTCCAAACACTTCTATGGTAATTATTTACCTCGAATGGAAGGTCTATACAAGAGGAATAAGGTGTAAGTGTTAGAAATCACTAACACTTACATGCCTAAAGTGTTTTACCCTTAAGGGAAATGAACATACTTGCTTTCCTCCGTAGATTTTTCTTTAAAACTTGTGAGCCCATATTCTGAAAGTACCTCAGGATAATTATAAAGGCTTTGGTAAAGGATCGCCCAAATATTACCCTACTAATTAACAATCGCGCAAGTACCCATGTGCCACATAGGTATACATGCGTGACCAGGACTTGCGCGCCCACGCAGTACCTGCGCGCCTGCCAGGAATTGTGTGCCCCTATATTTTTGGGTTCCTTTCCTGCCCATTTCAACCCTCTTATTCCATTCCACCTGTCCTATTCAAGATTCAGTCTTCAAGACACTCTTTAATTCCATTTATGGCATGATTTCTTGATTTGACTTCATTATATTAAATTAACTCCATGGAACATCTCTCAAAACCTAGTTATTTACACATCTTTATGTCACTAAAGATTGAGATTTCATTCATTTAACCTAATCTTTTAAGATGAGGGAACCCCTTAACATGGGCCTCCTTTTTAGGAGTAAGCCCCAGTCATAATTCCCCTTAACCTGGGCCTCATTTTTAGGAGTAATCCTCAGTCCAAAGTCTCAAATATGGTCATCCTCCTAAGGAGTAAGCCCCAAGTCCCCTAATCTATGCATCCTCCTTAGGAGTTAGCCCCAACCATAATTCTCCTAACCTGGGATTCCTTCTCTCGAGTAAGCCCTAGTCTCAAATATGGGAATCCTCCTTAGTAGTTAGCCCCATGTCCCATTTAATTTTCAAATACCTTTAACCTGGGCCTCCTTTTCAGGAGTAAGCCCCAGTCTTAATTTCTCTTGACCAATCATAATTATTTTGATCTAGGCTTCTTTCTCAGGAGTAAAACTCGATCATAAGTCCCCTTCTAACATGGGTATCTTCTTTATGAGTAAGCCCCAAGATTAGAGTACCCAAATCTCCATAAAGTACATATACCTTTATGGACCATGTTCCTGGATTTTGCCCCTGAAGTAAATCTTAATCTTTATCTATTTTTGGGAATTCATACAAACATAAGCCCCACATCATTGCATCTTTCATGGAACAATTGTCTGGTTTCTCCAATACCTCTTATTTCTCACACCGAGCAAGAATCACGTGAGCTTAGACTGTAAAATTAATCATTACATCTTTCTTTGAACCATCAATAATGCATAAACATCATACTACCATACTCGAACTACGTGGGTTTTCATTCCTTTTCTAAACAAAGGATACGTAGGTAGCCCATCTGCGGGTACGATCCCAACATCAAAATAATCCACGTCCTCTTGAATGACAATAAACATCAAGTGCCCCACTGAGTGGCTTTAAATCCAAGATGGTCATCATAATGACCAAGAGGCTTTTATTTATTTAAGATACCATCGACTAAGAATCTTTAGCAAATACAGATGATTCTCTATTGATGAAGAAGCTCTAATAAATATAAAAGATTCTCTAAATTTCTTACATATTTAATCATTGATTGTCAGATCTGAAGGAAAGCTCATTTTATACTTGTTAATGTAATAAGGATTCATGAACATAACTTAAATCTATAAAGAGAGTCCCAGAGTAGAAAATAATTCCCCTCAAAAAGGTGTGATGAGTCTGGCCTCTCATCCTCTTGACCAATGAAAATTCCTAAGCCTCATCAGTCCGCAAACTAATGAACGCCTACCATTTGAATGTAGATCCAAATGGATGTGGAATCATTGAATGTTTCCGGATCTACGAACAAACCCGTTAGAAAACACTTGGAATGTATGAATATTAAATCAATGAGATCATCCCCAATTCCATAGGGAAACAATCCGCAATGATGGGATGAGGTTTTCATTTTTTAGAGAAAAGGGGACCCAAAAAGCAAAGAATGGTCTCATGAATAGGGGGTGCAGCTGATCACTAATGAGTTGGATAGCCTTTACCTCAGAGTAGTAGATGTTTTGAACTATATGTTCGTAGAAGTAGTGGTGGAGTCCGAGGATGTATGTCCCAAAATGTTCGAGGATTACCTCCCCACCAAGAAATCGACATCTTCATTGACTTACAACCCGATAAAACAATGTTTTCCTCACCAGTATATTAGATGGCTCCCACAGAGCTTCATGAGCTGAGGGCGCAGATGAAGGATTTGTAGAGAATGGGTTTTGTATGACCCATCATTTCACCCTGGGCGGCCCTGATCTTGTTTTCCAAGAAGGCAGGCAAGAGTTTGAGGTTGTGCATAGATTACCAGAACCTGAACCAAGTGATGGAGAAGAATATGTATCCACAGCTGAGAATCGGAGACCTATTTGATCATCTAATAGAGGAACAACGGTTATCGAAGGTTGACCATCAATCAGGTTATCGCCAGTTACGAGTACGGGATAAGGATTTGAGGAAGACAACATTCAAATTCCACTACGGTCAATATGAGTAATTTGTGATTCATTTTGGTGTGAAAAAAACCCCACAGTGTTTATGGGACTGATGAACCAGATCTGCCAACTGTACATAGACTGGTTCGAAGTGGTCTACATTGATGACATCCCTGTGTAATCAGTGTTAGAGGAGGAGCACGCGATACACCTATATATGGTTCTAGACGTACATTGAGAGAACCAGATTTATGGGAATCTATGGAAGTGCTAGTTTTAGATATAGGAGGTCCACATTCAAGGACATGTAATCTCATTAGATGAAGTATATTTAGACCCAGCCATGTTGGAGGTAGTTTTAAAATTGGAGCCACCTCGGAGCGTGACGTAGGTGTGGAGCTTCATTGGGTTGGCATGATATTATAGGATATTCATTTTTGATTTCTCCCAGATATCAGCGCTGATGATAGCATTGACCAGGAAGGGGAAACCCTTCTTGTGGAAGAAAAAGATCCAGCAGTCCATTGGGAAGTTGAGACAGAGTTTGACGGGCACCCTGGTTTTGAGATTACAGGAGGAGGGTGCCAGGTACATAGTTTTATGTGATGCATAAGGAACCAGACATGGTTGTGTCCTGATTCAAAGACAAGAAATGATTGTTTATGGTTTTCACATGCTAAGAAACATGAGATGAACTATGAGACCCCTGATCTCAAGTTGGATGGTAGTCTTTGTGTTGAAGATGTGGCGACACTACCAATGGGAAAGCGGTTTTTCATATACTCTAACCACAAGAGTCTCAAGTACATATTTTTGCAAAATTAACTGAATATGAGGTAGAGGCATTGGCTATAGTTCCTCCAGGACTATGATTTCATGATCATCTATATTCATGGGAAGGGGAAAAAGGTTACAGGTGCTCATTGTAGAAGGTCGAGCTCACAGCTATTGTGTGTGGTGATAGAGCAGTTAGCCGTGTTGCAGTTATCCTTTTTGGACAGAGAGGATATAGATTACCTATATTCGATGGTTGTTTCCCCTCCACTATTACAAACAAAATGTTTTGGAGGCACGACTAGGGGATGTCAACTATGTGTCTATACATGCTTAGATACCCATAGGACATGCCCCTGATGGATATTCATAAGGAGTGGAGCACGTACTTCTTTTCAATGAACTCAATGTTATACCAGTGGAATTACAGGAATAGGTCCTGAAGGTGTATCATACATCTCTCATGGTGGTACATCCTGAAGTTGAAAATATGTACCAGGATCTCCAATGTCAGTTCTGGTCGTCATGCCTTAAAAAGGAAGTAGCAGAGTTCGTTTCTCGATGTCTTACATGCCAGAAAGTGAAGGCTGACCACCAGGTTCCAGTGGGTTTAGCTCACCCCTGGATGTTCTAGGGTGGAAGTGGTATTGAATGTTGATGATCTTCATAACATTAATACCATAAACATCCAAGGGGAATGATTACAGCTGGGTGGTTGTTGACCGACTCACCATGTCGACCCACCTCCTAGCTATCAAGGAGATGAGTTCCGTATAGATCTCGGTATGCCTCTAAGTGCATGATATAGTTCGGTTTCATGAAATACCTTACAAAATAGTAACTAACCATGATGAACATTTCATATCCTGGTTGAGAAAGGTATTTCCAAAGGCTTTCGGGACTCAGCTTTGCTTGATCACACCGTTTCATCCCCAGACAGATGGTCAGACAGAGAAGACCATTCAGGTTCTTAAGGATATGATGCGTGCCTATATCTAGGACATTGGTCGTAGTTGGGAGGACCACGTACAACTGGTGGAGTTTGCGTATAAAAATTTCTACAACTCAACTATTTGTATGGAACCCTTCGACGCTTTATATGGGAGAACCTTTTGGTCACCGCTTTGCTAGACCGGCCATGGAGAGTAAGCACTGATTGGTCGAGAGTTGGTACGTGCTACCACCGAGAATGTGCAGGTCATTCGAGAGTGGATGAAGACTGATAGACCTGGAAAAAGTCTTATGCTGACAGACTATGGAGAACTATGGAGTTCGAGGAGGGAGACCACGTCTTTCTTTGGGTCCCTCCTCGACGAGGGTTACAGAGATTTGGCTGGGTCGAAAATCTATCTTTTAGGTTCATCGAAATTTTCCAGATACTGTGAATAGTTTCCAAGGTGGCGTAATTCCTAGATCTACATCCACAGTTGCATTAGTTACATAATGTCTTCTATGTGTCGCAGCTGAGGAGGTATGTGTATGACCCATCACACGTCATCGATTGGGGGGAGCTGAACATCGAAGATGGAGAAACCTTTGCTGAGTACCCAGTAGAGATCAATGATCGGCAGGAGAAGTTCCTTCGTGGGTGATGGATTCCCTTGGTTCAGTTCCGGTGGAAACACAAGAATCTTCCGGAGAGCAGGTGGGATCGGGAGGCTCAGATCCGTGCCCAGTACCACTATCTTTTATGAGTAGATTTGTTTTGGCTTTTCAGGGATGTAAATCCCCAAGTTGTGGAGAATGTAATGTATCGGATTTTCTATGTATTATTTTTAAATATTATTTTCAATTATTTTGAGACGAGAAAATTCAACAACATGAGATTCTGAGGCCCGGAGTGCCCGGAATAAATGATTGAAATCAATTAATATTTTAAATAGCGTGAATGAGATGTTTTCCTAAAAAATTGGAATATCATTTATATATGTTCCTGAGTCAGATGTCTGAGGGCACTATTTCATTCAGAGCAGCTACTTTTCCTTAGGCGGGGCCTAACATTGACCGTAGTGGGTTGACATCAGAAGTTAGTTTTTGGGCGTTTTAAAAATAAAGCACCTAAGATGAAATAAAATAAATTAATGATTTATTTTTAAATATTTCCTTTTTTCACGGATACCTAATCCTCCCCTATAAGATCATGCTTATGGAAAGTTAGTAGGGATAGCCTCATAACCCTGCGAATTGAGAGAGAGCTTCTTGGAGCATTAGAGAAGGAGGACCCATTGGTAGACGATAATGACGTGAGCGAACACCTCTCAGATTCAATGAATCATGCTAACGAAAGCTATGCGACGATTGTTCTTCAACCGGATCCTGGTAGGGGTTGTTATTTTTTTCATTTTTCCACATTTTTGAATTTAAACGACAAACACAGATTAACCACAAACATGTTGACCCACAGATTAATATGTTCTTAAGGGAGGCTTTTATTGGGTTGATTTTGAGAATTTAACCCATGTTGAATTGTTATAGATTTCTACTCTATTTTATCCTACTAATGGGAGTGGATCAATGCCCTGATGAATGAAGGCAGAGGTTCGTTCCCAGATTTGCTTACTGGATTTCTTCTCCCTCTATTTTCCTCATGGGTTCTTTGCGTTCTTCTTGGGGCAAGGAATAATGTATCATTGCACACTCATTTTGTGATTCAATGATATCAAATTGAATATCCTACATCATGAAGACTTAGTGGAGGTGCGACCATGATAGAAGATAACAAATTAGACTGGATCAGGAAAGACTGTTCTTCAAGGGTTCATTAGACAGGGGGATCATTACATGTTTTTGTTACTGATCAGAGGTACGAAAACAATGGAATTAGTTTCGTGTTGTCAGTGCGACCAATACCCATGAGTTTCATAACGATCGAATGGCTAGATGAATGAATAGGGAAGCATGGAAGGTGATATGGTATATGTCTGTGATTCTAAAAATTTTCAGAATACACAGGGTGAATCTTGAACAACGCACTATGTGGACAGGCTCAGTGGTGGCTAGGGTTCTGGGAGTCAGACAAGAATCCCACGGCATGTGACCTTGGTCACATGGCATGTTTGACCATCCCCAAAGTGTGGCGCGTATTATAGGAAATACACTGACATGAGATGGACTACAAGGATTTGTAACACTGCGTATAGACCCTACACGACATGACAGAGGAAACTATATAGGACTAGATGTGTATATAGGGGATACACGAACACAGGATGGAGTACACGGACATGTACTCCACCACACGGCTAGGCGAGGCCAGTAATTCTGGTCACCCCATGTACCGATTACATGGGTTGGCATACCTGGGTTGAGGTCATGTACATGCACATGGACAATATACATGGAGCCGACCCCATTTACTATTACATTGCATGTAATACGTACCACACACCATGTACTGGAGTTTTCTACATGAGCATCCTTACAACACATGTCATTGTACACGGGCAGAACCTGGGGTTCGAAGACACGACGTGTGACTTTTCTACATGTTGTCTACTTTTTGGAAAATGTATTGGTCCCCTTGTACATCATATCTTATACATGTTTTGTTTGGGTTAGTTCCCCTTCGTCTCATTCCCCTGATGGTCAGAGATTGTTTCCTTTTACATGAGTATGATCCCTTCAGTACCACTTTCTGTGATAGAGTTAGGCATCACTCCAAGAGGCCTCGATCGAGATCATCTATCAATTCTTAACCCTAGTTAGAGTCAGGAAATGATGTGAGCAACTCCATCGAGCATCTGTCCTCTACATAGAGGGTGAATCCAGATGAGTCACAGTATCCTCCATGGCTTTGGAAGTGATCCTCATCTGTGTATCGTGATCTTTTCTGCTCATGAGTGTGTTCTACAAAAATGAGTGTATTTATCTATCATGATCTTTCCGACTCAAGAGTGTGTTCTCCCATAATGAGTGTATTTATTATCTCTCAAGGATTTTCCTAATGAACGGTGCTTCTCGAACGGACGTTATCAATGATTTCAGACTCGTGGAGTGAGTTCTCCTAAAACGAGTGCTTTGTAAAATCCTCGAACTAAATCCCTAGCGGGGGTGTGCAGTTGTGTGACTTGCATCTAGAACATGGGTTTGGGTTTTGAGTATATTTGGTTTGTGTTTTACATGTTCTGTAGAAACATATTGTGTAGATCTATCTATACCTTTACTTGGTATATTACTTTGTGGTTTTCGAGGTCCTTTATTGAGTATTGTTATACTCACCCCTACACAGGCTTTGCCCGCACTTGTCGTGTCTTTTGCATTCGAGTAGCCTTTTGATAGAGTCCATAGAGGAAAAAGAAAAGTCCAAGATTTCTGTTTTCCCTACAAGACGAGGTGTTCCTATGGCTATGTACAGCAGTCCCAGTACCTCATTTCTCTTACAGATTGGAATTGAAGATTTTTAGACTCTTTTTTTGTGGGATTTTATTCCGGCCCATTTTTCTTACAACACATTACTTCTGTTGTACTATGTTGGTTAGGTTTCGTTGTATGCATGCATTTTGTTCCATAAACATTGTTTTCTTTTTTTTACATACTAGAATTCGGGGCTTAGAGATTTGTGCAAGTTTTTATGTTTTTATGAAATTCCTCCCTTGTTTGTAATATCCCCACATGGTGCTGGTCACCAACCCCTAGCCTATTGGAGGTGGGATTGGGGAGTCGCAGTACGGGCCCGACTAGGATGGGTCGTGACAGGTGAAACAAGTGAGACATACATGGAACATAATATTTTGAAATATGTATTCTCAAATAATGATGTCAACATATGACAAAGGTAATTATTAAATCTAATAATGGATTATGATTTCTTAATATAATAATTCCCATGGATGTAATGTAATAGAAAAGATTCATTGAGAAGAAAATATCATTGAGTTCTTACCAAAAAATGAATTAATAATGATCTTATATTCAGGGTTTAATTTATTATGGATATGGTAATTATTAGCAAAGGGGACATATCAAACCTTTTTCAAATGATTTCCAAACAATTTGTATTGGGAAAGAAAAAACGTTCCCAGTCTTCCCATGATATAGTTTTAAAATAAAATTTATTCCAAAAATGATGAGAAATTAGAAGACTTCATATATGATGATATTATTTTGAATATTTAAAATATAATATTTTATCCATATATTCTTGAGTTTGGGAGATATTATTTAGATGATGATCGTAAATCAAATTTTTCTATACACCCTAACCTCACCAAAATGTAAAAATGATTAAATGAATGATCATTGTTGATAATATAAAGAAGAAAATTACTAATTATGTGTCCAGAGGTTTCGTTTTCAAACATGTGTAGGATTAAATACCAAATCCTAGAGGATTCATGAATCCTATCAATATTTTTACGTGTTGATGGGATAAAATTATTTTTGGATTTTTCATTGGATTACCATGTAATCCTAGAATGAAAGATGTGATATGGTTATTAGTGTTCAACATACTGAATCTACACACTTCCATTATATAAAGTAAGAATTACCTATAGATCACCTTCCATAACTCTATATTAATGATGTAATAAGACTTCTCGGTGTACATATTTCAATTGTATCTATTCATTGTCCCTATTTTTATATATATTATTTAAAAGTATTAAAAATTCTAATGATATCAATGAACAAATAAACATATCTTGTCATCGTTAAACTGATAGAATTTCCCAATGGAATATCAATAAATTAGAAGAATGGCTCAAGTCATTATAACATAAAAATCAATATATATGGGATAATCAGTTACCTTTCATAGAATTTCATTTAACAATACATTCCATTCATCTATTCAAATTGTCTCATTTAATGTTTTATATAGAAATAGATTTTGATATAATTTTTTTGGGGATGAAGTTGTTAAATATATGATGCTAGGAAAAGGATATGTAAAAAAATTCCGAAAAAAGGTAAAGACTATTATAACCAATATTAGAGTATCTTAACATATTAAACAAAGTTATACTATTAATAATAGGATATATTTTGAATTTCAAGTGGGATATCACATTATCATGAAGATATATCTTTGGAAGGGTGTTGTGTAATTTACTAGGAATGGAATCTATGATCCATGAACATTATTCATTTTTAAATAATAAAACTAAATGGTTATGTGGTATAATTTTTTTAAATTCTTCCTAGCCTCTCTAAATTGGATGATGTATTACACATATGCTTAATAAAGTATAAAAGTTAAATAGAAAACCTGTGCTCACTCATGGAAAAATAGATTTGGAACCTTATATATCATACTATGAAGAGCCAATATAGGTTTTGGAAATGTGATAGAATGTTATTAGTAATTTTAGTACATTATTGCTATAGGTACATTGGAGAAATCATATGATAGATTAGGCGACGAGGGAACCTAGATAAATTTTTGTAATGAACTAATCAAATTTATTCTGGTGATTACACACTTCAAATTATGAGAATAATTTTCTTTAAATGATGAATGAATGTATCAACCAATGATTTTTTTATTTTTATTTTAAAAAATAATTATTTCAATTAATGGAATTTTGGGTACATACATATGATATTTTAAAGGAATTCAAAATTTGGCTGTGTATATAACATGCAGTACCAAACATAAATGAATAGTGATACACAATTAATATATTATTATTTTATCAAAACCATTACAAAATATCCATTAAAATATTGGATATGAAATTTATTAATCATATTATGATATATATATAAAAAGGTCCTAATCAATAAAAATTTGCTGATTAATGATTAGGAAATAAACACTTGAATTTTGTTAAATTCAAAAATAATTTTTATATGAAATTTATGTACCTATTTTTTAAAATTTTATAAATTTATTTGATAATATGGAATTAATTTTTAAAATAAACATAATAAAATATTTCATCTCTATATTTTATGGATTTTTTGTGAAATTATTCATTATCCATTGAATAGTAAAAAATAATTCTTTTTATTGAAAACTGTATTTTTATTCCCAAAAATATAAAAGTTTTTTCAAAAGTTATAAATTAAAATTATTTCCCTTATACATTTAATAATTTAATTATGATCATTATTATCTCACTTATGGCTTAATTGTTTAGATAAACATTTATATATATATAAATTTCAAATTTCTGATAAAATGTTTTTCACTGTCTTTTACATTTTAATCTTAAATTACTCTTGTCCACATGTTGAAATTTAATATAAACAATGGATCATGTATTCAGGATCATGAGGTACAATTTTGTAATTTGATCCTTTTATAGTTGGTAAACATTAATAGTATCTTTAGTGATTTTTAACCATTGTAATTGATAAATCATATAATTAATGATACTAAATAATTTTATGTGGTCTATAAAATGACCCTAACAAAATGACTACATTAATTGGATGAGTCCATTTATTACATAAGTATGAAATATTTTTAATATAATTTTTTTCCCATGTTGGTGACATTATGACCTTCATAATATGTTATGAAACAAAATGTAAAAAATGTTACACTCTTGTTTTTAATAACTATTGAATAGTTAATATATGGATAGAAAGATGATATGTTTTGTTATATACACTATTTTGAAATATATCTAATTTATCTAAATCATGGTAATTTATTTTTTTATGATGAAATAATTTCTTTAATTAATTAAAAAATGTCGACACATTAGTTATTTTTGTAATTTAAAATAAAATAATAGATATTTGGATCATTAAAAGTGATATAAATTGAAATAATTAACATGAACCAGAATTTTATTGATAAAAACGTCATATTATAGAGGTGTGGATTAATTGGAATCGAATTCATTTATTTTCATGAGGTAATAATATTCAAAATAAATAAATAGTTCAAAAACTTGAAATTATTGATATTTCATAAAATTAGTATCTTATAAAATGATTTTCAAATTCATTAAAAAATTATAATTAACCAAAGGAATGGGATATAGTTAATGAATAATATCATTGTCCATTTAAGTGTCATTTGACATTTTATAGTCACATTAATGGGATTTATAAGGTAGAAAGGTTTAATAGTACTATAATTTTAAAAAGTGCTAAGAGGGGTTAAAAGTAAACGATAATGGTGAAAACATAAAAAATTTTGATATATAAATTTATGAAATATTTTTGAGTTTTATTCATATTAGAATCAAATAAAATCACCTTATATCAATTTTGATTTTATAAACAATTTATATAAATTTATGTTTTTTAATAAATTCTAAAATTTCTCCCTCCCTGCTATTATTAAAGGGAACCTCCTCCCTTACTAATTTAGAACACATTAATACTTCTAGCTCAATCAAACACTAACCATTATTATTTTAAACATAATTTTCAATGTACTTTGGGATATTTTCATCCAAAATAGAAATGATTTTGTAGAGATCCTGTTTATTTCATGAGTGATATTGAAATATTATATATAAAAATTTATATGCAGACATTGAGATGAAGTGAGGTTATGAGACCTAAAGGGTCCAGACATTATATTATTTATATATTAAATGTATTTGATATTATGTGTGCACAAAATACTAATTAAAATGGTATAACTCTTAAAGAGAGTCTCATATCCAAAATCTATAACTATGGTTAATCGAAGATGAAACATTTATTCATTGAATTACCTAAAATTGGTTGGTGTAGGTCAATCGGATAAATTTATAATTCATAGAAAGTATAAAATATTAAGGTATTAATTAAATTATATAATTGATTAATTTATCATAAATATAATTCCTCTAATAATTCACCATTATGTAATGATCTATATGGTTAGCCTGATAACCATGGTAACGTAAATATGTTTTCATGACACCCTCTTTTAGTGATTAAGAATAAAATGATGACAATACTCCATATCAAAGAATATTGAGATACATCCAACAAAATGATTCCTCTTATTCTCTGTTGAATTAATTCTACATTAAAAAATGATCCAAATCATGGTAGGGCTCATCAATTTTTGAATTCATCTAGTATTTATTAAACTGTTTGAGTATAATCAACTATTTCCATTGATCTGCATCATTTGAAAAAATTATATACTATCAGGTATATATTTAATTGGTCGATTAACTTTCTTCCATCTTTTTACTCACCATACATCACAATCTAAATATGTTTTCCAATAAAGCTTTTCAAATGATTATTACTCATTTTTTATTATTTTTCCCCACTTTTTCTTCACAATAATATCTACTGGGCTATAGGGACATGGATCAATTTTTCCATGTAGGATTAATCCCAAAAAAAGATCCTAAATCACATTGAATTCATGGGCAATAAATTATATGTATAATAAAGGATAAAATTGGTTGAAACACAATATTTTTATCATCTATTCATGGATCAAGGATCTGATACAATGATTTAGTGGAACATAATGAATGTGATATGTGTTTTGATTTTGCAGAACCCCTATGGATGAAATGAAAAAAATATTTTTCCACCAGATGATCAGAATCAAGGAACTGATGCCTTTTCCACTATCTTTGGTGGGGGGTATTGGAGGTGAGATCATAGTAGGTGAGGTTGGGTCTGGAATATCAGATGTAGATCCGTCTTTTTGGGAAAACACAAATAAATGGTGTGTAATATGATTAACCAACACCATATAGTTATCCTCTAGAATCAGTTCTAGGGTATAGAGAATGTTATGGATGTTACACTATGTGGTTGGAGAACACATTTTATATCTCTCCTTGTGTAGGTACATTATGTTATGGAAACAGGGGTTATACCATGTGCAGGAGGATACATATTGGAACATGCAATGTATCTATATACCCAGAAATGGAGAGGGACATGGGAACAACCACATATGAGAATAAATTACATGTAACAATGTACATAGACATGGGAATGATTACATTGACACATATAACATCTGGGGAAGGGACCCCTGTGATTGAGGAATTTAGTGTAGGTTACATAATCATTGTATAATTCTACATAGGAAGTGAGGTTTGTATGGTTATGGAAATAGCCAGGTGGAGGAATAGGACCACACATATTGCAGGTCCTCTTTCACATAATGAACACATTTTTTCCATTTGAGGAAAAATCAATCTCTAGTATCAGGTTCATTTGGACACATATTTTGGGATCACAACTATCATATTCTATGTTTTTTTTCATAGAATGTGATAGTTCCCACCATTGTGTATTTTGAAATTTCATTTGATATGTTCCTTGTGATAATCATAATTAGGTGATTCTCGATGATCATAGTGATTGAGAATGAACATCAGATAGAATAATATGTCTCTCTCATGGTAGGAAAGGCATTGTTCCTTGATCTACTATTAGAGTGGAATCCTCCAGCTGGGCATGGTCCCTCTATTGACTATTAATATGGAACCATTATATTGGGATAGGTAATGTTTCCACTAATTATACCCTGAGTGAAACCCTCTTTTGGTTAAGGTTTTATGTCCTCAACTAATGGAATGGAACAATCTTTCTTAGAAGAGAATGTGACCTTAATTTTCTATCCATGTAGAACCCTCATATAATATCAAACCAGGTTTAATTGGATATTTCTGTATAATACTTGCATCTAGTTTGGACATGCATCATCTATTGATTGCTTGAGTAGAACCTTCATATGGAGTCAGGGTGTGGGTCCTCAACCATCAGAGTGAAACACTCTTGTTGGGAATGGCATGAGTCTTATATTGACCAGTTTGGTTTCTTTATCCAATGGAGTCATGGTATGGGTTTTCAACCTAATGAGTGTCACCGTCTTCTTGTAATGGTAAATGGTTCATGTACCCAAATATTGTTTCTCTCGACTATGCTGCAGAGTGGCATGGGGCGACGTGACTTGGATGACTCTTCATAAATATATGTGAGATGCTGGGTATCATTGATGTACATTTTAGATGATGGAACCCTTTCATGTGTGGAGCTTTGAGATAGAAATCCCATTTTTATATCATTAGGGATTCATTATTTTCACCATGTTTGTTTGTTTGTATTTGTATACATGTCAGTGTAGTTTTAAATCTATCACTCTATTTAGCTTAAAATGTATATTTTTTATTCTAATTGTGTCTCTAACATTACCCCCTTCATCTATTGGGTCATCCTACTAGGCATTTATATAATCACCACGTGAATGTATTTCCTCATATGTGTCATGTCTCATGATGATGATGGAATGTTTTTCAGTGATTACCCAAGATCATAGGAATGCCTGATGCATTAAACCATTAATTGTGGTTGGTGATAGGATATTCAGAGCTGGTCTCTCCCATTGTTTTACTTTTTCTATCTTTTTAGGATGGTACATCATTCCGGTTGATAGTTTAATTTTCAATTTAAATTTCAATTTATAGTATCATATACAATATATTTGTTATAGTTTTTTCTTGTATTGTTTTTAACCTTTAAGAATCACCTTTTTCCTTTATGATTATATCTTTTTGTAGAGAGATGGTCAGGTGTGTTCCTATAGGGTCGTCGTGAAAAGGACTCCAAATTAATTTATTTTTTAGGTACATATCTACAACACATAAATAATGGATACAGTCTTAGGGTATTTGTTCTTGAGATTCATTGGTTCGGGTCATTCTATTTTGGCATCAGTTGTGGTTTGATCTTTGGAATAGTTTTTAGAGTAGTCCTAATATGGGTAATCTATTCAGATATATGGAAATGTACCCAACGTATCTCGAGTGTGGATTTTCGGCCATGGGAAAAAGTGTATCTGTGAAAGACAATCGATCCATTCAACATGAAAATAAGAAGATTATTTTTGACATGACATATCGATACATTAGTTCCATGGATCAATGGAACATGCAACATATATGATTGAGTCATTTGAAAATGATTCCTGGGAAAACTCCCCATTTTATATATATTCTACTATGTCTATGATATATATTCATTAAATTTTCATGATGCATCTTTTATGAAATATATATATGATATCAATTTCAGATCACGAAGATGATCTGACGAGTGATGAGCCTTAGTTCTGGGTTCATCCCATGAGATTATTTCTATAGGTGGATAAGGAGTAGAACCCACACATATAGAGAAGTATATAACACTTGTAAAACATGATGAGAATTCTTAAAAAGCTGAGTATGAAATGAGTGTTTTTGCAACAAAGGATTCTGAGGCTTCACGATGATCCAAATTCCGTAGATATAGTGGATTAGCTAGGGAGGGTGAACTATTTTGTTCCTTTTATAGAAAACAACTATTCATGTGCTTTCACTGGTAATGAGCCAATTTCTATAGAGTTATTGTGGGTAGGTGGAGTTATGTATTGAAGAAAAATTATGAGTTGAAAATCTAATGGGATGACATAAAAAAGTTGTTTTATGATGAATATAACCCCTTATCCTTGTGTTTTATTTGGATTCCGGATCTTTTGAAGATGTAGTATGGAGGGTTGATTGTGTTTGCGTATGCCTCAAGTTTCACATACAATTCACAATACTCCCTCTAAATGATATAATATTGAAACATCTGAGAAAGGAATTTGAGAAGGGCCATCATAGGGATATATATTCTAGGGTAGTACACTTGTGTATTCCCACAAATATAGGAGTGTTGGAGGAGGACATTGTGATGGAAATTTTCTTATCAGAGGTATTATAGGTAGCTAGCTTTATAGAGATGATTCATTTTAAAAATCATGTAGACAACATTTTATAGGATCTCAACAATATATATATTCCAAGGATTGTGTATGGTAACATCATCAAGGTCATCACAGAGGACTAGGGTAGCCAATATATGGGATATAACACAATAGAAATGGAATCACCGAGATTAGGAATTTATCAGACCAAGGAAAGGTGGCCCTATAGAGGTTTAATTGTTAGAGTAGATATTGAGATCCATGGGGAGGAAATTTGGGTAGTGTAAAATGATAATTGATCCTTCGACAACCACAACCAACAAGTGGACCACATTAGGCATTACTATAGGGTATGGAGGTGTATGAACCAGTAGAAACAAATTATACAAATTTTTTCAGATTTTTTTATTTTTTATTCCATATTAGTAGAAATATGTTAGACTAATAATTTCATTTAATTACTCATATTTTGATAGATGGATACACTAGTTATGTTCTTATTTGATCTTCTTGGTCTTGGGGATACTATGGGGAATTATTCTTCAATGCAATTTATATCCCAGTAGTGAATGCTATTGTTTATTGGAGAATGGTTCTATTGGGATGTTTTCTTCATTAAAATTGATCCATATGACTTTATATTAAGTATGGATTCGTTTTTTCATGATTTAATAATAGAATTATTATTACATAAGTTGATTCATATTCAATTGAACTAATGGTTCAAGATTCTCTTCTAAAGGAAATAAATTTATCAGGGTTGGGTGAGTTTTTCTCGCTAGTATGAGACCACATCCCATCACCCATCTATTGGCTATTTTATCCTGTACTGTAAGAGGATATTAAATAATATGTTTTAATTAAATCATCTAGGATTACATGGACATATTACCTTAGGAAATTTAATGTCTTAATATGTTGTGGGAGATGACTTTTTTTTTGTAATTTAATCATCAGACTACTCCAATATATTCTTTGGAAAATTGTAATACTCCTACAAATAACATGAATATGTAGTTGTATTTAGATGAAATTTTGGAAAAGATTTTTGTCAGACCCATTATGTTTCCTTTGGAATCTATACTATTTTTTTTTTAAATTGATGATAGTATATTGTGGCTTTATGTATATTATTGACACATGATAAATAAAAATTACCACATTACAAGGATTCATGACACTTTGATAAGTAGTGAGGTGTGAGTTGTTTCTTGAAGATCAATATCATGTTTGGACATTAAAGGTTTAGTGTCCTCAAGGATGAATATATAATTCCAATTTTTGAATGAAAAAAATGTTTTCGTAGTGATTCTTTTCGGCATGATGAATTCCAATTCTATGTTTATGACTTGGATAAAAACAATTTTCTAGCCATATGAGGAACCATTTTTTATTACCTTACTTGAAAACATACTCACATACTATACATCAAAGGAATAACATTCATATAACTTGATGATTGTCTTACATTTTATTCAATGGAACCAACTATATCGTATTCAATTAAATAATCGGTTTTGGATCCACGAGGTTCACTATGTGGGGAATTTCATTTCTGATAAGTGTTTATTTGTGGACCTTGTAAATATTGATGGAGTACTTTCTTAGGAGGTAATGATGATTACATCAGAGGTACAATGTTTCATTCTTTTGGTGGGGTACTAGTAGATGTTTGGGGAACGATTATTTTGGATTTTAGCTCCGTGATAGACCTGACATGGAATGTTAATTTCATTACTAAGACTGAGGAGTGACAAAGAGACTTCAAGGAATTTAAGATGAGGCTGATGAGTGCTCATTTTTTGGGACTTCCAGAAGAGGTCATGAAGTAAATAGTGTATTATGATTTATTAGGATACTGGATTAGTCAATTGTTAATGAAGATTAAACTATTTATCACATATGGGTTGAGGTTGCTAAGACCCCATGAAAAGAAATTCATGACTTAGAACCTAAATTTAGAAGTGATGTTTTTAGCTTTGAAGTTGTGGAGGAACTATCATCGGGGATATGTCATTTTGGATTACTAAAAATATCATATTATAATATATACCTTACTATAAATAGACTTCAACATAATATAGATTAACTTATATGATTTTCTAAAGGAATATCACATTAATATAGCCTATAAACCTAGGATACCATTTGAAGAATGTCCTCAACTCATTTGGTGCTAGAGTTATGCAAAAAATTGGATTACATGTAGTTGACCCTAATTATGCATGAGGGTGTAGATTTTCTTTAGTTGATAGTGCTAAATATTCCTCTCCTTTAGTGTGTGAGATATTCTATGTTCAAATATATCAACATTAAGGTTTAACTTTATATGATAGAATTAGAATATTCAGCGCATGGATTTTCTGAAGGAAGCCATCAGTTCATCCTTTTATAAGCAAATATGGTGGTCTTAGTAAAAATAGTAGAGGAGGTGATGAAAGAGTTTCACACATTTCCATTTTCTATATATTCCAATTTGGGGAATATAAACAAAGACCTTCAGTGAATGTTTTTATGTATGGACATGTTAAAGATCATGAATGGGTTAATCTTATGGTGTCTATCCTATAATCTAGTGATGGTTTATCAATATGTTTAGGAATGGTTTTTAAACCCCTTGAAATATCATAGTGGAAATGGGATGGAATATCCATGTAATTTTAGATAGGGAATTTTTTAGAGACAAGAAATGATGCCATATGGGTGATAGTTGAATCACCAATGAAGTTTTCACATTTCATTGTTTATAAGGAGTAGAGTTCAGTGGAGAGATTGGGATTATTTGTACATTTGGGAGATTATTCCCAATCACAGTGTTCACATTAATATTGTATGAAAACACTATCTAGTGTTCATTTCATGGTTTTGGAGAGGCATTTAGCTATCATTCATAACTTATAAGTGGATGAGTACAACTTGAAACCACAAAATAGATGTGCATATTGAGCACACTGTCTAGGTGTTGGGGGATATATTTATCACCTTTATGTTAACAATTTTACACAATGAGTATCAATTTATGGTTGTATAGGTTTCATAAAATAATAAATATTTCTTTAGTATCATCATGTCACCATTCGAGGCCCAGTATCGGAGTCAGTAATGGTCACCCTTGTGATGGATGGAGATTGGTGAGGAATCAATTTTTGGGATAGAGATCGTGAAGCTAACAAAATATTATTTCTATGTCATGTATAATATGAATGGGGAGAAATCATATGAAGAAGAATTTCTTTGTAGATCAATGTTTCAGGCCCATGGTGTTCGTGCTAGGAGACCATGTTTTCATATGAGTCTCCCCATGCAAAGGATTGCATTGGGAATGCCTATGAGAAAAGATATACATGAGGTTCTTCAAGATAATTTATATCATACTGAGGGTTGGAAATATTTCTTACAAAATTGTCGTACCATAATAGTTGGAGTGGGTACATGAAGTCTTACATGTGTCATACATAATGAATAACATGCATGACCCTATGCTCATTATTGCCCGGGGTGAGACGGTCATCAATTATGGAGCCACATTTGTTGGACACCCTATTGAAATCGATTATCAGAAGGATGAGACCAAATTTGGATTGACCATCCCCTTAATTCATGTGTTCTAAAAGCATGAGAGCATTCATGATAGATCTAAGGAGTTGGAGGGCTAGATACAAGATCAAAATCTGATGTTTAATTTAGATGTTTTTATTCGGAATGAAAACCATGATGGAATGAATTATGTAGATACATTTTTTATTTGTCATACATTGAATATTTTTTAGATATATTTTCATTTCCATATGCGAACACAACACACTATTTTGAGGTCCAGTGCGCCCGTAATTATATTTATATAAATATGAACTATATTTTATATTATGCACATACAGAACCATTAATCAGATATCTGTGACCATTATTAAATAGAAAAATGATAATTTTTCCTATGGGAACCCTATAATATGTTGGAAAATATGTTCATAAAAATGAATGTTGGTGGTACAATTTGGTAGATTAGTCATTAAATAATATTAATTAATTGATTAATTTATCCTAAAAATAATATATCCCTTAATAAAACATTTTTGAATTATCACCATGTTTATCCACATAACTTATATGGTCCCAACCTTAAATATAACTTGTTATAGTTTTTTAAACATGAATCACATTCATTAATCTTTTTATTTTAGACTATTAGTGAATTTTGAAAAACTCTTACATATTGAACTCGAACATTATAAGTGGAATCTTATACTTAGTATCCATTTTTTATCCAATGGAAACCCATTTAATAGAAAACATAGTTTCATTTCATGAAACATATTTAGTAGATTAATAATAGAATCTTCAATGTCCATACAAATCATATGACATTTGAAAATAAATTAAAATGTATTATGGGAAAAAATCTCCATAATTGATTTAAAATAAACAATGAAACCATTAGCCCATGAATATTTTAAACTCAAAAATGAATTTTTACAAAGTCATAACTTTCACCCATAAAAACACACCTCATTAAATATAGTGATTCCTAAAAAACATCAGAGAAATCATAAGTCCTAAAGGTAACTTATTTCATCCATATCATACTTAAATTACAGCTTTCACATCTATATAACGAGTAACCTATGTGGTTACATTTAGAATACCCATCATATTATATTCCCTAAATCTCTTAAGAGAAACATTATAATTTAACTCTATATCATTACCCAATTCATTGGAGAGATTTCACAGGATCACTCACCCACATATTATGATGGAATCACTACACTTTTTTTAAAATTTACCCACCCATATTTTGTGCAAGTACTATTATATTATCAAAACACATAAAAGATTTAAATTATCAACATTACACTTATAAAATTTCATTCCCAATCATAATAAATCATATCATGATATTAAAATAGTCAATCTAGTTTCAAAACCATTTTCAAAACCAATACACCCAAAAAGGAACAATGTATTTATTTTTCATTCAAAAAAGGGCTTTTAGGGGAAAGCAAATATAAAATAACGTACATGGAGATAGAGAATTGGTTTTCACCGTATATGTAAAAATATATTCCTTTTTTCATTTTTAAAGAAAGTAAATTGTTTTATAAAAAAAGAATACATTTGAATACTATGAATTAAATTAAAAATAGACATAAAATGTTCTGTATAATCTTTTTATATCCATATAAATAAATATGTAAATTAATATCATGATGAAAAAGTTCTTATAATTAAATAATTAAATGTTCATGATATCCAGTATCAATTTGAACATTAATGTCGTAATCTCGATGAGTTAATAAATTTACCAAAACAATAAAAAACTATTATTGATAAAATATGGATACGAAATGTCATTGTGGCTATATATACACTTCAAAACATAATAATGGTACATATTAACAAGATATTCCACAATAATAGGATATTGATATGAAATTCATTACCTTGAGTCCAAAACATCATGTACAATCATTATAATCCTAAATGATAAAACTATTATTATTTATAAATTATTGATATAATTTTTCAGGTTAATATTTATTTTATATTATTAGTATCCATTTTATAACAATTACATAATTATTTATGTCCACATTGGCCGTTTTGTCATTATTCGGTACATGAGTTAAAAATAAAAATGGTACGATGTTAATTGTCGACGTAGTCATGTGTACATCATCTCCAGAATAACCCTCATTAAATTTTAATCATCGTTATACATAAATTGTCCCTTTAAATCAAACCATTATGTGTGGTTATAAACAATAAACAAAATTATAACCATGGTGACGGTAAGTCGTACATACAGATAAGTAACATTTCTATTTCTCTTTGTTCATTATAGAAAAAAATAATTATTATATTATCATTCAATAATGATCATAATATAATAAAAATAATCATAATAATTTAAATATATATATATATATATATCATATTAGTGATGATGTGAATAAAAAACAATTAACATATGTTCTTGGAGGTGATAGTTCACTTGTATGAATGAAAGACCTTATCATATTTATGTGCATGGAAGGTAAAAAAATAATTGAAATATTATTCTGTTAAAATGATAAATATTTTTTTAGTATCATATACATGCATCTATTCTATAATTATAAATATTCTTAATAGATGGTAATGAAAAACGAACTATATCAGTTCGTGAGCTGGTAGCCCGCTACACAAACCAACAGAATATTTACTTCCCATTTCATGAAATTTTAGATAAATTTTTGTGATGATATAAACATAATAAAATATCATTACATTTAGTAAAATTGAGTTATTAGTTAATCTTAAAAGAATAATATTTAGTTTAACTGGAAGAAGAAATAAAAAAACTAAAAAATGAAACCTCTTCTTCTGTTCATCACCTTTGAAGAACAACTGAATACCTCTTAGGAGGGTGTTTTTCCTAAAATATGGCCTCAATTACTTGGGAATAGGTTTGGTTATATCTTTTATAAACCAAGGAATTTGTAAGTGTGAGTATTATATAATAGTGGGAAACTTTTCATTGGTGAGGGTAGGGGAGCCTTGGTAAATTCATAAAATATTTAATTAATATAAATTTCATTTCATTTCTAAATAGTCTAATAACATTAATTTAGAATATAAGATGATGCTGGGTAGAATGACTATCATATAATTAAAATTTTAAATGTTTTTAAATGTTTTTAATCTTTGTCTTTTTGATATATCCTTTATTTTAACCATTTTAATCTTATCCTGATATTATGTTTTTTACACTTTTTCTGTAAATGTAATTACCATAACATTAAAAAAGACCCAAATAAGTTCCATTTTTAAAATATTTGGACATAAACTATCCATTTGGAATAATATTAAATTTTTTTGAATTTAATATAATTAAATGATATATTTTACTTTTTAAAATACCAATAGTGTTAATATTGACTCTATTCACTAGTTGACTTTAAAAAATATAATAATTGTAAGATAAGATCGAAACTTCTTTTTTAAACCATAAAAAATTATAAATATATCCATAAAACCCGTGGATGGCATAAATTTTGTCATATAGTATTTAGTTTACTTTTTATAATATCATTTATTTGAAACATTAATTAATTAAGAAATTACTACATCATCATTGTGTCACAGTTTAATTTTGTTTTTTTTCCTTCAAATTTTAAATAAATCTAAAGGATATAGGTAATATTTTCATAATATTAATTTTTATTTATAGTCTATGATATAACTTGTATAACACTATATTAATTTTTTTTTAATAATGATAAACATTATTTTTTACATCATGGTCTTTATTTTAAATAACATGTTTATAAGTGTCACAAACAAATATATATAGCTCCAAGTGGCCCTAATATCAACCCAAGGATTCTCATAGTCCTGATACAGTAATCCAACTAAATTATTTCATGTGTTAGGGTAGTTTTAGATTATTATAAAAAAAATTATCTCTAATTATCTTATATAACTATAATGATGGTAAAAATAATAATTTATATTATTAAGATTAATAATTTCCAAAACAAATATGGACATATTTACATTGCTTGGACCTTATTATTCCAAATAAGGAATTAATTTTTCCAAATTCATAACATTGAATTTGAAATAATTAATTTAAAAATAATCCTTGTTGTAGAAGCAAAAAATGGGATTTTTAAAAGTAATAACCATCAAATGATTGATGTGCGTTTAAATATAATTTCATTGTGAAATTATCTCCCATGAAAAAATTGGATAATATGATAAGAACATATTCTAAATATTATTTATAAATAATAAAAAAAGATAATCAAGCAATATAAATAACTTAAATGAAAAATTAGTTTTGAGTTAAGATGCAATATTTTCACTAGATTATAAAATATGAATTTTATCAAAAAATATCAAACATTTATCCTAAGTAAATTTTTATTTCCCTATTCCAAATAAGATTTAAATATAGTCAAATAGAAATTATTACAGTACCAAAAACTGTATTTAAACTGGGTTACCCATCAAAGGGTCGTAAAACTGCATATTTTTAAAACAATACCTATTTTATAAAAACAATTTAATATTCTCTTAAACATGTTTAGGAAACATATAAGTTGAATTTTAAAAATTACATTGAATATATTTTATATAAATTACATAAATAAATTCATAAATAGTGATTTATAAACTCACTAATTTTAATTTAAATGGTTTTTAAGATATTTTTTATTTTAAAAAGAATTTTATTTTAATTTGTAAATAATTTTTTACAAATTATTTAATTATAGGAATGTGAAGAAATGTTGTTCCCCAAGGTAGTGTTCTGTTTAAATACCAAAACACCAAATATTATTAAAAAAATATGTTACACACGTCTAGAATCTGGAATTATGTTAACATCCCTAACATAATGCGGGAGTGCATTAGGAGGAATATAATCCCTCCAATGAATATCATGGGTAACACCTAAATGGGAAAGCCCATTAGTAAACATGTTAGATTCACAGTAGGTGTGGGTGGCGATGAAGCTGAGTCTAGCCATAGAGTTCAACCAATCCAACCAACATGAAGTGAGACTCCAAGAAAGGTGGATGGTACCGTTCCAAATAGCTCGAATGTAGGTAGTGGAGTTGCTCATGATATAGATGTTGTTCCAAGGAAGTGGACAAATAGCAGGAGCCATAGAAGCAACCAATCGTCTGGTCTAATGTTTTCTGATGATGGAACCACAGCCCACTGGTCCATGGTTTCTTTTAGAGTCTCCTTCTACATTGACATTAATCCAACCATTGGGGGGGGGGGTGAGAGCCAAAACACTTCAAAAATATAATTAGGGAAGATAAATTTCCCCTCAAACCTTACTCATCAGAGAATCTCAAAGCCATGATCCGATTTGTTTTAATGATCTTTTTGGATCAAAGATGCTTCTCGAATGGACATAAGGATTCTCGCTTTTCCTGCATTAAGTTTAAATGAGTTATTAAAAAAATTAAAATCATTTCTACAATACCATTTTTCTTGATGAAGAACTTCTACGACAGCAACCAAAAGATTTTTTAGTTTCTGGGAGATAGATAAGTCCATGCATCATTTCTTCTGCTTGGTAATGGATTCACAAAGCAACCATCTACACTGAAAAATGTCAAAAATGTAATTCCATAGAGTAGTTTCCGTGTAACAAGAAAGAGAGAGATGATTTATATCCTCTCTATGCTAGTTTCACATGACGAATTGTGAACCTAAAATGATCTCAAATGTTTGTATACAAGTATCCATGGGAATTATATTATGAAAAATATTTTAGACTAATGTAAATCATGATAATTTTAACCAGTCCTTGTTAGAGTTACTTAACCAAGAAAAATTATTTTTAATATTATTAAATAAATGATTATTGTAATTTTTGGAATCAAGAATCCCATTATGGGCAGGTTCCCAAATAAGAAAATCATTTGTATTAATGAAGTGATAGTTGTCAAAAATTTGTTTAACATGCTCATAAAGATAGGGGTTTTACATAACATTGACTATTTTAATATATTTTTGAGAGTGGGGAGGAGAAAATTTTTTGTCCGTTAAAGAGATTAGAGGAACAATAGTCCAGTTATCAAGCTGAAATTTTATGTTGGAATCTTTATTATCCATCCATCTAGATTTTTTCATAATAGAATTTAAAGTCTTTCTAATGGAGGGCCATATAGAGGACTTAAGGAAGTGAGAATGGTTATTACTATGTTTATCAAGAAAATGATCCCTTTGAAAATCTGTAGAAGGAGTGGTGTTATGAATGAGATTCTATGTAAGCCTATATTGAAGAGCATCATAAATATTATAGAGATTTTTAATGTCTATACCCCCTTTATCAATAGGTTTGCAGCAAGAGATTTAGTGGACAATCACCATTTTTATCTCCAACGTACTTCATGTCCAAACAAAATTTTTAATAGCAACATTAATCTATTTTAAAATACTCTTTAGCCATTTATAAATCATCATGGAGTAAACCATTTTAGAAACAATGTTAGATTTAAGCAAACAAATTCTCTAAGCCATCGATTGATTTTTACCCTTCCAGGAGGAACGTTGATGAAGCATTTTATCAGTGATGAGAGAAAAGTAATTCACTTTTGGACTGCCAAATAAGATGGGAACTATTAGGTAAGTGAAAGGAAGTGAGCCTTCTTTGACACATAAAGCATTAGTGATGGTATGTTTCCTCTATAGAGAAAATTCCTTGCCAAAAAAGATTTATGATTTATTCTAGTTCATTTTCTGACGAGATACTTCCTGGTAGTGAAGCGGGATAGTTTTTAGAGCCAGAATATTTCTTTTACATTCCAGAGTAAAGAGAATTATGTCATTAGCATAGAGAAGGTATGAGGGAGAATTCATGTTTCTAGAAGTATAAATAGGCTTTAGAGAACATTTATCTATCGCTTGAGAGATTATCCTACTTAGGTAGTCATCAAAAATTGAGAAGATAATAGCCAAGAGAGGATCACCCTGTCTTACTCATTTCGAATAATGGAAATAGCCTCTAGGTGAACCATTGATTAGAATAGAGATATAAGCTGAATTAAACAATGATGTGATCCTATTAATAAAAGTTTCAAAAACACCGAATTGCCTGAGAACATTATACATGATGTTCCAATCAATGGTATCAAAGGCCTTAACAATATCCAGTTTAATAGAAACATTCCTACCTATATTATATTTGTTAAGAATATTGGTGGCTTCAGAGGCATGATAGATGCTGTCTTGAATAGATATGCCTTTTATGAACTCATATTGGTTCCAAGAAACAATTATACTTCTAAGGGAAGCAATTCGGTTGGAAATTAATTTAGTGATGATTTTGAATATAAAATTAATGAGATAAATGGGTCAAAAGCATTGAATGTCATCAACATTATCGATTTTGGGAATGTGAACAAGAAATTGGGAATTAATCCCATGTGGGAGAATGCCTCTAGAAAAGAAAGATTTTTCCATACTACAAACATCATTTGAAGAAAATACCAGTGTTTTTGATAAAAACCATTATTAAATCCATCCATCCCAGGAGTACTCTCTAGATTTAAAGTAAATACAGTGTCTTTAATTTCATAGAAAAGAGATACGATGTTTAGTAAGGAGTTATCAACACTAGTAACTATGGTAAGAATGATGCCCGACATAAGGACTTTGTTAATACTTGTACCATTTAAGATATTATGAAAGTGAGAAACAATTTGATTAGAAATACATTCATCAGTATCATGAATCTGATCCTCATCTCTAATATAGGCTAGGGGTCTATAGGATTTTCTGATTCTATTAAGGGAATTATAAAACATAGTATTATTGTCCCCATCATTAATACATTTGGCATTAAAGTGTTTCTTTTGGAGATTGTCTTTAATGTTGAGAAAATAGATAATATCAGAGGATATGTTAATTTTCTGTTGAGATTTTTTAGCAAAGTTTGATGTAGAATAATTATTTTGGAATTGAATAAGGCCCATTTCCATGTGGCTGATATTATTTTCCATTTCACTTAACTTGGATTTAAATCAGCTTTTCAGAGTTATTTTATGAATTTTTTACTTCACCGGGAATGTTAAAGGATCAAATTGGCCATAAATATTAATCCAAGTGTCCTTAATGATGTTGATACATTATGGGTTAGATGACCATGAAATGTTATATCTGAAAGGGTCCCGATGTTTATTAGGTTTATGAGAGAAGGAAAGAAGGATGGGGTGGTGATCAGAAGCAATCCTCGCAAGAGTAATGCTAGAAATGTTATCCCATTTATATAGGACATGTACATTGGTGAAGGATCTATCTTGTTTATTGGCCACAATTATATTATAATGTTTCTTATACCAAGTAAATTTTGCTTCCAAGAGATTGATATCTGTAAGATTATTCATCTCAATTCAAACATGGAATTCCCTAGAGGAGATAGGGTCATGTGAAGGGCCAAGCTTTTCACTCAGGTCTAGAATAGAATTAATGTCTCCAATAGTAAACCAAGGCTTATTAATAGAATTAATAAGGTGGGTGAGTTCATTCCAATGATACCTCCGATATTGGAATCTAGTACATGCATAAACAAAATTTTAGTAGACATGTATATTCTCAAATATATATTCACATGTAATCGCTTGATTCGAGCGGTTAAAAATACTGACATTATGAAAAGAGGAATGAGAAAATAACCATAAAGAATCAGTAGATGTCCCATTATTACAGGCCCCTAGGAATGAATAACCAAAAGGGGATTGATGTAATCAATAGAGAAAGGTGGTTTCAGTTTCATAAATAGAAAAAATGGTAATGTGTGCAAATGAATATTTCTAAAACATTGAATTTGTCAAGGTTAGACATTCCTTGACAATTCCAATATAATATATTCATTTATACCCCTATCTAGTGGTGTTGTATCCTTTTCTTTTGGAGGCCAAGTCCTTTGACCTGGTTTCAACTCCATTAACACCCACTTTTAAAGGATTACTATTCATGTCATTCAATGACAAGTGGGTTGGAAATGGAATAGAAGCACCTTCACTATCTCTGCTTTTCACTTCATCTGGTGGTATAGAGTTAGAGGAGATATTCTTGCAAACAGATTCCTATTGCAAAGCAGTCGGGTTATAGGGGTCCTATAGGGGAGGTGACTGAGAACCCAGTGCTGCAAGACATTGCATAGTGAGCCTGCTCCGAGACTGTACAGCTTGAGTCCGACTGGAAGAATTCCCCCCATCCTTACAATAGGGTGAAGAAAGAAGGGCAGTCCTATAATTGTGCTCAATATGCTTGGGGTTGTCTACGTTTTTAAATGCAGGTTGTATTTCAGAAATAGTGAAATGATTTTTTGGTGAGTGATAATGATTTTAGTTAAGGGAAAATGTTTATTAGTGTTAGCATTATCAATTTCAGAAGGAGTGAAAGAATTATCCTTAGTTTCATTATCAAGGACTGGGAAATAGTGGAGGTGTGCTTCATCATTGGGACTAAAGACGAATGGTCTTCTGAAGGGTGGTCTGCTGGAATAGAATCAGGGATCAGTTGAGAGAGAATATCAAGGAAATCATCTTCAATGCCTCTTTTAAAATTTTGTACAAGAGTTTCCAATTCATGGTCTTCAACAAGATCATCCCAATATTTCCCTTCATCAGAATCCAATATCCCAAATGAATTAACTTTGGAAACCCATTTCTCCTAAATTTTCTATAATGGTTTAGGTTTGTCAACAACATTTTCATTCTCCCTCCTATTCCTTTTAATTTCTATCCTTCTAGAATTATTGGCTTGTGGATTCTTCTTGTGAACTCTCCTATACCGGTGGATGGAGTGTCCAACGAGCTTACAATACTCAAAATAAGAGGGGAGTCTTTCATATTGAATCCCCACCACAATTTTATAATCTTGAGCAGTAAAGGTGATAGTTTGAGGGGGCTTTGATTCTAAATAGACTTAAATAATTACCCTAGAATAGAACCCTAAATCCCCATTCAATGTTCTCTGGTCTACCTTAAGTGGTGTACCAATTCAAAGAGATATATCATTGAGGATCTGGGGATGCCAAAAAAACCAGTCGAGGTTAAAGAATCTAACCCAAGCCTGGTAAATATTATTTCTTTGTATGTTTGGGTTAAAAGAAAAGTCCCACTCACTGAGCCTATGATATCATTGTTTTAGGTTTAAATTTCCTACATTCGAAGCCCAGTCCAGGTTTGATTATGAGGAAATAAAATATGAAAATAACCTTTTTCTAGTGGAACAAGATTCCAGTTGAAGAATCCCAGGCAAGAAATAATTCTAATTTTGAGATATGAAAAGTTCCATGGAGTATCACCTTTGAGGTACACGACTCGGACCATGAATGAATAATTACAGAGATGGGATTGTTTTTGAACTGAAACTGGGTCAGATTCAACACAAAATCCAACAACATCCATTTTTGTTAACTCTTGTTGACATTATTGAAGGTAGTTGCTCGGAACCCATCAGTTCCTTGAGGAAACAGATACCCATCTCCCTTGGGTTTGCTGTTGCGATTTGAGATGGTCCCTCCGTTTTTAGATTCACCATTTTTCTTAGTGAAGTTCACATATGAGATGTGCTAATTCCATTAGATGAAGAAGATGAAGGAAGAGAGAAAATCCCTTGAGATATCAGAGAACTAGGGTTTGTGGAAGAATCTTTCGAGCCGAGAGCGAGCTCTTACCCCTATCTTTTTTCTTTCGAAATTTCCTGATAGAAAATCGATAATCTATTCATAGGAAGAAAATATTTTAACAAATCAATTAATCTTCTTGATTCCCTCTATTTTAATATCTATGTTACAATGTTACATTATAATATTTAGTTGTTTTATTTAGTTCGATGTTGTGAGTTTTGTATGCTATTGAAAATACTGTTTCCTTTTAAAAACTCAGGATGTTACATACCCCACCCCTCATTGGAAATATTATCCCCAAAATTTTAATTTGGGGTTAGTAACTTTTTTATCAATCTTAAAAACACCTTTATTTGATTCCCATATCCGGAAAAGGTTTAATAAAAATTCAACTTTCAATGAAATAATGGAAAATATAAAGGCTGCCTAATCTAACACTTATTTGGTATATAAGTAGAAAAACATGGACATGGAAGAAAAACTGAAAATCATGTTCTAATGGAGTGTGGTTGAAAAATGATAAGGGTAAATTAAATAAAAAAACATAAGTATTTTATGGTTTAAATATTTTCTATTTCATGTTAGGAAAAGTTAATGATTTTTTTTTTGTTTTTTGATAATTTTAATAATTTTGGGGAATTATTTTACAATATAGAATGAGAATGTTACAAATATACTTACATGAGAAGTATAGTTTCATCCATTAATCAAACTCCACCACAAACTCACCATTTACTCTAAATGCTGATGATTAAAGATGAATTATTTTAACAACTGAATCACTATAATAAACTTCTAGAAAATCACATAATCCACAATTGATAAACTATTAATTAATCCAATCTTGAAACATTATCCAAAAACCAAATGTCATGATAAAATAAAATATTTCCCCAAAAAGAATAATACCTTGTATGACGAAAAACTAATTTGGTCTCCAAAATTAAACAATAATGTCCAATGTTCAGCAAAGACCATTAAAAAAATAACATTCATTTAAATTATTCAAAACTATCCTAACAAGTAATAAAACCAATAATTCAAGAATATTTGATTACATAATCTTCTAGGATAAATATTTTACATATTCTCACAAAAAAACATATCCCAATTTTGTCAAGAACTGAATCTAGTCGCCGCCAAAACTGGAACCACACCCAGCCCGTGACTTGACCTGAAGGGAGTTCCCTATCCCCACGGTATGGAACAAGTGCCTGAGTATCATTAATTTAGGTTTGGGAACGATTTACCCGAGTTTGAAAGCATAAAACATTAAAAACAATCCATAATATAAATCTGAAATTTTTGAGCCAAAACAAACTTAAGTAAAAACCAGAACTGAATACATTGGTTTAAAGATAATAAAAGTGGTCCAAATAAAAATAATTTTAGCATCAAGACATCCACAAGGACTCCACACGACTATGGATTATCGCCCCCAAGCTGTCTCCACAACTCCGCACCAAGGATGGGAACTAACACTCTGAACCTCCATCACCCTTTTCCTTTCCTTTACATGAATAAAACATAAAAAAGTATACATAAACCCAAGGGTTGTAAGTAGGGTGTAATCCTAAGCCCAATAGTATACCACCCAATTATTCCAATATGTAATAAATACATTGTGAAAAAGCAAGAAGTTTTTCAAACGCATGGAAATGTAGTGTTAAAATTTCAAGAAATGAAACCTCCAATTGAAAATTGTTTTCAATAAACAATTTTATGAATATTAACACATTAAAATAGAAATGTTAGATACTATAATTTACTTCCAAACACAGCCTAATACATGGGTAAATACTACAAATCCAATGAGCAACAACGTTGGGAACACCCCTAGGCACTAGGTTGTCTTGGGCCCCATGTACCTCGTACCTCGGTGTAAAGTTACCATAGAAAAATCCATTCTCGTGCATGAGCCACTAGTAGAGAACATACCAATAACCTATTGGTCCCCAATAATCATCCACATAGTTTTGTTAGAGTTTTCGTTATCCAAATGCTAAGTGAAACAGGGACAAAACCCATCCGGTCCACTAGCCGTACTTGTACAAATCCGCCCCACCTAGGTACCCGGGATTCCCCTTTTGTGCTCAATCAATTTCCACATGAAACATAAATAAATTTTCATATAAAACACCATTACTAGTCAAACACAACCAATACAGTAGCAGTCACATTTTATACCACTTAAAACACGCAGCAAAACAATTAGATTTGTCATAAAACAAATCCTCAAAATCTCGTAGTGTTTTGGACACAAAACTCCTTATAAACATCACATTCATACTATGTGCACATTTTTAAGTTTCCAAAAAATAGAGGGCATCCTACTACATTTTAGTGAAAACACAAAAACATTTTTAGGGCAGCCCCGTATGGGTCAAGAAACGACATCATTGCAAAATCTCCATTTTTACACAACACAACTCTTAGAATTTCATGTGGTTCACAAACACCATTAAAACCAGATTTTGCAGCAAAAAACACAATGGATAATCATTAAAAAAAGTATTTTTATTCCTATTATAGTTCAATAAAATCAACTAATTACTTATAGGGTAGCCCCAATTAAACTAATAAAACATTTCTATGATGAAACCCCAAATTTCACATGAAATTGGAATTTAGGATTCATTTTTAATACAAACACCACTAAAACTATTTTTTTCAGAAATAATAAAATTAAATTATCATTAAAATACCATAAAAACAGTATCCAATTAACAAAGATTTCATACACAATGGAATCACCTACCAAAACCAAGGAAACCCATGAATCCTTTGTGCGATAACTCAAACGCACCACCGCCGCACCTCAAGGAAGGTAAACCAGACCTAAAACCAGAATTCGGGACCATAAAACACAAGATAAAACCCTAATTTTTAAATCCTACTTTTTGGACATTAGGAACCTCAATGATAAGGGATTAAACCCTAAGTACATTGGATGTAACCCTAAACAAATTGAAAGAAGAAAGAAGGAGAATAACTTACTCAAAATATCTTGTAGAAATCGCCCCCCCAAAAAACTAGTAGATGATTTTAAAAATAATCAAACCATAAAGGGAGGTTCTAACAAGGATAAGAAGATCATTTAGGAATTTTAATGGGGGAAAAGAGTAAAAATTGAGAGAGTTATGAAGGAATGAACTTACCTCTTAAAATCTGGACGTTTTGAGAACCCTATTAATATCTTCCCAAATTCACGATTTCCAGGAGCTCCAAAGAGGGGGGTAAGGGAATGGTCGCGCGGCTAGGTTATGTGGTCTTGTGATCCACTTTGAATTACCGAAATACCATTACTATTGAATGAGATATGAAATAAAGAAATTTTGTTTTTAAAACTGGAAATGGGCCTTCGGGATGGCCCAATTCCTTAAATGCAAACCCAATTCCACCATTATTATGGATTTCTAAAGGGTCCAAATTGAAATGGTGGTTGCTGGCCCAATTCCTTAAATGAAAACCCAATTCCACCATTATTATGGATTTCTAAAGGGTCCAAATTGAAGTGGTGGTTTAAATAGGTAAGAGGAGGTCATTTAGGAAGTTCTATGGGTGAAAAATATTAAAAAAATGAAAAAATTATAAAAGAAACAAAATTGGTTTTTAACTCTTGAATTGGGCTCACTGTTTGGCCGAATTCCTAAAAACACTCCCATTCCTACATAAAAGATTGGGAACCCCCCAAAACAAAGCATGAATGAAAATTAAATGAAATTTAACTTTAGAATAAGTCATGGATGTGAAAATTCTACCCACAATAAAGCATTCCACCCCCGGAATGCCCGAACAACACCAGATGCAAAAGGAAAGCCCAAATGATAGACCAAGGCAGACTTCCTTGAAACGTTTTCACCCGCTTCAAAAAGGACGATCATCTCCAGTTGATAAAAAAGGAAGAGAATATCTCACCAATAAAAAAGTACCCCAATTACCTAAAATTATGAAACACATTCAAAAAACATCCCAAAATAAAACACCTCAAACACTACAAGACAACGCTCAAGAAATACACTTGAAACGAACAACGAACTCGAATAATGCTACCACAACCTTGCGTAAACCAAACAATTGGGTGTTCTCCAACCCCAAATTTACCCAAGTAACAAATTTGTGTATAGATAGACTTGAACGATACTTCCCACTACCTAGAATTCACCAAGGAGAAAACTGAGTCACTAGTACGGGGTGACCCAATCTGGACATCCCACCACTAGGGATAACTCAATTTCTTAGACAGAACAAGGATAACAATTGGGGAATGAACAAATGATATCCCCATAATAAGGGTTAAACTAACACTATTACTTTTCCAAGAGAACATACATGATACCCATGATGGGTCTCCCCACCATAATAACGAACACAACATTCCTTAAGACAAAATCAAGACACTAACAGGGGGCCCCGAACAGACTTCACAGCATTAAGGGTAGATTAATATCAGAATTCATCCAATGAAACATACATGAGACCCATTTTGGGTATAACCAAAACAAAACCCTACCATATTAACTAACTAGTATGGGATAAAAACAAAAAAAAATAACATAATTTTAAGGAGCTAGCATGGTCGCACAGTTGGTCCACACGGATTGGGAAACCATGAGTTAACTATGCGGATCATTCTATCCAAAGAGGGAACTTCACATAGTTTCCTTGGCCAATGATCATGGACGTGTGGAGACCATGCGGTAGCTACTGTCTCTTATCACACGGTCCCCTAGGATGGCACACGGTTACTGATAACCGTGCACAAACTAGGCACTTCAACCTGCTTAACCCAAATTTTAACCTTTTCTCCAAAAACACAAGGGAACCCAATGGGGAAAAAATCAACTCAGGGTATGACATGGGAAGAAGGTACTCACACCTCTTTCCCCCAAATGTGATAAATTGGAACAAGATGACGACACCAGAGGTTTAAACTATTCTTATCTTTCATATTGAGGATATGACCTTGACTAAAAGTGTGAACGACTCTAGGATTTCCCCTAACTATGCACCAGCTTCTCTCCGGGGCCTATGGATGGAGCTCAATGGATTGAAGCATCTTCAGCCTGACAGTTAGGATTTGGAAACCCCTAAACTGAAAATCTTCTTCCAGTGCCAAAAAACAATTATACTATAATCTCAGATGGTCTCATTGAGACATGACACACTTCAAACTCGCTTTTCCCCAACCCATCATTTTACCAAAACAAGAACTTAGAGGATGCACCCACATCACCCCTTTTTTTCTTCAGATGCTAAACAGCGGAATGAACAGACATATAGAAACACATTCCTCTAGAACATAGGATTTATAATTTCCTATAGGGAGACGCACATCCAACAAAATAGTGACTCTCAAAATATTTCACAATCTTCACCCTTATAGTCAAATGAACAAATGACATCGCAAGGCATCACCGAACATGACCATTGTGGATAAAATAAAACACAAGTATAGGGACCTTGTAATGAGTCCCAAACCGCACATGATCCTAGAAAGTGTCCATAATAGCCACTCTTGTCCAGATCTTGCACACTGGTGGCCTAACATGAACTCTTACTTCAATGATACTGACGAAAAACCAAGAAACCCTTTAAGAAATCATTCTACACTGACAACCCTGAACTTCATTGACCTTCGACAACTTAGAAAACATAAGAAACTAAGGTCTATTTCAATCTCCCACAAACACTCTCCCACTATAGGGGGATACACATAATTGAAAAAGAATAGGGGTAAACTGAATCTACAAACCTCAAGAATAAATTCTTTATGTTGATCAACTGGAGAATCATCCAACGGTGAATCAACATAGGCCAAACATGAATCATACATTAACACTTTATGGGGGCGTACCCTAGCCTACAGGAAAAACCAAGTACCCAACCAATCTGGTCATTTGGTCACAACAGACCACAAACCTGAACCCAACACATGAGGGGTGCCACCACATTGGCCTCCCAAACCTTTCCTCAAAACAGACCACTGACCAACACTTCAGTCCAACTTATCGATGAAACACAAACCCAAAACAACGTTCAAACAAGAGGGGTTATTGAACTCAAAAATTCCCACAATAATAATCCCGAAAATAGATAATCCATACCTCTCAACCATACATTATCAAAACACAACAATTTCCCTCAAAAACATTATTTAAAAAAACAGTGTTGGTGGGTTGCACATTTACCGATGGTATCTCATGAGTTTCACACATGCATGATTACATTCCACACTGGGAACCCACCTCATATCCATCCATATTCCCAAATAAACCTATGTTTTGTCACCCTTGAGAGCACCAAATACGAAAAATCAAACCATTCCTCTTTTTAAAATCAAACATTTAACCACACTTTTCCTTTCTCAAAAACACTAACCATAATTTCAAAAACCATTTTTTCATCTCACAAACCAATTTATAAAAGAATGCATAATTCAATAAAAGATCATATTCATGCCTTTCACAATCGTTTCGAAACATTTCAACCCATTTCAAAACACTTCTAATTTCATGAAAAACACAATTTCATAAATCTCCATTTCATTAAGAACTCAACTCTTCTCATTTCAAGACAAGGTTCTAAAAGTTCATAATATTTTTTTCTGTTCAGTAGTCACCAAACCCAAAATCCATCTTCAACCCCCACAAAAAAATTCTATAACACTTAATTCAATCCAAAACACTTTTCCATGGTTTTAAAAAAAATCCACTAGAATGTTATTTTCAAAACCCCAATTAACATAGTTCATACATTCAAAATAGGTGTAAACACATAATTTACCCTTTTGAAATAATTCTTAAATTTCATTTATAGGCATTAAAGAAAATTACCATTTTCACTTTACTAGAAAATAACTTCAAAAAATTTCACACTCCTTAAATTGAAGTCTTTTTTTGCTTAAAAAACCAAGTTTCCAAGATTCGAAATCAAAGAGACAGAAGACAATGTTAGAGGAAACTAGTTTCGGTGGGTGACTTGGACATATGGTTGGAAGCCATATTCCAATCACTTCTCCATCACAAAGAGTATTCTAGGGAAATATCCATGGCTCCACATGGCTTTCCAGGCCCATCGAGCTCACTGAGATTATTCTCCCAACTCTTTTTTTATTTCCCATAGTAATCATTAAACTAGGAAAACCAAAGGACTCACATAAATCCATACTTCCCATGCTGACTTGAATCCCATCATGAGGTTTTCCAGCCAGGAACACTACCCATGACTGAAATTTCAAGTCCCGACAATCCTAGCTCCAGACTATCCTGACTCTTCCCCAAATAACATGACCCAAGGAGGGAACCTCCTATGATACCATTTTGTCACGAACCGAATCTAGTCGCCGCCAAAAACGGAACCAAACCCATCCCGTGACATGACCCGAAGGGCATTCCCTATCCCCACGGGATGACACAAGTGCCTGGGTATCATTAATTTAGGTTTGGGAACGATTTACCCGAGTTTGAAAGCATAAAACATTAAAAACAATCCATAATATAAATCTGAAATTTTTGAGCCAAAACAAATTTAAGTAAAAACCAGAACTGAATATATTGGTTTAAAGATAATACAAGTGGTCCAAATAAAAATAATTATAGCATGAAGATAGCCCCAAGGACTCCACACGACTAGGGATCATCGCCCCCAAGCAGTCTCCACAACTCCGCACCAAGGATGGGAACTAACACTCTGAACCTCCATCACCCTTAGCCTTTCCTTTACCTGAATAGAACATAAAAAATTCTACTTACACCCAAGGGGTGTAAGTAGGGTGTGTGACTAAGCCCAATAGGATACCACCCAATGATTCCAAGGAGTATGAAATACAATGTGAAAAAGAAAGCAGTTTTTCAAATGCAAGGAAAACTAGTGTTAAAATTTCAAGAAATGAAACCTCAAATTGAAAATTGTTTTCAATCCAAAATTATCAGAATATTAACACATTAAAATAGAAATGTTATATACCATAATTTATTTCCAAACACAGCCTAATACATGGGTAAATACTTCAAATCCAATGTGCAACAACATTGGGAACACCCCTAGGCACTAGGTTGTCTTAGGCCCTATGTAACTCGTAACTCGGTGTAAAGTAACCATAGAAAAATCCATTCTCATGCACAATACACTAGTAGGGAACATACCCATAACCTAGTGGTCCCAAATAATCATCCACATAGTTTAGTTAGAGTTTTTTTCATCCAAATGCTAAGTGAAACAGGGACAAAACCCATCTGGTCCACTAGTCGTACTAGTACAAATCCACCCCACCTAGGTACCCGAGCTTCCCCTTTTGTGCTCAATAAATTTCAGCATGAAACATAAATAAATTTTCATATAAAACACCATTAATGGTCAAACACAACCAATACAGTAGCTATCACATTTTATACCACTTAAAACACGCAACAAAACACTTAGATTTTTCATAAAACAATTCCTCAAAATCTCATAGTGTTTCGGACACAAAACTCCTTATAAACGTCACTTGCATACTATGTGAACATTTTTACGTTTCCAAAAAAGAAAGTTCAGCCTACTAAATTTTAGTTAAAACCAAAAATCATTTTTAGGGCAACCCCATATGGTTCATGAAACGACATCATTTCAAAATCTCCATTTTTACACAACACAACGCTTAGAATTTCATGTGGTTCACAAACACCATTAAAACCAGATTTTGCAGCGACAAACACAAGGGATATTGATTAAAAACATTATTTTTATCCCTATTATAGTTCAATAAAATCAACTAATTACGTATAGGGTATCCCCAATTAAACTAATAAAACATTTCTATGATGAAACCCCCAATTTCACATGAAATTGGCATTTAGGATTCATTTTTAATACAAACACCACTAAAACTATTTTTTCAGAAATAATAAAATCAAATAAGCATGAAAATACCATAAAAATAGTATCCAATTAACAATGATTTCATACACAATGGAATCACCTACCAAAACCAAGGAAACCCTGGAATCCTTTGTGCAAAATCTCAAACGCACCACTGCCGCACCTCAAGGAAGGTAAACCAGACCTAAAACCAGAATTTCAGACCATGAAACACAAGATAAACCCCTAATTTTTGATCCTTAGTTTCTGGACGTTAGGAACCTCAATGATAAGGGAAGAAATCCTAAGTACATTGGATGTAACCCTAAACAAATTGAAAGAAGAAAGAAGGAGAACAAATTACTTAAAATATCTTGAACAAATCTCCCCCCCCCCAAAACTAGTATCTGATTTTAAAAATACTCAAACCATCAAGGGAGGTTCGAACAAGGATAAGGAGATCATTTAGGAATTTGAATGGGGGAAAAAGAGTAAAAATTGAGAGAGTTATGAAGGAATGAACTTACCTCTTCAAATCTGGACGTTTTGAGAACCCTATGCATAAATGCCCATATTCGCGATTTCCAGGAGCTCCAAAGAGTGGGGTAAGGGAATGGTTGTGCGGTTGGGTTAAGTGGGATTGGGATCCACTTTTAATCACTGAAATACCATTAATATTGAATGCGATATGAAATAAACTAATTTTGTTATTAAAACTGGAAATGGGCCTTCGGGCTAGCCCAATTCCTTAATGAAAACCCAATTCCACCATTATTATGGATTCCTAAGGGGTCCAAATTGAAATTGTGGTGTTAATAGGTCAGAGGATGTCATTTAGGAAGTTCAATGGGTGAAACACATTAAAAAAATGATTTTTTTTAAAAAGAAACAAAATTGGTTTTTAAATCTGGAATTGGGCTCACGGTTTGGCCGAATTCCTGAAAACTTACCCGAGTTTGAAAGCATAAAACATTAAAAACAATCCATAATATAAATCTGAAATTTTTGATCCAAAACAAACTTAAGTAAAAACCATAAATGAATAAATTTTTTTAAAGATAATACAAGTTTTCCAAATAAAAATAATTATAGCATCAAGACATCCCCAAGGACTCCACACAACTAGGGATCATCGCCCCCATGCTGTCTCCACAACTCCACACCAAGAATGGGAACTAACACTCTGAACCTCCATCACCCTTAGCCTTTACTTGAATAAAACATAAACAAGTCTACTTAAACCCATGGGGTGTATGTATGGTGTGAGCCTAAGTCAAATAGGTTCCCACCTAATGATTCCAAGGAGTAAGAAATACAATGTGAAAAAAGCAAGCAGTTTTTCAAACGCAAGGAAAAGTTTTGTTAAAATTTCAAGAAATAAAACCTCCAATTGAAAATAGTTTTCAATCCAAAATTTTCATAATATTAAAACATTAAAATATAAATGTTGGATACTATAATTTAATTCCAAACAGAGCCTCATAAATGGGTAAATACTACAAATCTAAGGAGCAACAACATTAGAACACCCCTAGGCATTAGGTTGTCTTGGTCCCTATGTACCTCATACCTCGGTGTAATGTAACCATAGAAAAATCCATTCTCGTGCACGATCCACTAGTAGGGAACATAATAGTAACCTAGTGGTCCCCAATAATCATCCACATAGTTTAGTTAGAGTTGTCGTTATCCAAATGCTAAGTGAAACAGGGACAAAACCCATCCGGTCCACTAGCCGTACTAGTACAAATCCGCCACACCTAGGTACCCGGGCTTCTCCTTTTGTGATCAATAAATTTCAGCCTGAAACATAAATAAATATTCATATAAAACACCATTACTTGTCAAACATAACCAATACAGTATCTATCACATTTTATACCACTTAAAACACGCAACAAAACACTTAGATTTTTCATAAAACAATTCCTCAAAATCTCGTAGTGTTTCAGACACAAAACTCTTTATAAACATAACATGAATATTATGTGCACATTTTTAAGTTTCCAAAAAATAAAGGGAATCCTACTAAATTTTATTGAAAACACAAAATCATTTTTATGGCAGCCCCATATGGTTCAAGAAACGATTTCATTGCAAAATCTCCCTTTTTACACAACACAACTCTTAGAATTTCATGTGGTTCACAAACACCATTAAAACCAGATTTTGCAGCAACAAACCCAAGGTATAATCATTAAAAAAGTATTTTTATCCCTATTATAGTTAAATAAAATCAACTAATTACTTATAGGGTAGCCCCAATTAAACTAATAAAACATTTCTATGAAGAAACCCCCAATTTCACATGAAATTGGCATTTAGGATTCATTTTTAATACAAACACCACTAAAACTATTTTTCAGCGATAATAAAATTATATAAGCATGAAAATACCATAAAAACAGTATCCAATTCACAAATATTTCATAAACAATGGAATCACCTACCAAAACCAAGGAAACCCTTGAATCCTTTGTGCGAAAAATCAAACGCACCACCACCGCACCTCAAGGAAGGTAAACGAGACCTAAAACCCGAATTTCAGACCATGAAACAAAAGATAAAACCCTAATTTTTAAACCCTACTTTCTGTAAATTAGGAACATGAATGATAAGGGAAGAAACCCTAAGTACATTAGATGTAACCCTAAACAAATTGAAAGAAGAAAGAAGGGGAACAACTTACTTAAAATATCTTGCAGAAATCGCCCACCAAAAAACCAGTAGCTGATTTTAAAAATACTCAAACTATCAAGGTAGGTTCGAAAAAGGATAAAGAGATAATTTAGGAATTGTAATGGGGGGAAAAGAGTAAAAATTGAGAGAGTTATGAAGGAATTAACTTACCTCTTCAAATCTGGACGTTTTGAGAACCCTGTGATTATCTTCCCAAATTCGAGATTTCCTGGAGCTCCAAAGAGGGGGGTAAGGGAATGGTCACGTAGTTGGGTTAAGTGGGCTTGGGATCAAACTTGAATCACTGAACTACCATTACTATTGAATGATATATGAAATAAACAAATTTTGTTTTAAAACTGGAAATGGGCCTTCGGGATTGCCTAATTACTTAAATGAAAACCCAATTCCACCATTATTATGGATTCCTAAAGGGTCCAAATTGAAATGGTGGTGTTAATAGGTCGGATTAGGTAATTTAGGAAGTTCAATGGGTGAAAAATATTAAAAAATGAAAAAGTTATAAAAGAAGCAAATTTGGTTTTTAAATATGGAATTGGGCTCATGGTTTGGCCAAATTCATGAAAACTCTCCCATTCCTCCATTAATGATTGGGAACCCCCCAAAACATAGAATGAATGGAAATTATATGAAATTTAACTTTAAAATAAGTAATGGATGTGACAAATTTCTATGTCTTATACAAATATGTAATAATCCTAATAAGATATTCTTCAAGATATGTTAATCATTTTCCTAATTAACCCAAGTCACCAAAAGTACACAATAAATACGTAGATTATTCCAAAATAAAATTCAACCCTTAAATCTCAAATGAAATCACAATGAATTATATATTATATAGGTGTATATGATTGCCAAAATAGATAATTTATTCCAAAATAACATGTATCAATCAATTTGAAATTTGTTTTCCATTTCCATGGTTATCTATTCAATAAAATAAAAGATCCATACAAATCAAAATTTTCTTAAACCATAAAATAATTTCACTAAATATAATAAGTCATACTAATCAGGGACATCATAAAGGCTAGTGGTAGGAGAAAAACGCATTGTTTCTCTTCAGATTTGGGTTCGATTCTTACAAAATTGTCTGACACGATGTGTTTTCACATGGTCACCATGTTCTCATTTTTCATAAAACTATATCAATGTTATAAAATTACCAAAATGAGATATAATCCTTAATGATAATATTAACATGTTTTAAGCACATATTTCATTCTATACCTTCATTTTTTCATCCCAAAAAGTAATAATCGATATTTACCTATAAAATAAATGTCTCCAAAAATACCATCAATCACCTTGAAATTTCATTACAAAAGACTCAAAATAGATTTCTATGATATTGATCTTATGATAAAACTAGAAATTATAAATTCATATGATATCCCTATCATATAAGAATAAATCTGTATCTCCAATTTTTTCTACACCATCCCATGATACCAACTAAAAGGACCCTACCTTAAAAATAACGTACTATAGTGTTTCAAACTATAATTCACATTTATGGACCATTTATGTATGTAGTTTATGATAAATGTAAAAAAACCTTTACAGAGTAAACTCATACATCAAAAGTGTACTATTATAGTCAGTATTAATATTTTACACCATAAAAATAAATTTTAAAATAAAACATTATTTCATTTCAATACACATATCAAATACATTCATCATAGAATATTCATTGTCCATACCAATATTAACACCTATGAAAAACATTTTTGAACATGGTATGAGAAAAAAATTCATGGTAAGGGATATAAAAAAGGGAATAAAATTGTTAGTCAATGAGTATATTATACTCAAGAGAACATTTTTTAAAAATTATACATCTCACACATAAAACCACATGAAATCATAAGATTACTGAAAATACTTATTAGAAATCCTAATTAATATATGTAACATATGACTTCCATATCATACCGATATTTTATATTTCATAGCTACATAGGGAGTAACCATCATGGTTACATTTGGGATAACAATCACAGTTTATTCCCTAAATCTCATAGGATAAACCTAATAATTTTACTATGTCTCAATACCCAATGAATTGGAGACTAATCATGGGCTCACCCACCCCCATTTTATCGCAGAACCACCCTTTTTCTATTATCACATAACCACATGTAAAATGTTTATGTAACATTATATAATCATTACACATAAATATTGATTTTTTATCATTTAAATAATTTAATTTCATTTGAAATCACAAGAAATCATTTCAATATATTGAAATATTCAATCTAATTTCAAAACCATTTTCAATACCAAAACACCAAAAAAATAAAAAATGTATTTATATTTCTTTTAAAAACATTAAAGCCTATAAATAAAGGAAAATATAAAAAAATGGTAATTGAAATAGAGAATTCATGATCACCTTATTTGTTAAAAAATAATTTTTTTTTCATTTCCAAAAAATCAAAACCATTCATATAAAAATATTTTATTAAAAAAATTGCATGAAATAAAAAATAAACATAAAATTTTCTGTATATTCCTTTTATATACATATAAATAAATATATAAATTAATATAATGAAGAATATGATTTGAGAATTAATTCATTAATAGTTAAAGGTGTCCCATATCACATTGAACATTAAAATCATAATCCCTATGAATTAAAACATTTACAAACCAATAAATAAAATTACATTAGATAATAGAAGAATTGAATGTACTCATATATTAACCCATATGCACATTAGAAAATTAATTACGAATTTCATAATTGCATGATAAGGTTTTATATTATGGAAGATCCACTCAAATTGTTAAACATAGATATGGTGACATGATCATTGGAGTGTAATTACAGTTTTAATACTGTTCAGCATAACTAAGAATAATCAATAAACTCAGTTGTTGATATATTCTATTGCACAATGATAATTGGACTCTATTACAACATTTCATGTTATTGTCTATTGAAGAAGATTATAGTGGCATGTATATACCCGGTTTATTGTTTTCCTTGATAGTGTTATTGCGTTGATGCCAATTTTAGATGAATTTTATTATTTCAAAAAATCACATATGAGGTTTGTGATAGAATAAATAATGAGTAGAAGTCTTAATGCATTATTTTTTTTATTGAATTGGAAGTATATTTATATACTTGTAGATACAATAATTCATATTATTTTGTTTCAAAGATCCACGATAGAAGAATGTTTTGTGTCCATGTCGGTATCAGTTGATTATCCCATAATTTGTGAATATTTTAATTTCTATCAGTCCACAACCCATCCAATGTAACTAGAAGATGAAGTTGGAGAATAATGTGTGTCTCTATATTTTATGTTAGGTAGGGGAATGTTTATTACTTAATTTTTACATGTAATAAAGCGTAGAATAATTCATTTTTGTATAATCAAACTATCATGGAGAAATTCAAAAGTATTATCAACAGGTGGAATAAATAAATGGTATTAAAAAGTTCGATATAAGAAAGAGAAAATGGGATTCATGGGAAGTATAATAACTCATCAATGTGTTCTAAAAATGAAATTCCAATTGACTATAGTGCATTTCAAGTTAAATGTTATTTCCTACCTATTGTGTCCACATTAAAAGGGTTAATTACAAGTGGGTCTATGGTTGGATAATTTCTATACCATGAAAAAGACTATATAATCATATTGAGTACTGAAACATGTAAAAACCTCATGTGAAACGTTTTACTAATTTCATATTTATTAATGTGAAAGGTTAAATAGAATAATATAATCACGATCCTAACAGGTCAAATAGATAAATTCAAAAACATTTTAATTGTATTAAAAAGTATCCATCATTGATTCTCCCATCTATTTTTTATGAATATCCTAAATGAATCCTTTTTAAAATTTCTAAACACACCATAACACCCCTATAATACATGAGTACAAAAAATTATATAATCTGTGGCTATGAACATCCCATACTCGCATTCCTTATAAGAGAATACACACATTCAATAGTAATATATCTGTTTCATTATAAACCTTCATAAATTAAGCGGAATATTGTAAATAAATTAAAAAATTTGAATGAAAATATTCATGTAATAAAGATGATGAAATAGTAACATCTACCTCAAAATCCATAATTACATGGTTTATGTGTGTGAAAAAAATAAATAGATTTATCAAAATATTGAAAACTCCTAGAATCCACCAAATACTGAATATATGTTATCCTCTAATCAGGAATGGAGGCTTCAAAACATATATTAAACTGATTAAAATGATTTATTGAAATGAAGAAAGTATTATTATATTTAAAATTTTGACTATAAATTAAATTATAGTTAGAGAGCCTTAGAAAATAAATTAATTATCCACAATCCTTTTGATTATAGATTATAGATCATAGTTTTTTTATTGTGATTTTATATGCATGAGAATGTGATTTTCCTTCTTATCATACCATAGACTAAATAGTCAATTGGTAACTCTCCCTTTTATAATTAATTGAGAACCCATGTAAATTAGAGCCATGATACCCTCATATTTCCTTGGGATCAAAAGAATTATTGAATATTTTTTACCCTCAAAAAATATTGTTTAACAACTGAGTATGGTATATTTATTTTCCTCCTAGTATAATTAATCAACTCTACCTTTATCTACATTAGTATATATTACCATGGAATATCCAATTTGAAAAAAAATTAGAATCTACATTGATTTCGTTCTGAGGATCATGCATTTAGGACACATGGTATTTGGAAAGATTCAATGGTTGAAAAGGTTTATTATTAAAAATCATTCTACCTTCATATTAATACATACCCATTGATTGATATATTTATGTGTTTCATATTACTTTGGATCAGGTAGTGTAAATGCAATACTAGGTTGAAACCTCTTGTGTAATACACTGACTTTTTTTATACTTGGTTCAGTAACTTACCATACACAAAATCATCTCGCCAAATAAACCATAATAATCAATACCAAAATAAATTATTCATTAAATATGAGAAATTAATATTAATCATCAATATTTAAAAAATTGTGTTTTTTTAGATGAAGTATGTATATTTTTAATAACATCATTATAATCTTTAAAAAACATTTTCATTTGAATTTGTGTTTTGTTGATTTTTATTATTATATAATTATATTAATGGATTTAACTTTTATAAAATTTATATAAAAAGGACATTAATTTTTTTATTTCACCATGCTATTATTATCTTACAGTTAAGTTTCATTAATTTTATAAAATGATTGATTTTTCAATGAATAGAAAAAATAATGATTTTGATAAAATATATAGTTTCGTTTAAATAATTAACAGAGTTATATTTTTAATAAATTATGATGAATGTAAAATTGTTTAATTTATTATACGATTGTTAAAATTAATTTCATTATAATAAATTTTATGTTTTATTTTTTTTATGTCTTTACATCAAATAATATTTTTTTCAAGATAACCCTTTTTAATGCATTTTATGTGTAAAACTTTATATAAAATTATTTTTCATAAATGAATTGAATCTTGAAAAATATATTCTATATTTGTATTCTGGATGATCAAAAATTGAAATTAGTTCACTTAAATTTTTGTCTTAATGAATAATAACTAGGTAAAATATGTGTCACCGCAAAAAGAGTTAAACTTGTAAAACTGGGTAAAAATAATGTCATAAGGCTTATAATTGTCAATATCACATTACCTTATCATATTGAATAAGTTTATTTTTTCAATTCTATCTAATTCATCAATAAATATCCATATTGTTCTGTTTTTCAATGAATATGTGTTTTATATTATTAGTGGAAAATAATAAAGAAAAATGTAACTCTCTTTAATTAAATATCTATAATTTTATATCATAAGGATATAGATATGATAAATATGGTTATATATGATAAATTTATAGGCAATGTTTTTCAATTATAATGTTTTTTAAATTTATTTAATTAACAATGACATTAAATTCATACTCAATATTGATAATGTATTTATGGAAATAAATGATTTGAAAAATAATAATAGTAATAATATTTAGTTAAAACACAGTTTCAAAAAATATTTGTAGATCAATATAATAGATTATGATGTTTTTTAAGCTTATATCTATTGAATCCATTACTATCATGTTTTATTTAAAGTCATACTAAATGTTCACGGTCAAAAAAGTCAACAATGAAATTGTGCAACAAATAGTATTTTATATCTTTTTAAAAAAACAAAAAAAAACATGAATGTTAAAAAGTATTATTTTTATGGGTATAAAATTCCATCACATATCAATTTAGAAATTACTTTTTTTCTTCCTAAGAAAAATTCTAACCCTATAACATTTAAAAATTCATTACCTTAGTTAAGGATAAGATTGTTTAACCAAGAGGTTAAAAAAAGTGATGGTCAGAAATAAAAAATAAACCAATCAAAATTGTATTTTATGATAAAATTAAGTCTATATCCTTATTATATTCAGTTACATATAACATTATAACCATTATACAAGATCTTGTCATATATTTTATTATAATATTCTATGTATTTCTAAAAGTGACCTTCATGATACATTATAATAAAAACATTTATTTCATGATTTTAAATTCGTATAAATCATATGAATGTCCAAGATAATGGGTTATGGTGTAAAAAATCAACCATGTTTCATTTATGGTTAATTATGTTTTTTTCGAATTTTTTAACACAACTTATGAAAAAAACATTTAAATTGTGGTAATTTTCAAAAGGATTAATCGGTGTTAAAACTAGTATATAATAATGAATTGTTTTTTATATATTATCTACATTATTATTCATGATATTATATATAATTGTATATGTGACATCCGAAGTATGTAATGAATAATAGATATTCTTATTTATGTCTATTTATGAATTATATAGTGTTTTAGAGGATTAAAATTAGAATAAATCCGATCTTAAGCATGGAATACTCTAATATTTTTTAAAAGATTATTTTACTGCCTTTTGATGGAGAACCATTGTTAAATATATATTTTTACAATTTTATAAGCTCTATTTGTCAAAATAAACTTATTCTTTAGTATTGGGGCATTGAAACTAACTTTGGAAAATTTTTTGGTATTTTTCTGACAATGTTCATTTTTTATGAATAGTGAAAAATATTGCATTTTACTTCAAAATTGCTTTTTCATATAATTTAGTTATATGTATATATTATCATTATAATTGGTTTAAAAGTTTAATTAGAATATAGTTATACCAATTAATCCAATGGTGGTCTTTAGAATTTATTTCACTTTGGAATTGGTCATAAACAAGTGCCAAACTTTTCATAGATATTGTTTCAAAAAAACTTGCTATGTGTTTTGACAACGGGAATAATTTTTAAATTAATTACTGTAATTTTTTTTAATTTGGTAAAATGGATTCCATATTTCGATTCGAAAGTTCCATATTATGTAATCAATAATCTTTTGTTTTTGGACATTATTAATAGTAACGATGGTAATTATCTTTATTATCATGATTAATTAGTAATCAGGTAGTTAAGGGTAATAAAATAATATCATAATAATAACAAAGGACCCCAACATGTGTTATAATGATACATGTTGTGTCATGATCGACCATGGGATGCCTTGTGACAAACATTTGGACCCCATGGAATCACTTTTGGGTGATAGTGACACTTTATCATTTTATTTTTAAAGAAATGAGAATATCACAAAAGTATGTAACACCTAAGTAAAACAACTTTAATTTTGTCAAAATAAATTATCTTTTGGAATATAAATAGTCATTTGAAAGATAAAAATATTTATTACATCATAGTGTTTTTTTATAATTGTTATACATTAAATAAATTAAACTATTTATGACACCATGATGATGCAGTGATTACCTCATTAATGACTCATTTAAATAAAATGAAAAGATAATATAAAATCTAGTAAATAAACTTGTAAAAAACCTATTGGAAGAGTATATTTAGAACCCTTATCACCTTATCCTAGAAATATATAATTGTGGGACCTTTAAATTCCGAAACTCATTTTAATATAAAGTAACATTTCTTTACATTCCGAGAGTACCCCTCCACCCTCTTATAAAAGGCCTCCACCTCTACCACCTTACCGACACCTCTCAATCCATTGGATCATCTAGGAACTACTAATTGTATCTCTACACATCACTATTTTCATCCTAGAAGCCTTACCTTAGGCATAATTCTCTTCAAGAAACCCTTTTGGTTCAAACCAAGAGGAGTTACCCGATTTAAAGGTAGTGACTTCACTCACGTTCTTCTGTTTTATGTTGATTCTACAACCCCCTAATTTTTTTATTCATTTATTTTGTAACAAAAACAGTATAATAAATATTATAGGATGTTTTTAGTGGAAGTATTTGAGCTACACATACACACACCTTCATTTAATGGTTAAAGAACATACTGTTTCTGTGGATGGCAAATTTCTGCCTCACGAAACGATGATTGTTCAATCTTCTTTTAACCCCTTTCATGGTGTCCATTAAGATGTAAATCTATATATATATATGATATATATTATGTTTATTTTTTTATTTTTCTATATTTTTCATTTATGGAATACCTTTATGGTTTCCATTATGGGTAAACAAGATGTCTTCATTTTAGGAAGTGCGGACTACCACCCCCTCAAAGTGATTTGATTCGTTAATACCATATGTGGGACGTATAAAGGATGGAGTTAATGATATTATATATGATATTATACTGGATGTATAATATACCTTTATATCATTATTAATTCATTCCATTAAATATGAAATAGAAATGAAATTAGTGTTCATGCATACGTACGGCTTACCGTCTCCATGAACGGCGCATTTCATTTCTTAACTATAAATGTTATGTAATATTATAAATGAATCTATATACTGGATATATATGATATATATGATATATACATCATGAATATAATTCTGGATATAATGTATATTTTACCACATTAACAACTTGTAATTATTAGGAGTTTATTTTTGACTCAAGTACCAATGATTGAAAAAATGATCATTGTTAACTTAAATAATTACATAGTGTTTATAACAAGGTAATAAGTGATATAAAAGGAAAAATGAACTTGAGTAAGATTCTTAAGAAAGTATAAATTAAATCTAGTTTATTATTCAGGAGATTAAAGAACTATCAAGTCATATCGGACACGAGGTAATGGACTTCATCTCAATCTCTGTTCATTGAGGCATATTTTGTTTTATACACAACTTTGTTTTATACGGTGTATAAACACCTTTGATTTCTAATTTTATTCAAAAGGAATATCTATTATACCCAGATTTTTTTGAAATGACAAAAGGGAATGTTTTTTTTCGTACGTATGCGGTGACAATGACTTCTCCGCCGCCGTGACCATTATTTGAGTAGCAGATTCCTCTACAAACCATAAATTTTTTAAATGAAAAATAAATACCATGTTTTACTTTTATTTTATTTTGGTATTGAAAATGGTTTTGATAATGTTTTTATTATATAAATGTGTTATTGATATCTTTTGATTGAAATGTGGGAAGGTTATGTTTCCTTAATGCATGTTTTATGAGATACGATTATGTTATGGTTCTTGGGCATTATTTATGAAGACGGGTGGTTCCATTATAAACTAAGGGTGGGTGAGCCTGATATAGCTCTCCAATGCACTGGGTATTGTGAAGGGGTTAAACACTAAGGTTTCTCTGAAGAGATTTACGGAATATACTGTGATGGGTATTCCAAACGTAACCATGAGGGTTACTCTCTACGTAAGAATGTTATGAATGGATCAAGTTACCTTTATGTATTATATTTTATATGATTTATTCATAAATATTATGATTTAATGAGGTATGTTAAAGTGCCTATGTTTTTATGAGTGAAGTATGATTTCATTGATTCTTATGTATACTTTGAGTAAGGTTTTCTTTTCGTATTTTTATATCCCTTACTGAGCTTTTCATACTCATCCCATGTTTTTTAAATGTTTTTAACTTGTCATTGGAAAGGTACATGATGTGATGATAGTGTCAAGAAAGTGTCATGAAAGAATCCATGTTCTGTTTCAATTATGAATCTTTTGATGGGAAAAGTGAATATTGTATTTAATTTAACCGCCTTGTTTAAATGTGAAATGTAATGCCTGATTTAGGATCTAATTATCTAAAACTCTATCCCTGAAAAGATCCCCAATGTGTAATCTCATAATAACTCAAGATTAAGTAATGTTTAAGGCTGGGGCGCTATAGTTGGTATCAGAGGTCAATTTAGATAACTTTAGGAGTTATAATTCTATTTAATGATTATCCAATAATATTTTTTTACGGTCAAATTGAAATTTTATAGCATTTGAAGATTACCATGTTTCTTCATCTAAGACTTGTTTGTTCATAATGGTTTTCCGCAGAGGAAACATGGAAGCAATGCTAAGAAGGCATACAGAAGGAAATTACCTTCCAAAGCAGCATCCTGAGATGGTCGGAATTGGAACTGAACAATTTTTTGCAGTGATGGAACAATTGAATTAGTCTATAAATGGTGGTGGTATCCATGCACAAGATTAGCCAGATCAACTGCAGAAGAAAATGTCAGTGGTGGATCATTTCATGAGGTAACATTCCCCATCATTCAGAGGATAATCTGACCCTGTGCTAGAGAAAGGGTGGATCAATTCACTGGAGAAGATTTTCGATGTCATGGGGTGTTCAGACAATCAATAGGATAGTATTTTAATTTACCGTTTGGAGGGTGAAGAAGGTCAGTAGTGGTCTATGGTTAAAAATATCTGGGATGCTAATGAGATTGATGCTCTCAGCTAAGATGAATTCAAAGGAATGTTTCTTGAGAAGTATTTTCCTAATGCTGTTCGACCTAGGATGGAAAAACAATTCTTGGAATTGTGGTAAGAGGAAGACTCAATGGCTGCTTATTAATAAAGGTTCACTCGATTGGCAAGGTATGCTCAACATTTTATCCGATACCTTGATAGTAAAATCAATAGTTTTTACTCAAGGTTAAATCCAAAGTATCTAAGGTCTTTAGCTTCTTGTGAGTTAAAAAGTAATGAAAAACTTGTTCGATGTGCGGAGAAGGTGGAAATGGAGTTTTCCAATGATAAGGTGTTCTTTGACAAATAACAGAATAAGAGGTACAGTTGGCAGGAAAAGTGGAAGAATTCATCAAAGAAGCAAGGAGGTAAGAAACCGAAATATCCATCCTGTGAGAAGTATAGTAAAATGCATCCTAGAAAATGTTTATCCAACTCTGGAAAGTTATTTCAGTGTGGTAAGTCTGGTCATTTTGCTCGTAACTATACGGAATATGATCAAGCGGGCAATGAAAAGCCAGCAGTAAGATGTTTTAAGTGTAATGAAATGGGTCATTATGAAAATGAGTGTCTAATGAAGAACTCAATTAGGGGAAAAAAGCCAGACCACTAGTAGAAAGGGTTGGTGAAATCATTTTCAACTACTTTAGCAGATGTTGGGCTATCAAATGAAGTAGTATCATGTACTTTGTTTGTTTTTTCAGATTATGTCAGTGTGTTGTTTGATTCAGGGTCTACACATTCTTTCATCACTGAAATATTTTCTAGTAAATTGGGAATTCCATATCAATAAATTACTCTTAAACTTGTTGTAAAAACACCTGGGGGAATGTTGAAGCAAAAATAATTTATAAAAGTCTTCCTATCCTTATCCGTGGAAAGAATCTACTTGAAAACCTTATTTTTTGGCCTCTAGTAGAGTTTGATGTTATTTTGGGCAAGGATTGGATTTCTGTTTATCATGTTATGATTTACTGCAGAGCTAAATAGGTTTCTTTTCAGAAATATTTTCAGTTTCTGTACAAGAATGAACCCTTTTGTTTGATAACATATCAGGATGTTGAGAAAACAGTAAAAGATGGAAATGAATGTTACCTTTCAGATATTGTTTAAAATAATGAAACTGTTCAGATTAATGATGTGCCAGTGGTAAATGAGTATCTTGATGTTTTTCCTGATGAGTTTCCTGGTATAACTCATGATCAGGAAGTTGAATTTACTATTGAATTAGTTCCTGATTCTAATCCAATTTTAAAACCCCCTTATCTAATGGATCAAATTGAACTTTTAGAGTTGAAGGATCAATTGCAAGATTATTTAGAAAAATGTTTCATTCGACTAAGCACATCCCTATGGGGTGCTCTTGTCTTATTTGTTAAAAAAAAGATGGTTCTATGATACTTTTCATTGATTATAGAGCCTTAAATAACATCACTGTTAAGAACAAATATCATTTGCCACATATCGATGATTTGTTTGATCATCTACATGGAGATCAATATTTTTTAAAGATTGACCTGCGATCAGGGTACCATTAGTTGAAGGTAAAGGAATCAGATGTCTTGAAGACCGCGTTTCATACAAGATATGGCCATTATGAATTTGTAGTAATTCCTTTTGGGCTAACCAACACACCTTCTGTATTCATGGACCTTATGAATAGAATTTTTCATGAGTTCTGGGATACGTTTGTGGATGTTTTCATTGATGATATTTTGGTGTTTTATTAAAGTAAAGAGGATAATGAAAGTCATTTAAGGTTTATTTTTCAAACCTTAAAATAAAAGAAATTTTATGGGAAATTCAGCAAGTGTGAGTATTGGTTGAAACAAATTTCTTTCCTTGGTCAAATTGTTTCTAAAGATGGAATAACAGTTGATCTTGGAAAAACAAATGTTGTTGAAGAATGGACAAGACCCATAAATCTAATTGAGATTATTATTTTTCTTGTTTTGGCGGACTATTACCTAAGGATTGTTAGAAATTTTTCACTGTTATCTAGTCCAATTACTAATCTAACTCGAAAGGCTGTTAAGTTTATCTCAACAAAAGAATGTGATGATTGTTTTCAGGAGTTGAAAAGAAGATTTGTGTATGCTCTAGTTTTGGAACTTCCTTCCAAAAATCGCGAGTTTGTTATCTATAGTTATGCTTCATTGAAGGGACTTTGTTGTGTCCTTATGCAGAATGATCAGGTAATTTTTTATGCTTCACGTCAGTTGAAAACTCATGAGTTAAATTACCCAACACATGATTTGGAATTAGATGCTGTTGTTTTTGCTCTAAAAAATTGGAGGTATCTTTTTTATGGTGTAAAGTGTGAAATATATATGGATCAAAAACGTTTAAAATATATTTTTACTCAGAAACAATTGTACATGTGATAGAGGAGATGGTTGGAATTAATCAAGGATTACGATTGTACAATTTATTACCATCCAGGAAAAGCAAATAATGTGGCTGATGCTTTGATTCGAAAAATTAATGCTTCATTAACCATGCTAAGTTTGGAATGAGATCCTTTGGTTTTTGATTTGATGAACTTTGGCATATATGTTTTTGGTGTAGGAAGTTCTTTTGTTTTGTTTTAGGTTCCAGTGAGATCATCTCTATCAGACAGAATTAAGCAAGCGCAGAAGAAAGAAAGTGGGTTGCAGAAAAAGGTAGAGCTGGTTCAGAAGGGTAAGTTTCCAGAATTTATCATTGATAATTGTAGCAACTCGGGTTTTTTGCCCTGTCAGACTTTGGAATATTTCTAGGAATAATTCCAGAGCTAGGCGCAAAGACGGCGTGCGATTCCGTGGCCCGGTGTGCTCGGAATTAATTTTATAAAAAATATTAAGTTTTTTATACTATGCACGTGGTGGGGGTGTGATATCTCCTAAAAGGTAGCTCAGAATGGGAATTTGAGGACACGGTTGCGTCCGGAACGTTCCGTTTACCCTAGGCGAGGTGTAAACTTTGCGGGCGCGGGCCTGCGGTGAGAAACGCCACCAGGGGCATTTTTGTAAATAAGTAGCGAAGTTAGTGTGTGAGTGTCGGCTTGAATAACTTCTGAACGGAGTCTCGGATCGCAAATCTAAGTCCGCCGTTGGGTTCAGAACGGCGCGTTTACCCTAGGGGTGACCTCAACTTTGTCCGCGTTGGGCGCGGAGTCGGGGGCGATGTTTTAAATGAAGTTTTTTTTAAATAAAAAAAAGAGGAAAAGGAAAAAAAACATTTCCTCTCCCCTCCCTCACCACCTATGTGAAACGCCGGATGAGCCCCTCCCCACCTCCTCCGTTCTTCACCAAATCAAGCTCCAGGCGTCCGTTTTCAGCGCCGATCGTCAGCAGATCGAGCTCCAGCGCGTCGCAGGCGCCGTTCTGCATCCAAAGCGTCGGCGATCCGCCAACGTGTAGGCAGTTTGAGTTTCAAAATCCCGGACTCCGTTTATGCATTGTTTTTCTTCAAATCGTCATAAGGGTTGGGTAGTTCGGATCCCGAGCTTTCTGAAACTTTTTTCGGATCTGAATTTGGAGCACCGGGGTGCTCCCGGTGGCTCCCGGAAGTTTTCCGGAGAAAACCCAGTTTTCCGGCGACGAGGGGCGGCGGCCATGGCGAAATCCAGCGATAGCACGGCGGCGGGGTGCTAGTTTCCGGCGGCAGCGCGGCGGAATCCGGCGGCGGCGCGGTGGTTTCCGGCGAGGCTGGGGGTGGTCCGGCCAGGATTTTCCGGGGGTTCTTTAAACCCCCGTAACTCGCAAACCGTAACTCCGATTTGCGAGTCGTTTGTGGAGACGCGCTCCTTGCGTCGAGGCAGACCTTTTGAACTATCTTTGAGGGTTTAGGGTTTTGGGATCATGGCCCGAGAGTTAGAAACGTCGTATAAAATAATATTATTTTATTATTTTACTATTTCGGGCCGTTGTAACTTCTACCCGGAGCGTCCGATGGACGTGCCCTCAGTGGCGTTGAGACCTTGATGGTACGAAGGACTTTTTGAGATGGTTTCCAGGTGTTGGGTCTGTAAACGGGGTGCGGGCCCCACGAGGCCGGGTTTTGGCATTTGTAGAGAAACACAGCTTTTGCACCAGGAGTCCGATTTTGGCGGATGAATAGTCGATCCTGTGTGTTTTTCCGAGGGGATCGCAATGGTGCGATCCATTCGATGGGTTTCGGAATCTAGGCGTGGGCCCCACCCGAGCTGGCCTTCGGTGAATAGTACCTTTTTCACCGGGTGTTTGTTTTGGATGATCGAGTAGTCGATTCCGCTTGTTTTCCGAGGGGATCACCATGGTGTGATCTGCTCGATGGGTTTCGGGATCGTTGTGTGGGCGCCGCACGAGCTAGCTACGACGAATAGTGACTTTTTCACCGGTGCTCCGTTTTGGGCGAGTAAATAGGCTATCCTGCATGTTTTTCCGCGTGGAACGCGATGGTGGCCTCAGTTTTGGCCTAGGAGGTGCGCAGCGTGGCATTGTGTCGGGTCGCTCGGGTTAGTGACGTTTGGACCAGTAGTGGTTGAGGGTTCTCCCTTGATTCGTTCCTACGAGGGTTCATGTGGTATCACAACCTTCGTATGGGTTGTTGATCCTTTCGATGGGATGTTTAAACTGTTAGAGTTGTGGTATCCCTCAGGTGGGCCCATAGTGGATCCTCTAGCATCTTTACCGTCGACTGGGTTCTTGGTATCGCTATGACCGCTTATTTACGGGCGGTGATCCCCTATCTATTAGGTTAACCCCGTAGGGTTTGTGGCATCATCAGGAATATGATCCCCTACACAGTGGGTCGTGCACAGTAGGGTTGTGGCATCGTCGGGTTTACGATCCCCTACTCAGCATGACATTTATAGAAGGGTTGCGGTATTGTTGGTTATACGATCCCCTACATAGCGCTTGGTGTCGGTAGGGTTGCAGTATCGTTGGTAATGCGATCCCCTACTCAGCGCGTGGTTTCGGTAGGGTTGCGGCATCGTCGGTTCGATCCCCTACATCGCGAGTTATACCAGATAGGGTTCCGGTATCATCGTGACCATCTTTATATGGACAATGATCCTCTATCTGAGTGTTGAGTTTCTGTCGAGCGCCAGATCGGGTTGTGGTATCCCCCAACGGTTCTTGGGTGTGATCCCCTATCTGTGAGAACTACGTATGCTAGATCGGGTCGTGGTATCCCCTAGCGGACTCTGGGAGTCATCCCCTGTCTGTGAGCGACGTATACCGGAGTGGGTCTTGGTATCCCTTAGCGGACCCTAGCGGAGATCCCTAATCCGAGGCGTTTGGTGGTTATGTTGTTTCAGTAAGTGATGTTATCCGAATAGCGTGGTCTCTCGGGTGAGCGTCTGAGACGTTTGTTTGGGACTCGATGGAGTGTATCTCTTGGATGAGTGTCATCTGGTATGATAGTGATCATGGGGTGTACTCTCCTGGTTGGGACAGTTGCTGGTGATGAGGTCGTTACCTCCTGTGGCTTTGTGGCGCGAGCTGTGTATATCTGGATTGTTCATGGTGTATGTATGGGCATACACCTGAGCTGAGCTGAGCTGACTGGTTGTGTTTAGCGGAGGATGGTCACGAGATGAAGTTTCTCTCTCGTATGGGTTCCCTCTGGCTGGGTTGAGCGGACTGTTTCCTTTTAGTTTCTCCCTTTAGTTTTGGGTTTTTGGGGTGCCTACTGAGAATGTTTATACTCACCCCTGCACGGGCTTTGCTCGCACATGTTTGTGTCTTGTGCAGACCACAGGCCTTTCGACGGAGTCCCAGGAGGACCCGGAGAGGGCGGTGCTTAGTGAGCGAGTTGACCGGGTTGTTTACCGGAGCTATGCCGAGGGTGCTTTCCGGCGGGTGTCTGTGGCAGTGTTCCCCTCTTCAGAGCAGGTTGGACGCCCTTTTGTAGTTTTCTTTTTGTGGGCCATGTTTTGCCCTTTTGTACTTCTATTGTACTCTGGTTTAGGATAGATTGTATGCATGCATTTACTTTTCAGTTTCTATATCTCTGTACTGTTGCATGGAGGTGTTTGTGGGTGCGTGTGTACAGGTACCTTGGGCTAATGCCTCCCATGTGTGTGATAGCCTACTTGGTGCTGGTCTCCTGCCCCTGGCCTATTGGAGGAGGGTTTGGGGAGTCACGACTCGAGCCCCGTTGGGTCGGGTCATGACAAATTTGTATCAGAGGAGGTTCCACCTTTGGGATCTCAGAGCGTAGCTGGTCTAGCTGTGAGCTTGGTTTGGGTGGCATAGCGGTAGTGTTAGGATGTTTCGAGTTTGGCTTTCAGGCCAGGGACACCAGTGTTGGTGCGGAGACCGACGTATCCATACACCAGGACTATGATAACCTGCCTTTCGACTAGGGACATTCGTACACTGGTCGCTGGGACATAATGGTACATGCATCATATAGGACTGGGTTTCTGGTTATTCCTTGTCCTTCTTGAGTCATCTCTCCAGATATACTCTTTGACTATGGTGCATCTTGAATATATTTCAGGATGCCTCCACGACGACAGCCAGTGAGGGTTCCGCAGCAGGATTGTGTTGATGACCCGCCCCGTGTAGTGGATGTGGAGCAGTGTGCAGGTTCTGAGGTTTCACCTCCAGGTGGTCTGCCAGTTGAGCCACCACCTGTCGAGCAGCTGGTTGTGCCTGCGGTGCAGGACGAGGTTGCGCGTAGGCTGAGTGCACTGCAAGAGTTCCAGAGGCAGCGACCTCTGAGGATCTGGGGTGATCCAAACCCCCAGGAAGCTGATGACTGGCTTGAGGCAGTCACCCGAGTTTTTTGCCTAGTGAGGACACCTCCAGATCAGATGGTGGTCCTAGCGGAGAGCCTTCTGCATGGTTCTACTGGGCGATGATGGAGTTTGGTGACACAGTCCCATGACGAGGAGACTCTCACGTGGGCAGAGTTTGAGCGGCTCTTCAGGGAGGAGTTCTATCCGATGATGCTGAGGTCAGTGCGAATCCAGGAGCTTCTGCAGCTTCGTCAGGAGAGCATGACTGTGTCGGAGTACTCAGCGAGGTTTACAGACATGTCACGCTACTCCCTGGATATGTTTCGAGACCCGTTCTTTAGGGCTCGACCTTCGAGCAGGGCTTACGCAGGGACATCCGAGCAGGTGTGGTTTCCTTGTGCCTTCCCACCTATGCTAGAGTGCTGGAGCGAGCGGTGGTGGTGGAGAGTTTTCTGGCTAAGCAGATTCCCCCTGTTAGTGCTGGGCACTCAAGAGCTGAGACTTCTACGGTCGGATCGACATCTGGTAGCCGACGTCAGACTCAGGGGTCTGGACATGGCCAACGTTTCAGGAGGTGACCCCAGGATGGAGGATCTGAGTCTCAGGGCTCACAGGGCTCGCAGGCCTGTTTTGGTCAGCCACAGGAGAGGCGGTGTTACGCTTGCGATGGTTGGGGACATCATGCTAGAGATTGTCCCACCCGACGTGCTGCTGAGAGGGAGCCGGTCGATGGACCACCTTGGCAGAGGCAGCATCTCAAGTAAGGAGGTCCGCAGGGCGGCGAACGTGGCGGCGGAGCTGGTGTTGCGGGAGGCTTTGGTAGGCAGTACCAGTTTCCACCACCCCCACCCCCAGGTGGTCCACGCCAAGCTCAAGGAGCTGGTGGCCGAGGGCAAGGATAGCTGCATGCCCTAGAGGTAGTCGACCCAGAGGCACCGCGGATGGATAGAGGTACGCCTTGTGTCTTTTCTACTTACTGCAGTAGGTTGTCAGACACTGTTTAACGGAACTCTTTCCTTTTTGTTGCTTGCTCGAGTTTTGTTCAGGGCGTTGGTAAGACCCTGTGTGGGTGTTTGTTGGTGAGCTCGCTGGTGTGTGAGACCCAGTTGAGAGTCCAGTCGCTTTCCTTGTGCTTAGATATTTTCGGGGACGAAAAGTTCTAAGGGGGGGAGGATGTAGTGACTTGGGTTTTTGGCCCTGTCAGACATTGGAATATTTCTAGGAATAATTCCAGAGCTAGGCGCGAATACGACGTGCAATTCTGTGGCCCGGTGTGCCTGGAATTAATTTTATAAAAATTATTAAGTTTTTTTATACTATGCACGTGGAGGGGGTGTGATATCTCCTAAACGGTAGCTCAGAACGGGAATCTGAGGACACGGTTGCGTCCGGAACGTTCCGTTTACCCTAGGCGAGATGTAAACCTTGCGGGCGCGGGCCTGCGGTGAGAAACGCCACCAGGGGCATTTTTGTAAATAAGTAGCGAAGTTAGTGTGTGAGCGTCGGCTCGAATAACTTCTGAACGGAGTCTCGGATCACAAATCTGAGTCCGCCGTTGGGTTCATAACGATGCTTTTACTATAGGGGTGACCTTAACTATGTTCGCGTCGGGCGCGGAGTCGGGGGCGATGTTTTAAATGAAGTTTTTTTTAAATAAAAAAAAGAGGAAAAGGAAAAAAACATTTCCTCTCCCCTCCCTCACCACCTACGTGCAACGCCGGATGAACCCCTCACCACCTCCTCCGTTCTTCACCAAATCGAGCTCCATGCGTCCGTTTTCAGCGCCGATCGTCAGCAGATCGAGCTCCAGCGCGTCGCAGGCGCCATTCTACATCCAAATCGTCGGCGATCCGCCAATGTGTAGGAAGTTTGAGTTTTAAAATCCCGAACCCCGTTTATGCGTTGTTTTTCTTCAAATCTTCATAAGGGTTGGGTAGTTCGGATCCCGAGCTTTCCGAAACATTTTTCGGATCTGAATTTGGAGCACCGGGGTGCTCCCGGTGACTCCCGGATGTTTTCCGGCGAAAACCCGGTTTTCTGGCAATGAGGGGCGGCGGCCAAGGCGGAATCCGGCGACGGAACGGCGGCGGGGCAGCAGTTTCCGCCGGTGGCAGTGGCGGCGCGGCGGAATCTGGCGGCGGCGCGGTGGTTTCCGGGGAGGCTGGCGGTGGTCCGGCCAGGATTTTCCGGGGGTTCTTTAAACCCCCGTAACTCGCAAACCGCAACTCCGATTTGCGAGCCGTTTGCGGCGACGCGCTCCTTGCGTCGAGAAGAAACTTTTGAACTAACTTTGAGGGTTTAAGGGTTTGGGATCGTGGCCCGGGAGTTAGAAACGTCGTATAAAATAATATTATTTTATTATTTTACGACTTCGGGCCGTTGTAACTTCTACCTGGAGCGTCCGATGGACGTGCCCTCAGTGGCGTTGAGACCTTGATAGTAGGAAGGACTTTTTGAGATGGTTTCCGTGTGTTGGGTCTGTGAATGGGGTGCGGGCCCCACGAGGCTAGGTTTTGGCGTTTGTAGAGAAATGCAGCTTTTGCACCAGGAGTCCGATTTTGGCAGATGAATAGTCGATCCTGTGTGTTTTTCCGAGGGTATCGCAATGGTGTGATCCATTCGATGGGTTTCGGAATCCAGGCGTGGACCCCACCCGAGCTAGCCTTCGGTGAATAGTACCTTTTTCATCGGGTGTCCATTTGGACGAGCGAGTAGTCGATTCCGCTTGTTTTTCCAAGGGGATCACCGTGGTGTGATCCGCTCGATGGGGTTCGGGATCGTTGTGTGGGCCACACACGAGCTAGCTATGGTGAATAGTGACTTTTTCACCGATGCTCCTTTTTGGGCGAGTAAACAGCCTATCCTGCGTGTTTTTCCACATGGAATGTGATGGTGGCCTCGGTTTTGGCCTAGGAGGTGCGCATTGTGGCGTTGTGGCGGGTCGCTCGGGTTAGCGATGTTTGGACCAGCAGTGGTTGAGGGTTCTCCCTTGGTTCGTTCCTACGAGGGTTCATGTGGTATCACAACCTTCGTATGGGTTTGTGATCCTCTCGATGGGATGTTTAAACTGTTAGAGTTGTGGTATCCCTCCAGTGGGCCCAGAGTGGATCCTCTAGCATCTTTACCCTAGATTGGGTTCTTGGTATCGCTGTGACCGCTTATTTACGGGCGGCGATCCCCTATCTAGCAGGTTAACCCCGTAGGGTTTGTGGCATCATCAGGAATATGATCCCCTACGTAGTGGGTTGTGCACAGTAGGGTTGTGGCATCGTCGGGTTTACGATCCCCTACTCAGCATGACGTTTATAGTAGGGTTGTAGTATCGTTGGTTATACGATCCCCTACTCAGCGCTTGGTGTCGATAGGGTTGCGGTATCATTGGTTATGCGATCCCCTACTCAGCGCGTGGTTTCGGTAGGGTTGCGGCATTGTCGGTTCGATCCCCTACATTGCGAGTTATACCAGATAGGGTTCCGATATCGTCGTGACCATCTTTATATGGACAATGATCCTCTATCTGAGTTTTGAGTTTCTGTCGAGCGCCAGATCGGGTTGTGGTATCCCCCAACGGTTCTTGGGTGTGATCCCCTATCTGTGAGATCTACGTATGCTAGATCGGGTCGTGGTATCCCCCGGCGGACTCTGGGAGTGATCCCCTGTCTGTGAGTGACGTATACCAGAGTGGGTCTTGGTATCCCCTAGCGGACCCTAGCGTCGATCCCTTATCCGAGGAGTTTGGTGGTTATGTTGTTTCAGTAAGTGATGTTATCTGACGAGCGTGGTCTCTCGGGTGAGCATATGAGATGTTTGTTTGGGACCCGACGGAGTGTATCTCTCGGATGAGTGTCATCTGGTATGACAGTGATCATGGGGTGTACTCTCCTGGTTGGGACAGTTGCTGGTGATTAGGTCGTTACCTCTTGTGGCTTTGTGGCGCGAGCTGTGTATATCTGGATTGTTCAAGGTGTATGTATAGTCATACACCTGATCTGAGCTGAGCTGACTGGTTGTGTTTAGCCGAGGATGGTCACGAGATGAAGTTTCTCTCTCGTATGGGTTCCCTCTGGCTGGGTTGAGCGGACTGTTGCCTTTCAGTTGCTCCCTTTGGTTTTGGGTTTTTTGGGTGCCTACTGAGTATGTTTATACTCACCCCTGCATGGGCTTTGCCCGCACATGTTTGTGTCTTGTACAGACCACAGGCCTTTCGACGGAGTCCCAGAAAGACCCGGAGAAGGCGGTGCTTAGTGAGCGAGTTGACCGGGGTGTTTACCGGAGATGTGCCGAGGGAGCTTTTCCGGAGGGTGTTTGTGGCAGTGTTCCCCTCTTCGGAGCGGGTTGGACGCGCTTTTGTAGTTTTCTTTTGGTGGGCCCTGTTTTGCCCTTTTGTACTTCTGTTGTACTCTGGTTTGGGATAGATTGTATGCTTGCATTTACTTTTCAGTTTCTATATCTCTACATTGTTGCATGGATGTTTTTGTGGGTGCGTGTGTACAGGTACCTTAGGCTAATGCCTCCCATGTGTGTGATAGCCTACTCAGTGCTGGTCGCCAGCCCCTGGCCTATTGGAGGCGGGGTTGGGGAGTCGCGTCTTGAGCCCCGTTGGGTCGGGTCGGACAAAGTGGTATCAGAGGAGGTTCCACCCTTGGGATCTCAGAGCATAGCTGGTCTAGCTGTGAGCTTGGTTTGGGTTGCATAGCGGTAGTGTTAGGATGTTTCGAGTTCGGCTTTCAGGCCAGGGACTCCATTGTTGGTGCGGCGGCCGACGTATCCATACACCAGGACTCTGATAACCTGCCTTTCGACTCGGGACATTCGTACACTGGTCGCGGGGACATAATGGTACATGCATCATATAAGACTGGGTTTCAGGTTTTTCCTTGTCCTTCTTGAGTCAGCTCTCCAGATATACTCTTTGACTGTGGTGCATCTTGAATATATTTCAGGATGCCTCCACGATGATAGCCAGCGAGGGTTCCGCAACAGGATTGTGCTGATGACCCGCCCCGTGTAGTGGCTGTGGAGCAGGGCGCAGGTTCTGAGGTTGCACCTCCAGGTGGTCTGCCAGTTGAGCCACCACCTGTCGAGCAGCTGGTTGTGCCGGCGGTGCAGGATGAGGTTGCGCGCAGGCTGAGTGCGCTGCATGAGTTCCAGAGGCAGCGACCTCTGAGGTTCTGGGGAGATCCAGACCCCGAGGCAGCTGATGACTGGCTTGAGGCAGTCACCCGAGTTTTCCGCCTAGTGAGGACACCTCCAAATCAGATGGTGGTCCTAGCGGCGAGCCTTCTGCATGGTTCTGCCGGGCGATGGTGGAGTTTGGTGATGCAGTCAAATGACGAAGAGACGCTCACGTGGGCAGAGTTTGAGCGGCTCTTTAGGGAGGAGTTCTATCCGATGATTCTGAGGTCAGTGCGAATCCAGGAGCTTCTGCAGCTTCTTCAGGAGAGCATGACTGTGTCAGAGTACTCTGCGAGGTTTACAGACCTGTCGCGCTACTCCCTGGATATGGTTCGAGACCCATTCTTTAGGGATCAGACCTTCGAGCAGGGCTTACGCAGGGACATCCGAGCAGGTGTGGTTTCCTTGTGCCTGCCCACCTATGCTGGAGTGCTGGAGCGAGCGGTGGTGGTGGAGAGTTTTCTGGCTGAGCAGATTCCCCCTGTTAGTGCTGGGCACTCGAGAGCTAAGAATTCGACAGTCGGATCGACATCTGGTAGCCGACGTCAGACTCATGGTTCTGGACGTGGCCGACGTTTCAGGAGGGGACCCAGGATGGAGGATCTGAGTCTCAGGGCTCACAGGGCTCGCAGGCCAGTTTTGGTCAGCCGCAGGAGAGGCGGTGTTACGCTTGCGATGGTCGGGGACATCATGCTAGAGATTGTCCCACCTGACGTGCTGCTTAGAGGGAGCCGGTCGATGGACCACCTTGGTAGAAGTAGTGTCTCGAGCAAGGAGGTCCGCAGGGCGGCGAACGTGGCGGAGGAGCTGGTGCAGTGGGAGGCGGTGGTAGGAAGTACCAGTTTCCACCACCCCCACCCCCAGGTGGTCCATGCCAAGCTCAAGGAGCTGGTGGCCGAGGGCAAGGACAGCTGCATGCCCTGGAGACAGTCGACCCAGAGGCACCGCGGATGGATAGAGGTACGCCTTGTGTCTTTTCTACTTACTGCAGTAGGTTGTCAGACACTGTTTACTGGTACTCTTTCCTTTTTGTTTCTTGCTCGAGTTTTGTTCAGGGCGTTGGTAAGACCCTGTGTGGGTGTTTGTTGGTGAGCTCGCTGGTGTGTGAGACCCAGTTGAGAGTCCAGTCGCTTTCCTTCTGCCTAGAGCTTTTCGGGGAGGAAAAAAGCTAAGGGGGGGAGGATGTAGCGACTCGGTTTTTTGCCCCTGTCAGACTTTGCAATATTTCTAGGAATAATTCTAGAGCTAGGCACGAAGACGGCGTGCGATTCCGTGGCCCGGTGTGCCCGGAATTAATTTTATAAAAAATATTATGTTTTTTATACTATGCACGTGGCGGGGGTGTGATATCTCCTAAACGGTAGCTCAGAACAGGAATCTGAGGGCACGGTTGCGTCCGGAACGTTCTGTTTACCCTAGGCGAGGTGTAAACTTTGTGGGCGCGGGCCTGCGGTGAGAAACGCCACCAGGGGAATTTTTGTAAATATGTAGCGAAGTTAGTGTGCGAGCGTCGGCTCGAATAACTTCTGAATAGAGTCTCGGATCGCAAATCTGAGTCTGCCGTTGTGTTCAGAACGGCGCGTTTACCCTAGGAGTGACCTTAACTTTGTCCGCGTCGGGCGCGGAGTCGGGGGCGATGTTTTAAATGAAGTTTTTTTTAAATAAAAAAAAGAGGAAAAAAAAAAAACATTTCCTCTCCCCTCCCTCACCACCTACGTGCAACGCCGGATGAACCCCTCCCCACCTCCTCCGTTCTTCACCAAATCGAGCTCTGGACGTCCGTTTTCAGCGCCGATCGTCAGCAGATCGAGCTCCAGCGCGTCGCAGGCGCCGTTCTGCATCCAAAGCTTCGGCGATCCGCCAATGTGTAGGCAGTTTGAGTTTTAAAATCCCGGACTCCGTTTATGCGTTGTTTTTCTTCAAATCGTCATAAGGGTTGGGTAGTTCGGATCCCGAGCTTTCCAAAACTTTTTTCAGATCTGAATTTGGAGCACCGGGGTGCTCGCGGTGGCTCCCGGAAGTTTTCCAGTGAAAACCCGGTTTTCCAGCGACGAGGGGCGGCGGCCAGGGCGGAATCCGGCGACAGCACGGCGGCGGGGCGGTGGTTTCTGGCGGCGGTCCGGCGGAATCCGGCGGTGGCAAGGTGGTTTCCGGCGAGGCTGGCGGTGGTCCGGCCAGGATTTTCCGGGGGTTCTTTAAACCCCCGTAACTCGCAAACCGTAACTCCAATTTGCGTGTCGTTTGCGGCGACGCTCTCCTTGCGTCGATACAGACCTTTTGAACTAACTTTGAGGGTTTAAAGGTTTGGGATCGTGGCCCGGGAGTTAGAAACGTCGTATAAAATAATATTATTTTATTATTTTACGACTTCGGGCCGTTGTAACTTCTACCCGGACCGTCCGATGGACGTGCCCTCAGTGGCATTGAGACCTTGATGGTATATAGGACTTTTTGAGATGGTTTCCGGGTGTTGGGTCTGTGAATGGGGTGTGGGCCCCATGAGGCCGGGTTTTGGCGTTTGTAGAGAAACGCAGCTTTTGCACCAGGAGTCCGATTTTGGGGGATGAATAGTCGATCCTGTGTGTTTTTCCGAGGGGATCGCAATGGTGCGATCCATTCGAAGGGTTTCGAAATCCAGGCATGGTCCCCACCCGAGCTGGCCTTCGGTGAATAGTACCTTTTTCACCGGGTGTCCCTTTTGGACGAGCGAGTAGTCGATTCTTCTTTTTTTTCCGAGGGGATCACCGTGGTGTGATCCGCTCGATGGGTTTCGGGATCGTTGTGTGAGCCCCGCACGAGCTAGCTATGGTGAATAGTGACTTTTTCACCGGTGCTCCGTTTTGGGAGAGTAAACAGCCTATCCTGCATGTTTTTCCGCATAGAACACGATAGTGGCCTCGGTTTTGGCCTAGGAGGTGCACAGTGTGGCGTTGTGGCGGGTCGCTCGGGTTAGCGACGTTTGGACCAGCAGTGGTTGAGGGTTCTCCCTTGGTTCGTTCCTACGAGGGTTTGTGTGGTATCACAACCTTCGTATGGGTTTGTGATCCTCTCGATGGGATGTTTAAACTGTTAGAGTTGTGGTATCCCTCCGGTGGGCCCAGAGTGGATCCTCTAGCATCTTTACCCTAGATTGGGTTCTTGGTATCGTTGTGACCGCTTATTTACGGGCGGCGATCCCATATCTAGCAGGTTAACCGCGTAGGGTTTGTGGCATCATCAGGAATATGAATCTCTACGCAGTGGGTCGTGCACAGTAGGGTTGTGGCATTGTCGGGTTTACGATCTCCTACTCAGCATGACGTTTATAGCAGGGTTGCGGTATCGTTGGTTATACGATCCCCTACTCAGCGCTTGGTGTCGGTAGGGTTGCAGTATCGTTGGTTATTCGATCCCCTACTCAGCGCGTGGTTTCGGTAGGGTTGCGGCATTGTCGGTTCGATCCCCTACATCGCAAGTTATACCAGATAGGGTTCCCGTATCGTCGTGACCATCTTTATATGGATGATGATCCTCTATCTGAGTGTTGAGTTTCTGTCGAGCGCCAGATCGGGTTGTGGTATCCCCCAACGGTTCTTGGGTGTGATCCCCTATCTGTGAGAACTATGTATGCTAGATCGGGTCGTGGTATCCCCCAGCGGACTCTGGGAGTGATCCCCTGTCTGTGAGAGACGTATACCGGAGTGGGTCTTGGTATCCCCTAGCGGACCCTAGCGGCGATCCCCTATCCGAGGAGTTTGGTGGTTATGTTGTTTCAGCATGTGATATTATCTGACGAGCGTGGTCTCTCGGGTGAGCGTCTGAGACGTTTGTTTGGGACCCGATGGAGTGTATCTCTCTGATGAGTGTCATCTGGTATGACAGTGATCATGGGGTGTACTCTCCTGGTTGGGACAGTTACTGGTGATGAGGTCATTACCTCTTGTTGCTTTGTGGCGCGAGCTGTGTATATCTGGATTGTTCAAGGTGTATGTATGGGCATACACCTGAGCTGAGCTGAGCTGACTGGTTGTGTTTAGCCGAGGACGGTCACGAGATGAAGTTTCACTCTCGTATGGGTTCCCTCTGGCTGGGTTGAGCGGACTATTGCCTTTCAGTTGCTCCCTTTGGTTTTGGGTTTTTGGGGTGCCTACTGAGTATGTTTATACTCACCCCTGCACGGGCTTTGCCCGCACATGTTTGTGTCTTGTGCAGACCACATGCCTTTCAATGGAGTCCCAGGAGGACCAGGAGCAGGCGGTGCTTAGTGAGCGAGTTGACCGGGGTGTTTACTGGAGCTGTGCCGAGGGAGCTTTCTGGCAGGTGTTTGTGGCAGTGTTCCCCTCTTCAGAGTAGGTTGGATGCGCTTTTGTAGTTTTATTTTGGTGGGCCCTATTTTTCCCTTTTGTACTTATGTTGTACTCTGGTTTGGGATAGATTGTATGCATGAATTTACTTTTCAGTTTCTATATCTCTGCACTGTTGCATGGAGGTGTTTGTGGGTGCGTGTGTACAGGTACTTTAGGCTAATGCCTCCCATGTGTGTGATAGCCTACTCGGTGATGGTCGCCAGCCCCTGGCCTATTGGAGGTGGGCTTGGGGAGTCGCGGATCAAGCCCCGTTGGGTCAGGTCGTGACAATAATGATTGTGTTTTGAGGTTTGAGAAGAGATTATGTGTGCCTTGTGATTCAATGTTGAAGAATGAGTTGTTATATGAGGCTCATAGTTCCCCGTTTTCAGTTCATCCTAGAAGTACTAAGATGTATAAAGATCTGTGGGAGTATTACTGGTGGGATAGAATGCAAAGATATATTTTCGATTTTACTGTGAATTGTTTGACTTGCTAGAAGGTTAAAGAATACAGGCAGTTACCGAAAGGGATGCTACAGTCATTACCGATGCCATAGTGGAAATGGGAAAATATATCCATGGACATTGTTGTGGGATTACCGAAAACATCTCGAGGTAATAATGCAATCTGGGTTATTGTTGATTGATTGACTAAATCTCCTCATTTCCATCCTATTCGAGATATTTTTTCTCTAGATCAACTTGATCAGTTGTATGTTAAAGAGATTATCAGGTTTGATGGAGTCCCCCTCTCCATTGTATCTGATCATGATCCCAGGTTTATTTCTAACTTTTAGAAATTTATTCAAAAGTCATTGGGTACTGAATTAAATTTTAGTACAGCTTTTCATCCTCAATCAGATGGGCAATCAGGATGAACAATTCATACATTAGAGGATATTCTATGTACTTATTCAATGGATTATTAGGGAAGTTGGGACCAACATCTTTCTTTTGTTTAGTTTTCTTATAATAACAGTTTTCATTCCAGTATACAGATGGAACCATTTCGGGTATTATATGGGAAGCGGTGTCGAACTCCAGCTTTTTGGGATGAATTGGGTGAAAAGATGTTGATGGGACCGGAATTGGTAGAAGAGTTGGCAGAAAAAGTTCAGCTGATACAGAGACACATTGGAAAAGCTCAGAACAGGCAGAAACATTCTGCGGAGAACAAGAGGAAGGATATCAATTTTGAAATAGGTGATCATATCTTCATCAAAGTTTCACCATGGAAAAGTGTGAAGTGATTTAGTAATATAGGAAAGATGAGTCTGAGTTTCATTGGACCATATGAAATTCTGGTGAGAGTTGGATCAATTGTATATCGAGTGGCTTTACCTCCGAGTTTATCTCAGGTACACAATGTTTTTCATGTTTCAATGTTAAGGAAGTACATGCCAGATCCATATCAAGTTTTGAGTCCAGAGATTAGCTGGAAGAGAATATATCTTATGAGGAGCAACTGGTCTAGATTCTTGACCATAGGGAGCATGTGTTACAGAATAAAGTGATACATCAAAGTAAATGTTTATTGGAAAAACCACATGATTGAAGAGGCAACATGGGAATCTGAATATGCAATTATAGATAAATACCCCCACTTATTCGATATGTAAATAAATTGCAGGGACACCATTTTCTAAAGGGGGGAAGGATATAACATCCCAAGTAAATAATTAATAATAGATATTCTTATCTATGTATATTTATGAAATATATTGTTTTTTAGAGGTTTAAAATTAGAATAAATCTGATCTTAAGCATAGAATACTCTAATATTTTTTGAATGATTTTTTTACCTCCTTTTGATGGCGAAACATTGTTAAATCTATATTTTGACAATTTTATAACATATATTTGTCAAAATAAACATATTCTCTAGTATTGGGGCATTGAAATTTACTTTGGATAAATTTTTGGTATTTTTCTAACAATGGTCATTTATTAATGAATAGTGAAAAAAACTACATTTTACATCAAAGTGGATTTTTCATCTAATTTAATTATATGGTTATATTATCATTATAATTGGTTTTAAAGTGTAATTAGAAAATATTTTTACCATTTAATCCAATGGTGCTATTTATAATTGATTTCACTTTGTAATTGTTCATAAAAAAGTGAAAAACGTTTCATAGATATTGTTTCAAAAAAACCCGCTATAGGTTTTGACAACGAGAATCATTTTTAAATTAATTACTGTAATTTTTTTTTTGAATTTGGTAAAATGGATTATATATTTGGAATCATAAGGTCCAAATTATTTAATTAATACTCTTTTGTTTTTGGACTTTATTAATAGTAACGAGAGTAATTATCTTTAATTATTATGATTAATTAGTAATCAGGTTGTTAAGGGTAATAAACTAATATCATAATAATAAAAAAATGACCCCAAATTTTGTCATAATGCTACTATATGAGTCATGGCCGACCATGGGATTCCTTGTGCCACACTTGGGGACCCCATGGAATCACTTTTTGGAGATAGTGACACTTTATCATTTTATTTTTAAAGAATGAAGAATATCACAAAAGTATGTAACACCTAAGTAAAAAAAATTAATTTTATCTACATAAATGGTCTCTTGGACTATAAATAGTCATTGGAAATATAAAGAGATTTATTACATCATATTATTTTTTTATAATTTTTAGACATTAAATAAATGAAATTATTTATGACACTATGATGATGCAGCGATTACTTCATTAATGAACGTTTTAAATAAAATGAAAAGATAATGTAACATCTATAACATACACTTGTCTAAAACCTATTGGATGAGTATATTTCGAACCCTTATCACCTTATAATCGAAATATATTAATGTGAGACCTTTAAAATCCGAAATTCATTTTAATATAAAGTATCATTTCTGGACATTCCAAGAGTGCCCCTTCCCCCTCTTAGAAAAGGCCTCCACCTCTACCACCTTACCCACACGTCTCAAGCCATTGGCTCGGCCACGATCTGCTCATGGTATCTCTCCACATTCCTATATTCATCCTAGAGGCCTTAACTTAGGCAGAAAGCTCTTCAAGAAACCCTTTTGGTTCACACCAAGAGGAGTTACCCGATATAAAGGTAGTGTCTTCACTTGTGTTCTTTTGTTTTATTGTGATTTTCCAACCCCCTAAACTCTTTTTATTACTTTATTTTGTAACACAAAAAGTATATTCAATATACTAGGATGTTTTTATGAGATGTATTCTAGCTACACTTACACACACTTTCGTCTAAGGTTTAAAGAACATACTGTTTTTGTGGATGGAAAATTTCTGCCTCACGAAACGATGATTGTCTAATCTCCATTTAACATCTTTCATGGTGGACATTAAGATGTCACCCTATTTATATATGATATATATTATTTTTATGTTTTCCTTATACTAATTTATTTTTCATTTATGTCATACCTTCATGGTTTCATTATGGGTAAACACGATATCTTCATTTTAGGAAGTTCGGACTACCACCCCCTGAAAGTGATTCGATTCGTTAGTGCGATATATGGGACGTATAAAGGATGGAGTTAATGATATTATATATCATATTATACTGGAATTATGATATACCTTTATATAATTATGAATTAATTCCGTTAAATATGAAATATAAATGAAAGTAGCGTTCATGCGTACACACAACTTACCGTCTCAATGAACGGTGCATTCCATTTCTTACCTCTAAATGTTATGTAATATTATAAATGCATGTATATACTGGAAATATATGAAATATATGATATCTACATCATGAATATAATTGTGGATATAGTGGATATTTTACCACATGAGAAACTTGTAATTATAAGGAGTTTATTTTTGACTCAAGTACCAATGATCGAAAAAATGACCGTTGTTAACTTAAATAATTACATAGTCTTTATAACAAAGTAATAAGTAATATAAAAGGAATAATGAACTTTAAAAATGGTTTTAAGCAAGTATAAATTTACTCTAGTTTATTATTCAGGATATTAATGAACGATTGAGTCAAGTCGGACACGAGGTAAGGGAATTCATCTCAATCTCCTTTCATTGAGGCATATTTTGTTTTATACACAACTTTATTTTATACGGGGTATAAACAATTTCAACTTTTACTTTTTTTCAAAAGCAATATTTTTTATATGAATCATTTTACTAAATGACAATAGGGAATGATTTTGTCCTACGTATGCGGCGACAACGACTTCTCCAGCTCCGTGACCATTATCTGAGTTTCGGCTTCCTATAGAAGCCATTACTTTTTTTAAATGAGAAATAAATACCATGTTTTAATTTTCTCTTATTTTGGTATTGGGAATGGATTTGATAATGCTTTTATTATATCAATGTGTTATTGATATCTTGTGATTGAAATGTTGGAATGTTATGTTTTTATTTTTCATGTTTTATGTGATACGATTAAGTTATGGTTCTTGGGAATTGTTTATCAAGATGGGTGGTTTTGTGATAAAATAAGGATGGGTGAGCTTGATGTAGCACTCCAATTCATTGGGTAACACGAAAGGGTCAAATGCTAAGGTTTCTCTGGATATATTTAGGGAAAATACTGTGATGGGTATTCCCAACGTAACCATGATGGTTACTCCATACGTAAGAATGTTATGAATGCCTCAAGTTACCTATATGTCTTATGTTTTCTATGAGTTATTCATAAATCATATGATTTCATGAGGTATATTAAAGTGATTATGTTTTTATGAGTGAATTATTATTTCATTGATTCTTACAAATACATGGAATAAGGTTTTCTTTCCATTTTTTATATCCCGTACTATGCTTTTCATACTCATCCCATGTTTTTGAAATGTTTTTCACATGTAAAGGGAAAGGTACATGATGCGATGATAGTGTCAAGGAAGTGTCATAGAAGAATTGATGTTTTGTTTTAAATAAGTTTCCTTTTATGGGAAAAGTGAATATTTTCTTTAATGTATCCACCTTGTTTAAATGAGGAATTTAATGCATGATTTATGATCTAATTCTCCAAAACTCTAAACCTGAAAAGATATTCAATGTGTAATCTTATAATAACTCTAGATTAAGTAATTTTTATGGTTGGGATCTTATAGTATACATCCTAATTTTTAAATATTTAATTTTTCAGTATCTTAATTATAAAATATAATTTATTTTATTTTAACACTTTATGTACTTTTAATAGGGCCCCTCTTGTCGAATATAAAAGGGAACCATCATCCTCCCATCCTCAAATGTTTTGAGAGTTATATATTTTCCAAAACATTATGTAATAACATTCTATATTTGTCGAATCATCACATATCTTCTGGTCTTGTAAATATAACACACCATCAAGGATTAACGTGTATTCGAAAATCCGTTTCTCAATGAAAAGATTTTAATTTTAAATAAGAATTTTGAATTTTGTTTCTACTTTTAACACCTATAAATACATGGCATTTATTAAAATGAAAATTAATTTATTATATTAAATATAATTAATTTTTATTATGATATTGTAACTACCATTATCTATTTATCTTTTATCCTATAGTAATATAAATCATCATGCATGTAGGAGTACAACACACAATCTCTACATAACAATAGTTTTTTTTCCGAACCTCATTTCTCCAATGTTTTTCATGACGAAATAAATTAATATATATTATTTTTTTTCATAATTAAGGTTTTATAAGTATGATATATAATTTACCTTCCTAGCTATCAATATGATGGAAAATGATATGTCGCTTATGTGTATGTGTGGACGAACCCCTCCATGTTGAAATGAGATTATTCATTTCATCTATTATATAAATAGATATTAATAAATATATATATATATAACATATATATTATAGTTATGATATAATACTGGTTATATAAATTTGAGTTATTAGTTTCCTTTCATTCATTTCATCTATTCAAAAGAAAAAAATACAACATTCATGCCTACTTATGTTCTACCATCTCCATGAATGGGATAATTCATTTTTTAATAACTAAATTTTATAGATGAATATGACTATATATATTTATATAATTTTTATATGTGATTTATAGCATGTTTAATTTACTTAAGATTATGTATCCATTATCAAATTATAGTGATTTAACCATTAGAACTGAAACATCCTTGATAAAAGAAATAGTTAACACCCTTAAATAATTATTTTAAAATCATGTTTTAAAAAAATTGGTATTAAATTATAAAAATTTTATTATATATGAAATTATAAGTATAAAAATGATTCTTTTATATAATTTTAATAAATTGAAATGTATTATGTAGGAAGCTAATGATATTATGTCTTAAGTAAGACCTTAGGTAAAGGGTTTTTAAACGAAATTTCCATTCACTAGGTTATACTTATACTAAATTAAATATGTCAATACATTATTTGGTTTTAAATAATATATCGTTATATTACATTATAATTTAAATTTTTATTTAATGTCTAATGACATAATCACATTTTTGACTAATTCATACTTAAATGTTATGCTCATTAGAATGGATTCTATTTCATTTTCACATAATTGATGCATATTTTAATGTTATTAATACAATTTAAGTAGTATGATGTATATATTATCAATTTAATATGTTATATCATCAATAAATCTTACATCATAGTATTTTACAGTTTGATTAAGATTATTTCATTGATGTAATTTTGATCCATATGTTACAAAACTGGTTAATTTCATAATCTCATAATGATTTGGTATTTTTTATTAATAATATTACATTGGATGAATTATATGACCTATCAATAATAAAAAGAATATATTTTTTCTCATCTATTTATTTATTAAAATTACCTGTTTTCCAATCATTTTCCCCTCTTGATTACTCAGGTTAAAAACATAATGTTTCATGGAAACACAACATTATTTGATTCTTTCAGAAATCCTTTTTCCTCCATCTGCATTTTTCATTATTATTTTTTAGAGATTGTTATTAATATTATATAATTATTTTTAATAACTATTGACCTCACCTGGTTTGATAATCCCAATCGTGTATTTATATGTTTTGATAATCCCAATTATGTGTTCATATTTTATGATTTTCTCAATTACTGTTGATCTACACTTTAATTCTTTCAAATCAGTGATCAAGTTAATAATAATGTTTAAATAATTTCTGATTTTTGTCAATCTCTATTATCCTTGTTTATACAAGCTTTGAAACAATTCTAAGTCAATTAGATGTGGTTTGAATAAGAGCTACCGATAGCCAGAGCTACTGATAGCCAGAGCTACGGATAGCCAGAGCTACCGATAGCCAGAGCTACCGATAGCCAGAGCTACCGATAGCCAGAGCTACCGATAGCCAGAGCTACCGATGCACAGAGCTACCGATGCACAGAGCTACCGATGCACAGAGCTACCGATACACAGAGCTACCGATGCAAAGAGCTACTGATGCACAGAGCGACCGATGCACAGAGCTACCAATGCAAAGAGCTACCGATGCACAGAGCTACCGATGCACAGAGCTACTGATGCAAAGTGCTACCGATGCACAGAGCTACCGATAAGAGCTACCGATAAGATCCACCGATAAGAGTTTCAAGAGCTACCGATGGAAGATCCTACACCGAGTCAACCGTACACGTCTACAAACAAACGGCTACCTATAATGAACTGCGGAGTCAAATCCTATATCCTCGACACTATTTGTTTATTATAATAATGGTTACATTTTTCACTTTTGATGCATTTAATGTTATTAAATGATTTGTGTTGCCGTTTTTGGAAACCGTACCAAGTACGATCAAAAAGCATAATCATTCTTTCTTCTCAAAAAAACAAAAAAAGGGGCATAAAAAGGACATCGTGGATGTATAAAAAAAAGTGAGAGAGACACTAGACAAAAAGAGATCGAGCACACAAAACACACTGGCGATCAAGCTCAAAAAGTGCCAAGAACAACTGGAGAACTTGCACTCATGAGACTACTACTACCAGCCTCCAGAACATAGATCAGTCATTGAGCAATTTATGCAAAAGAAGAACTACACAAAACTCTTCATTCTTTGAGCCGATAAGCAAGATGAACGTGGAAGTCAAGGAAACAGATGATACTCTGTTTTCCAGAAAAAAACCAGGAGAAGACTCAGAACGAATTCTAATCAACAAAAGGAGTCAAGAGCTGCACGAAGATCACTAGAGCCATTTCTAAACTCTAAATCTTTATCTCTGTGATTTACTTTTTACATTACAAGCAGTGTGTGTTATCTGTTGTATTTTACATACACACTGTCTCATGAACCTTAACTGGAGGATTTGTAAGTCCTCACTCACTATCTTTTCATTCTTTTTCCCACTGAGGATAGTGGTAGAGGTCGTGTGTGACCTGGACAGCTGGTTGCTGTTATTTTGTTTCCCACGAATAACAGTGGTAGAGGTCTTGGACCTGGACAGTTGTAAACTGTTGAACCCCGATCCAGGGTGTGGATCATCTTTATATAAACTTTTGAGAGGACTAAGTCTCGGCTTGAGACTGAACCTCTTGGTTAACTCCTCTGTGTTTTTAGTTAATGTTTATATCCCTACAGTACCTATTTATTTCATTTTCCGCTACTATTACTTTGAAATATAATTTATCTTCAAAGCTACTTTGATAGTTAAACTCGTAATTGTTTATATTTATTGTAAACCAGTAAGTTAGTTTCAAAAGTTAAATTAATCATTAGATTAAGTTAACTGAGAATTAATCAATATTTGAGAAACTAATTGAACCTTTATAATCTGTATAAATTCACTACAGTTTAATCTGTTTTTGAAATTGGGGGATTTTAATAGAACTTGTTTTTAACAGAAATTTTAATTGGAAGTCAATTCACCCCCCTCTTGAGTGTCCAATCCGACCAACATTTGGTATCAGAGGGTTGAAATATTTTCTATATTACTCTGTTTTCAACTGTGATTTTAATTGTATTTTAATGTTCTTAAAATTTCTGTTATTTCTAAATTTTTATCTCCTTAAAATTCTTTTTGTGATATCATGGATAATAGACTAGAGGGTGCTGCTACTAACCGGCCACCTTTCTTTAATGGAAATAACTATGCTCAGTGGAAGCTTAAAATTAAAATCCATTTGGAAAGCATGAGTTTTGATATTTGGACTGTCATAGAATCTGAATATAAAGTTCCCACTACTGATAGATCTACTTGGGATGAACCTACAAAGAATACTTACAATAATAACTGTAAAGATATGAATGCTATGTACTGTGTTTTAGGAGATGAAGAATTTAATTGAATTTCTGCATGTAAAACTGCTTTTGAAATTTGGGATACCTTGGATGTTTCTCACGAAGGAACAACTAATGTTAAAGAAATGATATTAAACACTTATACTATTAAATATGATAATTTCAAAATGAAGCCTGATGAACCTATTTCTGACATGTATCTCAGGATCAATGAGATAGTAAACACAATGAGCTCACTCGGAAAGATTGTTCCTGCAGAAGAACAAATTATGATAATACTGAGATGTTTTCCAGATAGATGGAGAGGTACATCTGTTTCAATTAGAGAATCATGTGACATTGGAGCACTGCCTGTCAAGGAGTTAATTGGTAATCTGATGATGTATGAAGAAGAGCTTAAGGTAAATAAAGAAGAAGATGAGGAACCCAAAAGAAAATCTGAAGCATTTAAAACTACTACCTTGAAGAGTAAAGACAAGTATAAACTACAAATGGAGACTGAGAGTTCAACGAGTGAAAATTCAGAATCTGACAGTGATGCCGAGATGGCTCAAATAGCCAGGAGATTCAAGAAGTTTTATAGGAAAAAGAAATTCTTTAGGAAAACAAATTACAAAGGAAAGTATGATCAACAAGGAAAATGGAAAAAGGATTTGAAGAAGGCTGACAGGACTGATGAAGTTGTCTGCTACGAACGCAAGCGAAAATGACATATCAAAGCAGACTGTCCAAAAGTAAAATTCAAAAAGAGATATGATTACAAATACAAGAAGTACAAGAAAGCCATGAAGGCTACCTGGAGTGCTTCAGAAGACAGCACTAGTGAAGCCGAATCTTCGGACTCTGAAAGGAATCGAGCTAACATGTGCTTCATGACAAAAACTTCTGAGGTAACATCTGACACTACTGTTTTAAATTCATATGATTCTGGAGATGATTCTGAATGTGATAACATGTCTAAATATGAATTGTTTGAATACTGTGATATGTTAGAAGAGACATGCAATGAACTTAAGGATAAATACAAATCATTAAAAAAACAGCATGCTCTCACCACTACAGTTAAAAGTGGACTCACTATTGAAAAAGAGAAAAATGCTCAATTGTTAAAGGAGAACACTGAATTGAAATTATCTAATGAGCAACTCAGAAAGGATTTAGAGAAATTTACCAATGGTAAGGAAACTCTAACTCAAATGCTAGGAAAACAAGTTGCACCAAAATACACTACTGGAATAGGTTACAAACCTGAACAGAGACAGTTGACCAAGAATAGATTCATTCCTAAATCTGAACAGAATGTAGCTAACTCTGGAACTTTATATGCTTCAACGCGTTATATTCATAGTAATGGATCTAATAAGGTTTATCTTTCAAAATATGTTGATTCTAGAACTTTTATGGGACCCATAAAACAAATCTGGGTACCTAAAGCCTTGATTTCTAGCCTATCTGGACCCAAGAAGATCTGGGTACCAAAGTCATTTCCTGTCTAAATCTGTTTTTTAGGAAATCTGCGTAAAGAGCGATCACAAAAAGATATGGTACTTAGACATTGGATGCTCAAGACACATGTCTGGAGATTATTCTTGCTTCAAGATCTTAATAAAGGTTGATGGAGGTCATGTCACCTTTGGTGACAACTCTAAGGGAAAAATCATCGACCTAGGCCAGATTGGAAACACTGACTCAGTATTAATTTCTAAAGTTTTATTTGTTGATGGACTTAAATATAACTTGCTTAGCATATCTCAATTATGTGATGATGGTTTCAATGTCAAGTTTGAAAATGATTCGTGTGATGTTTTTAACTCCAAAAATTCTTTAGTATTTTCTGCTCTAAGGAATGAAAATGTTTATGCTGTTGATTTAAATTCTTTATCCATACAAAATATTTCTTGTTTGAATGCTTTTCATAAATAATCTTGGCTATGGCACAGATGATTAGGACACTGCAACATTCACTCACTTAGAAAACTGGCTAGGAAAAACTTAGTTAGAGACTTACCTAAATTAGAATTCCCAAATGACAAAGTGTGTAATCCTTATCAAAAGGGAAAACAACACAAAGTTTCTTTTAAATAAAAGAAAGAAGTCTCAACTTCTCACCCACTTGAGTTGGTTCACATGGATTTGTTTGGACCATCAAGAGTTTCTAGTCTAAATGGGAAGCATTATGTCTATGTCCTTGTAGATGACTTTTCTAGATATACTTGGGTATACTTTCTAGCTCACAAAAGTGAAGATTGTTCTTACTTTGTTAAATATTCCAAGTCTGTAGAGAACCTTAGTGGACTTAAGATTAAAACCCTGAGAAGTGATCATGGCCGTGAGTTTGAAAATCATGAGTTTGAATCTTACTGCTCACACAATGGCTATAGTCACAATTTCTCTGCCCCTAGGACACCACAACAAAATGGTGTAGTAGAAAGGAGAAACCAAACCCTTAAAGAAATAGCTAGAACTATGCTCAATGAATATGAACTGCCTATTTACTTTTGGGCTAAAGCTGTTAATACAGCTTGTTATGTTATCAATAGTGTCTTATTCAGACCTGTTCTTAAGAAAACCCCTTATGAGTTTTGGAACAATAGAAAGCCTAAGGTTAATTACATTAGAGTTTTTAGTTGCAATGTCTTTATACTTAATACTAAAGATAATCTGGATAAGTTTTCTCCCAAAAGCGATGAAGGAATTTTTCTGGGTTACTCTATTTCAAGTAAATCTTATAGAGTTTTCAATAAGAAAACTAAGTGTTTGGAAGAATCTGTTCACATAAAATTCGATGAAACTGATCCACATGAGGCTAAAACCTCTCTTGAGAATCATGAAGAAGATTTGTCTATTCTGGACCTTAATGATAAATCTAAAGAACCTTTTATAAAAGCATCATGTTCTGGACTTTTTTCAGAATCTGCTTCTGTTGAACTCGAACCTATAGATGAACCTGAAGTTTCTAGTCCAACCTTTACCAAATCGACTAAGATTCTAAAGAATCATCCTTTAGATGATGTTTTTGGTAATATTGACAGAGGAACACAAACTAGAGCTTCCCTAAGGAACCAGGTTGAACATCAAGCTTTTCTGTCACAGCTAGAACCCAAAAATATCAATGATTCTATCAATGATGAATTCTGGGTAATAGCCATGCAAGAAGAGTTGAATAAATTTGAAAGAAACAAAGTCTGGGAATTATTTGACAGACCCAAGGACACCCTGACAATAGGCACAAAATGGGTTTTTAGAAATAAAGTAGATGAATTAGGAAACATAGTTAGAAACAAATCTAGACTAGTTGCACAGGGATATAGTCAAGAAGAAGGTATAAACTATGGAGAAACTTTTGCACCTGTAGCTCGACTGGAAGCTATTAGGATCTTACTTGCATATGCATCACATCTGAATTTCAAGTTATATCAAATGGATGTCAAAAGTGCATTTCTAAATGGTTTTATAATTGAAGATGTTTTTATGGAACAACCACCTGGATTTACAAACCCTCATTTTCCAAATCAAGTTTTTAAACTTTCTAAAGATTTATATGGTTTAAAACAAGCTCCAAGAGCTTGGTATGATAGACTCATCAATTTTCTTATTTCAAAAGGTTTTACAAAAGGGATTGCTGATCCAGCTCTTTTTATTAAAAGAATTTCTAAAGATGTTTTAGTTGTAAAAATCTATGTTGATGATATTATATTTGGATCTTCTAAACACTCTCTATGTACTGATTTTTCAAAAAGTATGCAAAAAGAATTTGAAATGAGATTAATGGGAGAGCTTAAGTATTTTCTTGGTTTTCAAATTTTTCAAACTAGAGATGGAATTATTTTAAATCAAATAAAATATACAAAAGATCTTTTAAAACGTTTTGGATTGGATAGTATTAAGGAAAATGATACACCTATGAGTACTACCTGTAAGTTGGATACAGATGAAGCTGGGAAACCAGTGGATCAAACCAATTACAGAGGTATGATTGGGAGCTTACTTTATCTTACTACTAGTCGACCATACATTATGTTCAGTGTATGTATGTGTGCTAGATTTCAAGCTAATCCAAAAGAATCACACTTAATGGCTGTTAAAAGGATTTTTAAATATCTTAAGCATACTATAAATTTAGGTATGTTTTATCCAAAAGGACAATCATTTGACCTAACTAGCTATTCAGATGCTGACTTTGCTGGGTGTAAGTTAGAAAGGAAGAGCACATCTGGAACATGTCATTTACTTGGATGATCCCTAGTGTCATGGTTTAGTAAGAAACAGAACTCAATTGCATTGTCAACTGCCGAAGCAGAGTATATAGCTGCTGGTAGTTGCTATGCACAATTTCTGTGGATGAAACACACTTTATTGGACTATGGATTTGAGTTTAAACACGTTTCAATCAACTGTGACAACACTAGTGCAATAAACATTTCTAAGAACCATGTATCTCACTCTATAACCAAACACATAGATGTAAGACACCATTTTCTAAGAGATCATTATCAAAAAGGTGATATTACTCTTGAATTTATTGGCACTGAACATCAATTGGCTGATATTTTCACTAAACCTTTATGTTCTGATAGGTTAAGTTACATTAGGCATGAGCTGGGGATGATTAATTCTCACCGATGTTGAAATTCTCACCGATTATTAATTCTCACCGATGTTGAAATTCTCACCGATGATGAAATTCTCACCGATGTTGAAATTCTCACCGATGATGAAATTCTCACCGATGTTGAAATTCTCACCGATGTTGAAATTCTCACTGATGTTGAAATTCTCACCGATGTTGAAATTCTCACCGATGATGAAATTCTCACCGATGATGAAATTCTCACCGATGATGAAATTCTCACCGATGTTGAAATTCTCACCGATGTTGAAATTCTCACCGATGTTGAAATTCTCACCGATGTTGAAATTCTCACCGATGTTCAAATTCTCACCGATGTTGAAATTCTCACCGATGTTAAAAATTATCACCGATAGCCAGAGCTACGGATAGCCAGAGCTACCGATAGCTAGAGCTACCGATAGCCAGAGCTACCGATAGCCAGAGCTACCGATAGCCAGAGCTACCGATAGCCAGAGCTACCGATAGCTAGAGCTACCGATAACCAGAGCTACAGATGCACAGAGCTACCGATGCACAGAGCTACCGATGCACAGAGCTATCGATGCATAGAGCTACCGATGCACAGAGCTACCGATGCAAAGAGCTACCGATGCACAGAGCTACCGATGCACAGAGCTACTGATGCAAAGAGCTACCGATGCACAGAGCTAATGATAAGAGCTACCGATAAGAGCCCCTGATAAGAGTTTGAAGAGCTACCGATGGAATATCCTACACCGAGTCAACCGTACATGTATACAAACAAACGACTACCTATAATGAACTGCGGAGTACAATCCTATATCCTCGACACTATTTGTTTATTAAACTAACGGTTACATTTGTTACTTTTGATGCATTTAATGTTATTAAATGATTTGTGTTACCGTTTCAGGAAACTGTACCAAGTACGATCAAAAAGCATAATCATTCTTTCTTCTCAGAAAAACAAAAAAAAAAGCGTCATAAAAAGGACATCGTGGATGTATCAAAAAAAGTGAGAGAGACACTAGACAAAAAGATATTGAGCACACAGAACACACTGGCGATCATGCTCAAAAAGTGCCAAGAACAACTGGAGAACTTGCACTCACGAGACTACTACTACCAGCCTCCAGAACATAGATCAGATGTTGAGAAATTTATGAAAAAGAAGAAGTACACAAAACTCTTCATTCTTTGAGCCGATAAGCAAGCTGAACCTGGAAGTCAAGGAAACAGATGATACTCTGTTTTCCAGACAAAAACCAGGAGAAGACTCAGAACGAATTCTAATCAACAAAAGGATTCAAGAGCTGCACGAAGATCACTAGAGCCATTTCTATACTCTAAATCTTTATCTCTGTGATTTACTTTTTACATTACGAGCAGTGTGTGTTATCTGTTGTATTTTACATACACACTGTCTCCTGAAACTTAATTGGAGGATTTGTAAATCCTCACTCAATATCTTTTCATTCTTTTTCCCATTTAGGATAGTGGTAGAGGTCGTGTGTGACCTGGACAGCTGGTTGCTGTTGTTTTGTTTCCCACGAATAATAGTGGTAGAGGTCTTGGACCTGGACAGTTGTAAACTGTTGAACCCCGATCCAGGGTGTGGATCATCTTTATATAAACTTTTGAGAGGACTAAGTCTCGGATTGATACTGAACCTCTTGGTTAACTCCTCTCTGTTTTTATTTAAAGTTTATATCCATACAGTACATATTTATTTCATTTTACGCTGCTATTACTTTGAAATATAATTTATCTTCAAAGCTACTTTGATAGTTAAACTCGCAAGTGTTTATATTTATTGTAAACCAGTAAGTTAATTTCAAAAGTTAAATTAATCATTAGATTAAGTTAGCTGAGAACTAATCAATCTTTGAGAAACTAATTGAACCTTTATAATCTGTATAAATTCACTACAGTTAAATCTGTTTTTGAAATTGGGGGGGGGGGTTTAATAGAACTTGTTTTTAACAGAAATTTTAATTGGAACTCAATTCACCCCCCTCTTGAGTGTCCACTCCGACCAACAATAACATTATTAAGAATTTTTTAAATATATAAATATATAAAATTTTATAATTCCATTCATGTCATGAAATATTTACCAAATATGTGAATGAAATCTAATATTAATGTTCAACACATGAATTAATTTCCCTCTATCCAGAATAGTCAATACATAAAATATTACATTCTTAGTTTTATGAATATATTCATTGAAAATTATTTCCTAAATATTTTTAATATTTTTGTTTTTAAATAGTGTGTTTAAAGATGAAAAAGTTATTTTGATCATAAAATATTCTTATGTTTTTATAAAATTATATTCATCTATGGAAACACCCATTGATGAATATTATAAATTATTATTGTTATAAAACAATGATTCCACCCATCATAAATCTCATGATGGTTAATAAACAATTTGAACTGGGGCAGTATGGAAATTAAATATTCAATTTTTCCATTATAAATAGGTATTTATTGCAAGGAATATTGGTAAAGATGAATTGTTTATTCATATACTAAATGAATTTATCATATTAAGTGACATGTGGGATTTGAAATTAAATATCACCTTAATGCATCAATTAGTCTCCTAGGAGAAAGAGGTTAGGTATTTTTCCAATGATGTTCCCATTTATGTATGATGTATTGGAATAAAGAATTTTTTGTATGTTTATGTTAAATTAAATTAGAAATTCCATCAACATGAAATCAGTATTTCATGAACATGCAATTATTTAAAAATTGCTGATATCCAAGGATTAGTTTCACGATCATGTTATTATTTATATTTCAATAATTGATCATTACGTATTACTTAGATACTATTGTTCATGTTATTTTTATTTTATAAATTCCATGTTTTTATAGTTATTTACCATTTCATATTGATTATGTCTTAATTAAAAATAAAAATATACGTTGTACGTAGTCAATACAGTGAATTTGAGTTATCATTTTTTTATTTTTACTTTTGACAGGATATCTGCACCTGTACTATGATTTATTTGACATAATATTCTAGGGAAAAAATGATGTTCTCAAAATAATTCATTATTTTATTTTATTTCTTTCAAATGTCTATGAGATTAATTTATTGGTATAGATAATCATGAATAAAAAATATTTAGTCGTGTGGGATGTGATTACATGTATCTAGTTATATTTTAGTAATGTAACTTCTGGATATATTTTATAAGGGTATGTTTCATTAAAATAAGTATTAGTGAAATTCCAGTAAAAATATTTTGAACAAGATTTTTAAAAACATATATGACAGGACCTAACCCCAAAAAATTCGTTGAGGATAATTACATGTATATAATTACAGATTAATGTTTTTATAAGATAGATACAATGTGGTTTTCCTAGTAACATATACCTTTATTGATACAACGACTCATCATTGTTTTTGATAATTTGCATCTAATGGTGATAAACCTGAATAAAGTTGGTGAAATATATCTTCACTGTTATTTTGATGGATAATGAATGTACACTTATTCTGTACCTACTTTTACCCTCTTGGGGATATTATTTGGTTAATTTTTATTTTTTATATGAAAATTGACGATAAATTTGAACATAGAACCTATGAAGCTTATGATATTTCTTTGGGATATGTGATAAAAATAATGCGTATATGGTTGAGAAGTTTATAGCTGATAAAATTTTTAAAGGCATGTATTTCCATTTTATCACCACTTGTTTCAAGTACATAACCCTTCATTAATTTATCAAAATGATATATAATTAATATTTATATTTAAGTAGGTTCTATGGAGTTTTTACATTGTTTTGGGATTCGTTTGTAGAGGTTCACAATTTGAGCATGGTTAGATAAAACTGTGAAACATGTCTAGAAAACTGTGTGAGTTTGAATAGTGGGAAATGGATATGGGAATGGTTGGAACATTTTTTGGAACAAGTCTGTGTTTTATAATGTGAAACTATGCGATGGTACAATCATTTGGGACATTTTCATCTAATGGTGATAAACCTGAATAAAGTTGGTGAAATATATCTTCACTTTCATTTTGATGGATAATGAATGTACACTTATTCTGTACATACTTTTACACTCTTGGGGATATTCTTGGGTTAATTTTTATTTTCCATATGAAAAATTACGATAAATTTGAACATATAACCTATGAAGCTTATGATATTTCCTTGGGATATGTGATAAATCTAATTCATATATGGTTGGGAAGTTTATAGTTGATCAAAATTTTAAAGGCATGTATTTCGATTTTATCACCCCTTGTTTCAAGTACATAACCCTTCATTCATTTATCAAAATGATATATAATTTATATTTTATATTTAAGTAGGTTTTTTAGGTTTTTACATTGTTTTTGGATTCGTTTGTAGAGGTTCACAGTTTGAGCATTGTTAGATGAAACTGTGAAACACGTTCAGAAAACTATGTGACTTTGAAAAGTGGGAAATAGATATGGGCATGGTTGGAACATTTTTTGGAAGAAGTTTGTGTTTTATAATGTGAAACTATGTGATGATAAAATCATTTGGGACATTGGGAATCACATAGGATCCCATAATTTTTCTAATTTTCTAAACCAACCGTGGGGAGGGGGAAGAATATGGTTGTAGAAACACACAACTGGAATATATTTTTCCAAAAAAAGAAGCATAAACATGTTGTGTATAAATCTAATTTTTCTATTTGAGAATATAATTAGAATTATATCATTTAATCCAAATGTATATCCAAATTCTCCAAATACATGATTTCCTTTTTGTCACTTTGTGTGAGAGATATTTCCCTCCGATTAAACAATGTCCCATAACTGAATTAAAGGAGTTAGTTATACTTATTTAATAGTATTTCTATGTTCTTTGAGGTTCTTTATTGATTATTTATTTTTCCTTTTCATAGAAATTTATATCTGTTCTATTGGGGATATATCCCTTATCATTTATGATAATTATGATATTCTATGGTTGGATCATCGTAAGGAAGTGTGGTTCATGATCAGATCTATAGAATCATTATTCTCTTATTGGATTAAAAATTGATTGTTAGGTAGGTAGATTATATCTAGATTCCACCTGATTAGACATTTATTCATATTATGTAATTAAATTATTTTATTGAAATTGTTTTGAAATGATTCTTTGACTCTTGTGGGAAAACTAGTCTTAGCAATGTATTGTAAATTTTTTAATGTTGATTTATTTTTGGAACCCCCATGTTCATAATTTTAATATTTTATTTTAAAATTATGGTATTGAATTTACATATGTAATAAATTTATTGAAATTACTTGAATAAAGAAATGGTTTCATTTAAATGGATTTCCACGATGCAGGCATAAATGGTTTGGGGTTAGTTGAATTGGATGGATAATATTTGTGATGTACCAACATCAATGTGATAGAGTATTGGCATAAATCTAAACCATCAATTTGAATACAAAAAATGATAATGTGTTTGTGGTTGGTTGAGAGGACATGGAAAAGAAGTTACCAAATGGAATTTGAATTTTTTTTAATGTCATGTTTGTATTTTTTTCCCATGTAACTATTTTTACCTAGCATAAAATATTATATATATTTTTCTAATATTTCATATAAACGTGCTTATAGGTTTTTCCATAGTGATATATGTAGGGATGTCATTAGTTAAATACTAATATAATTAGAATATCCCAAAGATTGGTAACTATTTCACATTTTCCGATATTAGATATCCATGAACTAGTAATGGATATGTACCTTGGATCTATAGTGATTATTCTGGATACCATGGGAATGAAATGTGTACTTAGATATTGGTGATGTTTGGGAGTTTCTAGTTTTATTTCTTTGGTGTCTTTGGTTTTTTAGTATTTTTTTATTTGTTGTTGTCTTATGGTATCAACTTATACTCTGATATGTTTTTTTGTTTGTATTTTCTCTATTAGAGATGTATTATATACTCATGCATCATATAGAGGTTTGGTTGTTATAGTTATAATTTTCTAGTTATATTATATTTAAATGGAAAATCATCACAAAATTTTTTTATGAAATAATTAGATTTTATTTCTAATCTTTGGTGTCCTGGGGATGTCACCTCAGGCCTAGTAAGACCTGTCACCTCTTTCTAAGCCAATGGGTGGGGATTGATATGTACAAAGTGGTATCAGTTTGATCAATACTTGGGAATCAGTTGTGTTTAGCCCAATAGTTGGAAATTTTAATAGTCGTGATAAGTAAATATGTCCATTGAATGGTAGTTGGGATTAGTATTTTATGGAATTTAAAAATAGTGTATAAAAAAGTTTTTAACTTACCTATATAGTTTTAATTTCATGTTATGTGGGAGTTTGGTAACATACGTGTTTTGAGGAACGTATAGGAATGTTTTCACCTAATAATCATGGTTTTAGTCGTTCAGAATTTATGTAAAATAATTATTTGTATGGATTCCCACTAGAATAAATTTTTTCATTTTTGAGTTAATAATTTATGTAAATTTAAAGAAATTTTTTATTTTAATTTGTATAAACATTATTCTAAAATGGTGATACTTTAAAATGGCATGGTATGCATTTTTTTAAAGTGGATGACAATATTTATCGTGGATTAAGATAATTGTATAAATATATGTAGATATGTCAAAAATATGTAATTTTAAATAGAAAAGCCTTTGGTGTCTATAGAGTCAAAATAAATTTTTTATTTTGTTATATAAAATGGTACCTACTTTGCGTCATTGAAACCAACACGAAGAGGCCGTTTAGAATGTGGTTACATATGAGCCATATTTGAACCAATAGTTGGTATAGTGATTTACCAATTATTATCATATCAAGGATAGAAGGAATGAAAATGATGATCCAAGATAAGTAGATCATAAAGTTCATTTCCAAATGTAGATCCCACACACCATTTTGGGGACTCTAAACTGGGAAATGGAAAGTCTGGTTAAATAGGATGAATAAAATATTTTATTTTTTAAGGACACCCAAAATGATGAATGTAATATTGGAAATATATTATATGGATGAACTTGCATACCAGTGGTGTATTTCGCAGTTCAAGTTAATCATAATTAAATAAGTTGGTAAGATGGATTTTAATTTTTTTTAAAAAGTATTTTAATTATAAAATATTCAAAATTTCTATAATATAAGACTTCATTATTTGGAAAATTGAGAAAAGGTTAGTGGTAGTGTTTATAGATAAATTTATGAACTTAGTCCCCCTAGAAAATTATATTTTATAATGTTATTATTTGATGTTGTGAATTTTGTAATCAGGGATGAAACCATATTTTCACTCCAATATTGTATTTCTATGTACAATATATTATAAAAATATGGTAAATAGAACAACTGGGGAGGAATGATATCTCCTTGGAAACAGTGTTAGAGGGAGAATGTTTATTCCAATTAGAACTGGTAGGATCTCCAGTGCTAGGAAAAAGTAGAAGAGGGGAACCTACTCTCAAGTGGGTGGTATATAACAAAATCATAGCATAGAATCAGTCAACATACCTCTTCCTCAAATGATTATGATCATATTTATTTACTTTGGTTAACTAGATCACATCAAGGGTTATTATATGACACCACCTTGAGAATTTTATAATTGTATCTATATGGTAAATCCAAATTGATATTTATATAGTTCTTTATGGTCGGGTTTTATGGACACATGTCATTCTTCTTAAACATCATATGCTTCAACTGGAGGAGTGCATCGGAATAGATCTCATCACGGTAGTAAGAATGACATTTCGGTTCTAGGAATACCATGTCACCTATTATAGTTAAATAAAAATATGTTAATAATTAGAATAGGGAGGAAAGTAAGAAATTGTGCGGTGATGAGGAATTTATCATGGATGATAAATTAGGATCATTGATAGTGAGAGGTAAAATTCTTTTTAATTCTACCCTTATGAATGGTTTTTATATTATCATGTTACATACTATAATTTAATCACTTATCACTGATCAATTGGATTTACATGTTGAGATTATTCTTTATATTCTAAACATAAACTCATTAGGAATAATGAGTGTGTGTATCCTTGAAACGTAGAGAATTTATTATTATAATTGATGGAATTGAGTTGTTATGTGATTTATCTATAATAGGGATGGATGAATATGACATTATTTTGGGGATAGATTATATGATGATATTTTTTCCACACATCAATTTTTTCCTTGGAATGTTAGGTTCAAAAAATGTAGTGTATTAGGTATATCATTAAATGGTATTGTGTTGTTGAAATAGGTAGAATATGACCCTTGGTTCCAATGGTTGGATCTATCTCTTACCAATTGATATGAATAGATTTGGTAGTAGTATATGAGATCGAGAGAAGGGATTTTCCAACCATATTGGACTAGTATATTAATGTTTTCCTAAACATTGTCTGTGGTTTCCTCCAAAAATATTATTGGATTTTATGATTGATATCGTACACGGGAATAGTCCTATATCACTTCCTTATTACCATATTTAAGAAAAAAAATTAAGAAAATTATATATGTGTTGGGAGAGTTGGAAAGTAAAGGTTTTATTCGACTATTTGCATCTTGTGAGGTAGGACCACTTTTTATGATGAATGAAGAGGCAATTATTTGGCATTATATATAAAAACATGTTCATAACCATGATACGATATTGAATGAGTTTCTTTTTTCATGAATTGATTATTTGTTTAGTCAATTGATTTGAGTGTGATGGTTATATAATATTTTTTATGATAGGGTTATCAATAGTCGAGAGTTTTGAAAAATGATATTCTGAAAATAGATTTCAAATTAAAAAATATCCAATATGAGTTTTTTATTTTCCCATTTGGTCTTATAAATTCACCTTTTGTGATTTTGGAATTAAGGAATTAGATATTTCAATGTCATTACGATTCCAAAATTTTGATGTTTTTGGATGATATACTAGTGTGCTCTAGGAAAAAGGTGGAACATGAACATGAATTTGAGATGGTGCGGTGTATCTTGAGGGAGGAGCATATTTATTAAATGTTATCAAATTGTGGTTTATGGATGTAATAGGTATATTTTATTGGCTATTAATATCTATGAAATTAACTTTTTTAGATTCGAATAAGAAAAAATGGTATATCTTGGAAACCACTTAATAATGTAATTGTGTTATGAGGTTTGTAAGATTATATAGGTTTTACCAAAACAATAATGTAATTTATGGTGTTTTTCATCAATTACATCTTTGATAATGACTGGTGTTTGTTTCAAATGGAATGAGTATGGTCAGATATCATTTCAAGATAAAACTATTTTATATAAATTAACACTCGTTTTCATATTTCAAGAGATTATATAGGGATATTTATTCTATTGTGATGCATCTGGATTTGGATTGGGTTCTACTCTCATGTATGGAGATCTTATTGTTCATTATGAATCATGTTAGTTATAGATTGATTCGAAGAAATAACAAACATAGTAATATAAAATGGATAGAGTAGTCCATGATTTGGTATAATTATTTATTGGGTAAAAATATTATGGGGTTTATAGATAATAAGAGATTAAAACACTTTTTCTCATAATAAATTGGAATACAAGGAAAGTAATATAGATAGAATAACTTTAATGGTTTGACATTGAGTTAATTTATAAACTAGGTAATAGATAATAAGTGTAGGATGCATGAAGCCTAAATTGATATAGTCATTTAGATAAGGAAGCTTAATATAAATGGAATATAATGTCAATTATTAGATACATGAACCATGATATTACCAGATAGGGAAATGTTTCATTTTTCATTCCAGGGTTTTTGTTCTTGGTTATTATCAAATTGAAAAAGAGGCTTATATATCTGGTTATGGGTGTGTTTCTATGATTTAAAAAGTCATTGCTGGGGAGTCCATTATATGATGAAATATGGATCTATTTTCAGATTATTTAGTTTAGATATTATATCCTAGTATGATAAAATTTTATGTAAAAAATTACTAATTATTTCAACCATTTTAAATAGGATGTTAAATAAGGCATTAAAATGATGTATAGAGTGATAATTTATTAGTTTTGGTGGGTTTTCATAAAAATTGAAGTAAGGGAGTGTGTTTCAATATTCCTCACATGTATGTTGGTGAATGTGGAATGCAAGTAACAAAAAAAATGTTATAATATTTACCAATGCATATGTTGAAATGTACATAGATAATCATAGATTTTTTGATAGGTTTTCCAAGGGTGGATTCGAATAAAGATGAAATAGGGGTAATTTGAGAACTACTCCTGATGTTGTTTCATTTTATACATATTCACAAATCATATATGGTGAAAGACATCTCCAAAAACTATATCCAATTTGTTATAGAGAATTAGGTTGTTGTGGTTAAATCATAACTAATCAAGACATGATTTTTATTTTTATTCTTTATAAGAAATTACATTAATAACTAGGGAATCCATTGACCATGGGCGTGGTGTTTAATTCTATAATTGATGTAAAAACTCCGAGGACAATCCAAATGTTGGAGTAAATTCCTTGGGATTAGGTAATGTATTTTTTCATCTCATCGGAGGAATAGATTCCATATTTAGATTAATTATATATTATAAGTTATCAGGAAACAATACCTATTTATATTATTGAGGAATTATATTGGCATCCTTGCCATTCTGTAATTTTTCAATAGAAACAGATGAGGCATCACTTGTTAGGCTTGCCCTTATTCAAGAGACAAGGAAGAATATTAAATTGATCAGAAATACGATGGGGATAACCTAGTGGTGTCAGAAGTAATACAATGATCAGATTCAATAACCCTTGAAAATTTAGGTGACTGATCATGAGTTCTAAAAAAAATATTTAATTATTGGGAATTATATCTTTTTTAATCAGGGAATGATATATCCTCCAAATATGTGCCCTTTTTTAGATACAATGATGAGTTGTTATGGTGCAATATTAGATGGATTTCCATCTAGGATTAGTTGAGTGTATAATCTATCTTTTGTATCTCAGTTGAATTAGTAATAACTGAATAATGGCAATATGATTTTATGGGATTGTAATAAACTATTGTTGGATGTTATATTGTGTCAGGTGAAAGTGTAGAATATGTATATGCAAGATATTGAATTTCATGGGATCAGAGTCAATATATTTTGGTTTTTATGGAAACATTTTTTGACTCAGATGAAAATTTGGAGTTTAAAAAGGAAATAATATACCAGTAACCTAAAATATTCTTGGACAAAAATAGTTTTATACCTTTTAATGTTGGAAAGAATAATGGTAAGGATACTGTATAACCCCCATTTCATTGTACATTATCCTATGTTCACATATCATAATGCTATATAGTGATTATGTTATATTTCATGAGGTCCCATGGAGTTTTGAAACTTATTGGAGGCTTTTATGGGTTCATGGTTTGAAAATGGTTGTAGAAATAGCACAACACCTCCATGAAACGGTGAATTGGAAAAAATGGGAAATGAGCATCCAAATGGTTGGAGAATGTTTTTAGAAAACCATACAGTTGTGAAATAGAAACTATAAAAACCTATTTCCATTTAGGATAATGGATAATACTTTCTTGGTGAATGGTTTTTCTAAAAGTGTGATCCAACTATGTGGGGTGTTGGATTAAGATAGTAACAGTAGGATGGTTAGGGAACAATTTTACAAACAATGTTTCCTAACCATTCAATATATACTTAACCATCCAAATTTTTTATCTACATATAATTATATCGTTTATAGATAATGTTTACACTATTTATCCGATATCATGAAGGCCGTTTTTTCCTTTGGTTGAGAGACATTTCCCTTCAATCTGAGTGGGATCTGAAATTAATTTAAATGCTTTTGGAGATCTAAATTCACTCATAATGCTTTGTTCTTGGTCATTCTTCATTGACCCCATATCCTTCTCTATCCCATAAAATCTTACATAATCTGATGGAGCAGGATCCTTATACTATGAGAGGATATATTATATTATATTGTCAGATGTAGGCAATGATGTGTGGTTCATGATCATAATAGAGAATCATTTTTCAATTAATTTTTTAACTAGTTTGGTGATGCATGTTAATTATTTATTATTTTCACTTTATTATAAGATAATTTATTAGTTTTAATTAAATTATTTTCTAGAAATGGTTGTGAAATTAATTTTTGAATATAAATGGATAACTAATTCTGGAGTTGAATTAGAAATTGTGGGTGGTTTATTTGTTATTGAAAATCCCCTCTTTTATAGTTTTAAAATTATTTTTTAAATTTATGGGGTTTTCTTATTCATGTAGATTATTTTTGAAAATTTTTAATGAAATAAATAGATTGATTTGAATGACATATCCATACTTTTTCATAAAAACATTGGAATTAGATGAATGAAAACTTTAATGGTCATGAAGTAAAACATCTTATGGGGTAGAGTATTTATGTGATGTTCCATTATCTATGGTAACCCCGATCTTATGCGTGTGTGTCTGTTTTGGGAGTGTGAACATGGTAAATAATATTCCAAATGGAATTTCATAAATTATTTAAATTATTATTTTTTGATGGAATAAGTTTTAACATAAATATAAACAATTATAAATTGATAGAAACAATTTTATATAAATTTAATACCAAGTATTGTCCAAGGGGGTAAGTTATTACTTGGTAGGTTAAATAAAACTAAATTTCAAATCATATGATTCTTGGAAACAAATACATGTTTTTCGATGTCAATATTGATACATATATAATGGAAAGGTATCTCAATTCTTTACTGACTCTTATTGATATTCTTGTAGGCACTTGTTGAGTTAGATCACAGATCAAGATTGGATTTTTGGGTTTGATATCATTTGTGACTTCATGTTTTTTATCTTTTTTTTTCTCCTTGGATGTTTTCTTTGGGTTCCTTGTTTTACTGTGATATGGTTTTTGTTTTGTTTTCATTTCATTTTAGTTTAAATTTCTACTCATTAATAATTTATAGGCATGGTTTTTATAATTATCTTGTTCTAGTGGTTCTATCTTAAAAGATGCAATCATCCCCCAATTATTTAGGAATCCCTTAGAATTTATTTTCATCATTTTGTGTCATAGGGTTGTATACAAAAGCCTAGTGACTCTACCAGTCAAACAGGTGAGGGAGGGATGTTACAACCCTTTTTGGGATTCATGAGGTTGTAGTTTAGAATTATTAAGGTTTATTGGGATATATTTATATAAACACAAACCTTGGATCATAATAACTTATAATGATATGGTTATATGAGGAATAATGTTTCTTTATTTATTATAAATGTAATAATGGTTTTTAAACCTTTTGGTTTAATATTATCGTTGATGTTAAGTTAAAAATATGTTATTAATATATATTTATTTGGAAAAAATATTTTATAGAAAACCATAGTGGTTAATATTTATTTCCGGATTACTATTAATTTTCTGAAATTTATTCAAATTCTTTAGAACGATATAGAAATTATATTTTCTTTTATTTAGAAAAGTACAACTCATATGATGGGTGAAAACCCATTACATCCTGCAAGGTTATGAGGCCTTCACCCACAATTGAATTGATACAAAGGTGAAGTTCATACAACTGGTCTACGTGATGTCCTGATTAGTGTGAAATTTTTTTATTTAAATAATTTTTTGATATTGATTGTTTAGACTTTGGAGATTGTATTATATGATCAAGTATTATTGATTTTTTTTCTATTTTGATGTGATTGATGACATTTTGGGATATTTTTTATTAATTTGAGACATATATAATTCTAAAAATTATACTAATAGATTATTTATAAAATATTATATTTTTTATTACGTTTAATCATAATTATTGGAGGTAAAAATTAAGCATAAAAAATTAATTATTTTTGATCATATTGTGAATAATTAGGATATATGTTTCTTTATTGATAACTTTTGAAATATTTTTGTGTTGTAATGTTTTTTAGATTAATGTATTATTTCATTATATAAATATATTTCAATATTGGATAACCAGTTTTAATAAATTTTGTTTTTGTAAAAATTTAAGATAAATAAATAATGAATTGTCAATTTTTAAGGATCCTACGATCCTTTTTAAGTTAATATTATTTCGTTAGACATGAAAAAATCCACATGAATATTCCAATATTAGAATAATTAATGAAGTATAAATTCCATGATTCATAACAAAATGAGGAAATTATATTTATGAAATAGAAAAAAATAAATTAACAAGTTATCATGTTCTTTATCTTCATAGTAAAATCTTCCTTCATATTTTTGAAAATGATCATGATATAAAAGAAGTATCATTTTGCTTACAATTTTGATGAATTGGATACCTTTTAACACATACATTATTTATAGTTTTCTATTCATTAATATTACCATTATGAATCTCTCTAATACTCTTTAATTGTCATTGAATGTCTATTTTATTATCTAGATCTATATTTTAACTTCCCACCAATGTTATTTTTATTTGGGAACACAAATATATGATATTTTAGGTATCCATTAGGAATCCCACTTCCGCATTTAAAAATAAATTTAATTTTCCCTATGAATGATATGGGATTTCATGAAATGTATTTTCAAATGATAAATATTTTATAACAAAAAAACAATTTCAATGTAAATATTTATTTAACTCGGTAGAGTGAAACACCCAAGAAATTTACTATACTTGATTTTATAGTTTGTTATACAAGAAACATGGTATCTTAATGATGAATAGTATAGTATAATGTTATAATATGGATATAAAATTCATAGAATGAATAATAATAATTTTTTTTTCAAAAAGTAACGGTTATATATTTTTCGAATGAAAGAATTATATCATTATTAAAACCATTATATTCATTAAAATACCTTTTTCATCAAAATGGGTTTTATTTATTTCATTGTAAAAATAATATAAGTAATTTTATACAATTAAATAAAATTTATTTTAAAAAATAAACATCATTTTTTAAATAATATATTCATTTTTATATTATTGATAATTTTTTATAATTTTTTATAAAATTTTAAAATACCTAATTTTCAATGAATTATGATAAATAATAAATTTAATAAAAAATAACCTTTAATTTAAATCAATTTAAAAATTTATTTTTATATTAAATGGTTTGAAATGTTAAAATGATTTATTTATTTATTTATAATTTAAATTATGCCATTATAAATACTATTATGTTGGGTTTTGATAAATAAAATTACTTTAGAGAAATCAATTTCTACAAAAATTATTTTTATGTTATTGTGTGTGTTTATAATTAAACAAATTTATGAATATTGTATGAATTGTTACCTGAAAAATAGATTCCATATTTAGTATTAGAAGTATTAATTTTGGGAACTTTTCCTCTTATATTTTAGTTCATTATGAATAAGAATAATAAAAAAACATATTTCACCATAGTAATTTTCAACGTAGTAAAATATAGTAAAAACATTGTTATAGGGTTATATATTTTCATAAACACATGAATTTATCATATTATATGATTTGTGTTAGTTCCATCCCATAATAATATCTATTATATGGCCACATAGCGCCATTTTCATGGATTGGGACTATTATATTATTTTACAAAAAGAATTAATAAAAAATGTCGCTCTCTAGCATTTAATATCTCTAAAAAATTACATATGGAAAAAATGAATAGTTTTGATATAAATATTTGTTTAATATATACATTATTTTTTAACAAGGTAATTTATTTTTTTTAATTGATTAAATAACTACATTAAATGCTTACACAACTCTAACATAGTATTTATTCAATTTGGTGAAATGTTAAATTAATGATTTAAAAAATTTAATGGTAAAACAATTTTTGGGAGATATAGTGCCCCAAAATTTTTAGAGATATATAAAACATGTTTGGGGATGTTTTAATTTTATATATTTTATTTTATTACAATATTATTATGATTAAAATCAATCAAAGTTTATAGTGTAAAAATTGACAATAATGATAATTATGTAAAATACTATTTTATAAAATTATATAAATATCATAAAAATATTTAAATGGAAAAGATATAATGGAAAATTCCCAAAAAAAAATTAAATTGGACATTTATGAGTCAATTTTTTCCATATGTGTTAATTTATAATACTTTTATAATAAAAAATTCATTACCACAGTTATGGAAATTTTTTTTACCTAGTGTTTAACCAAAATATGAGGTTTAATATCATATTTAATGTTGTTTGAATTTTATTTTATGGTTAAATTAATAGCATATCCACCTTATTTTATAATTAATATAAGTTTTAAATTATATAAATATGATAATAACATATTATATTATAATATTTCATGTATTTATATAAGTGAAATTAATAATAATTTCTAATCGACAATATTTGATTAATTGATTTGAAAATAAAAAAAATACCAAATTCAAAATAATTAAGGATATATTAATGAAAATATTATCCATGGTCCATTTATGGGGCATTTATCCTTTTATTGTGTCATTTGTTTCCCCGGCATATTTTAAAAAATTAATATTGTAGTATTTGTAAAAAGTTATAATATTGGGTAAAAATCAAGGTATATGGGTTAAAACATCACATAAAATATGGTAAATTTAAAATTATTTTTTTATTTATAATTATAGTCATCTTATATTCCAAATATTTAAATATAAAGTCCCATGATTTTATAAATAATTCACATTAATCCAATAATTTATGTAATTACAAGTGTGCCTCTCCTTTCACTTTTAATATGTAACATATTTTTCTCTCTTACTCTGACTTTATGAGATTTAAATCATAGGAAACACCAAGATTGATAACGAAATATATCCCTTCATCCTTGCCTTGAGCTTCTGTCCATCCTTAATGATTGAACATTCAAATATTTAGGTTCATACCAATTGGGGTTTTTCTACAAAGATATATAACTCTTAACCAATATTTTTTAACATTATTTATTTTTCACCACCCCTCAATCAATGGTATACATCGAAAAATAAATAATATTTTTTATTAAATGTAATAATTTTTTATTAGAATTCTATAACAACCATTTTCTACCTATTTTTCTTTTTATAGAATAAGAAAACATCCATCATGCTAATGTTCGACTTACATTTTATTGAAATCAATGTAATACATCATTCATCACCACATAATTTTCATTTGTATAAAAAAATTTCTAATGATTATATAATATTTTTAATCATTATGGATATATAAATATAATATTTCATTTACCTTCTTACTATTTCATCCTTTGTTAAATGGCGATGCCACTCATGTTTATGAGTGAACTTCCACTCAAAGAAGTGATGTGATTAATTTTTCATTTTAACATCTGATGGAATGTGATGAGGATAAATTAAATTAATAAATATGATATATATTCAATAATATTAATTCTATAATTTTGAGTTATAATTTAACAATCATTTATTCAATTCAATCAAAATTTTAAAAAAGTTATTGCGTACAAATGACCTACTATTTCCATGAATGGTAAAATTCATTTTTCTATCTCAACATGTTATTGATAAATTTTAATATATATAGATATATAAAATGAATATATATGAAATTTATATGACATTTAATATTCTAAAAATTGTGGAACTATGATCATAGTGGAATGAATATAACCACTGAACCAAATCTTCTATGAAAAATGAAAATGTTAACACCTGAAAACTATGATTTTAATAATAAATCATTAATAAATGGGCATTATAATTTTATAAGTATATTGTAAATGATATTTTAATTATGCACATTATTATGGTTTAGAACTATTTAAAATTTAAAATTATTATAGTGTTGGTTAAAATTACCTATAATGAATGCTGAAATTGAGGTAAGGTGTTTTTTAATTTAATATCAATTTATTAGGTTATACTACAAATTCATAAAAAATTATTACATAATTATATGCTAAATGATATATTCTTATATTTTTAATTTTTACAAAAATGCTTTCATTTTTCAATTTTTACTCATAATCAATTAATTTTTCAATTATCACTTGAATGATATGTTCTTTGTAATCGATTTCATCTCAATTTGACCTCATTGAGAACAATATTAATTTTATACTCATTATTTGTTTCATATATTATATATAGTACCACATTAACATTTTATATCACTATTAATTCATATTTCAATTCATCTTAATTATCAATTCAAATAATTTAATACAATTTGTTTTGATTCAAATGTTACAAAAGTTGTTTGTTATATAATCTCATCTTTATTCCTGACAGTTTAAGTTCAAGTACCCATTTTTGGAATTATATGATATTTCAATCATAAAACTAATATTGTTTTTTTCATCCTATAATTTCTATAATTTAATAGTTTTACTTTCATTTTCTATTTTTATGTACAATATATATAATATTAACAATTTGTGGGAATACATCAATTTTTTCTTGTTTCCAAAATATAATTCTTACACATACATATTTTATTTTAAATACTTTCAAGAATTTTTTTACAATTCTACTATGATTTTTTATATTCATTTTTATATATGTTAATCATTTATTTAATGTTTTAAAAATTATATTTATGTCCCAATTGAAAATAAGGAATTATTTTCCAATTGTGTGAATGAAATAAATCTTTTAACACCAACATCATTAAAAGATTTTCCAATCATCACTAATAATATTTATTAATATATTACATTATAGGATTCCTTTAATATTTTCAAATATGATTTTGTCTTTAATATTATTAAATTTTCTATATTTTAAATAAATTATTTCAATGTGAAAAATTTTTTTCCTTGAAAAAATATTCTTATGATCTTTTGAATGTATTTTCAGAGGTGTCAATATCCTCTTACAAATATTTTTATTTTTTATGTTTATAAATATTGATACCATCCAATAAATTTCATTGGATTCTTTATGATAATTTTTATTTAGGAAACCAAGGAAATTCAAAATTTAGTTTTTCTAATATGGGTATTTAATGATAACAAAGATTATTGATTAAATTGTATTGTTTATTCATATGATAAATACATTTTACATATTAATTTATAGATATATTCTAGAATTACAAAGCCCCTATATTCATTTATAGGTCTCATGAGATTAATTAGGTTAGTTATTTTCCAAGGACTTACTCATTTATGTGTGATGTCTTTGTACGAGTCCTTAATGGTATGTCTCAGATGTCTAAAATTATGAATTCTTTCAGTATGATATCTCTTATTTATGTTTATGATAATATTAAATAATTTTGGTATTAATAGATATAATTATAAATCATGTGATTATTATATGGAATACTTTTATAAACATTTATTATTTACATATTATTATTTAGGGTCATGTTAATTATTAAATGGACAAGTTTTTTTTATTTCCCTTGAATAAATGATTATTACTTATTTAATCCGGATATATTTAGTTATTTATAACCCTTAATATGCATTATATCTCAAAAAAAATTATTTTCTTTTCCCAAGGATTCCAGAATGTTTACTGTTAATGATATGTGTTGATATGATTGAGATAATAAGGATGTTCTCTAGGAAAATACATTTATGTATTTTATTTTTCAAATTGTATATGATATTCAAGTATATATCTTTTTTATCCGTACTAAATAAAAAAACATTCTTTTGGTTGTGAGTGTATTTATCTCAATATAATGTATTAATGTAACCACTACCTCAAGGATACATTGGGTTGGGTCTTTATTTCTTGAACTAGGGTTTATGAAATCAAAACATTTTGGATACAACACTCCATTTCATTGGAAATTTACATTGTTAAAAGGATGATCATATAGATAATGAAATACCATAGATAAAATATAATTAGTTCATATATAATAATAGGTTATAATAAATCATATATAAAATAGATCACAAATTTGGACATAGTACACCATTCCAATTACATTAATCATTTTACACCAAACTCAAAAAAATCAATATACTTCTAAAACATCAATGTATTCATACATAATTTGGGTATATGAATAAAAAATATACTAACGTATTTTTAGTGATTTTAGTAAGAATTGGGTAACTACGTAATGGAATTTATAAAATATTTAACATTTTTGTTGGAATCTTCATTGAGGACAAAATATATCTCTATTACACTAAATATATTTACCACGTTGGCCATAGAATACTTCCAGATTCAGCTAATGAATTTTTTTTAAATTTAATATTATATAGATGTGTTAAATTTCAATATATTCTACTCAAGGTATGTGTTACTTATTGTGCCTTGAAACCATGATCCATGATCTAGTGATATATGCACATTCTCTAAAAATTGGATTTTATACCGTATCAAGATGTTCACATCGACATTGTTTATTTAAATGTTTATGTTCACATAGTATAGTGTAATGAGATACAATTATGTTAGTACTGTAATATCAAGATCATAATCAATATTGAGAATGAAATTTGTGGTATCAAAAATAACTTATCCCATGAAATGAGATATAATTTTTTATGGTTTTATGTGGTTGTAATGTATATACTCTTGAAACGTTGACAGAATGAAAAATAACATAAACATTGGTTTAATTGTACAAAAATAAAATAACACATGTTTAAGAGAATTATAATAACTCAATGAATGAATGTTGAGTTAATAAAACTCTTTTCTACATGGAAATAAATGAAATCAATTGACACATATATATGGTAATATGATTTGGATGTTATATCAAGAAATAAAATGATATAAGGTACAATAAAATATATGTGATTGTAAATCACTTTGACACAATGTAAATGGATCATGGTACATAACTTGGACAACCTCTTAGTGAATCAGAACTGAGACAAAAAACTATACATATTGAGTAACATTTCTATCAAAACCCCTTGAAATATGGGTAATTTAATAGGAATTAAAATGAAATGGTTATTATATATTTCATGATATGATATCCCAAATATATAGTATATACATCACATAAATTAAATTTTTTACATAATAAAAAAATTCAAACAATCAAATTGATGATGAAAACACTTAACTTGGTTTAAATTCATTTTTTATGACAAAATTTACTTCTATAAAAAAGAATTTATACATTAATATTTTATTTAATAATCATATCACTATATATAAAAATTTATATAAAATATATATAATGATTTATTATCAGTATATTGGTTATTTATAGCTTATTTCATCCATTGAGTGTTAATATGATTTACTATTTGTAGATGTTTTATAATGGTGATATCATTACCCATTAATTTCTACCAAATTCAAAATTTATATATCATTTTATAAACTATAATATATAAATTTTAATTCATAATTATCTTATATTATTCCTTATGTTTTTTAATTATCCTGCATGAATGTGGAATTAGTGTTAGCCTACTTCAGTGATTACAGTGACTGAAGATGAAACATTAATAACATGTTGAATATATATTATACAATTTTCATTATTATAAACCAATCATTAATTTATTACTATATTACATATAAGTTAGTATTTATGTTATGATATTAATCAATGAAATATTTTCCAAGAATTTCTCTTGTATATGATAAAACGTACCCATACATGATGATACATTGGCTATATTATCAAGTAAAGTTATAGAGGTGTTTAAATTTTTGTAATATCATTATAATATAATAATTATGATTTTATTTTTAGTTTTCAATGATTAATAACCAAATTTAATTATTATTCAATAATAAATAAATTTCTAAATGAGAAAATGAAAACCTTTTTTCCTATAGGTGACACATCATGAAAAAACATGATTGAAAATCCTTTGTTTTTATAAGTAGGTTACAACAAATAAATAAGAATAATTATACTAATTTAATTGAATTAATCAGTTTATTATTGAAAAAAATATTCAGAATATTTTTATTAAGATAAAAAATAATGAATAGATAATACTTACACTAAAGAGTTGATCCTTCAAGGAAATAGTCATTTGAATTTAAGGGATTAGGATATCATATTGTGTTTGGGGGAATTAAAAATATGAATTGGTCTATTTTAGGATAAATATATTATTTCTTCATGGACTAATTTGAAGGTTGTGTGTATTTTTTAAATAGTGGAATTAGAAAACATTTGGATGAGAAGAAAAGGGTACTTCTGGAAACATAAAACATTTTTCAATAATGATGTTTCCATCATTAAGTGTGTTCTGCACAATTTCCCATTGAAAGAAACATATCATTATGTTTTTGATGAAAATAATGAATAATGAAATATTTTATAATTTTTTTAAAGTGAACATTTTTTACAATAATTTAAAGAGGGTATTAGAACTTATCTTCGAATGTTTTTGAATTACCATTGTATAATATCACTAATGAAGATATCCAATATTTGGATGATTTCATAGTGGTAAAAGGGATTCAACTATTTTTTTAACTCTTCTAAATTAATTAATTATATTATTATTTATGAAAATAATAATATTAAGAAATAATATAATTTAAAAACAACCTAAATGTTTTTTTCTCATGCATATGAATATAACGTGATATATAAATGTTGTCTCACCTCATATTCATAAACCACGCAGTTCTAGGGTTTTAACATTTCAATCACATTTGGAATTGATTTCACTAACCCAAAAAACCTCGATCATATGAATATTCTTTCACCCCAAACACTATTTTCATGACGAGACTTCCATTTTAAAAACCATCATGATAAACCATGTATACTAGATTGAAGATATGTGAGGTAAATTACTTCTATTGATTACACAAAGTCGTAATGTTACATTTTACCACATCATTGAGGAGATTTGATAGGAATTATAATCATTATATACTTTAAATATACATTAATTCTATATAATTCTTAAATACATGGATGAGAAATTCAATGTGATGAACGATTGAATTTTTAATATATGTAATTAAAACCTTATCAAACATAAAATGGTAGTGTGATATGTCATCTAAAAATATTGAATAGAGTTCTAGAGTTATACATGGGTTAGTCAATAAAGATAGAGATATAGATAATAAATTTTCATAGAAAATAGTTTATAGGTAGCCACTATGGATACACACATATATTGAAGGAGGTCATTCATTAATCTTTGAATTGTGAAGAGAAATTTAACATATAAAACTAATTAATTTCATTGAGACATCAAGTACTTAATTATATAAAGAGAAATATGATTCCACAAAACATTATAATTTCACAAATAATAAGATATATCTCATTAACCAATTATAAATGAATAATAATCCATCATGCATATCATATGTGCATAGTGAGGGTTTTTAAATTTGAATATATACAAAGAAACTAGTTTTACATGATCAAAATGATTTGATGAATTTGAAATAATAAGGAAATTAAATGTTATCCCCCAAAAGATCCGAAAACATGTTATCTCGATCCATTCATGAATCCTCACAATCATAAACCAAGTGGATCATGATATTCTACTATAAAAAGATAAATGATGATGTCTATGTCGCGGACTTCATGTGATCACTATGATTTCAAACCCTCAATGGATTATGAATCCAATTATATATAAGGTTTCATGGTCATATATTCTCTAGTATTTAAACATTGACTTCAGATCCATAAATATCAACAAAAAATAGATAATGTTGAAAAAAATAGGATTAGTTTTTCCCTAAATTACCCCAATCATAGTCACTTCTTGTCATGTGATGCCCTGGACATGACACCAATGACTTATAATGAGATCAAGTGCATTGCATAAAACATGTATAATTTAGCCAAACAAAATAAATCCCACCATTAATATGGTTATATGGATTTACCACAAAATTTGGAGTCTTATAAAATTATTAATAATAATAATAATAATAATATTATTATTATTATTTGGATTAAATTATTTTATTAGTTTTGTTTTCCCCCATTATATTATTTTTCTTTTATTTTTTTATTTCCATCTTCTCTCCTTCACATCATGTTATCTATCCCATCACGTCTACCCTATGCGATTTATCATATCTCTCTTCCCACATGTTTTTCACCACTCCCCTACCCCTTGGTTGTATCACATCTGGCAACCTCACAGCGACACCCTTCTCTAACTCGAGTGATCTTGCATTGCCCTGCTCCCCTCACACCCCCTTGTGCCACCCCCTTATCGAAAAAACATTCTAGTGACCCCCTAGTATGTGGGTCACCATCCGAAACCCCATCCCTGCACGTCCATCATTTTTAACCCCTCTCCTCTCCTTTTCTCCCTCTTCTACATGTGTATTCTTCCCGAGGTAAGATTCTTCCCTATTTCTTAGCGATTTGGTTTTGGGTTACAATTTATTTAGGGTTTTATCTTGTCATTTTTTGGTCGATCAATTTAATTGGGGTTTAATTTTCTTTCTTCTGATCCAATTGAGGTGATATTCTTGTTTCACATAGATTTATGGGATTTTGATAGCAAGGGTTGGTGGTTATGTGTATAAATTTTATTTGTTAAATTTTTTTTCTTGATTAATTAATTTTTATGTTCTTTATTAATATGTGTGGTGTGATATTAGGTTTTGAAAGAGTTTAATATGTGCTTAATTTTTTATGTATTAATTTTATATGAAATTGAGTTCATTTTTTTGTGAAAACCCATAATATATTACTTCTTTTTGTTTTTTAAATTGTGAAATTCGTTTATTAAATTATTCAAGGGATTACAATTATGTTTTGAGGGAGTATAAGTGTGAATTTAATCATAAAAGTAGATTTTAAATGGGTTTGGTGTGTAAATCCACGTGATACATCTTGTAATTATTTTATAATACATTTGAAATTGGTTATTAAATTATACAGAATGTGTGAATTTTTTTTCAAACTTTTTTGGTGTGAGTTTAAATTTTAAAGGGTATATGGATGTGAATGATGTGTTATATGACATGTGTAACTTAATAGATAACAAAAGTTAATCTAATGGTATCTATATGGGTGGACTAGGACTTGTATTCTAGTGATTCATAAGTAGTTGTGGCCCAGTTTCACATTGTAGTATTGACGATGACCACAGTAACTAAACAAATATTATTTACTAGAGTCCACTAAGTAATGGGTGTGTTCCCTACTAGTGGATTGTTCTTGATAACATAGTTATTCATGGATTCTACACCACATTTCACCAAGATACGATGCATCTAGTTTCATGTTGTTACCTAGTTGATAGGGGTGTATGCAGTGACTTGTGTTCATTGGATATATCAATCATACTATCAGCATATGGTATGTTTGGTTGGTAATTTCAGCAGAAAGTATTTTAACTTTAATTTTGTTTCATATTTATAGTTTTTTTGTTAAAAACTATTTTTCATTCAATGTTCCCTTCCATAAACTTTTTAAAATGATTTAATTTTTATGAAAAACATGGAAGCTATTTTTATTAAAATGTTTTTAGCATGTAATATTTTCTTTGGTGGATTCCTTATTGGTGTTAGATCAAACCATTCATATTCACCTTTTTGTGTTTGTATATTTTTTAATCTTCTATATAGGAAAGGTTAAATAATATAGAGGTATAGGTTTGGGTTGCAAGTTATCTTTCATGGTGTGGTGTTGTGGAGGTGGTATTAGGGTGATTTCCCTTTCAACGTGGTTATTTTCATGTTAGTCAAGTTCTTCATTTTTCTGTAACCTTTTCTGATTGTTTTTAAACTATGTAAATAAATTCTGAAGAATTATTATGGTTTGTTTGGTTTAAATTATCATATAGGGTTAATTATTTGTTTTTGGTTGTTTTATTCTTATAAAATTCATGTAAATCAGTCTTAATATTTATTTATGATACTTAGGAACTTGTTCCAACCTAGGGAGATGGGGAACACAGTTCAGGCCTTTCCATGAACCATGTCGTCCACCGGTATAGTTGGCGATCCCTCCAGGATCAGGATAAAATGGTATCATAGGATTCTTAATCCTTATGAGTAATTTTATTTGGGATTAGTGTAGTATGATAAGATATTGGACTATCAAGACTCATAGATATAGTTTTGAGTAGGGTGTTAGGCCAAGACACCTCATGACTGATCTCGAGTCTCTATGGGATGTTGGGATCTTTGCTTCATGTCACTTCTATGTGGGACATGAAGGTTGCAGACCAGATGTTTAAAATGGATGCAGGTGAAGGGTATTGTTCATTTTGTTTTTGAGAAATGTATGGGCTAATTCCATATGATTATATTAATAATATTTTTAATACATGTTATACTAATAATTTTTTTCTTATGACTATTATTTAATACTAATATTCCCCTTATAAGAGAACCCTTTCACCCATGAGAGGATTGTACAGAGGGTTATCCCTCACCCCTTGATTAGTAGTTGGTGGAAGCTATGCTTTGTGATTTACATGATATTGGATAAAGAGAATCTTCTTCTCTTACTCTTGATCTAGTTAGAGTGGATGAAACATGCCCTAAGAAAGACAAAGCCCAATAGTTTTTCAAGAAAACCCACCCTCATTCCGAGGTAGCATAGATCCTCAAAAAGTGGATGATTATCTTGAGATGATCAATTACATGTTTCAATTTAATGATACTATTGAGGATGTTAGAGTTAATTGCACCTTATTCTTGCTAGAGGTTCCCCGAAGAAGGTGTTTGGAATAAGTGCTTCAAGCCAAGAAGCATGAGAAGATGAGCTAGAAGGACATCAATGAGTTCTTCAACAACCAGTACTGTCCTCGGGTATTGGATTATGCCAGATCCCATGAGTATATGGATCGTGTTCAAGGGAAACAGTCAGTCATGGTGTATTTTAACCTTTTTTCGTATATATTTCTAAAATACTCTGTAATTAGAAGATTAATTCTTATAGGTTTGAAATGCGATTGAGACTGTAGATCATTTATCGTGTCTTTATTTTTATGATGAAGACCTGTTTTGAGGTAGTTTATTGGGCTTATATATTAGAGATTGATCATAAGAGAAGGTATGATTCTTTTGGGGATATGTCTGTTTTGGGTAGAGATAGTTTATCTTAGAAGAAGAAGAACTAGGATGAGTTTGGGAAGTAAGGATTTGGTTGTTATGGCCATTCATACAGGAATAATTCATCTATAGATTCTAGTGGAGGGTATGTTGTGTTCCATTAATGAGGAAATGTAGGGTACATTCGATATACATATACATCTATTCGCAAGACATGTAACTAATGTGTAGTTATAGGACTTGTATATTATTTTTCCAAGTATGAACACCCATATAAATGTGGGGTTGGATCTATGGATTCAATGGGAGTGTCTGTTCAATCAGAGTGTACCAGGATGGTTGAATCTCAGTTTGGTGGTCATGGAGGCAAGACCTAATCATATACTATAATGATTTGGATGAGGGAAGAACCACATGTGAGAGGTCATTCTCATGTAGGGTCCAAACATATGCATGATGGGGATCATACACCAATGGGATCAGATGTAGGAATTTTGATAGTTTGGGGTACAATCCTAAGCACATCTTCTATAGATTTTGTTTTATTTGATACCAGTTCACCTGCCTCTTTTATCACTATACATATTTTGAATCTTCTTATCATACAAATCTAGATGACGTCTATTGCAATAGAGTTGGTAAGAATGTTGGGAAACAACAAGGATCAAGGCTTTAAGTTCCCCTATGCTTCACTCTATTTGTCATGGGATGAGATGGATTGATATTTCCTTGTCTTGGATATGGAACTTTTAGATGTAATCCATTGAATATATTGGTTGGTGTACTACCAAGTGTATATAAATTTTAATAGGTAACCAGTGTTCTTTATGGAACCTGATGGGAGTTCTCAGGTATTTCGTGGGAAAATGGATCTTATTCCAGGTTGTGTGAGACTTCCACTCATAATGTTTTGAAATCATGGTTATTAGTTATCATTTCTCGTATTGGACGATGATGGTTGTGCTCCCTAGTGTTGATTAACTCCTACAACTTATGAGTTCCCAGAGGTATTTCAATATGAATTCTTGGTCTTACCCCATCAGCGGGATGTAGAGATCTCCATTGATTTGGTGCAAAAAACACAAATGATAATTATTCCCTCATAATGTATGGACCCCCTAAATTTGGGGAAATTAATGATAAAAATGGATGATTTGGAATCCAAATGTTTCATTGTCCCATGATTCTCTCTATGGTATGATCTTATTTTATTCCTGAATAAAGCTAGAAGATCTCTTTAGTTTTCATCGACTACCTGAATATTATTAAGGTTATAATTAAAAATAATTATCATTTACCTCAAAATTATGAATTTATTGAACTTCTGAAGTGGGAAATGTGTTTTCCCAAGATATAATGGCTTTATTTTTACCACCATGTTATGGTCAAAGAGGCAGACGTCCTGAAAAATGATTTCCAAATCTACTATGACCATTTTAGTATTTTTTTCATGCCTTTTAGAATGAAACATTATCTAGTAGAATTTATGGGGATCATGAATAGATTGTTCCACCCATATCTCGACTCCATTTTTTATAGTATTCTTCGATGAAATTATATCTTACATTGGATACGAGGAAGAGTATGAGCATAATTTTTGTATCATGTTTGTATCTCTACAGGACCATCGCCTTTAGGCATAACTTTAAATGGGCACATTATAGATTAGGGAAGTAATGTTTCTAGGCCACATGTTTTAGAACCAAGGGGGTTTAATGAACCTTAATAAGATCAATGCATTTATTACATTGGAACATTCATAAAATGTGCTCGAGATCAAGATATTTCATGTCCTTGATGGTTATTACTTGAATTTGTTTTGTATTTCTAAATGGTTTCATCTTCCTTGAACTTTTTAACATATAAGGAGATGATTATTTAATGGGGCCTAGAGTGATAAGATTCTATAAAGGCAATGAAGCGGATATTGACTATTGCACAAGTTTTGATCATTCCAGAGTCTGTGAAGGGATACATGGTTTATTGTGATGCTTCATGTATGGGCATCAGGTGTGTGCTCATTAAAGATTTTCATATAATGTCTTGTGGAAATCGCAAACTCTGAACACATAAGAATAATAACCTGACCCATGACAAGGAGTAAGTATCGGTGATTCATAACCTAATGACTTGGTTCCATTATCCTTTCGGGGAGAAATATGTAGTCTGTTCTAACCATAAAATCATGACCTAAATATTCTCCCAAAAATTATTGATCTCGAGGTAGTGTTGTTGGATCGATTATTTATAGGGGATTGACATTGATATCTTCTACACCCTGAGTATGGGTAATGTGTTGGACGACTCCTTGAGAATAATGGTTCTATTGTAGGCTTTCATGATGTCCATTTATGATTGGACCTTGATTAGAATTTTTTCCCAGATGCACATGGAGTCCAATGGGCATATTGGAGCAACTTTCTTGGTGAGTGTTTAGTTGAATTGTTAACTTAAGAAATTTATTTAGTGGGAGTGGCCCAGTGATGGGAAAGGTTAGGGTTCTATGTCATTTCACCATGGAAGGGATAATTTTCTGATTAGCCTTGGTCTCTTGTCGTGATCCTTTGATTTAAGAGTTGTGTGGTGGTTCCATTTTCTCGGAAGAATGTGGTGACATAGGATAACCAAAAATCTCATTAGTTCATACATACTGAAGATACCATTATTAATTATCAAATTCCTCAGTAGTTATAGTTACATGGTATGAGATAAGGCATACCGAAAATTGTATCGAGATGGTGTACCTGTCAATATATAAAATTGAGCATTAGCCCTCTTGTTTGGTTCATCTATTACCCATTCCTATATGAATTTGGTATGAGGTCTCCATATACGTAATTATTGGATTGCCTTATACAGCTCTAGGAAGGAACGATATTTGGGTTATAAATGACCACTTGAAAAAATCAGACCACATTATTATGATCAGGGATTTAGCAATTATGGTTGAGATGTTCCATCTGTATGTTAAATAAGTGTTCATACATAATGGTTTTATGTTAGAGATTATTATTGACCGGGACACTCTCTTTACCTATCAGTTATGGGAAGGCCTTCAAAGGGCATTGGGGTCATATATCAAAATGAGCACAACATAGCATCCTCAAACAGCTCGTCAGACATAGTGGGAAAATAAAATTCTGGAGGACATTCTTCGTGTATCTGTGTTATATTTTGGTGGATTGTGGGATAGCCATTTTGGGTTTGTTGAATTATCATATAATACCTGTTAACAATATTCTATTCTCATGGATCATTTTGAGGTTCTTTATGGTCATCCATGTTGGTCTCCTTTATGTTGGGATGAGGGAGGTGAGGCCTCATATTTGGGACCATGTGTTGTGAAAGATGTGTCTGAGAAAGATAAGTTGATCAGGTAGTTGTTATTGACAGTTCATATTCACTAAAAATCATTTGTTGGTCATATGTATTATGACAGTGATTCTTCCATGGGTGATAAAGTCTTCATAAAAGAGTCCACATACATAGGTTACCATCATATGTAAAAGAGGCGGAAGCTAACACTGATGTTTGTTAGGCCTTTTGAAATCACCACACTGATTGGAAAATTGGAATACATATTGTCTTTATCATCACAGATGATGTCAATTATCAATGTATTTCATGTCTCCCATTGTAATAGATGTATTATTGATCTACCTCATGTGTTCAATTTTGATGAGTTCAACATAGTGCGTTATTTATCATTGTTTGAACAACTATTGCGGATAGTAGACTCCCAAGTGAAGGTGCTTCAGAGAAAGCCTATTCCAATTTTTTCTATTGTATGAATTAGAATAATGTGCATGATACACGGGAGAAAAAGTTGATGGTTCATCATGTCTATCACATTATAATTCTATGGCCATGTTTTGAGTTGACATTACAAGGGCATAATTTTTTCATGGTTGTGAAAATTTTCACAACTTGACACCTGAAATATTTTTATATTTTTATTTTATACAGTTTTGAATTTTTTTTTGTGGTTAGGGACAAGACCCGGTTATATGCTTTTTAGATAAATGAATTCTCTGGGCATTAAACCATCAAACGTATTAGAAGATCACAGTCAAATCCATGTGGCTCCTCCCAGGTCAACATGTGTCTAGCCTAGTGTTCAATGAAATTATTTTTAATTAATTAATATGATGACTAATAATGTGAAAATAGAATAAAATATAAAAATTAAAATGAATTAATATTGGTTTTAATAATAATAAAATGGATAATATTATTTACTATTATGAATATTATTATTATTGGTAATATTATATTTAAGAATATTATTATTATTATAATATTATTATTATTATTAGGATTAAATTTGTTTTTTAGGTTTTCTTGTTCCCTTTTTATTTATTTTCCTATTCTTTTGTCTATATTTTATTTCCTTATTTTATCCTTCCCCTCCCCTATGCTTCTCATCATTCTTCCCATGTGAATTATTTCCTACATATATTTCCACCTGTTGTGCACCGCTCCCCTCCCACTTTGTTGGATCACCTCCAGTGACATCACACTGATGCCCTTCTCCCCCTCTCGAGACCTCATGTCATCCTTGCACCACAGCACTTCTTAGCAGGAACATTATGGCGATCCCCTGGCATGCGACTCTCCTCCAAAAAACCCATCCTCATATAGAAATCCTTCCAAACCCCTCTACACTCATCATATCCCTCTGCCGTATGTGTGTTTTAACACAGTTAATCTTTTTTACTTCTTTTCTTAGGGTGTTATTTTACGGATCCATTTTGTTTAGGGTTAAAACATGAAAATTTTTGTTCTATAACTTAAATTATTATTCAGTTTTCTTACTTGAGGTGTTGTTGAGGTGAATTAAAATATACACACTGATATTTGGGTGTTATGACACGTGTAAGAGGTTCAGTGTATAATCAATATTAATTGAATTATTTGTCTTTCATAAATAATTTCGTATTTTCTTTTATTAATATATGTGGTGATAAAATTTTTTAAAAGTGTTTATTATGTGTCTTATTATTATGTAGCATGTTTATACGAAATGGGTTTTTTTTTGTGAAATCCCATATTATGTCAGTAAGTAGGGTTTTAAAAACTGTAAAATTAGTTTATTATATTATAAAATAGAAATGAATTCTATTTTTATGGGGTGTGGGTGAGCATTTGATCATAATATAGGATATTGAGTTGTTTTTGTGTGTAATGAAATGTCAAACATCATGGAATTTTTTTATAATATTTTTTAATTGATTATTAAATTATATGGAAGGTGAAAATTGTGTTTGAAAACTATTTTGGTGTGATTAGGATTTCTAAATGGAACATGGATGTCTATGTGGTCTTATGTTACATGTGGAACATTATTAGGCCCTAAAAGGAAGGAAATGTATCTATGTGGGTGAACTAGGACTAGTTTTCTAGTGATTCATATGTAGATGTGGACCAGTTTCACATAGTTGGATTGACGATGATAACAATAAGTAACTAATAATGATTAATTGAAGACCATTATATTATGGTCATGTTCCCAACTATTGGATCATGTACTATAACATAGTTTATCATGGTTCCCATTCTAATTTAATTCTATACATGATGTACCTTGTGTCTTATTTTTAGTTACTTCCAAATGGTGTTTCCCATGATGAATTCTCATAGGTTATATTGCACTTTCTGTCCTAATATGGTATGTTTGATGTGAATTTCAACAGAAATTTTTAGATCTATACATCAGTTTTTTCTTTAATGTATCAATACATTTGTTTTCTCATTCATTGTTTCTTTTTAGTAAATTTTAACTAGCATTTGATTTTTATGAAAATATTCAATCTATTTGTCTTATAATGTTTATATAATGGAATCTTTTCTTGGGTGTCATCCTTCTAGGTGTCGACTCACACCCAACATATAACTTCAAGTTTTAGTTGATTTGTTAATGTTTGATATAGGAAAGGGTAATGCTTATGCAGATAAATGTTCGAGTAGCTATTAATCATTATTGTAGGGGTGTTATAGATGTGTCTTGAGTGTGAACTCCTAGTCATGATGTGGTTTTTGAGTTATTCATGTGGTTCCTTTTTTTGGAAACTATTTTTTTAGATTAAACATTGTAACTCAATTATAGAGTCTTATTAATGCTTATTTTGTTTAAAATTTATGATTTTTTTATTGTTATTATTGGTTGTTTTATGATAATAAAATTTAGGTAAATCATTCTCATGCTTTGGAACACCCTTTGAGCCTTACCAAAGACATTGTCAGGCACTATTTTAAATGTTGACCAATATTAGTTCAGGACTCATCCTTGAATGATCACATGACTCTACAACCATTAAATGAATGGAATAACCCTTCATTCTTCACGGTAAACGAATAACCCAAAACATTTATGTGACCACCCATATCATAAGAGTACCGATTAAATCATTCCTTAAAACATCTTCTTTTATAATTATATATCAATTAATATACTCCAATACTCAACATACCATTGGGATAGAATACAAATGAGTTTAGTCAACCTCTCATTTCTCTACAAGGTCCAAGATAACTAATATACATTTATATAAGTCCATAGATTAATATTAAAAATATTACAATCAATATTTTTATAAGGTTATATTCACCATAATGACCAAAATATCATCATATATGTATCATTAAAAATATAGTGTCCCCTAGGGAATTTCATAATTCGTCTCTTACAGATCCATATTCTACCTTGGGCCCATAATCTCACTTATCTAAGGGAATCCATAGTGTGTAATCCCAAAATAAATTAACAAACAATATGCTTCATGCATAGGTGTATGAACCAAAAACAATTTTTTCAATGTTCTTTGAACCTAATACATCATATTAGTGAATCCATAGTGTTAGAGTTCAATAATAATTCAATGTTACACTCACATGTAATTAATCTAATCATTTACTATATCTTATTTTTCATACCTCGGATTTCTCACATGGGCATAGTGACCTATATTGATCATTCCATTAACATTATAAAATGGAGAATATACTTAGGTGTAAGCCCCAAATTTACCTACTTCACCTTGAAATGAACATACTCTAGATAAATTATCTCAGAAAAATATGATATGAATATGTACCTCTTAAAAATAATAAATATGTGGAATATGATTACCGTCCTCATAAAATACATATGATTCCACTTTGAGGAGTAATTCCTGCAAATATCTCATATAGTAATTTCCCAAAACATGTCATTGTTATATGAAATTAAAATTCATTGTATGATTATATCATATTATATTAAATTTCATCACTCGAACCATAATGGATTGTATTCTCAATCAATGGGATATGAAATATTCCTCCCTAAACTTCCATCACAACATTAATAACCTTACATTTTTAGTCGCATTAGGCCATGTCCCTCATGAGATCAATCATATGATTCCATAACTTAGCCATAATCTTGTTAGTCTAGAGTTATTATCTATAATACATATATATATAATGAACAAAAATTTCATACATAGATATTACATATTAATATATGAAAATTAATTTCAATTGAAAAAAACCTGCATGAGTATCATAATGGTTCAACTTATTCAAAAACATGTATAAGCAAATAGTTTTCCCATTAGGGACATTCATTATCTACCACTACATTTTTTGATACCTAAGAATCTTATATGTAATATAATTTATTTATAAAATTTTCAAAAGAAACATAATAAATGTGATCTCATTTGATCAGTATATATAAACATGGAAATTTTCAATTATCACATAGGCATAACAAGAGTATAAGTTTATGGTAATATTATTATTACATATTATAACATTAATATTTTTAATAAAAATAATAATCATGTTTCATGGAATAATGGTTGGTAGTACATAATACCTGAATCTTACTTGATTTAGAGAACATTATCCATGAAGACATAAAACTGGTGAAAGATATATATTTTTGAAATACACATAAGAATATAAAATATGATGTCATAGAAACCCACTAATACAATCATAACTTTTTTGGATTGTTCTATCCAACCATTTACATACATTAGGCCTGGGAAAACATCTCATCTACCCTTTTTTAGGATTGGTATAACCTCTCGTGTACCCTCTTGTTCCATGTTTGGAATAATCTCTCATGTACAATATTGTTTCAGGATTGGGATATCCTCCTGTGTACAAGATATTTACATGAATTGAATAACGTCACACGTAAAATATAATATCATATATGATTATTCATTTTCCAATGCATTATAGGTCGAAATAGGTTGCACCCACCACAAAATTTAAACATTGGTATATCATAATTTCATAAAACATTCATCGTATCAAAACCCTTGAAAACTTAAATTGGTTTCATAAACATTTCATCATACAATAACCTGAAGAAATGAAATTTTTTTCACAACCATTTAATTATAAGATAGCTTTTGTGAATGAAATAGATTAATTAAACATGTCATTAGAACATAACCGGAGGGAATAAATATGGTGTCATAAAATTATTTAATTTATAATCATAACCATAAAACATAGAGGTAAAAAATAACAATGGTACCATTAAATATTACAATAGTAAAACATAACCAATAGAATCTTTTTTTCTCATTTATGAATAGAAATTCCCTAAAAATATCACAAAAACATTTATGAGGAAAATATACATTAAATTTTTAAATTACATATTTAAATTATAGTGTTTTAAAAAAATTTATAGCGAAATATAGTTTTTTGATAATAAACATAAAATACAATAATAGTATCCTTTAATAATTCATTGGTCAAGTTGGTTAAAAATTTTATTCAACTCATTTAATTTAAAACAGTGATTCTTTTGGCATTTTCAGAAAAAACGAAATTCTACATAATTATGAAAATGAAAAGATAATTTATTTTAAAAAAATTGTTAAATTTTAATATTGGGTAATGATTTGTTAAAATTATTATCATAAAATAGTAAATCAATATTTAAATTTTTTTCAAAATAATGGAAATTCAATACAAATTATTTCTGACCAAAGAAATAAATAATTTCGATTTTTCCTAAATACATTATTTTGTTATAATTATAACATGATAAATGATATTGAGTGGGGAACAATTATTAAATTTAAAAACCGTCTGAGAATAAAAATTAATTTTACTTTTATTGATATATCATAATATTTCATCATCTGAACATCAATCGTAAACAATAAAAAAATAGTTTGATTTTAACATAACACCATTTCCATATTGGTAAATTTTACATTATAATTCTCAATAAATAAAAACAAATTAAATGGATATAAATACACCCTAATTTCAATTATTATAATATTAAAATAAATTTCATTAATGTAGATTCAAAACTGATAAGAAATAATTATTGAATATGATATGTGTCCCATTGAAATAAATGGAAGACAAAAATCCATTACTTTAATGTTTTAATTCCTTTAAACATGACTGATGTTCATGTATACAACATATTATAACTTATAAATATTTTATAGAACCATAATATATATATATATATATATATATTATACCATATATGATTTACCTACAACCATTTATTCCCCATTAATTCACAATTCATTGTTACAATCATGTTCCAAGTATCAATTTCATTATTTTTTTTATGTTTTTGCCGGTTATTTTAAATAATTTTATATTGATAGTTTTAACTAAAAAAACCCAATTTTCTCCATGACAAAAATATAATATATATTAATTATATATGTATTTATATTAATCCATTAATGTTTGGTATAGATAATTATTTATATCGTTCAAGGGGACAATATGTCATACATACCCACTATTGTTGTTTCCATTTTATCGACATAAAGAATGAATGAATAGTAAAAAATATATCAAATTAAAATAATTTTTTTATTACATTGTTATACCATATATTCAATAAATATATTCTCATTACTATGCATGTCAAAAATAATGTGAAAAATGTATCACATCGCTTAGTAGAAGGGATAGTCCACCCATACACAGCTGAAAAATTATCATTTTCTAACAGAATGGATGGTAAGATGGATGATCTAATATTATAATTATATAAGAATAATTAAGTCATATATAGCATTCAAATATTTTAAATTCATCATTATATCTATATGTGAGAGGAAGTTATTTAAAAATAATTAAGTCGATTCATGAGTCAATAGTCCTATATATACACAATCGAAGATTTCATTTTACAGTTCATGTTAAAGGGTGTATATGTGGGTATTTACTATAAAGATAATAATATTAAATTATATGAGAGATACTTATGATATTATATTATCTTCTATGATTATTATTTTATGGAGGTGGAAGGTGAAATAATGTAAAAATGCACTATTAAGAATTATACCTATTCATCATAAAACCTCATTAGGTTAGAACCAGAAGAATTCATAGGAGGGTTTCATAATCATAATAAGGGTTCTATGACATGTGTACATAATATATGAATTTATACTAGTAGTTATTAACTTATGTAAATGTGCATGTACTTGTGACGATGGGAGAAGTGGTGATTCCCTTTTATCTGTGATGGTGAAGACACAAATGGATTTTTGGAAGATAAAAACTTATTCCAATATTTTAATGATTCTAAAAGGATCATAAATGGAAAATTAGAAGACCTTATATGTAATAATTTCAAACTATTGAAATAAAATAGCCATGAGAAATGTTATTATTATATTTTTACCCTTATAATTTTAGATTAACCCCCAGTAAATCATTTTTTCTATAACTACAATAATTAATTTTTACTATTTGTACTTTCAATTTAATAAATAAAAATTTTACATTTTATATATAATAATAAATATTCATATCTAAAATATTTTATTTTTCATTAAAAATTTAACATATTTATGTTGAAGATTTTAATTTCAAAATACACTTTTAGATGCGATGAAAAAGGGGATTTCCAAATAAAGAATTTTGATATGTATAAAATGTTTTGTTAATAGAATTCATAATTAAAATGATACTAAAGAAATTAATTTTATAAATTAAAATATAATTCACTTAATTTAATTTTTTAAAAAATAAAAATTTGACCATTTTAAATTATTTAATCTAAATTTTACTATCAATAAACAAATTAAATTATCAATATTCATTTAATAATTATATTTTTAGAAAAATCAGAAACACACTCTTTAATATTATTTCTATATTCCTTTTCCAAAAACCATCCTCATATTTTCAAATAAATTTTCAAAAATTTAAAATGAATTTATTTTATTATTCATTCAAATAATGTACTAAAAATAATGTTTTAAAAAAGGTTTTTTCAATGCATATATTGACATTACCAATAGATTATGTACATATTTATCAATTTCTTTTATTTATATAACACCATTATATATAGTTTTATTAAAAACATATTCATATTAATTTCATAATGTTTAATGTATAGGTTATAACAATATTTATTAAATAATTATATTAATTGTATATTGTAGTTTTTTAAATCATGGTGTTGCAAGTAATGTATTCTATTGATGAAATAAATTTTTTTTGAAAAAAATGTATTTAATAAACTTTTAATGTGTAAAATTGTTAACCCAGTAAAATTAATTTCTATATTGATATTATAACAAATTTATGAATACAACTTAGGATACTTATTCATAATCATATAAATATTCTCCCATGTGGCTTCTCAAGTTTGTGTTTTCTCCAAAACAACAATGACTAGGAGAGTGGTATTGTTTCATAGAACACTCTATTTATGATCAAGATTCACCATAGGAATTTCTTCCTAGTAAATGTCATGATCCGTTATTGTGACTTTTGAGATTTATATATGTGAAAGATATAATAGTTACTTATTCAAGAGAGAGACATAGATCACATCATGGATTTGAAAGAGGTTTTGTGGAAGGGCCATATGATAAGACACATTTTTTACCCGATAAAGAGTATTAAAGGAGAAAAAAATAGATAGGTATTAACATTTCATTTCTTAATTAATATCATAACCTTATTTTATGTATAAATTCAAGGAAAACATAAATTTTCAAATTCATGCGTTGATAATATCAATAATTATGAACATAAATTTTCTAATGATTCATAGAATACTCAATGTGTTTTTTAATTTATGTCAATTTTTCATCCATTTACATGACTTTCTAGGGTATCATTAGATTTTATTCTCCATCTTCATCCCATTATATTGTGTTTCTACATATCATTACATATAAGGATCTGTAATATGCTATCTAAATTCATAAATGAAATCTATGGTTTTATAAAAACATGACTATAGGACGTTGTTGATCCCAACTACCATTGAAATAAATTAAAAAAGATATCAATATATAATATTGGGTTTAATGGTTATCTCAAATTGAAAATATATCTAACTATGATACTTAGTGTTGAAAATCAATTCTATATCTAGTGATTTAGGAATTATTCACCAAAACATCAAGGTAAAACTCTGATCCAGGATAGACATAATAGAATGTGGTACACCTTGTTACCATACCCCTTCATTAATGAAAATCCTAAAAAATTGTTCTAGAGAAATATTACCAAATATTGATTAAGGTTGTTGAATTTGTGAGGTGATTGACTATAAACCATATTTCATTAATCCCATATGATTTTTTCCATTTTTTCTAGTATGAGTAATTGTTGTAACATCCCCATTGTCTTTTTTTTCACTTATCCATAACATTTTGATATTCCATTTGTTGTGGTACAAACATTCTAATATTTCCCATCATTCCATACAACCGTAAATACTCTTTATGATCACTATACATATTTTTAATTCTTTAATTAATAGACAACGAAGAACTATTATTGTCCCTTAAAAACACTTTTTAAAATCATTTATGGATGGAAAACATACATAGTTATTGATCAATATAATTATTTCAAAATGAACACTAAAATTAAGAACATTTATTAAATTTTTTCATTTCCACTTCATCCTTACGTTCTTCTTTAATCGTCACATGTATAGATAATTTGACACATATTTCAGGAATATATGATCTTCACCCATCTAACATGATATCTAGATCAATTATTTTCAAATAATAAAATATTTTATATTTTTATCATCATTATAGATATGATATAATGGGCATTCCTACTCAAATCATCATACAACTTTTTCATTTCGATGTTTAGTAATATTTTAAGAAGTAACATTATTTATTTAGTTCCAACCATCATCTCTTGAGATTTTCCATCTACTTATATTTGAATATATATTTGAATATTTTATTATTCATATGTATATCATATGTTTTATAATAAATATTATTACATCATATCTTCTATGAAACAATTACTAAAGAAAACCACATGTCATGATTTGGTTAATTTTCTCATGAACCATCATTATTCTTGAACAATAAGTTATCATCATATAATGTTTCATAAAAATGAACCTTTTACCTTCTCTAATGAATCATAATAAATTAAAACCCCTCTATACTACATGGTAATGTTAGAACAAGTCTACTTTCTGACCATATCATAAATTCTTTGAACTTTTCTTACCATTCATCCATCAAAAAGAACATAGATCCCTTCTAAACTAACATAAAAATTGGAATGGAATGTCATGATAAAATCTAAAAAAAAAAAATCAATATTATGTTTCATAACTATGAAAAAAATAGAATTTTTTATATTGGTTTATCTGGGATAAATATCAATAGACTATGTCGCTGAATGATCCTCCAATATACCCTCGCATGAGATTATATGACCTCAAAAATGAAACATTTTTATACAAAATTAATACTTCATAAATATTTCATATTGTTTCTACTTAAATAACATAATTTTAAAAATCATCAAGAAATATTAATGAATGTATATTATATCAGAATGTATCATAATATCATCATTAAATACCATAAAATAGATCATAGGGTAACCCCTATAGACTCCATTAATTATATCCATTTTGATAGTGGGGGTATAAGTAGGATCAAATGAAATCAATATAATCTAATAGTGTCCATACATTTTATAGAATAATATATTATTTATATTCACCATGATTATCAATTTATGATATTCATAATGATGGTCAATCATGGAAATTATTTAAATCCATTCATTTTATCGATCAATTCATAAATATGGGGTAGATGATACTTTTTCATCATTATGATCATTCTCAACACTAGATAATCAATGTATAGTTGCATAAATCCTTCATTCTTCAAAATTAATGAACATGATCTCCTCAAGGTGACAGACTTAACCAAAACTATCTCTTCTAATGATTCTAAAAAATTCATTCTTAAATTATAAAAACTCTATTAGGGATATTATGTATGTAGTTTTGAAATAATAATTAAACCTAGATTTTTTTATTAGGATCTCAATATCCATATTTTTTAATACTAGAAAATTATTTCAGAAATACATCTACAATCTTCCTTAAGATAGGTATATCATCGATGTTTTGTTTCTCACCAACCAAATAATATATAAAACAAATTTGAGTGTAAATCAAGAACAAGAAAATGGGTATAGTTTATTTTGTATGTTCATATTTATCATCACCCATATATGTGATCATAGGTTGGTTTATATTGTTAATCACTATTTATGTTCCCTAACAATTGATGTATAATTTATATTGATAAATCCAATTAGTATGTAAAACATCATCAAATTACACCTAATATATGATAATAATATATCTAGTAAGTACATTAGAAAAACATAATTTGAGGAATTATCATAATATATCACTTCTAATAAAACATCTAATCCTTGGTGGTAGGAATATAAATTCCAATAAATTCTTCATAATTTAGGTAACTAAACTCAAATAGTGTGATTCAATATTTTATCTCTCCTATTACAATCTGAAAATCATCATTATATATTTAATTACAAAAAAACTAAAGTGGATATCATTAATATCATTGAAAAATAATTATAGTGATTATAAATTAATAATTATTCATATTATGTCTAAATTATAAAACATTTTTTCAATCTATGGAACATTATAATTTTCCATGGTCGTTAAATATCATTATCTATTCAAATCATTTATGATCGTTCATTAAGAGTTTCAAAATTTCTATCACATACCACCTTAGAGATCCCAACAAGTGAGTAGTAAAGAATATTTTCATAAAAAGGGTGATAATTGAGTAAAACCACAATTATCCCATTTTAGAGTCATTCGCCCTAGGTAAAATCACCAAAAGACCCAACCAGATGTAGTATCTTGGGAGAAATTTAATTTATTGTAGACCAATTTTTCTTCCCATTAACAATATTCCATGAACTATTCATGTTGTTGACTTATCCAATGACATATCCCTATAGATATTGCTAAAAAATTACATCTTAGTTTCCGTAGTTTAACAAATCCATTCCTATGATATAATCTTATAATGAACCAATATTATAATACATAGTTATTTCAAATTAATAGATAATCATTCATTCTATTTTACAAAAAAAATATGAGGGTTGAAAATGTTTTCTTTGTTATAAATCTGGATTTGAAAAAAAATAGACCATAAGTCCACAACATCATATCACACAATATTCATAATAAATAGAACCCCTTTAACAAATATCATACATAATACATTTATTTATAACCTAGGAAATGAAAATATAATAATGTGTGACATCAAATTCTCTCTTATGGTAAACAAGGGGGGCAGAAAAAGGTACCAAAGAATTATATTAACATATGGGAATGAGAAAATGAATTTAACTTTTGAAAACCATTCCCTTAAAAAATATCAATATATGATTCATTAATTAAATCTTTTCATTTCATAATATAGACATCATAATGGAATAAAACAACATGAGAAATGAAAACATTACAATGGTAGAAGACATAGATTTTTGGAATACAGATACACATAAAATTTATTATTTCCTTGATACCAACCAAGACAATCATAACATTTTATTCATGGGATAAAATCCCATATACCATGTTTGGGCTTGGGATAAACACATGTGGAAAATTTGTTGGTCTTGATATAAGCTATTGTGTTTCCACTACTTTTGGGATTGGAATAACCTCATAAGAACCCTCTTATTTTAGGATTTGGAATAGCTACCACATTCCCTCAATTTTTATCTTACGATAACCACCCAGGTACCCTTTTAATTCTTATAAAATTAATAAATACCCACTTAATTCGAGGGATATGAAAGCCTAAATGTTATTATTATCTATTCATTTTTTTTATAAAATATCAAAAAAAAGTTCAAAAGTTCAAAACACATTATGATGGGAATGGGTTTTATAAACATTTAATCATAACATATCATGTGGTGAAGAAGTTGGTTTCATAAATATCTCATCATAACATAATGAATAGGAAAAAAATTGTATTTTTAATTATCTCATCATAAAATAACATGTGAGAATAGAATGGGTTAAAAAAATCATTCTATTATAATCATAAAAAAACCACCCAAATATTTGTATGAAGTGTACCATTAGATCATTTCCTAAGAAAAATTTAATCACACGAGCTATTATAAATAAAATTATCCTTTTTATTTGATTTAGTGTCTTATTATATAATATAGTTATTGAAAAAATATGAACATATTTTTGTTGTTGTATCCAATTGTATTATAATGAAAGGTATATATCCTTACCTTTGATAATATTCATTTTGAATAGTGATCACATGAATTGTATATATATAGGGCTTCAACAAATTTATTTGGCATAGACAAATTAAGTGATGGCCTCAGCCCTGAGTCATGTACCCTATGAAGACCATTTATTGAAGCTTTTATGGGAGATATAATTTCTATTATTTTCCTTAGACCAATCCCAAGCTAATATCCAATAACATATTCATCGGTGAATCTATTTATGGGAGAAGATCTGGATCATCAAGATCATGACCCAAAACATATTCATTGAACGATCCCAGGAAATCCCAACCATCATGCAACATAATAAAAGGGTCTATGTTGGTGTATTAAAGGTATATTTATCAATACCCAATAAATAAGAATATGGACCTGATTTTCAAAAAAAATGTATATATATATTGTTTCTATTATTTTTACCTTTTAAATAATTTTTAATGCAGGAATCTATTTTTTTATTAATATTGAAGTTAAATAAATGAATATATTAATTAATATTATTTTTAAATAAATTATATTGTAGAATAATATTATTATTAAATAATATTTATCAAATATAAATGATCACATAATTTTTTTGAAGCCAAATGTAATTTTTATTAGGGTTTGAAAACTATTATTCTCAGAAAGCATCATTATAAATAAATATCATTTTATTAAGTGAAATTTTAAATATTTATAAAATTATTTAGATAAAATTAATTTAATTTTTTGTAACGCCCCAACCCTAGTTACCAAGAGTCGGTGCATTATTACATAACATTGGCATGATCAAAAAAAATATCAAATCTCGAATGACCGATTAGTTTAGTAGCCTTGGAAACACTATATATATTCATAAAGTTTTACATTACATCATAAAAACGAAAATGAAAACAACATAGTCTCCATTGTACACACTCTTATCCCCTCATACTCTCCCTGCAGGTCATTCATTATTTACTTCTTCATATCTAGGGAAAAATAAAACATAGAAAAGGGGTGAGCTCAAATGCCCAGTAAGGATAACAATATAGTGGAAACTTTCATAAATAAGAATAAACATTTAAGGAAATGTATAACTAAAACAAATGCCTTTTAACCTTGAACTTCAACATAGCATGGAAAAAATAAAATGAAATAATTTCCATTTACTTATTCAGATGGATATTCTACTAATCTAATAATCACATGCAATATCAATAACCACTTTCATAATGATGGAATGCATAATTCCAGACTATCATAACCACATAGCCAAGGCCTCATGCCAAGAATACAAATAAGATTTTGTCAAAGCCTTATTCCAAGACACTATTTTGTCTCATGAGACCTACTGATTAATCGAGGAGATATAGCGGGCTCCACCCGTCACATATTAAGTCCAATGTATCCCCATATGAAAAGGTTTAAACATAACATAAACATTCGTATTTAAACTAGCATACGAAATGTAAATACTTCATCGATAAAACATGAATGGTATAAAAATAACACATCAACAGTCAAACATATCACAAAACCTTCAATACAATATAGAAGTTTTGTATCATAATAAATCAAATTCAAATTAGCTTAAAATCCATCAAAGGATGTTGACATAGATGAAATCAAAACTCTTTTTAGAGAAATATCTCTTTCTATTTTGAAATCATATAAGAGTCATATATTTATAAAATAAAACATTTTCTTTGAAAATAATCTTATATGCTTGTAAGAGAAGCTTCGATGATTTTATAACGGCGGAAAATAGCTGCACCCTCCGTATAAGTTAAAAAAACATTCTTACCTTAATTCTGTCGAAACGGTTAAAAATGACCTCGTTTGGAAAATGATGAAAAGATTACTTTATAAACCACTTATAAAAGTCAAAAAGGGTATAAATGACTTTAACCCATATTCTAGTAAATAGTTAAAAATGTTTTGAAATACATTATTAAGAACCATGATGTGGATGATAAAGAGATCCCAATAGATTATTACGTACAAACAACCTCGGATAATGAATAGATTGTGAAATAAACCCTTAACTTGTACTTTTCATTGGTTGGGGTAGTTTAAACTCATGTATAATGGTGAAATAATTGTTATTAAATTATAAAATAATCATATATATTAATATGATATCATATATGATCTTTTAACATTTCTTTGTTAATAATATTTTAGAATTATCGTCATTTCAGTTGTTAACATAATCATATTATTTTATATGTTTTGTTACGTACGTCGTGTTTTTCATGGATAGGTTGTATATTATTCATATCCAGAATGGTATAAAGTCCTTAGATACTATTATTAATCATCAAATGAGAATTATACTTGAATGGATACAATTGAGAATGAATCTCATTGCGTTCGTGGAGATGGTAGTCCGTACATACACACGAGCAACAATATCATTATTTTGATATAAAAATAATATTTATTTGGATGGTATATAATATATACAGAATCATTATCATTTTATATTTATTATTTAAATTAATTACACATCTTTATTATAACCATCCAAATAATAATTTATTGAATAAAATTACACCACGACTCAGAGACGGTAAGCCGTACGTACGCACGTATGGTGACATGTCATTCAAAGGATGGATAGAATAATGAATATGGTTGTACCATGTTTATAATAACATCAAGTTATATATAATATAATGGATTTATTATTTTATAATGGTAATAACAAAGATAGAAGATGTGGATGATGAAAGGAACTTGAAAAGGGGTGGTGAAATCATTAACTCTTCTTCAGGTTCTTCCTTTTTATTTGATCAAAAGGGCTCTTTAGGTTGGATTTATGACTAAAGGAAGGCCTCTAGGATGAACTAAGGGAAGTTTAGAGAGTATTTGGGCTGGGGTTGGCCAAACCAAAAGGCTTTGAAGGTGCAAATTAATGAGAATGAGGAGTGCCCTTTTATAAGAGGGGTGAGGGGCACCTTTGGAAAAGCTAGAATTATTATTTTATAATAAATTAATATTTGGTTTAAAATGAATAAAAAGTGGATTATTTAAAGGTTAAGGTGGGGATAGGTCGAAAACCACTCAAACAATAGGATTTAGACAGGTTTTGGTAACTATATAACCTTATCTTTAAGTATTAACTCTTAGTTAATTAGTTTCACCTTTACAATGTCTCTTTGTATTTTTATATAATATAGTTAATAAACATATTATATACATCCAAGAGACCCCCAAGTGGTCCAATAAAAATACACCTATCATGATATATGTCTCTTGGCCGAACCATATATTTTTAAGAATTTAATATCAATTAATAATATAATATTTGTTTTAAAAAACTATTTAATGTCAATTTTGACACTATTCAATAATTAATTTTTGTAAAAATCATTACAGAATTATTACCTTGAAAAAAGTTAATTAAATCAATTATAAAATGTCATATTATCCTATAAAATTATTTTTATTTATAAAAAGTCTCAAATTACATTTATTTGGGTATTTATAATATCAATTATTCTAATTGTTCATTAATTTGGTAATTACTACATCACCATTGTGTCATAAATAAAATACATTATATCATGTCTAAAAATTATAAATAAAATACCATTATGTAGTAAACCGTTTTATCTTTCTAATGAGTCTTTATAGTCGAAAATACAACATAAATAACCCAATGTAAAAGTTGTTTTTCTAAATGATATATGCATATGTCATTTTTGTATTTATTTTAACTTAATTAAAATAAAGTGTCTCTATCACCTACAAGTGGATCCATGGGGTCCTAAAATCAACACAAAGATGCCCATGGTAGGACATGTATCCACCAATAAGGTTAGGACACATTTTAGGGTAATTTAGTATTATTATAATATTATTTTGTAACCCTTATTTACCGGATTTACCCTTTAACCACGGTAAATAAAATATTTACCGAAGTAATTATTCAAAATGTCTAAAAATAAAAGTTAACTATTTACACAATTTTCACATCCTGATTAAAAATATTGAATCCATTTTTCCAAATTCCAAACACATAAGTGGAAAAAATTATTTTAAAATTAATTCCCGCTGTCAAAACAAAAAGCGTGTTTTTTAGATATAATAACTATCAAATGATTGATACTTGATTATGTTCTGTTTAATTGTGAAATTATGTACAATGAAAAACATTGTATTAAATGGTAAAAATAAATTCTAATTATACATTAAAAACACTCAAATTCATAATTTATCAATATTAATTATTTTGATTAAAAAAGTTGTTTTTAATTAAAATTTAGTAATTTTCACTATTCATCAAAATATTAAAGTTATCCGAAAAGTTCCAAAATTTCACCTTAGGATAAATTTAATACTCCAAATCCAAAAATGAAGTCCATTTTGAGAAACAAAATTTCTAGAATTTTAAAAATTATGTATTACTATTCATAACGGCTAGTTTGATTGGTTGTGGTGTGTGTTAGAACTCGATGTTGTGTACACCACACACTATTGCATTATTCAAAGAGAAGTGTACCATAGAAGATTAGGTTGTTACATTCTCCCCTCCTTCAAATAATCTTGTCCTCGAAATTTCTAGAATACTACCGCATGAAAAGACTCGTTTGGTTCTTTATCATAAGTTCCTCGGGTTCCAACGTTGCCTCTTCCATCTTATGGTTTCTCCACAAGACTTTTACCAGACGAGTCATCCGGTTTCTCAGTACTTGTTCTCTAAAATCAAGAATCATGACGGGCTCTTGGCAATAAGATAGATTGGGTTTCAGTTCTAATTCCTCATAGGTGAGTACATGCGTTGGGTGAGACATGTATTCCCTTAATAGTGATATGTGGAACACATCGTGAACTTTGGAGAGACTTGGCGGCATTGCCAAATGGTAAGCTACAGCCCAAATTCGTTCTAGAATTTCGAAAGGTCCGATGTACCTGAGACTCAATTTACCTGTCTTACCAAAATGTATGACTCCCTTCCATGGATATACCTTCAGGAAAACATGACCATCGACTTGAAATTCCAAATCATTCCTTCAATTATCGGCATAGATCTTCTGCCTACATTGAGCTGCTTTGATGTGGTTTTGGATTACCTTCACCTTTTCCATCGTTTCCTCAACCAGTTTTGGGCCTACAAGTTTTCTTTCACCAACTTCATCCGAACAGGTTGGTTTGAGACATCTCATTCCGTATAACACTTCATATGCTGCCATATGAATACTCAAATGGAAGCTATTATTATAGGAAAATTATACCAGAGGTAAATATTGATCCCACATACCATGAAAGTCAAGTGAGAAGGATCTCAACATGTATTCCAAGTTTTGAATAGTTCGTTCTATTTGTCCATCTATTTGAGGGTGGTAGTAAGTGCTCAAATGAAGTTCAGTATACAAGGCTTTATGAAAACTTTTCCACAATTTTGAAGTAAAATGGGGATCACAATCCGAAACAATCGATAGGGGTACTCCATGAAGTCTCACAACTTCATTAATATATAGACTTTCTAGTCTTTCAAGTGGTAAATCTTCCCTTATAGGAAGAAAATGTGCTGACTTGGTAAGACGATCAACAATGACCCATATTGCATCGTTCCTTGTAGGAGTCTTTGGTAGCCCCATGACAAATTCCATCATAATATTGTTCCATTTCCACTTCTGTATGGGAATAGGATGCATGAATCCTCTAGGCCATTGCCTTCCAGCATTCACTTGTTGACAAACCATAAATCTTGACACAAAATTAGCAATCACCCTCTTCATGTTGTCCCACCAGAAATGTTCCTTCAAATCTCTATACATTTTGGTGCTCCAAGGGTGTATAGAGAAATTGGAACTATGAGCATCATCCATCAATTCCCTTTTTAGATCAGGTATATCAGGAACACAAAGTCTCTTCCCGAATTTTGAAATTCATTCTTCATACACAAAGTCTCTCAATCTCACATCATTCAAAACTTTAATCTTCTTTTGAAATTCTTCATCATCAGTCTGAGAACTCTTAATCCTTTCTAGTAAATATTGTTTGAAAACCATTTGAAAAGTATTGATGTTTCACCTTCCATGGTTATTCCCATGTCCATCTTCACTAGATCCATGAAAATTGGATCCCTTTCAATTCTCATATTGTTCAAAACTCCATGATCTTTTCTTTTCAAAGCATCTAATGCCTTGTTTTCTTTCCTCGGGTGGTAGTGTATCGTACAATCATAATCCTTGAGTAATTCAAGCCATCTCTTTTGCCTCATGTTGAGTACTGTTTGTGAGAAAATATACATCAAACTCTTGTGATCAGTATAAATATCACATTTTTAGCCATAGAGGCAGTTCCTCTATATATTAAAAGCAAATATCACAGCTGCTAACTCGAGATCATGAGTAGGATAGTTCTATTCATGAATTTTCAACTGTCATGATGCATAGTCAATAACCCTATCATTCAGCATAAGGACACAACCAAGTCCTTTCTTTGATGCATCACTATAAATAATGAACCCATCATTCCTCGATGGTAGAGTCAATATAAGATCATTGACTAATCTTATCTTCAGTTCTTGGAAACATTCTTCACACTCTTTTTCCCAAACACATTTAACCCCTTTACATGTGAGCTTCATTAATGGGTTATCCAATCGGGAAAAATTCTGGACGAAACGTCAATAATAACCTGCCAAACAAATAAAACTGCGTACCTCAGTTACACTCGTAGGTGCTGGCCTTTCATGGATTGCATTGGTATTAGATGGATCAACTGAGATTCAATCTTTAGAGACAATATGGCCAAGAAAAGAAATCCCCCAAAGCCAGAATTCACACTTTCTAAACTTCCCATATAATTCATGTCTTCTCAGAGTCTTCAGGATAATGCGCAAGTGATTTTCTTGATCTTCATAGATTTTGGATTATACCAAGATATCATCAATAAATACCACCACAAATTCATCAAGATATTTTTTGAAAACTCTATTCATCGGATCCATGAATATAGAGGGTGCATTAGTCAGCCCAAAAGGCATTCCCGTAAATTCATAATGCCCATACCTGGTTCGAAATGCTGTCTTCGAAATGTCTTCCTTCTTTACACACGACTGATGGTATCCAGATCAAAGGACAATCTTTGAAATGTATTGATCTCCATGAAGATGGTCAAATAAATCATCAATGCAAGGTAGGGGATACTTGTTCTTTATTGTTATAGCATTGATCTCCCTGCAGTCGATACATAACCTCAAAGATCCATCTTTCTCTTTAACAAAAAGAACAGGGTCTCCCCATGGAGAAACATTATAGTGAATAAATCCCTTATTACTCAATTACTCTAGTTGTTTCGTAAGTTCAACTAATTCTATAGTGGCCATTCAATAAGGGGTCTTCCATATAAGCCTTGATCCAAGAATTATATCAATGGAAAACTCAACATCTCGTTCTGGATGATGTCCAGGTAAATCTTCCGGAAGCACATATATATATTCTTTCACAATAGGTACATCCACTATTTGAACATTCTGTTCCTCACCCACATTCATTTCATTCTCTCCCTCCCCAATAATTGAATTTAGTTGAGCTACTGTGGATGGATCTAGATAAGAATTAGGTGGTGACGATTATGCTCTAAAGATAAGGTGTTCATTATCATCATCATCAAAAATCGTAACCTCCTTCTTCTTACAATAAATATTTGCACCATGTTCTGAATTCCAGTCCATACCGAGGATTATATCAAACTCAATCATAGGTATGACAATGCGATCAGAAGATAAAGAACATTTATGTGCTCTAATGGGGACTGATTCACAAAACATTGTTGCAATGATACTTCTCTTAAGAGTTTTAACTGACAAAATCCCTTGTTAAATAAAATTAATAATATCTAATTTTCATAGCAAACTGGGAAGATATGAAACAATGAAATGATCCAGAATCAAATAATGCATTTGATAAACTTGAGGAAACCATTAAATTACCAGCCACCACGTCTTTCGAAGCTTCTACCTCAGCAGTAGTGATAGCATAAGCTTAGCCTTGATCCCTTGGCCTTTTTTGAGGTAAGTTCCCTTGACGCTTAGGACATTCATTTGAATAATTTACCATCTCCCTAAAATTGTATCACTGAACATTAGTAGCATCCTTCTTACCTTTGCAATCACGAGAATGGTGGCCTTTTTCACCACACCTGTAACAGGAAGCCATTCCTTTTAAGCAAGTACCGGGGTGTTTCTTCCCACATTTACTGGAGGATGGATATTCAACTTTTCCCTTCTTCCCTTTATTTCCATTCGCATATTGATCCGCAGATCTCTTCTTCTCTTGCTTTTATTTAAAGTCATATGACTTAGAGAATTCTTTCTCTGTATTGATAGCACATGAAACAATGTCTTTGTACGATGAGAAGGATTGTGAGACTAATGATCGATGGAGAAATGGTTTTAACCCATCAAAGAAAAGATCAATATTACTTCTTGGGTTATGTATATAATCTCCAGCATACCCTGCTAACCTTGTAAAGTTAGCCTCATACATTGCGACATTCTCATCCTCCTTTTGTCTTAGACTCAGAAATTGTCTTTTCATATCTGCTTGATTGTCAAGAGGAAAGTATTTTTATAAAATCATATCTTTGAACTCCCTCCATTCCATATTTGATACTTCATCATCTTCCTTCATGTTTTGAATCAATGACCACCATTGATCAGCATCTTTAGTGTGGCAGTAAACATCCATGATAACTTTTTCCCTTTCACTACTCCCCAAAGCCTGAAATATTTTCTCTAGGGAATTTATCAATTTCTCATCTACTAAGGTATTTTTACTCCCATTGAACATTGGTGGTTTTTTACTCATGAAGAGATCTAACATTGATCCTCCACGCTGTGGATCAGGGTTCTCCATACGGGTAAGGTTATTATTCATATCCTGAGTGAGTTTTCCCAGTATGGTGATTAGTTGATCGGGACAAGTTTCATTACCAGATCCACTATAATTATCATAAGTAGGAGAGAAATACCTACATGGGGTGCATGCATTGATACGGTTTCCATTTCTTCCACTAGGGGCCATTTCTAAACAATGGCATAAACTAGATCAGTTTATGAAGAAAAATACAAAATTCCATAATTATAAAACACTTAACATAACTTGAACTATTTATGGATATAATCCATAACTATAAAAATGTTTTCTTTGAGGAAGTATATAATCATAAACCCTTCATAATGATTTGTAAAGAAAATGAGATTTATCCTAAGCATATCCCCTGGGAGTGTCGTAACCAAGAGTGCAGAAAGGCCCATTGTCGTGCACCAGTTCCCGTTTGAGTCCAGCTCAAAGCGGTGTTTTCAGGTTTTACCCCTAGGTACATATGTTCCAGAGCCGCCTCTACCTGTTCGTATCCATACAGGGATGTATTGCTCGGACAACTCACAAAATATATACAATAAAAAAATTCTAGGAAGTTCATATATACTAATCCTCAATGTCTATATTACGGATATTTGTTCTAATCAGAGTTTATCTTAAACTAACTTCCAAGGTTTGTACTAAACTTCCTCTAATACCAACTGTAATGCCCTGACCCCAGTTACCTAGAGTTGGTGCATTATTACATAACGTTGGCATGATCACAAGAAATATCAAATATCGAAAGATCTATTAGTTTAGTAGCCTTGGAAACACTAGATATATTCATAATGTTTTACATTACATCATAAAAATGAAAACTACAACAGTATAGTCTCCATAGTCCACACTCTTATCCCCTCATACTATCCCTGCAGGTTATTCATAATTTACTTCTTCATATCCTGGGAAAAATAAAACCTAGAAAAGTGGTGAGCTCAAAAGCCCAGTAAGGATAACAATATAGAGGAAACTTTCATAAATAAGAATAAAAATTTAAGGCAATTTATAACTAAAACAAAAGCCTTTTAATCTTGAACTTCAACATAGCATGGCAAAAATAAAATGAAATAATTTCCATTTACTTATTCACAGGGATATTCTACTAATCGAATAATCACATGCAATATCAATAACCACTTTCATAATAAAGGAATGTATCATGCCAGACTATCATAACCATATAGCCAAGGCCTCGTGCCAAGACTAAAAATAATATTTTGTCAATTCCTTGTTCCAAGACACAAGTTTGTCTCATGAAACCTACCGATGCATCGAGGATCTATAGCGGGCTCCACCCGTCACATATTAAGTTCAATGCATTCCCATATGAAAAGGTTTAAACATAACATAATCATTCGTATTAAAACTAGCACATGAAATTTAAATACTTCATCCATAAACCATGAATGGTCTAAAAATAACACATCCACAGTCAAACATATCTCAAAACCTTCAATACAATATAGAAGTTTTGTATCATAATAATTCAACATCAAATAAGCGTAAAATCCATCAAAGGATGTTGACATAGATGAAATCAAAACTTTTTTAGAGAAATATCTCTTTCAATTTTGAAATCATATAAGAGTCATATATTTATAAAATAAAAAAAATTCTTCTAAGATTTTAAGGGAAGCTTCGATGATTTTATAATGGCGGAAAATAGCCTCACCCGCCGTATAAGTTAAAAAAACATTCTTACCTAAATTCTGCCGAAAAGACTAAAAAGGAACTTGTTTGGAAAATGACGGAAAGAATCCATCATAAACCACTTATAAAAGTCAACAAGGGTATAAATTACTTTAACCCATATTATAGTAAATAGTAAAAAATGTTTTGAAATACATTTTAAAGAAACATGGAAGTGGATGATAAAGAGAACCCAGTAGATTATTACGTATAAACAACCTCGGATAATGACGAGATTGCGAAATAAACCCGTACCTTGTAATTTTCCTTGGTTGGGGTAGGTTAAAATCCTGTATAATGGTGAAATAATTGTTATTAAATTATACAAGAATCATATATATTAATATGATATCATATATGATCTTTTAACATTTCTTTGTTAATAATATTTTAGAATTATCGTCGTTTCAGTTGTTAACTTAGTCATTTTCTTTTATATGTTTTCTTACGTAAGCTGTGTTTTTCATGGATAGGTTTTATATTATTCATATACTGAATGATATCAAGTCCTTAGATACTATTATTAATAATCAAATGAGAATTATACTTGAATGGATACGATGGAGAATGAATCTCATCGCGTTCGTGGAGACGGTAGTCCGTACGTACGCACGAGCGATAATATCATTCTTTTGATATTAAGATAATATTTAATTGGATGGTATGTCATATATAAAGAATCATTATGATGTTATATTTATTATTTACATTAATTACACATCATTATTATACCCATCCAAATAATAATTTATTGAATAACAATTACACCACGACGTGGAGAAGGTAAGTAGTACGTACGCACGTATGGTGACATGTCATTCAAAGGATGGATAGAATAATGAATATGATTGTACCATGTTTATAATAACATCAAAGTATATATAATATTCTGGATTTATTATTTTAGAATGCTAATAACAAAGATAGAAGAAGTGGAAGAAGAAAGGAATTTGAAAAGGGGTGGTGAAATCATTTCCTCTTCTACGAGTTCTTCCTTTTGATTTGATCAAAAGGGATCCTTAGATTGGCTTTATTACTAAATTAAGGACTCAAAGATGAATTTAGGGAAGTTTAGAGAGTATTTTGGCATGGTTTGGCTGATCCAAAAGGCTTTGAAGGTGCGAATTAACAAGAAGGAGGAGCGCCCTTTTATAAGAGGGGTGAGGGGAACCTTTGGAAAAGCTAGAAATATTATTTTATAATAAATTCATCTTCGATTTACAATAACTCAAAAGTGGATTATTTAATGTTTAAGGTGGGTATAGGTATAAATCCACTCAACCAATAAGATTTAGACAGGTTTGAATTACTATATTAATCTTATTTGTAAGTATTAACTCTTAGTTAATTAGTTTCACTTTTTCAATGTCTCTTTGTATTTTTATATTATATGGTTAATAAACATACTATATACATCCAACCTACCCCAAAAGTGGTCCATTAATGATAGAAATATAATTATATAAGTCTTTTGGCTGAACCGTAGATTTTTAGGAATTAAATATCAATTAATAATATAATATTTATTTTAAAAACTATTTTATGTCAATTTTGACACTATTCAATAATTGATTTTTATAAAAATATTTACAGAATTATTACTTCAATCAAAGTTAATTAAATCAATCCTAACATGTCATATTATCCTTGAAAATTATTTATATTTATAAAAAGTCTCATATTAAATTTATTCGGGTATTTATAATATCAATTATTCTAATTTTTCATTAAATAGGTAATTACTACATCACCATTATTCCATAAATAAATTACATTATTTAATTTCTAAAAATTATAAATTAAATACGATTATGTAGGAAATAGTTTTATCATTATAATTAATATTTATATCTGAAAATACAACATATATTACCCTGTGTAAAAATTGTTTTGCTAAAGGATATATGCTTATGTCATATTTGTATTTATTTTAACTTAATAAAAATAAAGTGTCCCTATCACCTTCAAGTGGCTCCATGGGGTCCCAAAATCTACCAAAAGATGATCCTGGTTTGAAATGTATCTTCAAATAAGGTTAGGACACATTTTAGGGTAATTTAGTATTATTATAATATTATATTTTAACCCTTATTTATCGGATTTACCCTTTAACCATGGTAAATAAAATATTTACCGAAATAATTATTCAAAATGTCTAAAAATAAAAGTTACCTATTTACATAATTTGTACATCCTGATTAAAAATATGGAATCCATTTTTCCAAATTCAAAACAAAGAAGTGGCAGAAATTAATTTAAAATTAATTCCCGCTGTCAAAACAAAAAGTGTGTTTTTTAGATATAATAACTATCAAAGGAATGATACTTGTTTATGATCAGTTTAATTGTGAAATTATGTCCAATGACCAACATTGTATTAAATGGTAAAAATATATTCTAAATATTCTTTAAAACCTCTCTAATTCATAATTTATCAATATTAAGTATTTTGATTAAAAAAGTTGTTTTTAATTAAAATTTATTAATTTCAACTATTCATCAAAATATTAAAGTTATCCGAAAAGTACCAAAATTTCACCTTAGGCTAAATTCGATACTCCGAATCCAAAAATGAAGTCCATTATGAGAAATAAAATTTCTAAAATTTTAAAAAGTAGGTATTACTATTCATAACGGCTAGTTTGATTGGTTGTGGTGTGTGTTAGATTTCGAGGTTGCGTACAACACATGCTATTGCATTATTCAAAGAGAAGCATACTGTAGAAGCTTGGGGTGTTACATTTTTTATTATAATTTCTAAATTATAGAACGTTGAATTTTTTATAATTTTTAGACAACATTTAATTTTACGATAAAAATTAAAGACCTTATAAAAAATATTTGAAAATTATGGCATTATAAAGTCCCAAAAGTGATTTAATAAGTAATATAAATGGGATTCAAAAAATAATATTTGTATTACCTTTAAAAAAATTTAATTATATGTTTATATTATTTTTTTATAAATCCATAAGGAATCCTCCGAATCTTATAATATATTTTTTGATTTTAAAATCATTTATCTGTGAGTGTGAATCATTTCAAAATAAGAAAGGGAATATTTTTATTTCATTTGGTCCTCAACCATATAAAATAATTTAATCCAATACCTTTTTTCATAAACAATTTATGAAACCATTGGATGGTTTGTGTTTTTGAATATTTAATTATGCAGTTTCCAAAACCAAACTAATAATGAAATCCCCCTCCATTACAATTTAAACCCACCCATGATACCATTTTTCTTTAGTTAAACACTATAGAACACCAAAAAAACTCTTCCACCTACTCTATATTGTCCTTAAATGGTGCCCTAAGATCTCAATATTTCTATCCAAAGCCTTTGGAGTCACACTTTCATGTAATAGATCCTCAACTTCTTCTCCTTCTTTCAAATCAAGAATCTTCCTTGAAATTTTTATTCTTAATTTAAATTATTTATATTGTAATTAATTTAATATGACTATATAACTATTTAGATGATTGTATTTTAATGATATATAATTAATCTTTTCTCATTTTTACATTTATCTATGCCATTAATATGCCAAAATTCCATAAGCGAACCTTATCTTCCACTCCCCCCATTTATCATGCACAACATAAAATGTTATGTCAATTAATATTAATTTTACAATGTTCAGATATGATATTACATATCCCAATTAATTTCCATTTCATGTATAAATTATGATTTTTCTTTAATTTTCAATTATCTCTCTTATGGACTTTTCTTCATACCTATTACAATGTGGATACTTTGTAAGGGTTCTTTCATTTCCATTATTTATCTATGTTTTTTATTATGTTATGACTTCTATATAGGATTACATATGTTGGGAAATGCCTCTACATTTCCCCCTTACTGTCCAATTCATGCTTAAATTATGAGAGACCCATTTTTCTCTCATCATCCCATTTTATGAATATTTAAGTAACAAAATTATTATTTTGAAATTTATCCACGATATTCCACTCTAAAATAATTATTTATTGAATACCATATCAATTTTATTTATCAAGTGTATTCACCTTTTTGTACACATACTTATTGAATTGGATCTTATGTGTATTTATTCTTCATTCATTGATCGTGGACTAAATTAAAATGTTTAATTAATCAATACAGTATAATCTATGTGGTATAATTAAGAATTAGAATGAAATGGTTATGAAGGATTCACCATGGAAGCACTCCAATGCATTGGATAATGATTAGTATCATAATAATTCATGTGTAATTGTATTTAAAGCAATCCTTGACTCATGATACTCCCTATGAAATAAGCCTTGTATCATGCTCTCCCATTTTCAATGATCATTGACTCATACTTATGTCATGTTGTATGTTACTTCTACCTTTACCATTATATGATTATCATTATTTTTTATTAATGTTTCTTATATTATCTATGGATATTCCTATTGTGTTGCATGTACTGCCTTTTTCATTTTATTACATGTTTATTACCCTTTTTGGGAATTATTCCTTATTCATTTATTATGTTTCCCCCATGATATACCATGCACTATTATGATAATTGTATTATTATATTCATTTAAACAATGAATTCAATAATCTTGTTGTATCACATGTTCATAATGTTTTTTTACCTATTTTTCCAAATTCACTAGACATATCAATAATTTAGGTTGTCTGATGATTAATTTAATGTAATAAATAAATTATTAAATGTGTAATAATGTGTAGTGACATTATATATTTTATTAGAAGATATGGTTAGTTATTTTTTATATTAATACTAAAAAACTCAATAGAAAGACTTAGTATTAGATATATCTACTTCATTACTTTGGAAAAAGACTATTAATAAGAATCAAAACTTAAATTTTCGCTAGTATATCATACTTTTTTGTTGAAGAGACAAAAACACTATCTCAAAACTACATACGGATGTGGTCTCGCTATAGATGTACATAGGGGTAAAAATTATGATAAGATGTTCTTGTCTTGACATAGGGTATATAGTCTCGTACAAGACAAGGGGACTTACTACACACCTAGTTAGACACTCCTGGGAGATATTCTTTAGTAAATTCCTAATCTCAATACCAATAATTATTAACATAAAAATCCCATTACAATATATGTTTGGATATTTATAATAGATAACATTAATTGAATCATAGAATATAATAATCTAATTACATTAATGTAATTTTTATTTAATCCCTTTAATGTAAATTTATTCTTCTTCATGTGTTTAATAGATTAAAAATATATCTACCCAGATACTTTTTTGGATGAAGTAAATGTGTATAAGTTTAATCCAAAAGTGACTTTTAGGGTCATCATTAATAGTCCAATGAATTATTATATATCATAAATTTTTTGTATTAAAATACAAGAACCACCACAAATCATGTAAGTATAGAAGTATGTGAAAATTGGAAATGGGAAAAAATGCATCTTCAGTATATAAATCCTTCCCTGTCAGTGTTTATGGACTGAAATTCCTAGATTAAATTTTTATACACCTTTTGGTAGAATTTTATACAAGTTGTGGCATGGATTGGTTTCCCTATATATAACCAACCAAACTTGCTGAGAGAGGTATATAATTCTCCATATATAGAACCGACCCCAGATTTTATAAAATTGCAATGAGGTGGATGAATCATAATTTGAAGCATAATTTCAAAGAAAAATGTTATTAATCTATGAGAACGTGTATTTAGCTCAAATTATTTTGTCTTATGAAAGAAACAAAATCCAATAATACATGCCTATTATGATGGAATATGAATATGTTCCTCTCGAGAAATTCCCTAGTCCTACTCCTACCAGATATTTTCAATTTTAAATTGATACTTTACCTATGGAATTTCCAATATGCTAGACTCCATATAGGATGGATGTTATGGATCATGAGGAACTGAAAAAATAACTATAAGAGAAATTATATAAAGGATTCATAAGATTAAGTTCTTCATCCTAGGGTGCACCAGTCCTATTATTCATGAAGGACTGGTCAATCAACCTTTTCATTAATTATCTTGATCTCAACATTATTACGATAATGAAAAAGTACCATTTTTCAAGAATAGAGGACTTGTTTGATCATGTATGTATAGAAAAATAAATCTCCATGGTGGATCCACTGTCAGGATATTACTAAGTTAGGGTGAAGAAGGATGATATCCCCAAGCCTAAATTGCATTCAAGGAATGGGCACTAAACTTTCATAGTGAATCTAATCATACTTACTTATGATCTAGTAATATTCCTGGGTTTAATGAAATTGTCCATCAGAGATTACATCTACATTTTTTGGGTATTCCTTAAAAAATATATATTATAATACTCTAAAACCAAATAGGATTACGAGGAACATCTCAAAACTGTGCTAAAGAAAATCTGAATGGATAAGCTCTATAAATTGTAAATTAAGTGTGAGATCTAGTTGATGTAAGTCTCAATTTTGGGGAATATAATCATAATCAATTGTATTGTTGATAACAAAATTAGAGGTGAATGGAACATCCTGAAAGCATTAGGTACTGCCTTGCAAAGCCCGATCGTTAATCCCATGGAACCCAATTGCTGGCGCATGAGATCCCCTTCGCAACCCGCCGCAAAAAATGGAGACATGATGGATCTGCGAACCACATTGATGTTTGAGACCTGCCACAAAGTAAGGAGGTGTGATGGCTCCACGAACCCCTTTGACGTTTGTGACCCACCATGAAGCAAGAAGGAAAGATGGCTCCATGAACCCTTTTGATGTTTGCGATCCACCATGAAACACGGAGGTGGGATGGCTACGCAAAACCCTTTGACATTCGTGGCATGCTTCGAGGCAAGTTTCAGCTTCACGCAGAGCGAAGCCTACTTGACAGTGCCTTATGAATATAAATTCATGTTTCCCCTTGTGCCCAAAGGAAGAGAATCTGACCATTCACATTCTGAGAACTCAAATCGCAAAGCACCTCTTTCTCTACGAACCATGAGTTCTTCACAGTACTTATGATTTGTGAAGTGCCTCTCCCTTGGCATTAATTGAGCCCGTCTTTGGAATGGGATACCTTTCACGAAGCCCATTGGGCCTTCTCAATGGATATAGAGCCCCATGGGGACTCCATTTTTCCCAATTCTTTTATGCTTCATGAATCACCCACCTCACCCACATGACCTATATGTTAAGGCAGGGTCACTGTGCTTGGTGAAGTTAATTGCTTCACAACACCCTGCTTCGCGAGGCACCCCTACATAACAAGGCATTGCATCGTCAGTACCGTTCCACTTCACGAAGCTCCTCCCATATGCATCTATTCTCTATACCTTGCCTTGGAATCTTCATATCGCGAAGCACATCCCTTCATGAGCCCCTTCCACTTAATGGAGCACAAGAGCTTCACAAGGCTTCTACTTATGTTACTTTTTTATCTACAACTCCTTTTCCCATACAGCCATTGGGGATTGCACAAAGAAATTCCAATATCCCTTGGATGAAACATACCATTGCGTTGCTTTGCCTAATGTTTCTTCACATAGGCATGTTAATGGATATTGTTTCTTCGCATATAAATGCTAACATAGACCCCCTAATGGTTCACTCCATACCACCCCTAACAATGGTGTTGCCTGTCCCTTCTATTCACGAAGTTGTAGAGGGTACTGGTTATGTAAGTCCTATGGGTTCGGAGTAAACCCTACCTTGTCTGAGTCGGAGGACCCTAAACTACCCAGCACCATCATCCTAAGCACATGACGTTAAATTGTGACCTCACCTCATGCATCCTATGTGGGGTACCTCACCTCGTACATTCTGCACGTCCGCTTGTATCAATGGGAGGTAAATCTTCCTCACATGGAATGAGATCCTCTTTGCTGAGGTGGAACATATCTTCATGGAAGGGAAACCACCTTGGTATAATCCCCTATCCTTTCTGGAAGGAGGTTGCACCGCAGCTCCTCCTTTCTTTTCCGGTGCCCAAGGCCTGCAAAGGGTGTGATGGGGAATAGTGATCCTCCTCTCTTCCATGATGAGTCCCTCTCAGGATGGGCTTTGTCACCACTCGATCCTCCCTCCTGTAGAAAGTCCCAATCTCCATCACCTGGGCCTCTTACTAGATGTAAGCCCCACTCCCTTTCCCACATATGAATCTTTCACAACATGATCACCACATCTTCGATGGATTTTGTTTCTCACATTGAGAATGACTCACGTCGGCATAGATCAAGAATCAACTCTGACATCCTCTACGCGCAACCTATAGTGTAAGCCCCATGCAAAATCTAAACTATGTGGCCTTTGATCTTTGCAAATTCAAGGTACATAAGAATCCACCCTGGGGTCCAAACCCACCATCCACTGGTCATCTTGATCATTTTCACATCGGTTCACCAACACCTCGGGAAGCCTAGAGTGTATTCCCCATGCCCAACCTGAACTATGTGGTCTATGATCCTTGCCAAGGAAAGGTACGTAGAAAGCCTCCCTGAAGACCAATCCCACCATCCCCCGGTCATCCATACCATCTTTATGTCAGTTCACCAACACCCCGGGCGGCCAAGAGTGTAAGCCCCACACCCAACCTGGACTATGAGGTCTTTGATCTTTCCCATGGAAAGGTATTTAGGAAGTCTCCCTGAGGTCCAAGCCCACTAACCATTGGTTCGGACCATCTTCACATCGGTTCACCAAACCCAGCCCAAACTAAAATGACTTTAATCCTTGTCTCTGAGCCAAGGTATGTAGAAAGCCTCCATGAGGACTAATCCCAAGAACCATTTTTCTCATCCCTCATGATGTTAAACTGTAAATCCCATGCTGTAGTAAGACGCCGTGTCCCCCATTCCGAGGTAATCTGTTGTGTCCCTTAATCATCGATAAATCGTTGTATCCTGATCAGTGTTAAGCTGCTGCATCCCCTATTCAGCGGCAATCCTCAACAATCCCCTTCACTAGGACCCACATCTTTGGTCTGTCTTTGTGGCATTAGTCCATCCTGGACTACTAACCACGCATAATCCCTCATACACGTCAGATAATTGTTCTATGTGTACACCCCAATTCATTCTCATCGCCCGACCTTTCCCTGGAGCCTCTGTGTCTTGGGAAGGTCATGCCCCAACCCATAGATTCCACTTCCTCCTGGTCCCATCCATGCATCCATTCACACGGTTTTCCTCCTTTTTCGTCCCATCTCCCTCCAGATCTACCCGGAAAATGATTTTCTACCACGGTGAAATACAAGAATTCTTCTTGAGACTCATGCCAAACATTACCATTGTCCTCAATGTGGATCCATCCCACTCACCACCCATTTCACTCAGCTCCCCATCATCCATCTTCAGTTTTACTCAGGTCACCACATCCTGGTGAGGTCTGGTCAACCTACCTACATCAGTGTGTCCGTTATGGGTTACAATCAACTGATCCACTCAAGTCAGTGTTATGATCAATACAATCTATCTTCGAAGGATGTTAAACTTGTGGAATATCCTAGGATAAACATGTTAAGATAAGAAAAACATCAGATACATGCCTATGGCATTTAATTCCTCGCATTTGACGCGGGATGCCTCAGGCATCTTCACCCTTGAGAATCCCAATAATAAGGTACAGAAGACAGACGTGCTAGTTTCCCAAGGCCCAGACATGACAGTGATGCACAACGTGACTACTCCCCGGACTAAAGGTTGCTGCCCTGGCTTGACCCCTTGGAATGTCTTAATCAAAGCACTATAATTAACCAGTGTCCATGAAGATATGGAACCAAGAAGAGTTTAATGAACAATGTCTTTAGTATATAAGGGAGACCCAGACTGGTTAATGATCTCTGAGGAGGAATACATGGAAGGAAGAACTCACATCCCATCATCTCTTTTCTATCAAGAAGCAAACCTCCCAAAATAAGGAACGAATGTAGCTTGACTAAAGAATGTGGGAGTGCAGGGAAACAGATCCATGTCCTTGAAAAGATGGATGAGTGCACCCAGGTGAAATTATTTGAATCATAAATGGTGAACCCGATGTGAATATATTATCTTCAATATAGGGATTAGTAGAATTTGAGGCATTAGTGGATTAACATGTCACCATATCCAGATATCCAGTGCTAGGTCCATCAAGAAAATAGCGTGACTACCGTGAAACTCACCAAATGTTTGGGTAGTAAAATGTTGGATGTCCCGGTCTACAACGTTGTCAACATGGATCCATCTTACCAGCCATGGAAGATGGAATGGCGCTGGGTCATTGGTCATTGTTTCATTATTTATTTCGGAACCGATGAGTTAATCTCCATGCATTCCAGATCCAAGGTACTTCATCTAGAGATCAATCACTATCTTCCCACTTACGTAGGCGTAGGGGCAGTACCAGTGCGGTAGTCCCACATGGCTCAACCTCTTCCGCAATGGCCTCTATACCAATGATCATGGGGAACCCATGCCCCATCTACCCATCCAAGATCATCAAACGAAGAGTGATCAATGACCTCGTATGCTAGTACGAGAAGGAGGGAATTATCCCGACTCGGGATATAGCACGCATGGATTTCGAGGAATATGCACCTTGTCGTCAACTTCACCCTCGAGGGCTGCGAAAGTAGCAACTGCTCCCCACTCCATCATATAACCATTTTGGGAGCCTGTCCCCAAAACTCTTTGATGACTCCATTCCCTACACAGATGAGGTAGGGGATGTTCGGGCCATCCCGGTTAGAGTCTCATTCAATGGGCTCCAAGCGAGGGCACCCACTCGACCACATTAACGCCACCGGCCGGTCTTACTGGATGAGGATAAGGCAATCCATGCACCTACACCACTGGCTTCGGCTGTCTAGCCTAATGCCAGCATTGGGCATAAGCCGAAGAGGACACCTGCCAAGGGGTGTCAACGTCAACGGCTACTAAGGCCCGAGCCACCGCTGACACATACCACCAACTCCCTATGTATGCTGAATAGGTACATTTTTATGCCCGGTCTGTATCGAGGCCCCAACCTCCCCAAGGGAATGTTGGGTCTACTCTCCGGGTCGCCGGGACAGGTAGTGGCTGCCGCAGACTAACCTTTGGCAATAACCCTAGTACGTACGTCCTCCCCGTACCACTACCATGGAGAACATGGATCATCCCCACATCCAAGCTTGACATGGATGTCTGCCCCATGAAACCTTCAATTAAATTGAGGGTCCTCCCTGCCGTAGTGATTCTCAACAAGGAAGACTCTCCCATGAACACTACAACGGATATGGAGTCATTCCTCTCGCTACAGAACATTGGTATGGGGACGTTGCACATCTGGTCACTCTTCAACATGGGGACTATCCACGTTCCCTCATAGCATTCGATGAAGTTCCTCCTCGCCTCATCCATCATAGGAGTGAGGGCCGGCTTTGCCTCACCAGCGCCATGCAGGGAGGTCCTACCCTTGTTCAGATCGGCTAGTACGAGGCCCCTTTTCATTCTGATGTCATCAGAGGGACGATTCATGGGGGTCTCACGCATGCTCTTACGATCTCTATAGAATGTCATGTTCCCTCAAGAACTTCCCACAGAGGTCCTCTCAATTTCAATTTTGATATCTTCCCTGGTACTCCTCACACCTCGGCTTTATCGGGTTGAAGTCCTCCCCACCCCAGCGCCTATATAGTCGATTAACCTCTTGTGCCAAAAATTTTCCCTGTCCAGAAGAGCCATCCAGGGGAGGGAAGGCGGGTCATCACTACCATAAGAAAGATTCAGGGAAGGTACATATAGAGATCAAACCAGTCCGCTTCTGAGACTCCTATGTGGAATATAAGTTAGCACGAGAACCCTCCCCTCACTAATCCAAGTTAAGGGTTGGGGAAGGAATGAGGCACATCATCCTAGTAGTCCTAGAATACGAGGTCCATCATATTTCCTCCTACCTCTTCTGTTATATCCTGGAGGATGAAAATCTGGCAACCCCACATGTTACGGTCATGCAATCACCACCATCATCACCAGAAGCACTTTGTACCTCGACTAGAGATCACAAAAATATATTCTGGGGACCAATGGCAGACAATTATTAGGGAGACCTACCGCCATGAAATGTGGCCTTTTATCCTATCCTACTACAATGTGGTGGATGAGTCACTACACTCTTAGGTGGATAGTCCGACATTTGGTGGCCAGTAATCACGTTCGTTGTATTCTCCACCATCAAGACTACCCTTCCACCGGTCTGCCTCAGTACTGTTTCCAGTTCCTCTACCACCCCTAATTGATGAATGGGGAAATAAAGGGCCACACCATGAATCATAGTCGATGAGCTTATAGAAGATCCTTGCATCAAACCACTTCACGGAGATGTTCTTGATCGTGGTAGCACCAATTTTCTACACATCAGAATCCATCACCCCATAAGAAGTTGAGGGTTTCCGCCAGACCCTCTCAGTGACCCAGTTATTCCTTCATCATCAGAAAGTGATTTATCCCAGGATCCAAGGGAATTTTGAAGAAATTGGAGAGCAATGTCATCTAGTTGAATTGGCTGCACTCCCTATGGGCATGTGCCCTAAGTTGTCAGGCCCCTGTAGGGCCCTCCAACTATAATGCATTCAGAGATTCAAGGTACTCTACAAGATTATCAATGAGGATTTCCCCCATGTGTAGATCAATGTATGGGGATGTATGCTACCCTCATACTCAGTCCCATCTGACGGAAACTTGAATCTCTAAGGGATATTGAGGACATGCCCTCAGGATGGGTAATGGTCAACATGGTCGACATAGTGGATGGGAAGAATGAGATGGAGAATCATTATAGGGAAATCCCCCCAAAGGGCATTTCACCACTACTGGATCCATCGGGAAGAGTTACTCACCAGTAGAAGAATCTACTAGGTCTCCATGTGCCCAATGAGGCATCAGTACTTAGCCAAAATCACATCAAGGGTAAAGAGCACCTTAGAGCTTCCAAATACTTCGACCCATCAGCCTCAGTGCAGAAGATAGAGGAAGAACCTGAGAAGGTTGTGTTGCACCAACAACATTCCAAATAGGAAACGTTGGTCGATGACCTCCTCTCTGAACACACTACAGAGCGATGACCAGCCAACGTCAAACCTAGGCTAGGGTAGCGAGGGAAGAAACTGCTTCCCCTCGGCGAGCTGCCTCTAGCTGAACCTGACCATCCTACCACTGCAGACAGTGTGGAGGCCATAACTTAAGGAAAGAGGGTGTGATATATCTTCCCAAACCCTCCAGAACGATGCAACAATCCAAGGAACCCTACTCGGGTTCCCCCAGCTACCCCGCAGGTCATTCCACCAGGCGCTCAACGAGCCACCGAGCAACCTAAGCTTATTGAAGTACCCACCAATTCACTTGTGGCTAAGGACCCCCGCCTAGATGATCCAATGGAGGGACTCATTTCCGGCCTTGATGCAATGGAAACACAATATGTGGCACTCCAAACTGATGGCAATCCACATCAATAATTGGTGGATAAAATTCCGACACATCTAGGTGTCGGGAATCCTATCATTTCCCCATTCAATGGGATAGTGGATCTGCCACAAAATCTAGCCCACTTCACCTCTAGATGTGGGACCTTGTTAGGGACTCTAGTACAACAAGAGTCTTCCATGCTCTGATGTTTTGTGCAGAAAATGTAGGGGCCTATGTTTTTCTGGTACAACCAGCTCCCCATCGGATCTGTGACTAGCTTGGAGGACCTCTATAGGGAATTCCTCTACCAGTTCAGCTCCACCACACAAACAACGAGCATCATAGGCCACTTCAGGTGAAAAAAGAAGCCTGATGAGCATGTTGCAGACTTTATTGCCTAGTGGAAAGGGAATACATACTCCATTGACATGCCATTGACTTAAGATAAATTACTAACTATGCGTGTGGGAAAAGTTAAGATGGAACTGGTTCCCTATCTGATCACCCAAAAATACCCTAGAGGATTTCGAGACTTCCCTGATAAGGCCCTATGCTTGGATGAAGTCATGAAGCAGGACAGACATGCACATATGCTACCCTTGTAATTCCCACAAGGAGGGATGCCAAAGCAGACCCCACCACGATGGCCCAAATAGAGGGCCCCAGACAGCTGGAATTATTACCAGTGGAGACACTTCCACAACCACACCGAAGCCCGCAACCACAGGCGTAGCCTCCAGCCCAGCATCGTCCACATTAGAATCTGCTGGTTCCACCATGCTACACGCATCCACACCCGGCAGGAAAAATATGCTCCACCTCCCCGAAAGGCTCCTCCAGCTCCTCATCAGGGCCATGCTCCAAGGACCCACTTTCGAGATAGAAGAAACTGAACCTAATTGTTTAATGAGAATCATGTTTCTAGCTATTATGGATGTGCCTTGGACCTGGGGATTGTGCATTTTCTTGAGTGGAGAAGGCCCGAAGAGGCAAACCTCAATGATCGCCCAAACTACTGCCCCTATCACCAGATCCTGGGATACACTCTCAAGATTTTATATGTGTTCAAATACTGTCCTCAAGACCAGGTCGATAACAACATAGTCATGTTGGGCTCGACCCCAGCACAAGTGGCATGTGTTTTCATAAGTCCAGACAGCCGCGGCAGCAATGAGGGTGAGTGGCAGCATGTTTCTAATTGAGGGTCTCAAAATTACGAGTACTGGATGGATTCAAAAATGGTCACTCATGCCTATTGTATCATTTGTTCATGCCTAAATCAGCAAGATCTTTCAGAAGCTCCATCCACCACATCTGCGTTGTCATCACAGCCGGCCTCTTCCCAGAAGAGAAAACACTCACGGCGTAAGGGAAAGCAACACTGCCTGTCAATGCCATCAACGTCTCATAATCTTAGTGACTTCATGCCCCTGGAGATAGGGATTGCCCATAGGATATTATTAGTATTGGATGACTCATTGATTGTCAGTCAAGGGTACACTTCAATTGATACCATAGATTAGGCAAACCCTACATGACTCTTGACGACGGTGAGCACCAGGCGTATCTCCCCAATGTCCCCAGTTGACACCAACATCGGTGGAGCCACGGACAAATGTGACATAAAGGAACATCATATTGTAATTCTATCTAGGTCATTAAAACCACTGAGACTATACAGCAGGCCCAACACTGACCTCATCAAGTGCAACCTCCTCATCTAGTGTCATTAGGCATACCTTCACTACCTTTTCGGCTAATAGATCAGGCAGAGCCACATCGACCATTTTGCAACTAGCCACTCCCTACTACCAGTCGGTCTCAGTCATCCTGTCATCATCTGATAGACACTCAACCGACTCTGAATAGTGAGTAGCAGGATATGCCCAGAACCAGTCAGTCGTCGGCCCAGCCGGCTGGGTCCACCATGCCGCCTGTCATAGAGTGACCTCCTACAAGCATAAGATCATGCCTAGTGTAGAAGTATGAAGTTTCCAAGCACCTTTACAGCATCCCAGCAAGTCTTTCCATCCTCCAGGACCTTCATATATCTGGAGATATGCGTAAGTCCCTAGATGAAGCTTTAAGAAGCCCCCTCCAGTTTGACACGGAGGTATCACATGCATAGGTCTTTCATGAGGAAGCGTTAGAGAAGGCTGAATTCCATGACATTATCTCATTCTCCGGAGATGTTGAAGGTTCTCCCATATAGGGGCACATTCTCCCACTATAAATCACTGATCAATTCATTGGTGTGAAGGTTTTCCACTATCTTGTTCACACCGGCTACATGATTAAGATTATCCCAACATGGGCACTGCAAAATCTTGGGTTATCCGAAGATGACTTGACACCCTCCGACCTGATGGTCTTGGGATACAACAAGACATAGAAGCCCCTGGTTTTCAAGATCTGTTTGAAGACCTAGTTTGCTGACCTAGTTGTCAGTAACGAGTTTATGGTTGTCTCCCATGTCACCGCATAAAATGAATTGATGGGAAGACCATGGCTCCACCTACATGTGGTGGTTCCATAATCATATCACCAGTGCCTCATGTACTCCCTCAATGGTCAAGTGGTCGTTCTCCAAGGTGACGCGTCTCCTTTTGCCTCTCGTGAAGCCCACTACTTGGATGTCGGCTATTAAAAGATTGAGTTATAGTACATTTAGGGAAATGATGTCGAGCATTTTGTGGTTCCAACTGACCATGGGGTAGGTCTGAATGGCACCAACATCTTCTTGATGCATCGATTGGAGGCCACGACACCCGATACGGGGCAATGTTTTTTCTCCTTGGCACAAGGGGTAAGCGTATCATGATGTCCAAGGGACTCCAGGAGATCACTTCATATTCCTATAAAAATCTTGCCTCGGTGATCCCTAAGCCCCATAATCCCATAAGGTATCGAGATGTACGTCCCATGGAAACATCGATACATCATTCTTGCATGTTTTTCAGGGATGGAATAAAATAGGTCAAGCTGACGTGCCAATATTTCTTTGACATTGTCAATAATGGCCCCTTGGGCCAAAGCTCAGATGGGATCGGGTCGACAGTCTTGATTGATATGGTTTCGATATTACATGGACCTCCTGATGTAATGACAACCACCGTTCAGGCTGGTACTAGCCACTCTTTAGGGTCTGCCGACCCAGAGGAAGCTCTTCCCCCTGGGAATCCCTCCTCCAAAATTGAAGAAAAGGATACAGAGGATGCCCCCCCCCCGCCATTAAAGATGGCATCTCTGCCATGATTGATGAATCGTTACAAGTGAACCACAGTAGCAAGGCAGATCTGAGACCCATATTGATCAGTTCTGCCATGCATCTCGAAGATAAGTAATGATACAATGGCTTCCTAAAACAATATCGTGATGTATCTTCCTAGTGATATGTTTAGATTCCAGGACTAGATCCTCAGGTAGCCGTCCATCGCCTCAGTATCCCATCAAATCATCACGGGTTCAAGCAGCCACCCCTAAAGATACACCCTTCACATGGTGCCATGGTCATGGTCGATGTTGAAAATATCTTCAGAGACAACTTCATCAAGGAGGTCCAATACCCCAAGAGGATTCTCATCATAATTCCAGTCAGAAAGAAGAACATTCATATCAGATTCTGTATCATCCTCTGAGATCTCAACTATCAGTGCTCGAAATATGATTTTCCCCTCCTAGTGACGGAGTTGCTGATCGATTCTATGACGGGGTTCCATGTCCTTTCTTTCAAGGATGTGTACTCCAGAAAAAATCAGAATCATATGGCACCCTTGGAAGAATAGTCTACGACCTTCATTTCAACACATGATATGTTTTGTTACCAAGTCATACCCTTCAGATTAAAGAATGAAGGTGCCACCTATTAGTGGGCCACACATCGCATATTCAAGAAAATCATCGGGACATTGGTGGAATGCTATGTGGAAGATATGGTTTTAAAATCTCGCTAGTGTTTGGATCATCTCAAGGACCTTGAGAAAGAGTTCAAATTCCTCAGTTATCCCACCTATAGATGAACCCATTAAAATGTGCATTCGGGGTCACCACTGGGAATTTTCTTGGCTTTATTTTCAGATATCGGGGTATCATGATTGACCCTGTGAAGATCAAGTCCATCAACCAGATGTCTCCCCCAAGCAACAATAGGCATCATTGAGGTTTTCAAATCCACATAGCATACACATGCCGATTCATTGAAAATCTGGTCGAAAAGTGTAAGCCCCTTTCTCGTCTTATGAAGAAAGGAACCACTTATGAATGGGACAAAGAGTTATAGGCCACATTCAAGGAAATCAAGTAGTATCTGCTCCAGCCTATGGTCATTATGAAACCTGTCTTTAGAAAGACATTGGTCTATTATGTGACTAACCTGTAATGATCTCTCGGCACCCTTCTTTCCCATATGAACAATGAGGGGATATAAAACAGCCTGTAATACCTCAGTCGTATGCTAATCGATCGTTTCCCTCTTGAATCGGGGATGACCTCGTTGATTTAAGGTTCAAACATTCCAATCGGTTTCTAATGGGATTGTTCGTAGAACCGGAAACATCCAATGATTCCGTATCCATTTGGACCTACTTTCCAAAGGTAGGTGCTCATTAGTTGTGGACTGATGAGGCTTAGGAATTTTCATTGGTTGAGTGGATGGGAGGTTGGACTCATCACACCTTTTTGAGGGAAAATATTGTCTACTTTGGGTCTCTCCTTATAGATATAAGTTATGTTCGTGAATCCTTATTACATTACCAAGTATAAAATGCGCTTCCCTTTAGATCTGATAATCAACAATTGATATGTAGGAAATTTATAGAATCCTATATATGTATTAGAGGTTCTTCATCGATGAATAATCATCTGTATTTGTTAGAGATTCTTAGTTGATGGTACCCTTAAAAATATATAAAAAGTCTCTTGGTCATTATGATGGACATACTTGTTATAAAGCCACTCCGTTGGGCACTTGAAGTTTATTATCATTTAGGAGGCCATGGATTATTTCAAAGTTGGGATCATACCCGCTGATGGGCTACCTACGTATCCTTTGTTTTAGAAAAGGAATCAGAACCCACGTAGTTCGAGTAAGACGTCATGATGTTTATGATTGATGGCTCAAAGAAAGATGCCATAATTACTTTCACACTCTAAGCTCACGAGAGTCATACTCAGTGTGAGAAACAAGAGATATTGGTAAAACTAGACAATTGTTCCATGAAAGGTACAATCATAAGAAATGATGTGGGGCTTATGTATGTATGACTGCCCAAAACAGATGAGGATTAAGATTTACTTCAGGGAAGAAATCCATGAATAGGGTCCATAAAGGTATATTTGATTCATGGAGATTTGGATACTCTAATCTTGGGGAATACTCCTTAGGAAGATGCCCAAGTTAGGAGGGGACTTATGATTGGGTTTTACTCCGGAGAAGGAAGCCCAGATCAAAAATAATTATGACTGGTTATGAGAAATTAAGACTGGGGATTATTCCTAAGGAGGAGGCCCAGGATAAAGGGATTTGAAAATTAAGGGACATGGGGATTACTCCCAAGAAGGATATCCATATTTGAGACTGCGGCTTACTTCTAAAAAGGAGGCCCAAGTTAAGGGAATTATGGTTGGGGATTACTCCTGTGGAGGATGCCCATATTTGATACTTTAAGACTGGGGCTTACTCCAAAGGAGGATTCCCAGGTTAGGGGATCTGGGGCTTACTCTTAAAGAGGATGCCCAGATTAAAGGACTTGGACTGGGGCTTACTCCTGAAAAAGAGGCCCAGGTTAAAGGAATTAAGGTTTGGGGCTTACTCTTGAGGAGGATGCCCATAATTTGGGGATTTATGACTGGGGATTACTTTTGAAAAGGAGGCCCAGGGTAGGGGATCTGGGGCTTAGTCCTATAGAGGATGCCCAGATTAGAGGACTTGGGGATTACTCCTAAAGAGGATGCCCAAATTTGAGAATTATGACTAGGGCTTATTCCTGAAAAGGAGGCCCAGGTTAAGGATTCTCTCATCTTAAAGGATGAGGTTTAATGAATGAAATCTCAATCTTTAGTGACATAAAGATGTATAAATCGCTAGATTCTGAGAGATGTTCTACAGAGTTCCTTTCAGATAAAGAAGCTGAATCAAGAAATCCTTCCATAAATGGCTTTGAAGAGTGTCTTCAAGACTGAATCTTGAATACGAGATGTGGGATGACATAAGAGGGGTGAAATGAGCAGAAACGGCACCCAAAAAGGTAGGGGCATGCATGTCCTGGAAGGCATGCAGGTACTGCGTGGGTGCGCAAGTTCTGGTCGCGCACGTATACCTGCGCGACACATGGGTATTTGCATTATTTTCATCCCGTAGGGTAATACTTGGGCGAGAATTGGCTCAAACCCTTGGTATTATCTCTAGAGGCTTTCCAGAAGATGGCGCGCAAGTTTTGGTGAAGAAGTAGGGCGGCACGCAAGTGTGTCCATTTCCCTTAAGGGTAAAACCACTTAGGTGCACAAGTGTTAGTGAATTCTAACACTTAGACATTACTCCTCTTGTTTAGATCTTCCATTCTAGGTAAATAATTACAATATAAGAGTTCACAAGATGTGAAGAAGAGACTTGGGCGTTCAGAGCTCTGTCTGTGAATTCTGGAAAAAATTCCTCCTCTAATGGGGGGCCCACATGGTCTATTTATAAGCTGGAGAAGACCCCAAGTGGTTATCCTTTAGGGCGCGCAATTCACTTGCACGAAAATTAGGTGGCACCTAAGAATACATGCACGACAGTGAGGGAACATGCGCCACCCTTGTGCTTTTGAATCCTTTTTCATGCCTTTGTCGATTTTTTTTATTTCTTCAAAGGATGAATAAATTTGTGATAAGTCATTTCCATTTCCATTCTTTTAGACAATGTGATGAACAGGAGCATCAACAAAAGACTCAGAGTTGGATCCGAATGAAATGAGGATGTGACTCTGATGAAAAGAAGAAAACTAAAGGAATGGCGGCGCGCAAGAGTTTAGTGCGCTACACTTTGCAAGAAGGCTTCAGTCGCGCAGGGCTGGAGCACGTTGGATGGAGCGCGCTGGGTGTAGGTGTGCAGGTGGGCCATTTAGCTTATAAATATGCGGTCATTTTCCGCACATAGCATCTGATTTATGGATTTTCGAGCTCTCACTGTGCAGGTCCTCTTCGTCGTGCATGTCGCTCGTTTTTCGCGGTTTCTTTGCTTTCGCGCTGTTGTTAAGGTAATAGGACTTTCACGGTCATACTTGCGCACCAAAAACTTGTCCGGCACATTAACACTTGCGCAATACATCCATACTCTCACGCCAAGTTTTAGACTTGCGTTCCATAATGCCTTTGCCATTTTTTTGAAATTCCTTCACAAATTGTATGAAAAATCAACTTATTTAAATGTTAATTTAGTCAACTTTTTTGCAGAATCAATGGCTCTTAGAACCGGAATAGCTGATGAACTGTCTAGAAAGCAGATTGATGATATGATGAACATCATTGGCCATGATAACTATGATATCTGCGACAAAAATCTCCCAGATTTGACTAAGTACATGAAGAAATATCATCTTAATTTCCCACAGAGAATCTACCTATCTCTGTATGGTCATGGTCATCTGCAAGGAGTCAATGTTCCAGATGCAATGAACTATACGCTTGAGATGCAGCTGCACTGCTACTCCTCTATTTTGTCTATTCTTTACATTAAGAGCAACAACATTGGTGTGAACTTTCAAATTTTTCCTCCATGTCATTTCCTTGCAGATATGAAAATGGAAAACCCATGGGCTAAAATGGTTTCCACTATCGGTTGGTGGAGAGAAGACAAACATGGCATTAGAGAAATATCTTAAAAGAGTACTCTCTCCAAATAGATCTTTACTTCAAATTCTTTATTCTCAAATCCATGTATCCATCTTCCAAGTCTGTTGGACAGAAAAAGAGTCACTATTTGATCAGCAGAAAAGTTTCTCAAACCGCACTCAAGAACATCCTTTTACAATTGTTCCAAGAATATCTGGTATCACTGCATCTCTTATTGTATCTAATAGAATGAATGAATTCCAGGTGGTTGCTGATGAAGCTTGGGAATCCGTAAATAAAATGAAGATTTATGTTGAAAGACTCTTGTAATTATTGAAAAATAGAAGAGACTCCAGTCTGTGGATGTCCTTCAATCTCATGTGTATCATTGAAAAAAACATTCACCTTCAATCATTTGTACCTGCATTCTTTTCCTACATGCTTTAAATTTTACCTAAGACAATGGGCCTAGTAATCATAGTTTTATTTCTACTTGGATTATTATAAAAAACCCTACAAACATTGAATCTTTTAATTTCTCAATATTACCTAAATCATACAAAATTGATGTTTAGTGAGCTAGAACATGACTTTTATTTAGAGTTCCTCTGTATTTTGTGGGCAGTTTAAAGTCATGCACATCATACATAAAGAGGCTAATATTTAACATTGAAATAGCTTTGACCGAATGAATTAGAATTGAATTAATTCTTTGAAAATTTATATGAAAACATATTACCATACTCATTTATGAGGGAAAAAATGTAAACTATAACTTAAGAAAATTTGGATCTGAGGAATGATATGAAAAAGATCTAAAATTCATTAGAAGAAGTAGTTTCCAAGAATGAAGTTACCATGATTTAACAAACCCGTTAGGTGGTTGAATTATGCAGGGCCACCTAAGGGAATTGGCTGCATAGTCAAATAAATAGCATGTTTTGGCTAACAATTTTGTTATGTAGACTGTTTATGCAAAGCCACCTAAGGGCACGTGATTCATAGTCAGGCAAAAGAACTCTCATAAATTTACTTTTCTAGTGATAAAAAGCCAGTGAATGTTTATGAAGATTAATATTTTCTAAAGTATAAAGTTTGTTGTATGGAAAGAGGTACTTGAATATGGAGAAGATATTTCCAAACAAGATTATCAAACACCTGGATGAACATAACTCCTTCGAAGGTCTGACCCAAACGTTGGGATGGAGAATATAAACCATAGACTTGAATACATTCATATCATGATAAATGATATGGGACAAATATGTTAAGGATGGATATTTTTTTCGGATCCCTATGTACTGTCATTTAAGACCAATAAGGACAAAAGAGGCTTTCTTCCCAAGAATGAAGTTACCAGCATCCGACAAAACCATTAGGGGGTTTGAATTATGCAGGGCCACCTAAGGGCATTGGCTGCATAGTCAAATAATTGCATCTTTTGGCTGACAAATCTGTTATGGAGATTGTTTATGCAAGGCCACCTAAGGGAATGTACTACATAGTCAGGTAAAAGAACTCTCAGAAATTCGAAATTTTTTTGACTAAAAGTCAAGAAGAGGGTTATGAAGATCTGAAAATAGTTAAGGTTAGGATTATGACACATAAAGATGGGTATTGTCCAATGTATACAGAGATACACAGATCAATGTTAACCATAATCATGTTGTGGATGGGTCCTGAATGGAAATGTTGGACTTCACTACATATCCCATAAGGATGGGAATCAAGCCATACGTAGTTCATGAACAACAGTTTAACATTGTGTGGGACAAAAGGATTAGAGATCTTAGTTTATTGTCATAGATCTTGGACATTTATAAGAAATAAACAGTGTGTGTTTTCATGGGGACTTTTCAGCCAGGGGACTGAAAGTGGAATTTGGGGTTAGGCCTAAAAGACTTAGGGCTAGATTCGAGGGACACTCGAATGTTCCTACATATCCTATATGGATGGGAATTAAGACCATGTAGTTCTAGAAATACCCTTTGTACCAATTTGGTTCGTATATATGAATAGTGAAAAGGGACTTTAGTGCAATGATGGTTTAACCCTAGAAAAAAGGTTCAGGCATTTCCATGTATGCACGTAGTCTTTGGAATATAACATGATTAAAAATCATGATATACAATTATTCCCTCTCAGGTGATGTTATTAAGGAATATTTGTAGTTTATTGTCATACTGGACAAAACAATGATGTATAGTTTAACGTCGTATACCAAGGATGACAGTGAACCAATGTAAAGATATTGATTCTAGGGGCGGTTTCATGAATCAACCTCGTATGAGATGGAGGTGAACTGATGTGAAGAGATTGATTTTGGGCTTGATCCTTGGGAGGTTTCCTACGTACCCAGCCTAGAAGGCATGGATCAAAGTCCGCGTAGTTTAATTAAAGAATGAATTAATGATCAAGTTGTTCTTGGGGACAATGACTTTAAAAATGATGTTGATGGGACTTAAACATGGTTAGTATCCCAGAGAGAGAGTTATGGTTGAAGTTTTCTCTAAGCTCACATGAGTCATACTCGGTGTGAGAAACAAGAGGTAGCAACAACCCTAATGATGCACAGTTTAATGTCATGTAGGACATATAAAGGGACTACGCAGTTTAAAGTCTTGTAGTTAGGAATATTGGTACTACCCAATTTAGTGTCATGTAGTAGGGACAAAGTAAAGTTTAATGTCATGTAGGACGTATCAAAGGACTTTTTGTACAGTTTAGCGTCATGTAGTTCGGATGATGGGGACAACGCAGTTTAATGTCATGTTGGACAAAAAGAGGACTGTGCAGTTTAATGTCATGCAGTAAGGACAAAAGAGAACACATTTTAACGTCATGTTTGATGTATTAAGGACATCTTTTTTTCATATTTTAACATCATGTTGGATGAAAAAGGGATGATACAGTTTAGCGTCATGTTGGATGTAAGTTCCAATAGTTTAAGGTCATATGCATGGACCATGGGTTATACAGTTTAACGTCATGTTGGACGAAAGGGACTTCTATAAAGTTTAACTTCATGTAGGAAGGACGTTGAAGGGGGACACAGTTTAACGTCATGTTGGATGTATTAGGTAAATTTTTCACAGTTTAAAATCTTGTGGGACAAAAGTAACACAAATATTTTAATGTCATATTTATGGACCGTGGATGATGTAGTTTAACGTCTTCCTGGATGGTGGTGGGACTGTGCAGTTTAATGTCATGCAGTGAAGATATATTAGGGAATTTATTTCACTGTTTAACATCGTGTGGGACGAAAGTAACATAAATAGTTTAAGGTCATATGTATGGACCATGGATGATGCAGTTTAACGTCTTGCTGGATGGTGGTGCAGTTTAAGGTCATACCGGACCAGTGATGATATATTTTGTGTTTATAAAAAATATTTCATCAAAAATCTGGAATTGGTTAGAGTAGTGATGAGTTATCCATCCATCGAGATTAATGAATATGCTCCATTGGAGTAGACCCTATGTATTGAGTAAGGTCCTTCCCATTTTGGCTCAAGATTGGGAGGTTTCTTTCCTAGTATCATTGGAGTTCTAAGAACAAATACCAATTCTCCTTTAGTGAATGAACGAAGACGAAATTTCTTGTTAAAAGCTCGTGCTATTGGATTATGATAAACTTCCAAGTGGTGAAAAGTGAACAATCTTTTCTCATCTAATCGTTCCATTTCATTCAATCGCTTTTTAGATTGCTCATCTATAGATGACTGATCTCAAATGGATACTCTGATCGAAGGCAATTGAACTTCAATGGTCAAGACGGCTTCTGTTCTATATACCAGTGAATATGGAGTTGACCGAATTTCAGTTCGGGTGGTAGTCCGATAAGCCCATAAAGCATGGAATAGTTTATCAGGACATGATTTATTATCTTTATCCACCATCTTTTGCATTATATTTGACAGAGTATTATTGAAGGCTTCTTTCTGGCCATTTTCCACTGCATGATACCGAGATGAATGGTTGGATTTGATGTTGTATTCTTAATACAACTTCTTCACCTCAGATGAAAAGAAGTTGGTTCCATTGTCCGTCAATATGGTATGAGGGACACCAAATCTGGTAATGATTTTAGACCTGATGAAGCTAAAAATGCATTTAGAACTGACTTCCTTGAGAGGTGTTGCCTCTTCCCATTTGGAAAAGAAATCAATAGCAGTAAGAATATACATAAACCGCTTGGCCGTAGAAAAAGGGTAAGGTCCCACCACATCCATTCCCCACGTGGCAATTGGCCATGAGTATTTATATGTATGAAGAAACTCTGGAGGTTGATGAATGAAGTTGTCATGTACATGGAATGAATGACACTTCTTTGTAAAATCAACACAATCTTGAATCATTGAAGGCCAAAAGTATCAAAGCCTTTGAATCTAATCAGACACTCTATGTCCAGACTGGTGGGCACCAAAGATTCATGCATGAACCTCTTTCATGATATCCATTGTCTCTTCACCATCAATGCATCTGAAGAGAACTCCATCAAACCACGTTTGCAAAGAATTTTCACTAAGTGGTATAGGGTATCATAAAGAGTAAAATTGACCACACATCGCCAGATTTGTTCTTTCCCGACTCTATCAGGTGGAAGTGTTCCATTCTGAAGGTTTTCCCTGATAGGTGACATCCATCATGTAGTATGACCATATGGTTCAAGAATGGGACTAATTTCATTAATTTCTTCTGTTATGATTCGAACATAAGGTGAAATTGCATGAAGGTAGGCAATACTGATGGTTGTCTCGTCCCGATTTGGATCTGTCAGAGATTTTGCTATATTAGCCAGTGCATCAGCTTGAGAATTTTGTGATCGCGGGACATAAGAAAATGTCAGTTCCGAAAAGAATTCTGCCATTAACTCTCTGACGTAATCATACAAATGGAATGGTTCTTCTTTTCTAATGGCATAATCCTCATTAACTAGTTTTATTACCAGGTCTGAATCACCATTCACCTTTAATTGATTCACATGTGCTTGAAGAGCCAATTCTAATCCTGCGATTAAAGCTTAGTAATCTACTTCATTATTTGTACCACCTTCCCTAAATAAGAAAGAATAAGGTAACACTGACTTTTTTAAAGAAATTAGTACAATCCCTAAGACAGGTTTTTTGAATTTAGGATTTTCCATTTTCCTCCCTGTTGGACTTCTAGAAGAACCATAAAAGTACATTACCATGTTTGATGGATTTCTTGAATAGAGAAAACTTCCTCATCAGGGAGATCAATATCTGAAGATGTGTCTTCCACCGAAGGGTGTTCAGCAAGGAAATCAGCCAGATCATGAACCTTTATCGCCTTTTGAGACACATATTAAATATCAAATTGCTACAAGATAACTGCCCACCTTTCCAGACGTCCTGTAAGAATCGGATGACTAAGGATGAATTTGAGAAGGTTATTGCGAGATACCAATTTGACCTCATGATGTTGCGGGTAGCATCTCAACTTATGAACTTCAAAGATTAATGCCACACAACACTTCTCAATACTTGAAATTTGGGTTTCTGCTTCAAGCATATTCTGATTGAGATAGTAGAGGTTGTTTTCATTCAAAGAATCATTCTCATGAGCAAGAAAGGCACCCAATTATCGATCTAGATCTGTCACATAGAGGATAAGTTGACTTCCTTCAACAGGTGGCATAAGTATTGGTGTACTCAAGAGATATTTCTTAAGAATATCGAATGCTTCTTAACATTCTTCAGTCCACTGGTAAGTGACTCCCTTCTTCATCAATTTGGTGAATGGTAAGCTTTTCCATGCCAAATTGGCGATGAAACGCCAAATGTAGGCTTAGTGTCCTTGACATCCTCTAAATTATCATAAATTTTGAGAAGGTGAAATTCAAAGGATTGTCTTTTTCTTCTCAGGATCGACTTCGATACCACGATGGCATAAGACGAAGCCATGAAATTTCTCCGAGGTTACCCCAAAAGAACATTTTAAGGGGTTCATCTTCAAATTATGTTGTTGAAGCTTACAGAATATGACTTCTAAATCAGCCAATTGATTAGAATGTTGTTTTTATTTTAACACCAAATTGTCCACATAACATTCAACAAACCTTCCCAGAAAGGGTTTGAAGATACGATGCACGACACGCTGATATGTTGCGCCTGCATTCATTAGGCTGAAGGGAATTACCAGATAGAAAAACACACCCTAAGAGGATCTGAAGTTTGTATATTCTTCATCTTATAGAGCCATTTGGATTTGATTATATCCAGAATATCCATCCCTGATGGAAAGCACTTCATATCCAGCTGTTGCATCAATCAAGAGTTATGTAATCGGAACTCGAAAATCATCCTTAGGACAATGCCGATTAATATCTCTGAAATCAATGAAAACTCTAATTTGCCCATTTTTCTTTTTCACTGGGACAATATTAGCCAACCACTTGGGATATTGAACTTCTCTAAGGAATTTATCTTTGACGTGCTTATCAACATCAGCATCAATTTTGGAATCATAGTTTGGGTATGTTCTTCTATCAGCTTGTTTTAATCCTCTATGTTCTTCTGGTAAACCCAAATGATGAGTGGCAACATCAGGATCAATCCCTGGCATCATTGTATAGTTCCAAAAAAATATTTCTTGATTTTTCTTTAAAAAGGAAATATACATTTCTTGATCTTCAAGAGTCATGGCCGCACTGATTAAAGAGGGGCGTGGATCTTTATTTGTACCAAGATTGATTTCTCTGAGTTCATCCACAGTGGTAGAGATACCCTCTTCAAATGCTGGAGGAGAATCCCAGAGATCTTCATCTTCTTATGCAACATGTTTTATTTCCTCTGTTTCCACTTTCATAGTAGATAATGAAGCAGAATTTTCATTATCAGAAGAGATGTCAAAAATTGAACATCTTGAAGAAGAAGCTTCCATTTCCGACCTGATTGATGATGAAGGGTCTTCTTTGGGTAATAAAGAAGAGATGATGGACTGAGAATCAACATCATCATTTACCTCTGAAATTTTTATAACTTTCCCTATCCTTATTGGCGAAGTATAGGATTGCTGGATTTTAGCAGATGAAATGAAGACATCTCCATTTGAGCTTTCATCATAGCATGGAGGATCACCAATTTCTCCCATGTTGTCTGGCTCAATTTTCGTAATTGACATTATGGATATTTCCATAAGAGTATTTTGATTTGGGTCTATCCTGTCAATTTGACTGATAAGAAACACATAATCAGTACACACATGTGCTAATGGGTTTACTGGAATCTTTTCCAAACCATACGGAGCATTAACTTTGGTAATTTCCTTTGTTGTGGATTCCTATTTTCCCTTCATTTGGTAGAATTCTGCCTCGATGTATTGAGATTCACATGTCTTGAACGAGGCCTTATCAACATACAATGTCCCAACTTGACCATCGAAACAAAATTTGAGACATTGATGGTATGATGAAGGGATAGCCGCATGTTGATGTAGTCAGGTTCTTCCAAGAAAGATGTTGAAGGGTGAGTCTTGATCAACAACCATGAAATATGAATTGGACACAAGATCTCCAAACTGAGTTCTGATTGTAATCTCACCCAGTGGTACTTGTTCATTTTTATCATATCCTTGTAACATTAAAGTAGAAGGAGATAACTCAGATTCTGTGAGACCCAATCGATGAAGTGTACGAATGGGAATGAGGTTGACTCTTGAACCATTATCAATGAATACTCTTTAGATGTTTATTCCATTGACCTTTACAGATAAGTAGAAAGGTCTAATATGTCTATGCATGACATCATATTCATATTCATTAGTAAAAGTATTATTACATGTCATTATGTAGGATTATTCTCTACATGGTAGACTTCAGCAGCAGCAATTTCAGTTTCAAACTCCTAAGGACTTGACAAAGCCTCAATGAGTGCCTCCCGAAGATCCTTTCATAAATTCAAGGCATCCAGAATTGATAACTTGGCCAGTACTTGGGCCAGGTGTTTCAACATATCATACTTTTGATCCAAAGATCTTCGTTTACCAACAGGAACATGTGGTTTATCAGGTGCCTTGAAAGTTTATGCCTTGGAATTTTATGAATCTTGTATTGGGATAGGAGTTGGTGATACTCCTAGATTTGGAAGATTAGACTGATTAGGTCTATTTACTTACTATGAGGAAGAATATGGAACCTTCAACCGATCTTCCAGAATAATTGTGCTAGGGCTAAGTCTACCTTGTGTGGAAGAACTTTCTTGTTCTTGTTGAGATTGTTGAAAGACTCTACCACGAGTTTCTGCCACATACATGGTTCTAGAAGGGGTAGAATTGGAATAGTGGCCCTTGAAAGATCCACGTCTTCCCTGGTATCTTGAGCCTCTAGAACATCCTCTGATTCTTCTATTTGATATAGGGAATTCGGGCTCATCAAAATTGAAACCGCGACTAGTATATGGATCTGTTAATTGAATCATATTAACAGAACCGAAAATCAACTCTTCATCCAATGAAGACTATTCCTGATTAGCCTATTTAGGATGTGCCGTTTGGTGGGGAAGTGCCCATTGATTTGAAGTGGATGTCATGATGTCTACCAGGGTAAATGACAACATAGGCTTTGACACTGACTCATCTTCTTCTGATGCTTTTTCTTTCATTGAATCATGTCGTTTCTTTGAGGATTTTCACTCAGATGAAGAGGGTTTTTTTTGTGTAATTCATAGAAGAAGGTACTATTGGCATCTTCATTTGTGTTCTAAAAATAGCTTGAGTTCGATTGATCATCTTTATGAAAATCCAATCATCATATTTTTGTGCATTTTTTCTTTGGAATTCTTTCCACTCGCCTTCCTCCTCTGAACTATAGTAGTAACACATGCTACCTGGGCTGAAGAGCCTTTCAGTTTGACTTGTCCCGAGTCGAACATCTTTTTTAGGAGGTCTTTGAAGACAAAAAACTCCTGGATGGGATGCCCCTACATTTGATTAAAGGGGAAATAATTGGGATGACCTTCATATCATTCATTGTTTGGCCTTTTGGGCCTTGGAAACCGAACCAAATTATTTTCCAGATCTGAAATAAAGTAACCAGGAACTTTTTCATTTTGGAAAGAGTATGTTTTTCTTTTCATATCCTTAAATTGTTTTTGTCTTTGATCTCTTTGGGAGTCTTGATGAAATAGCCTTTGTTGTTGGCAATCAGGAGGTGGATCCCTTCGAGAAGATGGAGGTTTTGAAGTAAAAGCAGGTACATGTTCTTGTTTAAGCATAACTGTAGCAGTCTATACTTTACCCATTATTCTTCTTGGAGCTGATGGAATTACATGATATTTAGCCTTTGTCTGTTTAAGAGAATCTTCAATCTGTTGAGAGATTAAAGTAAGTTCTTGAAACCCTCATGTGTATTTCATAGGTATCCGTGGTGTGTGTATTTCTTCATAATGATTTTCCGCATAGATTGGCAACAGTTCCCTATGAGGGAGTTCTAAGATTAGGGAATATGTTAATCCCTTCCAACGAGCAATGAAATAAGAGACTCTTTCATTCTCCCTTTCCTTACAGTTTGTAAGATCAAAAATTGTTGTCTTTGGAAAAGTTGAGCTGAATTGAAGAAGAAACCATTGATGGATATCTTCCCATCCGGTAATTGAATGGGATTTCATGCTTGTGTACCAGAGAAAGGCTGGTCCTTACAACGTTCGCACAAAGCATCTGAGTTTCACTACTTATTTTTGCTCTGGAGTTCCCATCATAGGATCACGAAAAGACACATAATGCGTCAAATGTTGTTCAGGGTCGCCTAATCCATTGAAAATAGGGAATACAGGGTTCCCAAAATTTGATTGGGGAGATATTGAATCTACCCATTCAGGGTAATCTTTCTTTTCTGGTTGAATCTGTGAACGATTCCCTAATATAGTCTCTAACCGAGTTGTTAATGACCCAATGGTAGTTATTAACTTTTGAGAAACATCCAATTGAACTTGGACTTGGGCAGGTGCAATGACTGGAGTCTGGATAGGTACGACAGATGGTACTGCAACTGATGGCATCACTGCCAATTGGTGTTGCACTTGACACGTAGGAATAGACCTGTGAGGGTGTACTGATAAAATTGGATATTCTTGATCCACCTCAGTACCTGCAAAAAACACCCTTGGTTGACTGACTCCAGAAAAGTTTGGAGGAAGACTACCTTGAAGTAGTTCTACGTTAAACCTCCTCAATTCTTTCGCTTTATCCCCTTCTTGTGCAAATCATTTCTCTAGTGAGAGTGATTGGCCTTATCCAGAGGAAGGATATGTAACCTGATTCTTTCCCTTCCCCTTATTTGATCCCTTTTAGAGAGGGGGAGGTGGGTTACTTGAAGGAAAACCCAGATTCTGGGTAAGCCTTTGATTTCGTGTACGCACACCTTCTTCATTTGTGTCTGTGCGTATAAATTCTTGAGCAGGAATCTCTTCATCTGATCCCTGTGAATGAGCCTCATCTGGTGGATCAAAAAAACGGCATTGATGACCTTAATTGATGCATACCGCATTTCATCCCTTCTATTATCATTTATGTGATATTGTCTTTGTCCATGTCTTTGATGAGACATTTCCTTTTGTTGATAAAATCCCTCAGGAATTTCTTGACGAACCGTAATTTGGAGAGAATATCCTGATAATTTGGCTCTACATTCCTCTTGAGGATTCTTCCACAATCGAGAAAATACCGACTTTCTCTGAGGAGGGGATTGATGATTTGAAAAAATCCCCAGTCCGGTGGACTGGGGCTGTTCCTGGTGTCCCCGCTCAACTCCTCGAATCCCATTTATTGATTCCGAGAGTTGGTTTAAAAGAGTCCCTAGTCTAGAAAGCTGGGGTGGCTCTTGACATGCTATGTCTGAGAATTTCTTAAAGACTCTCCTGATCTTGCAGACCTTAGTCCAAAAATTAGCTGGATGCATCAACCTATATCCACTTTAATCACTGAGTTCAAAAGACCGTTGGATGATTTCCGACACTTCTGTCACTTGATGATGTGCTTTCTCCATACGAGAGGCCAGTTCAATATTCACATTTTCTTGATGCAGGAGTAATTAAACAACTTCTTTGTTGTATTCTTGATTTTTAGAGGAACTAGTTGAGGCATGTTCTTGGTAAAGCAATTGATTACAAATAAAGACAGTGGATTGTAGCCGGATACAGGAAATAACATTGCATGAGACCATTTTTGGTGGGCTTTACTGACTGGAGCGCACAGTGAAATGTAGGGCTCCATCAACAGCCCATCCTCTGACATGAATACCAGATGGGGAATTAGCAATTAACTGGCGCAATCTTCTTAGTGCTCCAATGCATGAACTTTGAAGGTATCTCTACTGCTTTTTATCCTTCAGATATCATGAGACTGATAGAGATGCCAAGTCAATTTGACGTTGTAACCCTTATATTATCTTAACATGATTTTCATATTCATAATAAGATAATACTTTCTTTTTTAACTGACAAAGAGTTTTCCATTTGTTGACACGAATATCATGAATTCCATATTCCATCAACATCTCTGGAATGTTATACTGAGAGTGAGCCAGAGGCCAATACTTGACTGACACTTCACCTTTCGCCTGTTGTTTTCTAATGTTCAGTATTTTCTCTTTATCATTCAATGAATATTCTTCTACCTGATTTGACCAGAGATGGTGCTTCCTTATTGCTTTATCAGATTCAACAAGATTGGTAGAGAAATCAAAGATCAAACTAGAAGATGCATGACTTAGGGGTGGTTTGTAGAATGACCTACACCCTGGGCTATCTTCCGATTGAGAAAGTATCTCACCTACTAGTGATGAAGCATCTGACATGACTGGTTTCACGTTTGCAAGTGCCTCAAGATAATACGGCTTTCTCAGCACTATATTGTCCACTAGAGAATTTTCCGGGAAATGTGCATCACTAATGCGGATATGACATTCACATCGAAATGCATCATCATGGGGAGGACCACCATGGTGGGTGACAAAAAATGATGAGATCTCTTGCTCTTGGTCTTCTGACCAGACAAAGGGTTCTTGTGGCTCTCATCTAAAGATGATACATCAAGATCGACCGAATTGTCATGAAGCAAGCCTTCATGAGGAAGTGTCTGTTAAAGACCTTCGGAATTAATGTTCCCACTATTGGGGAATGAGGGAGTAGAATCTTGAGTTTCAACAGATAACTGTCTAAGGGCTTCATGAACTCCATCATCAAGCAAGGCCTTGTTACAGATTGGCTCTTGATCTCCTAACTGTGATGGGTGGGTCTTCTTCTTAGATGCCTTCTTACACACCTTGGAAACCACTTGTTGATTAAAAGTGGATGCTCCTAGCAGGTGAATGTTCCAGATCAGGAGAGATGGTCAGGTTAGGCTGACGATCTCTACTCAAATCATGTGTATGTGCCTGACTTGGTTGTCCGTATGATATAGGGAGTATGCCCCAAAACCCTCTTAGACTGGAACATATGTGTGTGTCTGTTCTAGAGTGAACTTTAGATGTTTCACTCCACTGGTAGGGATAGATAAATGTGTCTTTCTATGAGATGTTGTCAAAGTTGTTATAATATCCTAGAAGGCATCCAAAATATGAGTAGAGATTTGCTTCTTCTCTTTCACCATTGATAGAATATTCTTGGTGACTTCAGCTGCTGGAATGAAGATATACATCCATTCCGTGCTTGGAATAGGTGTATGTGCCTACTTCTGTACTCCTTTTCCTATCAGTGAATCCTAACAGTACTCAAGTGTGGGGGCAGAGAGTTGATTCTACCTCCTATTTTTCATCAGAGCTTTTCTGACTGACTTCTATGTGTGCTACCAAGTGAGACCGTTGGTAGGATTGATTAATACTAGCAGGTTTATGTGATTTCTAATTTTACATCGCCGAACATGGTTCATTATCTCCATCATATGTATCCAGATGAGCCTGCTGACTAGCTGATGATGTATACACAGGTGTATGTTCCTACCTATAGTACTCCGCCGAAATTTCTTGGTAGGATTGGCGTGATGCTTCCAAATGAGTCTGCTGGACAACAGAATTAAAATTCTAATTTGTGTGTGCCTTCTCATTGCTTTCCACCAATATAGGTCGGTGGACTTCTCCGGAGATGGCCGAGATGGGAACCTTCTCACCATTGACCGGATTTCACCTCTGGCAATTCTTCTTGCTTGATCGGGTTGAGGAACTTGATCCCGAACTCCTAGAGTCGACACCGTCATCATGTTGAGGGCACACTTCCGCACGAGTCTGGCGGAAATGGTTGATGGGAGCCCTTGGGAAGGACTCCTGCTTCCTTGAATTAAGGCCCTGAGTGACCTGCTCATTCAACTCCCCAGAATATTGGAGTGAATAGTGACTGTGTTCTGGGGATAACGACCCTAAACGGTTGGAGATGGTGGATAGCACCGCCTGCTTCTTGATCACTGGTCATCATTGTCCAGATGACCAGGGTGAATTGTTTTCCTGGAGGCCATGTCGGGCAGCCTCCAGAGATGGAATAGTACTTTTTTGACGATAGTCCTTAACCAGCGCGTTTGATACCCAGCGTTGAAGATGCTGAGTAGGTGATGTCATCCTCAGAGCGGATGACGATCCATCAGGACTAGTAGTAGTGGAATTCGCAGCAACAATATTCACAGGTTTGAACTTGAGAGCAGTCATTTCTTAAAATGCAGAAAATCTTGAAAAAGAGTGCCTGTTTGATATAACAGACGTAATCATGATAAATTCAGTCACTACATCTTTTAAATGAGCACATATGTCAATGATTGTTTTTTTCCCTCTCATTGAGTTTAAATAGGGGCCTAACAAATAAGAAAAACATCATTTTATCTTGGTTGAGGATTCACGTCGGGTTCACCATTTTTCGTTTCCCTCTAGAATCAGGGATGACAACATTGATTGAAGGTTCAGACATTCCAATCGGTTCCTAACGGGTTTGTTCGTAGAACCGGAAACAACCAATGATTCCACATCCATTTGGACCTACTTTCCAAAGGTAGGAACTCATTAGTTGTGGACTGATGAGGCTAAGGAATTTGAATTGGTCGAGAGGATGGGAGGTCGGACTCATCACACCTTTTTTAGGGGAATTATTGTCTACTCTGGGACTCTCTTTATAGATTTAAGTTATGTTCATAATCCTTATTACATTACCAAGTATTAAATGCACTTCCCTTTAGATCTGAAAATCAATGATTGATATGTAGGAAATTTAGAGAATCTTTTATATGTATTCACGGTTTTTCATGGATGAAGAATCATCTGTATTTGCTAGAGATTCTTAGTTGATGGTATCCTTAAAAAAACATAAAAATTATCTTTGACATTATGATGGTCATACTGTTTTTAAAGCCACTAAATGGGGAACATGAAGTTTATTTTCATTCAAGAGTACATGGATTATTTCAGAGTTGGGATTGCACCCACTGATGGGATACCTACGTATCCTTTGTTTTAGAAAAGGAATCAGAACCCATGTAGTTCGATTAAGGGAGCAGGATGTTTATGATTGATGGCTCAAAGAATGATGTCATCATTACTTTTACACTCTAAGCTCACGTGATTCATACTCGGTGTGAGAAACAAGAGGTATTGGTAAAACCATAAAATTGTGCCATGAAATGTGCAGTCATAAGAAATGGTGTCGGACTTATGTATGTATGACTGCCCAAAATAGATGAAGATTAAGATTTAATTTAGGGAAGAAATACATGAAGATGGTCCATAAAGGTATATGTGCTTCATGTAGATTTGGATACTCTAATCGTGGGGCTTACTCCTAAAAAAGATGCCCAAGTTAGGAGTGGACTTATGATTGGGTTTTACTCTTGAGAAGGAAGCCCAGATCAAAAGGAATTATGAATGGTTATGAGAAATTAAGACTGGGGATTATTCCTAAGGAGGAGGCCCTGGTTAAAGGGATTTGAAAATTAAGGGACTTGGGGCTTACTCCCAAAGAGGATGCCAATATTTGATACTGGGGGTCACTCTTGAAAAGGAGGCCCAGGTTATGGGAATTATGGTTGGGGCTTACTCCAGATGAGGATGCTCATATTTGAGACTTTAAGACTGGGCCTTACTCTTAAGGAGGATGCTCAGGTTAGGGGATTTGGGGCCTACTCCTATAGAGGATGCCCAGATTAGAGGACTTGGACTGGGCTTACTCATGAAAAAGAGGCCCAGGTTAATGGAATTAAGGTTTGGGGCTTACTCTTGAGGAGGATGCCCATAATTTGGGGAATTATGATTATGGTATACACTTGAAAAGAAGGCCCATGTTAGGGGATCTGGGGCTTACTCATATGGAGGATTCCCAGATTAGAGGACATGGGGCTTACTTCTAAAGATGATACCCAAATTTGAGAATTATGACTGGGGCTTATTCCTGAAATGGAGGCCCAGGTTAAGGATTCTCTCATCTTAAAGGATTTGGTTTAATGAATGAAATCAGAATCTTTAGTGACATAAAGATGTATAAATCACTAGATTTTGAGAGATGTTCCATGGAGTTCCTTTCAGATAACGAATCCAAATCAATAAATCATGCCATAAATGGCTTTGAAGAGTGTCATAAAGACGGAATCTTGAATAGGAGAGGTGTAATGACATAATAGGGGTGAAATGGGCAGGAAAGACACCCAAAAAGGTAGGGGCGCACACGTCCTGGAAGGCGTGTAGGTGCTGCGTGGGTGTGCAAGTCCTGGTCACGTAGGTATACCTACGCGACACATGGGTACTTGTGCGATTTTTATCCCTTAGGTTAATACTTGGGCGAGACATGGCTCAAACCCTTGGTATTATCCCTAGAGGCATTCCAGAAGATGGCGTACAAGTTCTGGTGAAGAAGTAGGGCGGCATGCTAGTGTGTCTATTTCCCTTAAGGGTAAAACCACTTAGGCGCGCAAGTGTTTGTGAATTCTAACACTTAGACCTTACCCCTCTTGTTTTGATCTTCCATTCTAGGTAAAGAATTACCTTAATAGAGTTTGGAAGACCTGAAGAAGAGACTTGGGCATTCAGTGCTCTGTCTTTGAATTCTGGAAAAACTTCCTCCTCAAACGGGGGGCCCACATGGTCTATTTATAGGCTGGAGAAGACCCCGAGCAGCTATCCTTTAGGGCGTGCAAGTCACTTGCACGACCATTAGGTGGAACGCATGTATACCTGCACGACAGTGAGGGAACTTGCGCGACCCATGTTCTTTTGAAGCCTTGTTCATGCCTTTGTCGATTTTTGATGATTTCTTCAAAGGATAAATAAATTTGTGCTAAGTCATTTCCATTTCCATTCTTTTAGACAGTGTGATGAAATGGAGCGTCAACATCTATACAGAGACAAGATAATTTTCCATTGAAGAGAGCTACCTTGCACAGGTAATCACAATACATAAATAGTGGCATTACATGGAGCACCACTAGGTACATCTAGTGTCTCGGGTTGAGCCACTGAAGTTCATTCTGAACTACCCCATGTTGACAGGCCTTCTAGCTCAGTAGGCAGTGATTTTCAGCAGTTTGATATCAGGTTTGTCCATCAAAATGCTATTACGGGGAAAGCATTGGAAGACTTCCTTGCTGCCCATATGGAACCTGCTGACCAGTCCATGGATCTCGATTTTCTTGATGAGGAAATCCTCTCAGTAGATCATGCCATCCCATGTTGGCAGTTGCATTTTGATGGAGCTTCTTGGAGTCCCACTAACAGGAGGCTCAATGATCTCATACCCAATAGAGTAGGCCTGGGTACTGTCTTTATTACCCCAGCTCAATCCATTCTGTCCTACTCATTCCTGTGGTCAGATGGTTGCACCAACAATGAGGCAAAGTATCAGGCTTTTATCTCTGGCCTCGATCTGGCCCTTGAGAATGATGTTCCCCATTTTCATGTGAAAAGTGATTCTAAACTAGTCATCCAGCAGATCAAATGGGACTACATACTCAGAAATATGGAGCTCGTACCATTGTCAATGCACACTCTCCCACTAATGGACTAGTTCCCATATCGGCCATAAGTTACTCATGTCCCGCAATCTCAGAACGGTTGAGCCGACGCCTTGGCTGGCCTGGCTGCATCACTTGCAGAACCGGATAAGGATTATCAGATTATCCACGTGGCACAATGGAGAGTTATTACTCCCGTCAACCCAGGTGATAACTACAACATGCAGGTGAGCCATCATATATCAAGTGAATCCATGTCAGGACCCCTAGGTCCATCATATGCATTGTTTAGGCAAACAAGTAAATGGATACCCCCCTTTGTTGAGTATCTCCCAAATGGTTACCTCCCGAATGATCAGGCTGAGCATGGAAGAATCTGACTCTGTGCTCTCCAGTTTACCCTCTAGAGTGGTCCCAGTCTTGAGAAGATCTTCTACAATCACAGTTTTGATGGTGTTCATTTCTGTTTTATCAAAGGAGTCAATATTTCTTAGGTTATGCAGGAGGATCACGCCAGTTCCTGCGGGGCTCATCAGACAGGGCTGAAGCTATCTCACCAGATCCCGAGACAGGGGTACTTTTGGACCTCCATATTCCATGATTTAATTGAGTTCTCCAAGAGATATCATGCATGCCATGTTCATGCCAACCTCATGCATCATCTACATAAGCCACTCCACACTAACTAGTACTCTTGGCCCATCACAGTTCAAGGACTGAATGTCGTGGGACTATATCCACCAGTGACTGCTCACATGTGTCGGTTCGTCCTGACTGCTATGGATTTCATTTTTGAGTGGGAATATTTAATACTTCTCATGGATGTCAATTCCCATTTTATTGTCGACTTAGTGAGCTCCAATATCATCTAACTGTTTAGAGTTCATCGTGACGTCCTCACTGAAAATGAAACTAACTTCCAGGAGGCTGAGGTGATGAAGTTGTATGCCATGTACAACATCCATTTTAACCATACCTCCCCAAACACTTGAATTAAAATCGGTAGATTAAGGTATTCAATATATCATATCAAACATTTTTCATAAAACTGTTGGTTAGAACAAGAAGAGTTGGCCAGAAAATCTTCCCATTTCCCTCGGTGATTTTCGGACGATGACTCGTAATTCCACCTAGGTAACCCTATACTCCCTGGTGTATGATGATAGGATGTCGTGCCTATTCAGATTCAGTTTCCTTAATTACGCAGAGCGAACTGTGATCATCAGAAGCCAGATAATGTAGCTAAAATGTATCTATCCGAATTGGAAGCACTTGATGAGAACTGGTTTCCTACCCTGTACAATCTTGAAAGGCATTAGAATAAGATGGCTAGAGCTTTCAACAATAATGTTTTCCTCTATTCATTCTTGAAATGTGACTTGTTATTGTATTTCCAAATACCAATGATACCTGGCAGAAAACCACCCTAGTTGGAGCCCAATTGGGAAGGACCATAAGTGGACCACGAGGTCTATCACAATGGTTCATACTAATTGGTAACCATGGATATTAAGCATATAACTCCTACCAATAATTCCAAGTTCCTCAAGAAATACTTTTCCTGAGCCTAACAGGCCTGCACGACCCTAAAATGATAGGTCCCACATGACCTTAAACTACTTAGGTCCCACACGACATTAAACTGTATGGGGTTCAGCAAGTCCTTAAACTACTACGTCTCGCACGACGTTAATTTTTATATCATCCTGTATGATGCTAAACTACAGTCATAGAACCATGTAAGTCTTGATCCATATTCTTTTGGGATATGTATGAATGCTCAAACACCACATCTTGAGTCCATCCGAAAACTCTTCTCTCTGACTAACCCCCTGGGTGTAGTTCTCTCGGAGAATCCATACATGGTGTAGTGAAGGCTAATTTTTCCACACTCATGTCAAAATTGAGGCGACCGAACTATTTGCTTCCTCCTCATTCTTATTTTCTCCCACATCCTCACCACATGATGATAAAATACATGGTCTTCAAGAACTATGTACGGCTTGATTCCTATACTCGAGGGGTATGTAGGAACTCCCGAACATTTTAGCTATTGGCCTAGACCAAACTCATGAGTCTCCCGTCGGGTCAATGCATATTCTATGGAACATGATTTTTCCTTAATCCACTTGGATTTCATCACATTCCCACCATGCGACCCATTCCCCAGAGACTTCCACCTCTTTCACCATCTGACTTGATGTTGAAATTTACAGGCACATTATCCTTCACTCACACACTTCACTTGGGACTCTATCATTTATAGGTCTCAAAGGACCCCTGAATGGCATGGATGCTCTGCCCAAGGGACCTCCTACCATCTCAGGCCAATGTCCATGAGGATTTCGAACAAAAAATTGAGACATGTCTCATGTTGTGCATACAGTCAGCAGTCGATCCTCATTTTTTTCCCATTATAATCCACACAATATTGAAGATGTGTTTCAAACATCGTCAATAGCAATCCTTTGTCGTTATCACCACCCCCATAAGCTCCAAATAGTGAGTGTAGTGGTTCTTCCTGCCCCGTCACACCATCATGATGAGGTATCCCTCGGGTGATGCCACCTATCTGAACTTTATATAATGGGGAGAGGCAATTATTAATATTTTTTTCCCACACCATGCATTTCCCATATGGTATTAGGAGCTATGAGGATGCATCACCCGCATAAGAGGTCATATGACAAAATTTGACTTGAATGCCCAATCTCAGGACCCACATCCTCCTCAGGCCTATAGCCCAAGATCTCACATGGGTTCGTATGATGTGGTATGGGATTACATCCTCTTTCATGTCAGGTTACTAGTCGTGCCAAACACCCCCTCGTTGGGGCATCTTACCCACTTTTTTCCTCACAGTAAGATGTTAATCTCTAATTTGGTCGTGTCATCCTTTCCATGGCCCAAACTCAGGTCCCTCAGACTTCCTGGGTCACTAGAACAATTTATCACTTGGGGTTTGATGGTGTGGTATATGATTACATCTTCATTTAAGAATGGTTACTAGCCATGTCATACACCCCCCTCATTAGGGAATCATACCCACTTTCATCCTCACTACAAGACGTTAAACTGCAGTCTGTCCGCGACATCATGTATGTGGCCCAAACACAGGTCCTCTAGCCTCTTAGGTCTCTGGACCATGTTATCAATTGGGTTTGTATGATGTGGAATGGGATTACATCCTCATTCACTTAGGGTTACTAACTTTTTGTCGTACACCCCCATAGTTGTGATATCCTACCCTTATCTTTGTCTCCTTTAGAACTATGTATGGATTGATTCCCATCCTTATGTTATACGTAGGACCACCCAGACGTTTAGTCTTCGTGTCGAGCCTCATCATGGACCCTTGGCTTGCATTACCCCAGAGAGAGGAGGATATGGTGTGGTATGGGATTACATCATCATTCAAATTGGATCTTGTAACAACCACACTATTTTCCTCTTTCTCCTAAGAGTTATCCATCCCTTTATTCTATAATAATCATTCCAAATCGTCCGATCTCAAGATGAGACCCACAATCCTCTTTGGTAATTCACCAATGTTCCCAATGGTACTTTGTTTTAGCACTTGAAATGTCAGATTCTTCTCGGACATTCTTTCACCCATTTCACAGGCATCGGGTTCCCTTTCATTACGGATTCCATCACCTTTCACATCCAATGGGACCACCAAATGGCATGGATGCTGGACCCAAGGTCCCTCATACCATTACGAGACAACATCCTTTAAGGGTTTCGAGCAACAAATTAATACAAGTCCCACATTGTGAATTTGGTCATCGGTCGATGCTCGTTTGTTGTTCCCATCTCTGGTCACATGATATGGATGTTGTGTTTTGAACACAGTCAACAGTTATCCTCCATCATTATGCCAACCCCCTTAAGCCCATAATGTCGGTTACAAGACTCACATACTTCTCCACCTCATCATGTTTAAGTAGAACTTCAAAACTGTTGGTACTATTCCTCAGTGTGGATCCTCACGCTAGGAGTAAAAATCCGAGATAAGGCAATCATTCATGGATCCAAACTGATTTCCCCTTGGAAAGTATTTCACATATTGAAAATACCTTATCTTCTATTGTTTCCTACAATCTGTTCAACTCACGTAGTGTTAGTTATTGATTAAGGTCCGCACTTACTTGGAATAGTCCCTCTTTTCCATGGTCCAAGCTGTAAGACCATACACTAAGATCTATTTTAGAACTACGTACAACATGATTCCCATTCTCATGGGATACATAATAACTCTTAGAAATCTTGTTTTTGGGTCCCGCTCAATATCCCCTAATTTATCTCTTCTGTTCTGCCTTCGGGGTATTAAATCTTACGGGGCTGCATGGCATTGTATGGGATTTTGTCATCATTGAATTAGGCTTTGTGTTAGCCACACCATGTATGACCCCTTCTAGGAGTTATCCCCCTACTTCATGTCCCACATGACATTAAACTATATGTAGTCTCGCACGACATTAAAAGGCACCTGGAAGAACTATGTGTGGCTTGATTTCTATCCTCATGGGATATGTAGGAACACCCAGACATCTCATTTTCAGGTCTAGCTCAACTAAGAGTTATCCTCTCCTATCCCATATCCTTTAATATTTTCCAGGCCCTTTCGTCCAAGGATTCTTTCATGGAATCACGCACAGTATGGTGTTGACCTCGTCTTTATATGGATTTAAACAGAGGTGCTTAGTCTCACACGACTTTAAACTCTTTCATCTATCTTGTAGGATGTTAAAAATGAATGGTTGGTCCCATCAAATGAACCTAAACTATAACATTATCATCCTGGCCACACGAAGAAAGACGTCGTTGCACCAGATTTCCTCACTCGAGGAGGCATCATGTTTTGTATCGGTCATGCACCATACCATTTGTCTACACCTGCACACAAATATATTTTTGTGGTGATTCCTGGACATTATATCATAGGTCCATCTCTACACAGAAGAAACACACTCATTTTTTCTAAAGCAAAAACAAGATCTATCAAATACTGCTTCTTTTTGTGTATGAGCCGGACCCGCACAACCTTATTATACCTGGAACGGGTATCCCACCGTGAAATATTGAGAACTGTGTGAAACTTGATCCTCATACTCATAGGGTATGTAGGAAAGCCTATGCACTTTTCCTTGGCCCTATCATAACTTTTGATTTCTGTCCCTCGACCTAACCCCTTCCCAAGGTATGTGTGGTGGTCGGAACCCTAGGTGCCCATTCACATCAGGCATTATAATTACCCCACCATGTGTCTCCCAAATTTCCTACCAACCATGTTTTGAGCTCGATGACTATAAAATAAGACCCCTTCACGTCCGTGCCATAAGATGTTAAACTGCATGACATCTTCTTGAACTATGTATGGAATGATTCCTATCCTCATGGGATATGTAGGAACCCCCAAGAATTTTTGTCTCTGGGTCCAACCCCAGGTATCCAAAAATCATGCCCTTTTCCTCTCGGCCTTCTGGCCCAAACACATTTAGGAACATGTGGTGTGGCGAGCACCTCTTAGGTTCTCATTCATGTCGGGGTTTTCAATAGCTGCACAATGTGATTCCCATATCTTTTCCCAGTATGGTCCGAGTTCTATGACCCAGAACTATGATCTCTCTATGGGATCTGTGCGTCACGTTTGGATGTTTCACCACCCTCTGCACATTACATTAAATCAATCCCCCTTAATGGTCCACCCCCAGAAAATAATTTGAAAGTGTGTGACCACACGACCCTGGTCATTGGGAAGGGACTTGTCTCCCTCTATCTAATACTTCTTATAGTTATATTCGGACTTGTTTTGACAAATATCCCAAAGTGTGGCATTTTCACGGGGACAATCCCCTCGTGCCATATCCATGCTTCGTGATCCTATTATTTGGATCCTCTTCATCATCCACATAAAAAGTTACTCCCTTCATGGCTTGGTCTCATGTTTCCTTGGCTCTTCTACTATTTCAAGCCAACATCCCTAAATATCTCAGGCGACATTTGTGACAGGTCCTGTGTTTCGAACATGGTCAGTTATAGAAACTCATTTTTCTATCCCCATTCTAGGCTAACACGATTTGGATAATGTGTTTTGACCATGTTAAATAGTTATTCCCTATCATCATTCCACCATCATTGTGGTCGATATCTCAAGCATCATGATTCACATATATCCACTTCCTTATGTTCAAGTGGAATTCCAACATACTCTACTTTACTCCTGCGTGCATCTAGGTGCACTATATAGGCAAGTTAGAATTAGTGGGAAATAATTCACATAGTGTCCCTACTTCCCTAACACGTGCCTCCCTATGCTAGGAAAGCCCCATCATTATTTCTTGTTTCCCACATCGAGAATGACTCACATGGGCTTAGTAGTTCTGGTAGGACATTTACTGGATCTATCATGTAACACACACCTTTCCATGTCCCACATGACGTTAAAATGAGCTCTTATAACTATGTATGACTTGATTCTCATCCTCATGGTGTATATATGAATTCCCGACTACTTTTATTTCGGCCCAACCTAATTTTCACTCATTGTCTTCTGACCTGAAGAGTTTTCTCTAAGGATACATGGTGTGATCCGGACGAAGTCCTCATTCACATTGGGTTTATAGATACCACGACACTTACTACATTCCTGGGATCTTCCCTTTAATTTCACATCCCATCATATGATGCTAATACATGTGAGTTCATATGTCCTCAATGCTAAAACTAAACTATGGTCTTACTCTAAACATGTTCGGGATGCCCTATGTTAATCATGGGATGCATCAGTTTCCAGAGAGGATTCACACTATTGGTGTTGGTCTCTGACCACACCGTGCCCCATAAACAATGTTTTTCTTGATTCCCATTCTCATGGGATACGTAGGAACCCCAGACTACTGGACTCTATGTCAAGCCCTAGGAATCAGGATTCATTTTCTCCCCACTTTTTCTGGTCCATTGACTTGAGCTCTTTTAGGGAACCATGAAATTGCAGCTTTTCCCTGGACAAGTTTGGGATGAACCATAAAAATGTTGGGAGGCGACAGGTTCTTTGTCAGAGAAGTCCTATTTGGAAGTATTTTTTATCTCGGTTCTGATCAATGTACCCACCTAATTCATTTCCACCACTGTGGCATAATTTCAAGAGTGTTGGACTCCATTCAAACAAACCCATCACTCCACACTCCGTGCTCTACGTTCACTTTATTTGGATCCTCAACCTCTTTCATGTCCAAAAAAACCCCCTAATAGTATAGAGGCATGCCATGTGGCTCACCTACTGTACTTGGGTAACATTACAGAAGAATAATTTATAACATTCTGAGTTAGGCCCTATGTTTCAACCATTGTCAGTGGTCGACCCTCAATTATTATCCCCATTCCAGGATAAGGCAATTATGATAATGTATTTAAAACAAGGTCAACATTCATTCTTATTTTTCATGCCATCACTATAGTATTCCAGATCTTGGGTATTGTGATTCACACCTTCTATTCCACCATATTCAGGTTTATTCTAGTGCCCTTGGAGGCACCCTATTCATGTGTAAGAGCACACTGGGAAAATGGTAATTCAACTAGCCCGAGAGATTCATTCTCACTTCAGGTCTCTCACTTCTCTTCTCATGAATCATGAATGGGTTTTCAGACCTTGTATACATGATTCTTGGTCAGCACTCTTATGTTCAGGAGGGATATCATAGAGATCATCCCTTGTTTCTCACTTGGGGCTCAAACTGCGTGAGATTAGGAATTGATCACTGGGCATTTCGTGAAAATAAAAAATGTGTGTAAAACAAGTACTAATAATGGGACACATGGATTCTATGTAATACAAATAATCAAAACATGAAATTACGTTAGACGATTTGTGATCTTTTCAGCACCCGAGGGTCTACCAGTCCAATGGATGGGTTAATCCGGTCAAAAGAAAGTTGCACCTATACCACCCTCCAGCATGTAACATCCATGATTTTCTATCACATGTTCAGTACCTACTCCCCCTTGGAAGCGATGGGGTGCAATTCTTCAGCTTTAATTTGGGCCCACTCTACGTCGGTCTGGATGATGGTTATTTCCTCAGAGGCTCGCCTCTTTCCCTCTTCTTCCTCTTCCAACTAGGCCTTTAACCATAGTATCTGACCCGATTGCGCATCAAGGGTGGTTGAGTGGTCATCTTCCTGACTCTATAGATGCTGGAACACATTTTACGCCTCTCAGAGCCTCTTTATGTTCATTGCATTCCTCCGCTACCAGCCCACACCAAGACCTCAGTCTTACTCTTGAATCTTCTACACCATAAGATCTCAGATGAGCATGTGGGGATGTCAGGCATCCACTCCCCCAACACATAGTTTGCGAAGTTTCGAGGGATTTTTGTCAATCTCATCCAGCCATAGTGCTTGGGGTGTTATTAATTAGGTGTGAAATCCTCTTCCATGATTGGCGACTGACTATTTTTTTCCTCTTCATCAGAGGCCTTCTTTTCCCAATCATCATGGTTGGAATGATCACATGCGGGGAACACTCTTAGGAACTCATCAACAGGTTCTCTATCTGGAATTCGATCAAGAATAGAAGGACCTGGTCTATCTAATTGATCCTCATCATCTGATCCCACCTCAACAATCTCAAGCACAGACTCGTTGGCTGTCCCACTAGCGATCGAGAGCACCGCAGTTTGGATTGCATGGATATCTACCCCCACGATCAGTGGTATTCCTATGGGAAGGACACATCCAGAAGCCCCGACCAAGCTTACCATGTTGGGCCACACCATTTGATGAAAAATGCAGACCGAAGAGGGTGTGGACCTAACTTGACATTCTCAATGGGTGAAATTCATGAATTTGGTAGAAGAGACTTAGAGAGATTGAATTCCATGTATCGTTCTTGGGTTGATTCCATTGGGACCTTGAGGCATGGCTACCCATATATTTTTGGATGGTCTGAAAGATCAATAGGGGTCACCTCAAGTGTTCTGTCCCCACTAGACATAGCAATTGATGCAGCCACATGTGTCGATCCTGATGTCACCATACATGCATCCACTGAAGGACGAGATCGAGTATTGTGTATTAGACTCTTCTTAACTGTTCAAGTATTGTCAAGGAGTCCAAAACTACCTGAGAGTAGACCCTAAAGAAGGGGTTTGTGATTTTACCTCATGGGCCTTTGCAATTTATTTTAGGTCCGAGTTCCAATCACCGACTTCACCCTCCTCAAAGGGATCCCTCTACCATCCTCGTCCCACTAGGAGGACTCTTCTGATTCTTCCGGCAGAGGGAAGAGCTCTCTAAGTTAAGAGGAAGACAATTGCAGATGGACCGTGCTATTTAGCATCACCTTGACACTGTCTGTCATTGGACACATGGCACCTCAGGAATGAACAATGTATTCTAGCTCTTCCATTTATTGCTCCACCTCTACCCGGGACACCGTAATATCAGCCTCAATAGGTCTTATAATCGAAAAATCCATCTCGAGATGGCTAAAGTGTTGCCACATCTTAGGTAGGCTGAAAAATAGATTGTTGACTTCCCGGATGTCCCAATCCACTTGGAAGACAACATTCTCTGGAATTTCTATATGGCACAACTTCTATTCTGGACCATAGGAAGGTATCCGGTGGAACCCTCTCAATGACATATCCTCTTGATGAATATTTCCTTCTAGAACCCCCGGGTCCACTAACACTAACGAATCTATCTCCGCTGCCTCACCCTCAATTGATGCGGGTTTCGCCACCTTTGCAGCCCTGCCAACGCGGGATTCCCTTGCCACCTACCAGCATAGGATTCATGATTGGGGAGGCACAAAATCACCAGCCTGAATGGCTGTCTACTTCAGAATCTCTCATGGGTAGGATGCCTCCCAACATTGGGCATACCCCTTTACAAACCTAAATGCAACAATAGATGGAGGCATCTTGTTCCGCATCTTCCGATCATCTGGTGTGAACATGAGCTACATCTGCATCATCACACATGAGTTATCCTCATGGCGCACCACTAGATAGACCCTCGGTGTTAGTTGTTGCATGTACCAAAATTTCCAAGAAAATCGGTGCAGGGTGTAAGGCTCGCAGAGGGGCTTACTGTCTACCCTCGTCATAAGGACTCCACCACGAAATCCAAGGAGATAGGACTGACACTCTTCTTTCCCTTTTCCATCATCCATGAAGGCCCTCGTTGGTAGCAGGAGCGGATGGAAGTTGAACTCTTCTACCATACAGACTCGGTTTAATACCGATGGTATGGTCAGCCTGACCAGAATGCTCCCCGTGGAATTCAAGTTGGATGTGTGAAAGTCCGATCCCAGAGGGGAAATAGGGTTTGCGTATTCATTAAACCCCTAATGTTCACCTCTATACACCCGTACAAATGGTGGAACAAACCATATATCCATTTTGTCCTCTTTCCCTCGCTGATGTGCCAGAGCATTTTTTACATCATAGTGAGCATCAGAATTCAGAGATTGACCCTCCCTCCAGTCGCTAGCATGGAGGCCAGGATGAATGTGCTGGGTCACACAATTCCATTTTCGTCCCTCACCAGCAAGATCCTGCTGCATATGAGAGTCATGATGAATGTCACCTTTTTCAATATCAGCCAATGCTCGGTGCGGACATTGAATCCCCATGACTTTCACTGGATGTCCTCCATTAGCCATAAATATGAGTGCTCCTTACCCCTATGAGCCCCATTTGGGCAAGTCCAGGGCCTCACTGGGAACCGTCTGTTTTTTGGGATGTCCAGAAATTGCATGAACCAACATATGATGTGGACATATCTCACAGCTTCCTTTTCCTTTCCTGGAACCAATCTCATCAACTCCATTTCCAGTGGGAGCATCTGCTTCAGATCCTCCCACGCACCCATAACAAAGAGTTATTCATCGTACATCGATCCCAGTATCAGGACCCCCTGAGATTTGATGCACATCCAATAAGCTGATGCCAACCTTCCTATGATGTAGGTGGAAGGTATTGGTCCTTGATGATCACCAAATCAACAGCTCTGTCATACGCTTATTTGGCTCGTAGTTCTGAAATTGGTAGGCTCATGCCGCCTCATATAGACCTTCTCTCCTCAGATCTTCCTTTAGATCATCACCCAATGAGCTTACCAGGTAGTCCAAGGCCTAGTCATCCCTGATGTTGCACCCTTGGCACAATTCCCACTCATCAGACCATCCCTTCTTCAGCTTCCTTAGCATCGCCTTTATGATTTTTTTGTACAGAGGAGGGGACGTCTCTGGCTTTAATGATTTCACATCAATGTCATTCAAATGATTGTATAAAATATCAGCAGAAACATGAGTAATGTTCTCCGGAGTGTGGCTGTTAGACCCCTGAACCACAAGTGCTGGAACACCATGATATTTAACCTATAGGCTGGTTCATCCCTACTTGCTTCAGGGATGAAGATTTCACCCATCAGTTTAAATCCAAACAAAGGATTCCTCTTTCACAATGGGTAGTCCCTTTTGATTTTTGACAATATCTACACAAGAAAATTATGGTTGGAGTGGCTCTGTACCAACTCACCTAGACCCAATCTTTTCTCCATATCTTACCTTCAAAAAACATCCGCATAGAACCCCCTGACAACTTCTTGGTGAGCACTCATGTCTTTAAAAGTCAGATAATTTTCAGATTGGATCATGAAGCTCGATCGTAGAGATCAATCGTGGAGACCATTCGCAGAGCTCGACCTGGACAGGGGAATCGCAGAGCCTTCTGCAGACCCTAAAACGCAAGTCGCGGAGTGCGCTAACATGATGTTGAAGACACATTGTGTGCCGCAAAGCAAATGACCTGATTCGCAGAGAGTGATCGAGTAGTACATATAGTGTCGCAAATCTAGAGTGCCAAAAGTTGAAATCATGGACGAGAAAAAAGAAAAAAGAAAAAAGAGAAGTGAGCCCCACTATTTTTATGTCAGGACCCCAAGTGCATCATGGTACATCCTGTCGCGGCGGGCTTCACGGCGTTCCTAGACCACGCATCGCTACTTCGCTTCACAAGCCACCTTCACGAGGCCACCTTGTGGGAAACCAAGTAATATTGGGGTTTGAACCTTAGACTTGGATTCTTGTTTTCTCCTTGACTCACAGTCCGAGGTGGGGCATTTTTTGACACAAAAATTGGAGGCAAATAGAACATCATGAAAGCATTAGGGACTACCTAATGAAGTTGGATCACAAATCCCCTGGAGCCCTATGGCCAGCGCAAGATATCCCATTCGCGACCCGCCACAAAGCAAGTAGATGAGACAGCTCCGTAAGCCCCTAGGATGTTCAAGACCCGCTAGGAAGCAAGGAGGCTAGACAGCTCTGTGAACCCCTTTGACATTCGTCACCTGCCACGGTGTAAGAAGGAAAGATGGCTATGAAAACCCATTTGCGTTTCGCGAACCGCAGTGAAGCAAGAAGGCGGGATGGCTCCACGAACCCCTTTTTCATTCCCGACCTTCCATGAAATAAAGAGGAGGGATGACTCCGCAAGCCCCTTTGATGTTCGCGACCCTCTTCAAGGAAGGTTTCAAGTCAGTGCCAAGGAAACCCTGCTTCGCAGGACATCTTGCCTATAAATACATGGATCCCCTCGAGCCCTAAGTGAGAGCATCCGACCATTCACCTTATGAGATCTCAAATCATGAAGCGCCTCTTGTTTTGAGAACCATGAGTTCTTCAAGGTACTTCTTCTTTGCGAATTTCCTCTCCCTTGGCATTAATTGAGCCCCTCTTTCGAGAGATATTCCTTTCATGAATCACACAAGCCTTTTCGAAGGAAGGAGAGCCCCGCAGGGACTCAGGTGGTCGTGAAGCGTTTATGCTTCACGAAACACCCTCCACACCCAAATGACCTTTATGCTAAGGTCGGGTCATTGTGATTCACGAAGAACATTGCTTCGCGACACCCAACTTCGTGAGGCACCCCGACTTCTCATAGGCACGCTAATGGAAATTGATTTTTACATAGCCAAGCTAATGTGGACCCCCAAATGGTTCACTCCATACCACCCCCAACTACAGCGTTGCCTGACCCATTTCTTCACTAAGCTGCAGGGGGTACCGTTTATGTACGTCCTACAGGTGTGGAGTGAAACCAACCTCATCTGAGATGTAGGATGTTAAACTTCCAAGCACCATCGTTCTCAACACATGAAGTTAAACTGTGAACTCACCCCATGCATCCTATGTGTGGTCCACCACCATGGACATTCTGCATGTCCGCCCGTCTCAACGGGAGTGAAATCTTCCTCACATGGAATGTGATCCTCTTTGTTATGGTGGTGCCTATCCACAGGGAAGGGAAAAAACCTTGGGATAATCCCCTAGGCTTTCTTTCAAGAAGCAGCATAGCTCTACCTCCTTTATTTTTCAGTGCCCAATGATAAAAAAGGGCATGATGGGGAACAATGATCATCCTCTCCCCCATGCTGAATCCCTCTCTATTTGGGATTTTTCACCACCCGGGCCTCCATCATGAAGTAAGACCCAATATCCATCAATTGGGCCGATATTTATGTGTAAGCCCCACTCTATTTCCCACAAATGCACCTTTCACGACGTGATCGTCAGGTCTTTACTGTCCCTTGTTTCTCACACCGAGCATGATTCATGTGGGTTTAGAGAAAGCATAAACCATGAAATTCTCTATGGGAATCCAAGAGTGAAATCCCCAAACCCAACCTGAACTACATGGTCTGTGATCCCTACCAAGGTAAGTTATGTAGGAATCCTCCTTGGGGTCGAAGCCCACCATCCACTGGTCGTCCTGACCATCTTTACATCGTTTCACCAACACCTCGGGAAGTCTAAAGTGTAAGCCCTCCACCCAACCTAAACTACGTGGTCTCTGATCCTTGCCACGGAGAGGTACATAGGATGCCACCCTAAGGTCCAATCCCACCATCCACCGGTTCTCCCAACCATCTTCACATCGGTTCACCAACACCTCGGGCTGCTTAGACTATAAGCCTCACACCCAACCTGAACTACATAGTCTTTGATCCTTTCCTAGGCAAGGTACATAGGAAGCCTCCCTTAGGTTCAACCCCCACTACCCATTGGTCCCAACCATCTTCACGTCTGTTCACCAAACCCAACCCAAACTTGGAGGACTTTGATACATGTCTCCTAGGCACGGTACGTTGGATGCATCCATGATTTCATGCCCAAAAAACATTTTTGTCATCATGTATGACATTAAACTATAAATCCCATGCAGTGGAAATCCATTGTATCCCCCAGTCAGCGGTAATCTATTGTGTCCCTCAATTAGCGGTAATCCATTGTATCTTGATCAATGGTAAGCTGATACGTCCCTTATTCAGGGGCAGGATGTTGTAATCCCCTTCGCTGGGACCCACATCTTTGGTCTGTCCTAGTTGTATCAGACCATCCCGAGCTGCTATCCATGCATAAGCACCCATACACATCATCAGGATGTCCTATGTGTACACACGAATTCAAGCTCAACACCCTACCATTCCATCAAGCCTATGTGTCTCGGGAAGGTCATGCCCCATCCCGGAGATGCAACTTCCTCTGGGTCCCATCCATGCGTCCATTCTCACAGTCCACCTCTTCAGGCATCCCATCTCCCTCCTGAACTTTGTGGATTTGGATTCTATACCATAGGGATACATAGAAAGTCACCCCGAGACTCAATCACAACATTAATGTCGTCCTCATGGCAGTTCCATCCCATTAACCACCCATTTCACTCAGTACACCATCATCCATCTTGATTCTTACCTGGGCTGCCACATCCTAGTTACTTCAGTTCAACCCACCTACATTAGTGTGTCTTCCAGGGGATAAAATCATCTGATCAACTCTATTCAGTGTTCTGATCAGTCTAATCTGCCTCCGCTGGACATTAAACTTGTTGCATAACCTTTGTTAAACATGTGAAGCTGATGAAAAACTTACAGACAAGAATTTTTCATATAATTCCTCACATTCGACTCAGGATGCCTCATGATTCAGCTCCCTCGACAATCCCTATAATAAGGGGAAGAAGACAGATGCACCAGTGTCCCAGCGCCCAGACACACCAGTGTTGCCCAACGTGACTACTACCCCGACTGAAGGTTTCTGCCCTGGCTTGACCCCTTTGAATGTCCTGATTGAATCAATGTAATTAGCTGGCTTCCATGAAGATATGGCACTAAGAAGAGTTTCATGACCAATGTATTAACCCTATAAGGGAGACTTGAACTATGTAACAAGCTCCAAGGAAGAATACACAGAAGGAAGAGCCGACATCCCATCATCCTGTTTCAATCAAGAAGAAAACATTCCTGAATAAGAAACGGATCCCCTGCGCCTTTGGAAAGCTGGAGTGTGGGGAAAGAGATGCGCGTCCTCGAACAGATAAATTCACATTCCTAGGTTAAAGTGTCATAAACAAGTATTTTTATAGACCCTACAAGAAAACAAAAATTGATAGATGGTTATGACCATTTCCTATGATAGATATTTTTAGTTTCCTTAGGTTAACTGGATATTATCACCAATTTGTGGGAACTTTCTCATGATTGTAAACCATAATACCATGGTAACTAATAAGGGACACATTTTTTCATGAAATGAGGAATGTGATGAAATTTTCATGGAGTTGAAAAGAAAGACTATCAGTGCCCATGTGCTCAAACTACACAAATGAGGGAGGAATTTTATGATTTTTAGTGGTCCTTTTAATAATGTTTAGGAAAGTGTGTTGATGAAAAATTAAAAAGTATTGACTATGCTCCAAGGATATGGAAAATTATTGAGAAAAACTATCCCACACATGATCTAGAGTTCGCATCAGTGTTAATAACATAAATAATTTGAAATATTTATCTCTTTAGAGAGAGGTGTGAAATATATATGGATCACTAACGTCTTAAATATATATTCACAAAAGAAGATCTGAATTTGACTCAATGAAGATGGTTATATCTCATCGAGGATTACAACTACAAAATCTACTACCATCCTAAGTAATAGTACAATGTAGTGGATGTTCTATGTAGAAATGATCCAAAAATTCAGTCATCAATGAGAATTTAGAAGGATCATATCTTCGTAGATTTTAGTTGATGGAAATGGGTATAATAAAGGAGAGAACATCATCATTCCCTTCACAAATTATTTCTCAATATTCTCTTCTTGAAATGATAATTGATGCTAAAAAAATGATGTTGAAATTATGATGAAACTAAAACTATAAAAAATTAAAATCATCAATGATTAATGATTATGAAGAAGTTTTTGTGAGACTTGTGTTAATACTATGAGTTCCATCAAATCGTGATTTATTGAAAAATGTATTTTAGGATTAAAATGGTTAGAATTATTACATTCAACTAGGAAACACATAATATATACTGAGAAATCTGAGTGAACTATTGGTTGGTTTATAACAAGAAAGAGATTGCAGAATATAAATCAATGTGAATTAAATGTATGAATGTGAAGGCTGAAAGGCATAAGTAAAAGGTGATGATGCAACCATTACTCCGTCCAAAATGAAAATGGAAAAACCTCACCATGTGCTATGTTATAATACTTATGAATATATTAAAAGAAATAAATTCTATCTAGGTTTTTTAGGATCATCGTACTATGATTGCAGACTTCATTTCAATTTGACATAATTACACAATAGATATACTAGCACATACATACAATAGACAAGTGGTAAGGATTCACAGAGTACCTCTATAAATTGTTTCTGATCGAGACCAATGATTCACCTCTATGTTCTGCAAAATTCTACAGCATGATGTAAACATGGTTCTAAATTATATTATATCATATCATCCTCAAACCGATAGTCAATTTAAGAATACTATCGAAACACTTGAGGAAATGTTAGGAGCTTGATATATTGACTTACAATATTGATGGGACAAACTTATTTTATTAGTCTAGTAATTTACAACATCTGCTTATAATCAACCATCCAAAGGGATCCATCTGAAGCCCTTTTTGGGAGGAAGTGTAGAAAATCAAAAATGATTTGATAATGTTGGTTAAAGAAAAATATATATTTATTAAAATGGTTGATGAAATGGTAGAGAATGTTAAGACCATGTAGCATCATGTCGAAGAAACTCAAAGTTGATAGTAGAGTTATGCTGATAATCATCAACGAGACCTAGAGTTTTATATTGGAGACATGTAATCATTTTCATATGTATATGGAATAAAATAATGAGATATGGGATAAAGGAAATCATATTTCAAGGCACATAATCCCTTTTGGGGTTTGTGGTCACACTAAAGTAGTCACCTACCAATTAACACTCCCACCGAACAATTCTCATGAACATGATGTATATAATTTATCCCTCTAACAAATGTACATAGTAAAAACATCATGTGTATAAAATTAAGAGGTGGTACCATTGAATATATATCTTTCTTATGAAGTGAAGATGTTGATAATCATAGATAATAGAGAAAATGTTTTAGGAAATAAAAGAAAAACCCTCTTCAATGTGTTGTGGGGAACAGAATGTTTGAAGAAGCATCATGGGAACTGTTGGAGGTGATGATGTTGAGTTACAATCATCTTTTTTAGTGAAATAAAATAATTTTTTTGGGAAAAATTTATATATGGGGGAAGAATATAACAACCTAAACTGTTATAAATAAAATTATCCTTTTTATTCACTTGAATGCATTTTTATATGTTATGGTTATAGAAAACACATTCACTTATTTTTCATTATTATATCCAATTGTACTTTAATGAAACTAATGTATATTTACTTTTGATAATATATTTATTGACCCATGATCACATGATAATAATATAGGGATTCAACTAAGCCATTTGACACATGAAAAGGAAGTGATGACGTCAATCAGTATGATAGTACACTATGAAGCCCATTTATCATAACTTCTGAGGGATATCGAATTTCAGTGATTGACCAATACCAAAATGATATATAATGACATGAGAATTATTTAAAGGTTCAAGATCAATGAGATCTCAATACAAACCATGTTCAGTGAATAACTTCAGGAATGCCCCACCATCACACACCTTAGTATTACAGAGTCTGTAGGCGTATTAAAGGGATACGTGTCAAGAATCTTGCAATATGAATATGTAAATAATATTTTATATATTTATTATTATATTTTAATCCAATTAATTTTACTTATTATATGATTTTTAAGGATCAATTATTTTTTGATTAATATTCAAATTCAATTAATGAATTTATGAATTAATTTTTTATATAAATTATATTTCAATAAAATATTTTTATTAAAAAATATTTATCAATTATAAATGATCCATAATTTTCATGTTGTCGAATATAATATTTATTTGGGTTCAAAAACTATTATTTTCAAAACACCATCATTTTAAATAAATGGTGATTTTTATTTAAAAAGTGGAAATTCATATATTAAAAATCATTATTTGTTAAACTCAATATTTTTTTAATTGTGTTGTCAAAATTATCCAATGGATATATATTCATACATTTATGAGAATGTCAAATTAACGGGTAAAAATTCAATAACGTATAAAAAATCTTGTTTTATGGAATCACAATGACCCAAAAGTGACGTAATAAGTAATAGAAATGGAAACCACAAAAAAATATATGATTCCATTAAAATAATTTAATTATATTTTTATTTTCCTTTAATTTAAATTTATCTAGTGAATCCTCCAAGACATATAATATATATTAAAATTTTGGAATCATTTCATTGAGTGTGTGACTCACCTCCATACAGGAATGGGTAATATTTTATTATCATCATCTCTTGGCCTTATTAAAAAATTTAAAACAATACCATTTACAAAAAACCATGGGAATAAACAATGGTATGGTTTTAGGCTTTAAATATTTTATTACATAGTGTCAAAAACCAAAATAATATTAAAATCTCCCAACTTTCCCATATAATCCCACTGATGATCAAATTTCTCTTCACTAAAACTCTTTGAAGAAAAACCAAGGGTCCCATTTGATATGAAAAAGCCCCTCCCAAGACACCCAAAATCTCTCAATAAACCGCTCTAAAGAATCCCTAATGCTCTCAAGTATCCCCTCTTAAGGATTTGGAGTGACACATTAATGTAAGAGATCCTCACATTCCTATCATTATTTCAATTCAAAAATCATCCAGGAAATGAATCATTATAATTTTAATTTGTTATATTTTAAATAATTAAATATTAATATCTTACTATCTAATTTCTCTTATTTTTAAAATATATTATTTATCATCTATCTTCTTGAAACGTATTTAAGCTGTTACTATGTCGAAATTTATCAAGAGAACATTATCTTCCAATGTCCTCTATTCTCAAGATCTCCATTTAATGTTATGTATTTTAATTTCCATTTTATTTTTTTGGGATATGTTATAAAATATCCTCTTATTTTCAATTTTATTTATAAATTATTAAATCCCCATTCACTCTCAATTATCCCTCTTATTATCATTTATTCTCACCTACTACCATGATGATATTTTTTACGGGTTCTTCCCTTTCTCCCATTTATTCATGTTTCTTTAATATATTATTCTTTCTATATACAATTCCTTATGTTGGTACATGCCTTTTTTGAGTCCCACTTATTTTCAATTTCTTGTATAAATGATGAGAAACCCCATTATCTATCATCTACCCATTTCATGACTTTTTATGTAATGCATCTATGTTTTAGAATGATCACCCTGATTTTCCATGAAAAAATAATTGTGTATTGAATACCATACCACTTTTTTATAATGGGTATACACCTTTATTCAAATATAATAATTCATTTGGTTCTTAAATGTATGAATCTAAATTCTTTTATCATTGAATTAATTATGATGTTGAATTAATCAAGGTTGTATGACATATATGGCACACATAGTCATGAGAATGTATTGATTATGAATGCTCCACCCTAATAGTACTCAAAGGCATTGGATAATATTTAAAATTATGATATGACATGTGAAATGGTCTTGTAAGCTATTTTTGACTCATGAACCTTTATATTAAATGATCCATGTATCATGCTCTTCCAAGTGAAATGATCCTTGATTCACGATTATGTCATGTTTCATGTTGTTTCCACATTTACAATGATTTAATTACCAAGTTATGTCCTTCCTAATTATTCATGCTCTGTTTAGTATCAATTGATATGCCTATTTTCTAATATTTATTATATTCTTCATGTTATACGTTTTTTATTTCCTTTACTTGTTTTTATAACTCACCCATTTTTATTATTGTACTCAGGATATCCCAAGAACATTTAAGATCATTGGAATAGTATGATCATGCCAAGGATGTTTTTAATAACATTTTATTGTCCCATGTTCAAGATGTTATGGTTTGTAAATAATTCCAAAATAAACTAGACTAATCTAAAATTTGAGTTGTTAAATGTGTAATTTTATGTAATAAATCACTTAATTAATGTGTAATAAAGAGAATAGTCTTTATATAATATATATTCAACACCAATATCTTTCTTAATTTTTATAATTAAATGCAATAAAGGAACCGTAAAAACATTATTGAGTATAATATATATTTTTGATTTTAATATATCATCATAAAATTATAGAAATATCAAAAATATTGAGGAATATATTTTAATTGAAAATATCATTGAAAATTTATAAAGGAATATTAAAATAATTTTTTTCATGATAGTTGAAAATTTATTCAATTTCATAAATGTTAAAACAAAGATTTCATTCGAATTTTTTGTAAAAATTCAAAACTAACATCTTTCAAAAAGAAACAAATTTTTTTATTTTTAGACCATCTGTAAAATATAATAAAAAATAAATATTTATGTAAAATATATTTGTTCAATTCTAAAAACATACAATAAAACGTTTTTTAAGAAAACATTTTTGTGGATATGAAATTATTTCTTGGTGAAGAGAGATATGATGTAGAATTTTCATGAAAATATTCTTTTTGAAACATGATTTCAAAAATAGAGGGAAATGATATGAAAAAAATCTATTATCCATAGATAACCATATGATATAAAACATCAAGAGTTTCTGGATAGATATATCATAATATTTTTCATCGTAAGCATTATCACAACCTATCCTAATAGATGATGAGATTTTAAAATTAAAACATTACCACTTTGGTAACATTTGAATAATAATACCCATGAAAAAATAGCCTTATATGGATATTTATTTGTTATAACATTTTTTATAATAATAATAATATGTATCACTGGGTTGAATATATTCCACAGAAAAGAAATATGATATGAATACGACCTGATCCGCATTGAAAAAAAATGTTAGATGAAAATAACATACATTAATTACTGACTTCATTCATGAAATTTAAAATATCTTTAAAAATATATAAAGTTTAATAATAAATGTTTTAATGAAAAATATTATATATTTCATACCTTATATTTTTTTTATTACCCATTTATGTTCATTTACCTGTTAAATTCATGTTTTTGGTAGAAACTGCTTTTTTTAACATACTTTTGTGTTTGGTATATTTAGTAAATTATTTTTTATCATGTTTCCATTATAATAATATTGTCAAAAATGTCATTAATGTCATATATATTAATTATATTTTAATTTTTCATGTTTTATAAAAGTTAGTTATATAAATTGAATATCACCGTTCGTAATTATCCTAGATCGTACAGATGCACTAACATAGATTCATTATTATCTACAAATGGAACAATAGAAGGATAAATAAAATATCAACATTATATGATCATATTTATTTCAAATATATAATATATATGGTTATTATAATCCTTGTGAAATAAATGGAAAATGTATCATATCACTTCGTGGAGGCGGTTGTCCACACAAACACATGAGGGACTTTGTCATATTCTAATAGATTAAATATTTAGAATGTATATGTGATATTATAATTTCATATAGATAATTATATCATAAATAAAACAAAAATTTATCTAATCTGTTATTATATCCCATTAGGAAATGCATTTATGAATAAACTAATTCTATTGGTTTTGTGAAGTGGTAGTACATCATACACATGATTAACGGTTATGTATCATTTTTGTTGAAGAGGATATATATTTAGGTTATTCCACTTTCAACTTAACAAATAATTATGTGGTAAATAATTATTTTTATATATTATTATTTTCCAAGAAAATTTCAATGATTATGAAGAATAAATAATATAAAAAATCATGGCAATAAACTATACCTCTTCTTTAAAAGTTATCATTAGGTAAAGACCAGAATTTATTATAGAGGTTAAAATAATTAAACTAGAATTCATAAGAAATGGTGATGGAATTTAGTAAGGTATTTGGGTAGGTAATTTTGAAACAAAATGTATTTGGATCTGTGATTATGGGAGGAGTGGGTGTGTCCAATTTTATATTTGGGAGGGGTACAGTTAAAATGTTTAAATTAATAGTGTTTTAAAATATTTTAAACAATAAAAGGCTAAAAAATAGAATTTTCAAAAAAAATATTAATGAGAAATGTATAAATACGTATAGATAATTAGTTTTTTATAGTTTTAGGAAATTTTAACATTAATCCTTTTTTATTAATCCTTATTTTAACTAATTTTAACATTATACACAATACATTCATTTTACAAATTTTACTATTTATTTAGATGAAAAATAAAATTGTCCTAATTATATAATATTTCTTAAACAAATTCAAAATTTCAAATATATTTTTATAAATAAAATTAACAATATTTTCATGGTTTAATTTAATATTAAACCCACTTTCTTGTTGATAAAAAATTAAACATTGAAAATGATTTAATTGAAAAGGATATTTTCAATAAATAACATTATTATTTCATTATTTATAAAAAAATTAAAACTTCTAAAATAATATCAAAAAATAACACTATGATAATATAATAAAATTGATTTTTAATGGGATTTTAATTTTTTTCAAACGAATCTTGTAAATGTGGAAAATTTATTTCTATTTTTAGATGATATCAAACAACCAGTTTTTTTTGGAGGAAAATGTATTTCGGAACCATATAAAGACTTTACCAAAACAGTTATGTTTGATATTTATCAATATGTTTTATTAATCATAAACTATTATAATTTATTTTCTAAATTTTATTTATTACTATACAGACCACTGTGTTTAATGAATTTTTTTATTGGTTATGTTTAAGAAATAATATTAATAATATAATGTGTTTCACGAAAAGTAAATGTTGTGGGTAAAATAATAATTCAATGAAATTAAATCTATTTGAAATTAAATATTTATTCAAATATTTAGGTTTGAAAATATCTCATAAATACTATTTATTAATAAGAAATAAAATTAAATGGATTTATTTCCCATCCCCGGGACTATGTCCCTATAGATATTATTATATCCTCCCAATTGGACCATACTATTAACAAAAACCATATATACTTGGTCTTACTATATGCAACATCATATAATTTATATTTCAATATAATACCATTGGGGATAATTATCATTTATCCACATTCATTGTGGAATAAATTTATCCTCATTAGTTCCTAGTTTTTTCAAGACTGGTCAAATAGAGTTGCTCATGTGTATGTCCCACACCTACAATTTTTACGATCCTTTTCCATAGATTTCAACAATTGATAATGTTAAATTATTTTATATAGTATTTTTATGATGAAACTAAAGGGTACAACATGTACTAAACATTTTGTATTATCATCCCTTTTGAAAGGATACATAGGATTCCCTGTTATCAGCATGATTGTGAAATTATAATCTCTTACCACCATTAATATAGTGATAAATACTAGAGCGTTGAGTCGTATAGTTTTAAAAAATATTAGTAACTTAACAAATGTTGATATACTATAATAAGGTACCTTAAGGAAATAAACTGAATCATGTTGAATGTTTCATTTATAGGATGTTTTTTATATGTACATATAATCACATTATTATTCATTAATAATTTAAAAAGGGCATGGCAATGAGTCTTGTATAGAGTATTGGGAAAGATTCATGAAATATGTTAAATAAAATGGATTCATGGATTTTAAAATAATTCTTCAAAATAATGTTTGATGAGCCTTAATTATCATCCAATCAATCAACTATCATTCATAAGAATTAGTGGAATGAGGCCTCCATGATGATCTACATTTAAAAATCACGAACATATCCCATTATAGATGTATGAAATGTTGGTTGTTTTTTATTTCATGAAGAATGACTATAGTAAATAATTGGGAACAAAGTTTGTGAATCCAATGAATGATTTTAATCTATACTTTCGTACCAAAATACAGTTTAATTCCAAACCACTCTTTGGGATGAAAAAAATTGATATCCCAATGTGGATAGATATTTATAAAAAATAGTCTGCCCATATTTCTGAATATTTTTTAAATCATATCTTATGTACACAAAAATGGTGAACATACCATTAAATATTCAATACCTAAAAAAATAGTTATCATGTTGTATCATGTTTGTAAATTTGTTTTTATTCTAAATAAAAAATAATTATATATTGATAAGATCCATTTATGATTGGGAAATAAAAAACAATGTTTCAAGTGCATAAAAAATTATTTATGATTATTAATCATGATGCATCAATTATTAGAGGAATATTTTATTTTTTTTTCTTTTTGTATGCATATATTTTTCTCAAAAACCCCACAGTAAATGATATTGACATCATGAAAATACTCAGTTACTGTGAACTGAAAGCAGCATCAGCTATATAATGACTGAAGTTTCAGATTGTGAACATGATGGTCATTTAATATCATCATAATAGAACAATTAAAACCATGTATTATATACATTACAATTTGAATGTGTTGAAAAATTCTATCCCACTACACCTAAATATAAAAAGGGCAAAAATGCTAAATTTTATCACAATCACCAAACAATTTGAGAGAATATCCTCGAGGTCTGAGAATCAAAATGGTCAAGACTAATTGAGGGTAGACCAATGAGTGAATTATGGGTCAATAATGGTTTTTATGCATTCTAGCTGACTTATATCAAATTTCACTATAATTTTCATCGATATAGTACCCCTCGATCTCCTATTATGGATTCTTTCCAACAAGATCCCTCCCACGATAGTAATATTAATGTGTTAAGGAGGACTCAATCTATTTGTAATCTTTTAGAGTATTGATAGAGGGTTATTATAAAAGTTCCAACCCCAAACTCCCAGGCCTGGATCACAAATTATATTTTTTATTTAATACAAATGAAGGAGACATGATTTTTATTCTATCTAAAACCTGTATCATAAAAATGGAATATTGGATCACTTAAATTCTCAAGAACTATTTTTATTTTGAGTTATAAAGAGTAAGTCAAAAGATAAATTATTTTTATAAAAATTTAAATCCATTTTAATCACGGGTAAATAAAGCAACATATAATCAATTTCATTAAACACATAATCATAGAATGTTAAAAACATTAAATATTTAATATAACCTAATTAGAAGAAACTGATTTATAAAATTTCTTACCACATGGTAGCATTGAAATAAAATCACAATAGTTTAATTAAATTAAATTTAAAATTAAAATGAAATGATTTAAAATGGATTTGTGATAGAACATGTAAAATGGGTGGTATATAAGTCACAAATTTAATAAAGTCGTCAATATGTTTTCTGTCTCATAAAAGAAAAATTGATAAGAGAACCAAATACCATGAGTCTAAATATTATTTATATATCCTTTAAATAATGTATAATAATTATAAAAAAATAATTCTATTTATTAATATAAAATTAATGGATTAATAACATAAAAATAAATCATTTATTTATTTTCTTTTAAATGAACCATTTAAATATTTAATCTATTATGTACCCATTAATTGTTTTGTGGATGTTTGGTTAATTGTTCCAAAATGTATTCGTTGTGTTGACCATTATCAATGTCATAATTATTTCAACATAACTTGAATAATAATTATGGAATAATTATCATAATTATTCATAATTTATACAAATAATACTGATTATGAAAAAATCCTATGAAAAATGAACATAGTTTGAATCAATGGGATGAAAGGTCATTCACACGCATGAGTAATGTTTCTATTTTTAAATGATCATTATAGAATGAAGGAATGTAATATTTTAACTTTATATTATTATAATAATACAAAAAATATAATATTATTTAATTAAATATTTTAAGGCATATATCGTTAATGTGATGTAGTGATGAAAAAAAACCACATTGCTTTGTGGAGGTGATAGTCCACACATACGTGAACAATGTTTTCAGTTAACAATGTAAGGGAAATATTTATGTATTAAATTTTAATAATGATAAATATGGTATTAATATCATTATTATGACATTAATATCATGTATATTTTTTTATCAACTTCCTAATTATATTCTATGAGAACCATTAGAGAAGATAAATCACATCACTTCACGACACAGTTGTCCTCTGTACAAACAAGTGGTGTTATCATATCCCCCATAAAATCGAAATAAAAAAAATTATATTTCATATAATAACTAAATAATTATAAATATGTTTTATATATCATAAAAATAAATAAAATCCATAATTTTAACCATCCTTAAGAGATGATGATGGAAAGGAGTGCCATTGGTTTTTTAAGAGACAGTCTGTTGTACAAAGAAATAATGAATTTTTGTCACATTTGAATGAAGAGGATATGGATTTAGCATATTTAATTAATATAATAATATATTAGTATATATTATATACATTTATAATAATATTATAATATTTTATTATTATTTTAAACATTTGGAAAATGAAATATAATAAGAACACATTTTTTAGAATTTTACATCTTCTCCGAACACCACTTTAGGATTATACCTAAATAATTTATATAATGGATTTATGATAAATAAAATGATTCCATGATTATTGAATATAATTTTTATGTTATTTTTGATGTTAATAGAAAATCCAAAAGGTTTTTATGTTGTTATGAATATTGGATCGTGGGTGGCCTTTTATATGTGGGGTGAGTGGAACCCTTGTAATATTTGAAATGTTAATGATGTTATCATGTTTTTAACATTACAAAAGGACAAACAATGGATAAGTGTAAATATATATACATAATAAGGTGTAATTATGTACATAAAGTATAAATTTTTTTATTTTTTACATCATTTTGACCGTTATCTATATAGTTTGTCCCCTTATTGAACATTTTTAATCCTTATAGTGGTTAATTATTTTTAGTATGTTCACTATTCAATATCATCTAAAAAATACCTTTTACTTATTATAAAATATAAATAATTATTATCAAAAGCATTTAATTTATTTTTCCAAATTAAATTTACTTACTTGAGATAATATATTTACATATTAAACCTGTAGAAGCGATAAAAATGAGAATTTTAAATAATTGTATTTTTTAAGGAAAGTATAATTTTATATGAAATATATTACTAATAATTATTTTTTGAATAAAAATTTATATATATTGATATATAATAAATAAATTAAATTTAAATAACTCATAGATATATTTTTTTAAATTATTTAAAAATTGGGTACATTATTCAGTTTAAAACCGTTTTTAGAAAAAATACATTATTTTTTAACCCAAAGTAAATGTTATTCTATAATATAATATGATGTTGATTAATATAAATCCAATTAATTAAATATAAATAAATTATATTTCTTTTATATTAATTGTTTTTGAAAACATAATGGAACTTTTCAATAGTTTTATTTACTGAAAAAATTACATTTTTAAGAAAATTGTTAATTTTAACTATCCAGTAAAACGATTATATTTTCAGAAAAATTACAAACTTTAAAACAATAAAAATTAGATATTATTATTTAAAAATTAAATATAGATTTATAAAATATTTTGTACAAAAATTTAAATACTTTTAATTACGATCTTTCTTTATGAGATAAAATTAATTTATTTAAAAAAAACAGATGTTTTAAAAATAAAACAAAATTTACTAAATAATGATTGAATATATACTATAATTTTATATATAATTAATATTTTATAGGATATATATATATATATATATATTAATTTATATAATAATATTCACTCCAACAAATTTAATTGCTAATTTAAAATGGATATAAATTCTATGGGCCGTTTTTACTCACTGTTTCATATTGAATATGCAGTCAGACATAGTTTTTTTCTTAAATTATTGGGGTGTTACATCATTCCCACATAAATTAATATAATCATCCAAATTTCATAATTGTCTTAGTAATCAACTTTATATATTTGTAAATATTTCTTTTGTAAACCCATATAATTAAAAGGGTTAATACCACATCCTCTTGATATAATAAAGATTTAAGCATAAAGGTCATTTGGAATAACACATACTAGATTTAAAAATAGAAAAAAATAGTTGGGAAGTGATGATTTATTAATGAATGAGTATAATAATGGATATATAATTAATTGTAGTGAATTATTTACTTGATCGGAATAATGTGAATGATCAAGGGAATGATAAAATCCAAGAAAACTACGAATTAAATTGTTTTGAAAAGGGTTGTTTGTATCGGCAAATTTTATGGTACTTGGGAAACACTTTATTTATATATTATTTTTCTAGATTTTAATAATTATTTTAACATATTTACTAATAGAATAAGGATATATACTTATATGATGAGTATTATTTGATCATTTTTTTAATTTCCACCACAAGCTCATTTTTTTCTCGAAACTATAAATATTCACAATGAATTATTTGTTCTTGAATATCTAAATTAAACATTTAAGGGACCACATAATAATAAAATGGATTATCCTTTCATTCCACGACTCTATAGACTTTAACTAAAACCTAAATGGTTATAACATTGTAAGATAATTCCCAAAATATAATAGACCTTCATTTGATGAACTAATTCAGTAATATCCAAAATTCAATAGTAATAACCAATGTTAAAAATAAATCATTCTGTTAATAAATATTTAGTTAAGATTATTTTTATTAATTTAATATTATATAATACCAATGATAAATAACATAAAATCATTACAAGATAAATATCCAAAAATTTATTATCTATGGAAAATTCGGACCTTACAAAACATTTTAAATATATAACATAACCATTTATTTAATTCCTTACTCTATAGATTATTAGTGGCCTTCAAATTTTTCTTAGTACGTGTTTCACCTAAGGATATAACCCAAAAATGGGTGAGCTAAAATCCAAGCAAAATGATAGATAATAATATGAAACAATATAAAATGGGGTGAAAAATAAATTTTGTCATCATAATGTAGGCGTAGGATCATCATCCTGAGAGGAAGTATTATGAAAAGGGTTGAAATGTTGCAATAAAAAATGAAACATAATTTCTTAGTGGTAAACTACATAAAATAGTTGTAAAGAATGATAGCATAATGTTCATTCATATTTCACTTTTCTCATAAGAATATTCAAATTAACCAATGCATTGGGGGAATTGTATAATTACTGGCACACCCATCACAGGAAAATATTTACATTGCGCTATATAATTCCAGGTGCACCCATCCCATCATAAAATTTACATTATTTGGGATGACACATAGAAAGTAAATCAATCTAGGATATAAAAAAACCCATGTAATATAATGGGTTTAATTTAATAAATAATAAATTCATAAAAAATAGGTTCCCAAATTAAAGATGGAATAACATACATGATATAAGAATCATTTTTCATGGGTGATGAAGATGCAATCACAATACGTAAAAGAGATGTTTTTAAAATAAGAGTTCTTTTGGAAACCATTATGATTTTTATAAGGTCAACTAGAAATCATTTATATTCTATAAAAGGAATTATAATAATGAGTAAATTATATTTAAAAAAATCCATACCGAAAATGGTGTGAAAAAGGAAAACCCAAAGAAGGAAAGTTGGGTTCAAGAATTCCAATTAACTGATGTATAAATTCTATCATCACATTAATATAATTAATAATAATATATTAATTAATTAACAATTATATAACATATTATATATCAATTTAATTAATTTTTTTATTATGTTCATTTATATTATTTTATATGAGTTATAGAGTATAAATTCACTATTAGGGGGAATTCGTTTTCCTGGTTTTCATGATTTGTTGGCTTGTAAATAAGACTGGAAGTTCATGTAAAATGTTCATAAAAATCATGAATTTTTATTAAATTTTATTAAAGATATTTTATAATTTTTAATGTTCTTATAAATAATTTTTTTATATTTTATGATATTGAATCATTAGATAAAAGTTAATGATGATCATTTTAGTTTACATTTAGATGTTTTTCAATCACAATGAAATAATTTGGGTTTATCATTTAGTATTATGTAAATATGATAGTTCTAGAAGATAAAAAGGGTTGTAACATAAATTTAAAAATATTTTTGTAACATTATAACTTTTTTATTAAGTTCATTATAGGCGTTAATTTGAAATGTATGTGCCCCGTCAGAGATGTTAGTTAATTGACACATCACGTGAGATTATATAATTTGTACAATAAAGTAGAGAGGTAAAGGAGGGGAGTATAGTTATGGATATTCCATTAACATGATATAATTATAGATTATAAAAAATGGATTTGTCATTCCATTTGGGTAAGATAAAGTGAGGATAAGAGAAGAAAAAAAATGAAATTGAAATGAAATTGAAATATAAAGGAAGTGTATTTTACCTCTTGGATTTATTCTCCATAAAAACCACTATAGGGAAGTTTTTTTGACCTTTCATTGAAAACTGTAGCTCATTGTGGGTAAGAGGGGATTTTGATGGGTTTGGGGTAGAAATTTTACAAGGAAAAATGATTGATATGTGTGAGGGGAATAAGGGGAAAGGGGCGATCTTTACACTGGGAGAGGGGTGTTTTATCATTATTTAATTCATTTTTTATTATTTTCCTAATGAAAGAAGTAGTAAAAATTCATGAGATAATATTAATTATTATTATCTTGTAAGTTCTAACCTGTGGTTATTACATCATCTATGACTTAATTATAGTTTATTTAATTTACAATGTTTTATACCCTAAATTATCAAATTTTACTATTTACAAATATTCATGTGTTTCAAAAAAATATCAAAAATATACCCTAATCGTTTTTCAACGTGTTTATTATAATTATGAAATCCATTTTGTAAAAAAAAATTAAAAATATGAGTAAATAAAATTTTAATAAAAATCATCATTTATATAGATAATAAAATTTTAAAATTATAAAAAAATTTAAAACACGATGAAAAATTAAATAAGCTCAATTTAGCTTATCTTAATATCAGAAGAATTAAAAATATAAATTGATAAATAAATTATATGAAAATAATTTGTTTTAAATAAATAATTTATTCATAAAATTTTAATGAAATATTTATGACATTCCAAACTATCAACACTTAATTAATAATTTTTAAAAAATATACATATACACTATTATATAATTGTATCATACAATCATCTATAATCTGTATAAATTTTATTTATGGGTTCTTGGGTGTGGTTACTATTCATTTTGCAGGTTTACTATTCACAAGGGATATATTAATATTTCTAATGTTATGATATTATTTTATCATTATTAGATCGTTAATTTCTAGAAATATATCTTAGTTCATGAATTATTCATTTACAAAGGAAAATGGTGTGAAAAAGGAAAACCCAAAGAAGGAAAGTTGGGTTCAAGAATTCCAATTAACTGATGTATAAATTCTATCATCACATTAATATAATTAATAATAATATATTAATTAATTAACAATTATATAACATATTATATATCAATTTAATTAATTTTTTTATTATGTTCATTTATATTATTTTATATGAGTTATAGAGTATAAATTCACTATTAGGGGGAATTCGTTTTCCTGGTTTTCATGATTTGTTGGCTTGTAAATAAGACTGGAAGTTCATGTAAAATGTTCATAAAAATCATGAATTTTTATTAAATTTTATTAAAGATATTTTATAATTTTTAATGTTCTTATAAATAATTTTTTTATATTTTATGATATTGAATCATTAGATAAAAGTTAATGATGATCATTTTAGTTTACATTTAGATGTTTTTCAATCACAATGAAATAATTTGGGTTTATCATTTAGTATTATGTAAATATGATAGTTCTAGAAGATAAAAAGGGTTGTAACATAAATTTAAAAATATTTTTGTAACATTATAACTTTTTTATTAAGTTCATTATAGGCGTTAATTTGAAATGTATGTGCCCCGTCAGAGATGTTAGTTAATTGACACATCACGTGAGATTATATAATTTGTACAATAAAGTAGAGAGGTAAAGGAGGGGAGTATAGTTATGGATATTCCATTAACATGATATAATTATAGATTATAAAAAATGGATTTGTCATTCCATTTGGGTAAGATAAAGTGAGGATAAGAGAAGAAAAAAAATGAAATTGAAATGAAATTGAAATATAAAGGAAGTGTATTTTACCTCTTGGATTTACAAAGAATTTATTATGTCCTATATGTGATTTTATGTGATTTATACTATATAAAATCACTTTATGAAGGGATAAATTCCATTGATAAATGTTTTGGTCATTAAATTTATCCCCTTATAAAATTTCACCCTAGAAATTACATATTATAAAAATTGGTGATGGAAATTCTCCTTACCCACCTCCTATATATCCCAAGTTTATTTTTCATACTTATGGTTCCTCTACAACACATTGACAAGGTTGTTGTCTTATTGTCTTGAATCTGATCAATTTGGTCGACAATATTTATCAACTTCTCCTCATAAGAGAGATAATATTTCATCTATAACACCTATGAGTTCAGTATATGTGAGAGAGTTGGTATTTACATCCTAAAGAGTGATACATGGAACACATCACAAAAATTAGACATATTTAGTGGAAGTGCAATCTCACAGGCCATGACTCTTATTTGATCAAGGATCTCAAAAGGGTCAATGTACCTTATGCTTAATTTACCCTTAAAAAATAACCACATTACTCTATTCCTTGGGGATATTTGAAGGAAGACCTTGTCTCTAAAATCAATCCCCAAGTCCTTTCAGCGGTTTTTAGCATAACATTATTTCTGAATTTGTTTAGCTTTGATATGTTACTATATAGCTTTAACCGTATCTGTCAACTCTTTCACAAGATTTGGTCTAAGTATATTAGTTTCTCCTACATCATCTCAACATGTTTTAATTCTAAATAAATTGTTATACATATCAATATATGGATCCATTCCAATAATCATATGGATTCCTTTTTTTTGTATGAGATATCAACCAATGGGGGATGATGATCTTATCCACCATTTGATTATTAAGAACATTCCCAGAGCATATGTTCTAGAATATAAAAAGTTCATTAATATTGGACCTCATTTTTGGGGTGAGAGGCTATGTTGAAGTTTAATTTATTACTGAATGTTTTTTTGAGTCTCCTCTAGAATATAGATGTGATAACGAGGTCACGATCAGAGATAATCAATATTGGTACACGACGTAGTCTCAAAAAAGCCTCCACATATATCCATTCAATTTGTTCAAGTTTGATACATTCCAAAATAGGGGAAAAGTGGATAGTGCTGGTGAGTCTATTGACTAAAACCCATATAATATTATTTCTTTTGGATGTATTTAGGTTACTCATGAAAAATACATAGTGACATTTTCTTGTTTCCACATGGGTATATGTAATTGTTGAATCATCCCTTTGGAAATTTGTCACTTGGATTTAACTTTCTGACATAACATTCCCCTAGGGATATACTCTGTTATCATCATCTTTGTTTTGTCGCAACAAAACATTTCTCGGAGATCATGGTACATTTTAGTACACCCATGATGGGTAGAGAAAGTTGACCAATGTTCATTATCAAGTAAATCCATCTTTATATCAGGTTATGAAGGCACATAGAGCCTCATTAAAATATAAATCACACCATCATTATTGATATTGAACTCTTGCAATTATATTTTCCTTAAATACATTCACCTACTTTTGTAACTCCGTAACCTATCTTTGTTCATCCTTAATATTTTATTGTATAACTGGTTAGGGGAACATTTTCGGAAATGTAGGATGTATTCCATATCATTGTGATATCCAAATCCATCAATTTCATATCTAAAAAAATTGGGTATTTCTCAGTCTGCATCATGGAAAGAGTTACATGTTCTTTTATACTAAGAGCATCAGCTACCTAGCTCACCTTTCCAAGAAGAGAGTGAATAGATAAATCGTAGTCAATTATTAGGTCTAACCATCCCCATTCATTCATGTTGAGATCCTTTTTGTGTGAATATATACTATTTGATATTATAATCGGTATATATGTTACACTTATCTCAACTGAGTTAGTGCCACCAAATTTTCAAGGAAAAAATCATAGCTCTTAACTGTAGATCACTCGTATGGTAGTTCTTCTCATGTATCCTAACTTTTTGTGAGGTGTAGGCTATCTATTCTTCATTTTCATGAGAACACAACCCATGAAATTCTTGGAGTAATGAAATTATGTCCCAAATCATTATCCACTTTTTGGTAATGTGATAATGTGTGGAGTGATCATCCTTCTCTTTAGATCTATGATTCATTCCTCAAATTTTTTTCATAGAAATTCTTTTCCCATGTCCTTGTTAACATAGTTAACATGCTAGAAATTCATGAGAAACATCTCAGAAAACGAATGTAGAGCCAAAATAATCCAAGAATTTCCATGAATCCCGAGGTTATGGTCAATTTGTCCAGTGGATTTTTATAAGGTTCCACAGAAATTCCCTTACTTGTGATCACATGTCACAAAAATGTGACTTAATACATCTAAGAGTCAAACATTCTAAGCATGGATTACAAGTTATCCTTCTTCAATGTTTCTAATACAATCCATATTTTTTCATCATGTTCCCCCATTCTCATAGGGTAAATAATAATATCATCGATAAACTCTTTAATATATTTTTTAAGGTAATTTCTTATAACCCTATTCATCAAATACATTAATATTTCATAAGAAATAGTATATTTGAAGGGAATCACCAAAAAATAGTAGTTCTCACCTTTATCTTTTGATATCCAAAACTAATATCCACCTTTGAGAAGTACTGAGATACTCATAACTGACTAAACAGGTCATGAATCCTTGGAAGAGGACACTATTTCTTTATGGTGATCAATTTTAGTTCATTATTTTTTATACATATCCATATTTTTTCATCCTTCTTTTTGAAAAATAGAACCTTCAAACCTCATGATGATGCATTAGGGAATTTTAATTTTTTTTTCAGAATTCTTTTGTAGCTTCTTATTTAACTAATATAATTCTATTGGAGCCTTCCAATACCGGAACTTTTAGAAAATAGTAGCTCTAGGTATCAGTTCTATTGTGAATTCAACCTCATGATCTTTGGGATTTTTGGGTAGCTCATCTAGAAATACTTCCCCATATTCCCTCACAGTGGACATTTCCTCTAGTTTGACACACTCCTTTGACTAAACCATTATAGTGATGTATGATTCATCCTAGAGAATCAATACTCACACTATTGATGTCTTTTCCAACAGTGATTAATGATCCTCCATGGATTTTTAGAGGATCAAGGTATGGTTTTGAAAATGAATATATACCTCATTTTCCGAACATTTGATTTGTGATCTTTATAAAGTGATCCAATCTATCACCTATACAACAAAAAATATCACCAAAGGATGTAATAATACATTTTCAATAAGAATAATCCAAAATATTCTAATGGGAGAAGATTCCCAAACATGAGTTGTAATGATTTCACAACTTAGTGTTTTTACAAATATCTCTACCCCATTCTTTCAGTTCAATGATTCAACAGTAAAAAAAATTCATAAAATATATAAAGGAATGTGTAGAACTAGAATCAAATAATAATTATTGATTCTTGAGTTAATATGATAGTTAAATTGTAAGAATTTATTTTCTTGATCCACCTCTATAGTATTGATGGAATATGTATTCCCTGCTCCTTTTACTTTGGCTGATGATGAAACTAATTACCATTTATGAATTGAGTTTTAGTGCATTGGTTGGCACAATTCCCTTTCTCTATATATCTGTAGCATTGGACAATGGATGGTTCTCTTATCTCTTCCCCCACATTGTCGTGTTTCCTCATGTCTCTTCAACATTCATGAACATGGTGGCCTTCTCTCCCTCACATGAATAATTTCACCCTCATTTTCAGGCTATGCTCATTATTATTCTTCCTAAATTATTGACATGTTGGTGATTGAGTTATCTTTCCACATTTTCATTTGATCCTCTAACTTGAAACTCCATATTTTGTATCTTATCAACATATCCATGAGACCATTCTTCAAATTCCATATTCACAATAAGATCACATTGAATAACAACTTCATAACTCCAAAAGTATTTAATTTCAAGATCCTTTTGACTGTGAGGTTTTAATCCACTAAAGAATTTATCAAATTTAGTGTCATTATTGATAACAAAATCCAAAGCATACTTTGAAAGACATTTGGAATTTTATTCATATGGAGGGACAAATTATCCTTCATTTTCGTCAACTCTATGACTTATATCTCTATATTTTTATGAATATTTCTTGGGAAATACATGATATGAAAAATTATCTTTATGTCTTCCCACTCCATCACATCATTTTCATTTTATAGATTGGTGTTCTTAGTCAACACACACCATTAGTCAGCTTCTCTATCTAGACAATAAATGGATAGAGTCACCATCTCTATCATAGAATTGTGATGCAAAAAAAAGATATTATTAATTGAGTTGACACCCAGTTTTGTGACAAGTGGATCTAAAGATCCACTAAAAATCAGTGGTGGATGGTGCATAAATAACTCGATAGCCTGTTTCTCCCACATATGTGATGGAATATATTTCACATTATTGAGGATATTGTTCAAAACATAAGATATCAGGGTATGAATTCCTATTAAATATTGGACACCACCTCCAAAATATTTGGGTGCGTCATTTTGAAAATCACATAATTGTTTCATGCATGGGTCATAGGTCTGGTTTCTCAGTGTTCAAACTATTTTCTAAAATAAAAAAAGGATAGAACAAAATGAAACAAAAAAATTCAGGAATTAATAAATTTTTTTATTGACTAATTAAGTCTAAATGCATATTTGTAGGATCTCTGCATTTATAATTTTCTAAACAAAATCTTCTTGGGAGCTTGATTATAATTAGTCTCATACTAAGGGGTTTTTACTATGATTCTCTAATATAAATTCCCATATTAACTAAACCGTGATTTAATAATAACAATAGATACCCTTTTATTACAATACTATTAAATAATATTTATAATAAAATAAATAAAGTCATTACATGACAAGGATCCAATGTCTCAGTGTCATGGTAAATTTAATTTCATACATAACATTTAAAAAATATTACATAAAAATTTATTTAATTCCTTCTTTTCTAGATTGTTATAGTGTTTCCCATTATTCTTATAACGAGTTATCACCTGATGATATACAATAAAAAGGGTTGACGTAAAATCTCATTAAGAGGATAAATAATAACACAACATAATACAACATTGGGTGATCATAACTACTATTATCATAATTTAGAAATTGGATCATAATAATGAGAAAAATCATAAGAAAATTATTCACCTGTGAAAATACATAAATATTAAAGACCATGTCTTAGTGGTAAAATACCACTCTTAATTGTGAACGAAGATAGAATCATATTTAGGAATATTTCACATCTCATGAGATACATCTCAGTATATAATGAATTTGTGCGCTATATAATTTTGGGAACTCCTTTCACATCATAACATTTATACTGCGCAATATAATTTTCGATGAACTCGTCACATCATATCATTTACAATATCACGTATGAAACATTTAATATATATCAATATTGGACCAAAAATAACCTATTGAATGGAATGAGTTTAATTTCAGAAATAATACATTGATAAACTAAGGTTTCCCATATAAAATTGGGGAAAAATAAATGATATTTGAATCTTCATCCTTGGGTGAATAAAAATCAATCTTAATAAGTAAATGGTGAATTATTTTGAAAGAATATTTCCTTTAGAAAACATTATGATTATTATATACTCCAGTAGAAAAAATAGATATACCATAAAATATTAGATTTTTATATTGAATTTTTATATAATTAATATCAATACTGAGAATGGGGTGAAATTTTGAAAATACAAAGAAAGAGAGTTCAGGTTTGATAATCTCCCATACCTTATGTTTGAATGCTTTATTTACTTTAATGTCATTTATAGTCACATTATATTCATGTATTAACAATTAAATAACCATTAGTATATGAATTTTATTTATTATGATTTTATTATATTCATTTATGTTTTTTTATTTGAGTTTTATATTTTATGTGTATCATTTAGGAGTATTCATTTTTATGGTTGTCTTGATTTTTTTTATTTCATACAAGAATGGTAGTTCGTGTAAAATGTGGATAAATATCCAGAATTTTTATTATATTTTACCACTGATATTCCATAAGTTTTAATGATCATATAATGTTTTTTATATTTACTGAGAATAAATCATTAGGTAAATGTTAATGATTATCGTTGTTTGGTAAATTTTTGCGGGTTTTCAATCCTAATGAACTCATTTTGAATTATCATTCATTATAATGCAAATATGTTATTTAAAGAACAAAAATAGGGTTTTAACATATATTTAAAATATATTTCCACCATTACAACGTTTTTATTCACATCCTTTTTTGTGTTGATGGATAATGATTGTGTGTTATCCAAGAAGTCAGTTAATTGACACATCACGAGAGATGATTTAATTTTTAAGATAACAGAGATAGGTACAGAGAAATTTTATTATTGATCGTATATTAACATAATAAAATTATATTATATTAAACAGAATTTATTTTTCATTACATAAGGATAAGATAGTTTGAGTATATATTAAGAAAAGTAGTAAATTTGAAAATAAATTAAAAGAAATAAGAAGATGATTTTACCTCTTAGATTTATCATCATTGAGAACCTCCAGAGGGAAAAGGTTTTGGTGTTTTAATGAGATCAAGAGATCCTATACATGAAATATGGGATTGGGGAGATGTTTTGGTAGAATTTTTACAAGGCTCAAAACATTCGAGGTGTGAGGAGAAGATCTGGTGGGGGTGGTATTTATAGAGGTGGATGGGTGTTTACACATTATTTAATTAATTAGTTTATTATTTTGATAAGTACAAGAAATAATGTTTATTATTGAGACTAAATACATAATTATGATCATTTAATTTCAAACCAATGATTCATACCTCATCCATGACCCATAAAATAGTTTATATAATTTATATTGTATTTATATCATAAATTATCATATTTTCCCATTCACAAATTATTCATGTAATTTAGAAAAATCCAACAAAATCACTCTAACCATTTTACTAAATTTAAAAATTAAAAATGAACTTTATTTTCTGAAAATATATTACTAAATATTAGTTATTTAATTTTTAATTAATATTATCATTTACTTGAAAAATGCATATTTTAAAATTATAACTGAAATTATAATACTTCCAAAAATTACTTAAGGTCTCCTCAAATAATGGTCAAATAATATAAAATAAAAATTTTAATTGAAAAATAGATTTATTTAAAATAAATTTTCTTTTATATTATGAAATTAATAAAAAAAGATTAATTAAATATTTAAGGCATTAAAAAATTATAACACTAAATTTTTTAATTTAAATGAATTTATTTACTTAGACATTGATTCAATTATATCATAAATTCACTTATAAGATGCATAACTTTTATTTTTTCTTTCACGTGTGTGGTTACTAATCATTTGTCTGATTTACTATTCATTAGGGTCAAATTACAATTCCTATGTTGAAGTCACTATTTCATCAATATCTGTTACTTAATTTCTTGAAATTATTCTATTTTCATTAATTAATATTTTTATACGTGTTCTATTACGATCTATAAGTTATTTTATGTGATTTACATTATATGAAATTACTATGACAAAAGAGAAATTTCATTGATAAATGATTGTGTCATTACAAAATAACCGTATATATTAAATAACATAAATTAAATAAACATTAAATATTGTTTTAACATTAATGTTTATCTCATACATTTCAGTTTTTAAGAACAATAATTTGGTTTTCTTTATTTGAAATAATATTGATCAGTTAGTAACCAAATAACCATTAAATCTCATGGTAATTTATACGATAACACTTTTATTGATGTAATTACGTTAATATCCATGATCAAATAAAAAATAATGGTTATAAATAACATAAAACATATTTCCTAAAAATGTAAATTATATAATTATGGTAATACAAATACTTTCATATCCTTTAACATAATAAATAACTCTAAATATGTAATTATAATCATTAATATATAATAAAATAAATCCTAAAAGGGGTGTCTAAGATGTTGAACTTATGATCATCATTAATCATATAGAAAAAATATGGCATCGATTAATTTTAATATATCCACACTTGAAAACACCCAAATCCTCACTATTGAATAAACCTTTCCTCTGATACCAAATATTATAGACTCAATCGTACGCTCCCATATCCAATGCTATAATTAAATATTTCTCTTTCATACCGACTAAGGTGAATCAAATATATTTATCCAAACCTTAAAACAAAAAAAGATAATGTTAAATTACCAATATTTTCAAGGACCATTTTAGTTATATTGGTTTGGAGATATAATTTAGTAATACATTATGTGTATCAAATTTCAATCGACATAAAAAATTGTAAATAAATCATGATTTTATAAAAAATCATTAAGAAGATAATTTTATGATATCAAATATATTGAAGAATTTATATAACCCAATGAAAATAAAATGAGTTATGAAATTCTTTACCACTGGGTAGCATTCACGTAAAAATACACTACAATGAAATAATTAGAATTGAAAATTAAAATATCATGATGTATGAGGGATTCAAGATATTTCATGTAATATAAAAATCATATACACTATAACATAAAAAGTTTTTGTGAATATTTTATGTATCTCACTGAATTAAAAGTCATATGAGAAAATGGAAGCTTGAGTCCACACTCTCCGTGAATTTCATTTGAACCCTATATAATATGATTACCTAAAATATTAGATTTATTAAGAAACATTTATATGATTAATACCTTATACATAAGTCATTTATTTTATTTATTTTTAATGAAATATTTTAATATTTAAACAATTTACTCTATGTTGGGTGTTTTGAGGATGTTCAGTTCATTGTTTCAAAAAAAGATTTGGTGTGTTAACCATGGTCAAAGTAGTCCTTCTTTGAAATTATCCAGAATTATAATAAATAAATAATAATCATATTTTATCATCAATTATTCTTCTAAAACCAGTTCATAATTTTTTATGAAAAATGAACTATGTTATGATCATGTAGATGGTAGAACGTACGTACACATGATTAACATTTCAATTTTTCAATCATCATTATGGAAGGAATGTATATATGATTTTATATTCATATGATGAAAATAATATCATAAATACCATATTAATTATTTAAATATAATATTATATATCATTATTTTGATGTGGTGGATAAAAAATAATCACACTCCAATGTGGAGAAAGTTTTCCACAGAAACCGAAAAGACATTATCAGTTATTAGTGTAAGAAATAAAATGATATATATTATTTTATAAATTATATATATTTCATTATATTTAATTGAAATTTTATTTTTTCAAATATATTCATTAAAATTATCATCACTACCATCAATTTACATGTTAGTAAAAATTGAATCAATTACTTCTTGAGGTGGTAGTCTGCTGTTTACAAGAGTGATGTTATCATATAACACATATAATAGGAAGATAAAATGTGATATGTGATAACATAAATACCAATGTAAAAAAATGTTACAAATATCATATATATATATATATATTCATTAAAAAATAAATCATAATAAATATATTAAAAAGTATAATGGAAAATTAATTATATCAGTTTGTGAGGCGGTAGTCTTCTGTAAACATGAATGATGATATCATATCCCATTTGATAGAAGATGATATGACTTGAAGTTATGAAATTAATAAAATAAATTATAAATATAAATTATAAAATATTTTTATTATATGAGAATATATGAATAATATTTAAAGAAGGAGGATGATGACAGAAAACAAAAATGTACAGTTATAAATTTTACCACTTCCCGGACCACCTCTCAGGATTGTACCAATGGTACTACCAGAATATCATTCCACTAGATAATGGGTTCTAATATGAGGTAATAGAATTTCAGAAGTGATTATTTTAGGTCTTGTATAAACTAAAATGGTTTTAATGTGTGAATAATATGGTATTGTAGGTGGCCTTTTATTAGTTATTTGAGAGACACGCCTTTGACTTTCAAAAAACAAAGTATACCTACATTTGTGTCATTGGGAAAGGATCCAATAATGATCAGTCAAGGGACATATAACTTATAAGTTAAATTTCGTGATATAAATTATGTTTTAGATTTATTTTTAGGACATTTTCACCCTTATCAATTTAGTTCTCCACCCCCATAGAACCTTTTTTCTCCTTAACCGTGGTATCTGATTTTTTCCATTTTCAATAATTATAACTGTCAAAATTTAATTTTAAATAATTATATAATTAAATTGTAATTATTTCAAATAATGGATCATTTTTACCAAATAAAATTCATACATGTGAAAAAAGAACATCTTAAATAAAACATGTAGACGCAACAAAAATTCTGGATTATAAAAGTGTGATTTTAATGGAAAAGATGATATTATATTAAATCCATGGAATATAATAATTATTTTATAAATATTAATATATATATATATTATCTATAAAATTTAGTTAAATAATTAATTTTAAGGGGTTTTTAATTAACAATTAGAATCATTATTCACATTATGAAAATTTAATAAAAATTATGTTTGTATCCCCCAAAACAACTTATACTAAATTCTAATATGATATATATTAATAATAAATTAAATAGTTTAAATATAACACAATAAAACATATTCTAAATTATATAATATTAAAAAGATAATGTTTTTTTAAAAAGTATAATTTAATGACAAGAAATGACATATAAAAAAATCCTTATTCACTTAAATATTAATATTTTTGAAATATATAAAAAATATCTCCCTATGTAAATTTTTATATTTAAATTTAAAAATTGAATTTTTTTTTTCAAAATTAATTTTATAAATGATTCAATAATATTTTATATGTTTTTTTTGAGAATTATTAAAATTTATTTTTTAGCAAAACATATTTTGATGTCTTTAATTACATGACTAAATATTGATTGATTGTTTACTAAACATTTACCAATAAATTATATTTATTTAGATATATATATATATATATTATAGAGTAGAAAAAATACTCATACCTACTAATTTAATGGGTAAGATACAATGGTTATAAATTTTGATGGATGTATAATGTCGGTGATGCATGTCAAATACTGTATTGATAATTGTTTAATTTTTTAAAATATATGGGTATAACAGATTCTATACCCAGTTCCATAAATGAATATTTAAAAATTATATTTCTATAAATTAATTGGTAGTATCAAATTTATACTCACCTATATCCCGACATTCAATGTATCCTAATAGTTATTAGAGGGTTGTCGCACATGCCCACCCCCACAAACTAATACAATCATTATATTCCATTTGAAATATAAATAAAAGATGTCTGAAATATAAGAAAAATAAATTAAATATTTTTAATTAAATAGAAAAAATAATCATATCGTGTTGGAATATATTCTTCCATATAAGAATCTAAATTTACAACATATTCTTGTAGTGACAAATGATCATTATTTATATATTTGACGGATGATACCACGGAAAAAATATACTCATCTTCCATATTCCATAACAGTATTCCATCAGGTACAACAAGGCCAAATAGCTTATCCAATGAATATATATAGCGCTTATCCCAGCTGGGATGAATATCTATATATTATATTAAAATTAAAGGCATAGTATGATGCTTATATTTTCATTCCTAATAGGGAAAATGACCAAAGTATGATTGTTGCCTCTTTGCAATTGAATATTCTTATTGAATAAGGATAACATAATATTTGAAAGGAAAATAGAATTGGGAACACATTTACACACCATCAAATATTAAATAGTATATTATTCTAGTTAAGTCATGGATGGATCATATACATTTTATAAAAGATATGATTCATACTATGGAAGCTAAAAGATATTAGTCATATATTCCAAATCCCATTAATAAGGGATTGTGATAGCAGCATTGCAAGTGTATTCTGGGTGAGAATAACATACCTTCTCCCATTCTGTAGGTCCATAATTATAATATTATGGGGTATACACATTTGAATTATTTTTATATTCCATATCGACATATTAAGACAACCACCAAAAGGTTGGATCAAATTCCCACCAATAATACATAGGTACATCAGCATAATCTAACTTCACCTATGAAATAGGACTATATTCATGTAGTTGAAAGAATTATACATCATAATCTAGGTAGATTTAAAATGAAAAGTTCCTGCTTAACCATAAATGGTGTGTGGGAATATTCTGAACATAATTTTTTATATGGATCCTATTGTACAGTTTTGTAATTGTAGAATCCTTTTGCCCATTGAAAAATATATCATGTGCCTCAAGGATACACAAACTATTCATCTAATTTAAATGGTGATGCCTTGCACAAAAGTACTCATGATAGCATATAAATGGATTATGGGATCACAATCCTTATATAAACCATTAAAAGACACCAATAGTGATATATCATGATGAAAATGACATTATGCCCTTCTCAGAAAACCTTTCTAAAGAGAGATTCTTGAAACCCAAAGGTTAACTATATATTGTCCCCAACAAATTCCAACAATTCGTCACCTGAATTATTAGGATACCTAGAGTGTATGTTTTTATACAATCCTTTAAATGTCAATGAGTCATTCCCTACAGAAACAAAAACCTATGTTGTCTTACCTGCGAGGTGAATAAAACTCATATTATGATGAATATGATATGAATATGAAAAAATATATGCCTAAGAATAGCATACCAAAAATTTTGGAACCTATATCAACATATAATAATGATATCCAAGATGATATAAACAAGGATATAATTTCAATGTTATGAAAGAATGCATGGTAATTCCATTATTTTCAAAAAGTTAAACAACTCTATTATCATGTATATATTGATTATCATCATGATTTTTACATCCTATGTGTCTAGAATAATCTTGTTTCATTATCCATGACCAAAGTACCATGGTAAATATTGTTGGGTATGATTGTATAAAATTATTTTCTCCACAATCTAGCTACCCTTTCAAAAAATAATTAAATTACCATAATATATATATATCTATGGATGGGGTGAGTATAGATCATTACACATCACTCCATCACAAATGAAATAGAATCCCATATACATGATATCATTAAATGTTATATTAGTAGGATATATAGTAGCACCGATAAGCCTTCATACCAGTTGGTCAATCTACAAAAATTATCTTATTTCTTAGAGATAAAATAATCATTATCATGAATATATTTCTATTAATAGACTCTTAATCTCGGTCCTTCAACAAGCCAATATCAAACATCAGATGAGAAATTTATAATATTAGGCTTCTTGATAGATCAAATAGGTAGTTAACTCTCACTATGAGAATGTATTAAACCATGAAAATGAATAAGTTAAAATGGTCCGAATATAGAATATCTAAAGGGAATTTTCCATGGAAAGAATTAGAGATAATCCATAGCGAATATTTTTAAAGAAATTTTTACCACTGGATCTACCCCCAATTCATCAAATACTATGTTAGTAATGAAGAACTTAGTTTTTGATAAAAATAAATCCCATCATGTAGGTTTCGAGATATTTTGACAATATACTCCATCTCCAGAGTCCAAAATCATAAAAAGGTTTATAATATATATTGGATTCCTTAATCATCCTCAACCCATAGTTCTGGTGGAATTATTTTCATGAAAACCATCATATGAGTAATAAAATATCCAACATTCTCAAAATGTACTAGTGAAATCCATGAATCAACCACAACCATAAAGGATAGAGTAACATTATAATATCCTCTCTGTATATCAATATTCTATAATTTGTTAAGTGTTTAACAAGATGAATATTGATGGTTCCTATTTTATGGGCATCATAAGAGGAGGGGGCATGGTTTGAGGAACTAGGGGTAATTTTGTTTTGGACTTCACTTTATTATATGGAAATACTAACACCCTCATGGACGAGGCCAAAGCATTGCTCATCAGAATCACCCTTTGCATAGAGCAGAACCTTGAAATCACCCAAGTGGAGATGGAATCCTCGATCCTTCATGATTCCCTACATAGAATAAAATCCACTTCATGTTACATCTACTACATTATCTAGAAATGCAGAGATCTCCTCAAATATAACAATCAAGTAAACCACACATGGTGCGACAATAATAATATTGATGATCAACTTTCTTCTTTTTCGGACAATATTTCGAACTCCACTTGAAAAATGAATACCAATTGTAGGGAGCATGAGGGAATCAAATTGATCATATGGTATTCCCTAGGAATTTATTAATTTTTCCCCCTAATCATGGTGTTCCATTGTAGTGTATCTCTCATTAAATAAAAATATAATTTGGATGGATGTTGAAACACCCCCATTATTCAGGGAATTTTTTGTAAGCATGGTCCTAGAACCCAGAAATGTTAATATTAATTGTACAAAATCAAGAGTTCATCTAATAATGAAAATCAACCCATGATGTCCTGAAAACCAAAACATCCTAGTGAGGGATATAGGGAATTCCTCAATGTATATATTTAATGGTATGAATATATTTTAAATATACTATTTTACTCAAAGTGTTATTAGATAAGTTTACTTGACTAAAAAGAATTAGTGAAAATTGTTACAATCAATCTAATAGATGATATTTATTGATACATAATAGTTAATTTTTTAAATATATAAATAGTGCATTGATAGGTGGGTTATAATAAAGAACAAACCAATGTTACAAAAGCCATGAAATCATTTCAGAAGATTGGGCATGAAGTATATAAAGGAACAGATGACAGGCCCTCAATGGTATTCTCATATTGATAAATGGAAATATGTGAAACATACCACATTCTACTAAGAAAGGAAAAATAACCTTTTTGGAAGTGTTTATGGAATTGTATGTCCAAAATTTTGAATCCTTAGAAAAATCAATGAGAAATCTCTTAGGGGGAATATTTCAAAAAATTTAACTTCTATGCGAAGTTAAATTCCTTCCAATCTCCCATGAATAGGGAGATAATTTTACAAAAAGGGTGAATTCCACGAATTAGGATATTTATTTATTTAGATAGATGCTTTCTATAAAAATGGTTATTGAGTAATACCCAAAATATTTGTGATTTTGATGATAAGAACCCTTAAATAATGACATACACATAGTCACCACCTGGACTTATATTCTTCAACCGATTATTATAGGGTGAACACATAATTTTTCTCTTGCTACTCTTCATCGTGATATAGTTCTATTGGAGGTACCCCCACAACTCCTCATCGCCATTGGGCCTCATTTGATAGGATTAGAAGGTAGGGATGGTGGTGTACCCCCATGTAGCTCGAAATAAAATCATATCCAAAATGGGAATATTACACTCCGTCACTACCAAATTTAAAAAATTTAATTTTTCAAGTATTTATTACATAAGTGGGCAATTGAAATATCTCGCACACATTGTTACACATTGTGGCCCACAATTAGGAGTAGAATATAGGGATGGGGTGGAAAATTTGGGGTGTTTTTTTGTTAAAAATGATTAGTATAATATTCTACTACAAGGATTTATAACAGTATTGGAATAAATCCATTAATAATTTACTAACATTCTGTGGAGAATTATGATCATCAACCTCCAGGTCTACAGAAAACACAAGAATAAAATTATTAATGATTTTATAGATTGATAGAATATGTTAACATAATCTATCAACATCCTTCTACCACAATATTACATACTTGAAATTTATGTTTTAAACAAACACTATTCAATGAAGAGATTGATAATAATCTTATAATATTTTTGTAGGTTTCATGAATTTGAAGACAATGCCCATCGTCTATGGTAATTCCCCCAAAAAACCAAAATGAAATCTCAACCAATTATCCTAAAATAATGAAAATGATATAGGAAAACATAAAAAATCATTTTGATGAAAACAATAGTGTAAAAATTTTAATATGTCCCCAAAAATATTATCTTTTCACAAAACATCCTTCTATGTGACAAAAAAATGTAAAACATCCCCAAATAAGGAAATAAGAGAGTTCATGGTATCCCATCATTTCAGGAATAATATAATAAGCTATATTTTTTCTGAAATAATTAAGATATTGATTATTTTACCACAATAATGGAAAATGTCACCCTTAAATTTTAGTATCCCAGGAAACAACTCAAGGTTTTCCTCAATTGTCATCTAAATTATTTCCATTTTCATTAATGTATTGGATGCATCTCACAATTTGTTTTTCAAGGGCGCCCACCATGGTATCGTATATTCTGGATAATTGATATAGGGAATAACCCCATAGTAGTTATCCATCATGTACACCATATAATTAAAATAAGAAGGTCATTGGTTGAATATTGAGGCATGGTGTGAAAAAAAAGATTGATGACTGGAAACCTGAATGAATGTTTAATGAGAATATGATTTTTTTTTCAGAAAACAACATCATTAACTAATGATGAAACCATAATGTCCTAAATCACCCAAAAAAAATTCCTCAAACTCTCCCTCTATATGTTAATGTAATTATCAAGAGACAAATGATGCGTAATAATAAGAGCCTTATTTTTCTCCAAAATTTGCATTATCTCTTAGAGATTTATTCCCCACATATTCTAGGGGATTGGAATTTCCCTAGCGTATGGGCAACTCATATCATAATTAGACTAACTTTATTCGTATTAATTACTTACACTTTTAAGACACCATATCTAATGATAAATATGTTTATGAATGTTAGATCGATATCCCTGACCAATGTGTTTGAATTTTTGGTTGTAGAATATAATGGAATATAATGAGATGTTGTGGTAGGAGATTGATTTATCCAAGAAAGATCCCAACCTATTCTATATTTATGGTCTGAAAACAAGGGAAATAACTTCAGTGTGACAAATGGGAAAAATAAATCACCTAATGTCCCTTTAATAGTTGTTCAAGCCAAATTATTTTATATGAATTACATGTGGGAATAAAAATATCTTATCATCCCATATTAATGGTTAGACCCACTCAGTATACACCATTAGAAACATATACAACCTAAACATATTTCCAAGTTCATAATACATTTACCTCAATAAAGAGTACCATTAAGCGACATTAAAAAGATAAATCACAAATTGAGCATGAGATACCCATTTTGATGAAATACATCATATTGAAATAGAAAAAAGATTTACTTTCCAATATATATATATAATAGTTTATATTTATCATTTAAAATATCTCAAAGTGGATCTATTCACGTAACTTCTTAGTCTAATGGTTGTTGAGGTAGATATTTCCACAACTAGGGTTTATAAAAAGAAAACCTTTTATATGAATATTGTTCCACAATATCTTTCATAATTAAAGTCTATAATGACGATATTAAAGGGAATATTAGACCCATAAATGCATTAGAAATGATAGGTAATATCGATTTTTTATGACATATGCTAGATAATTCCATTGTATTAACCTCATAATGGTCTAAAACATCTAAAATTGGAGAAAATTGACAATTATTTATCTATATGATATATGACCATTAAATTGTATTAACAAAATTATGAAAATCCCCATTAAAAGAAAATATTAATGAACAATTGGGCTGGATAGTATCTAATTTGGCTTTTAGTATACTCCAGTAGGATATGGCATTCAATTTTCTAATTTAGAGACCATGGATTTATGGCCACATAAATATACTATAAAATTCTATTACAATATAAAATATCACATTAAAATAAAAGTAACCATTCTATGTCATGAAAAAACCCATTTTTAAAACATTTTATTACACTTATACCAATAAGATCTTTTACCAGATTGAAGGAAAACAATAAATGGAAGATGGCTTATGGGGCTTATAGTCCCAATAGATTATGAACAAATCATGAAATACCTTGTGAATTTCTAAATAGAGAACATGTACTAGTTATCAACTTAGCCAATATGGATGATATATCATCAATAGGCAATCAAAATATGAAATCTTCTCTAGCATGCCCACAGAATATCTGTCATGTAAGTTGAAGTGAGTTTATCAAAAGAATATGCAAACGAATGTTTTGTTTGAACCAAAAAAAAAAATTATTCCATCGACAAAAGTAGAAATTTTTCCCAAAATACCTAATAAATCTCATGATATACATTTTTATTCTACCCCTTTTAACAACAGTGAAGAAAATAAGAACCTCAAAAATTCCCCAAGATATTCCTCACAGTTTGTGACACCAATTTGTTTTTGTGATGGCATATTTTCTCTTAATAAAGAAAAAGATTATCCTATGTTATCTACCAACTCTGATTACTGTTCCTTCAACATGGACATGCAAGTTGATAAAAATTATCTTTGCGGTTCCCCACCATTATTTGTTGATTTTTTCTCCAGAACCATAGTTGATATCATTTAGATTAATATTGTAAAATTATTGGACCCATGGAACACAATGATTTTTACATCCATGCATATGGAAGTGAAAAAGTTATATATTTCATTTTGGAATTGAAATCACTATGTGTTCAGCTATAATTAAATAGAGATTCTAGTTTTGTACCCCAACGTGTCTACCCATCACCCGGGCCAACTAGATGACCATCAAGGATTCATACAGGATTCCACATTAATTCATTAACCTCACTCTTCCATGGTGGATTCTGAAGTTAATATAATTGATATTTAAAACATCATCTAAGAGGTATAATATCAAAAATGGATATTCAACATTGTTTCTTTTAAAAGAATAAATGGAATATCATGGTATCAATCGATTTCAGTGATATATAATGAAACATTCCAAAAGATTATTTCTAAGTCTTGATATACACAGATTAATGAAAATGTAGGCATTTAAGACCCTTACATTATATAATGATATATAGGTTATAATTAAATATGTATGGACATTGAATATGAAGAAACAAACACTATAATATCACTGTATTGAATATTATTTTTCAAAGCCCGTCAATATTAGTTGAAGAATTCTTGTTCAACTGACCAATATACATTGTGTTAAAAATTCAAACCATTATTGATAATAACTTCTTAATTATATATTAATAACATTGTAATGTATTCTTGAAATATTTTTGATCACCTCACAAAAATTAGATCATTATTTTTCAAATTACTGAAGTATATCTTAAATATGATCATAATGAAGATTACATTATGCTAACATTTTTACATTCCTCTATCTCATTGTATGTCTATGTGACATTGAGTTTGATGTGAAGAAGAATATAGTGATACTCAGAATAGTGCATCATAAAAACATTAAAGAGTTTATTGGGATCAAAGGAAACCTCTCATTTATCCGTAATTCGGTAGAAAAACATTCAAGAGAATACCCCCTTAATAATGACAATGAGGAAGAGAGTTACTTATTAATGGGAAGAAAACTACCAAGAAGCTTTATATAAATTCAAGAAATATCTTTAGAATATATTGTATTTTATTAAACAAGTAGAAGGGAAGCCTCATATCTTATATGTAGAAATATTGTAGTCATTTCATAGTGGACATATCAAGTAGAAAAATAATTCCTTGAATAAAAATAGAAATTATTATCTTAGATAAAATTTTCTAGATATTGTGACATGAAATTCTGGCACAGATAAAAACAACCTTACACTAAAATTTATAGTAGAGAAATCAGGATACTACTTGAGTCTATAAATAATTCACATGTACTTTTATATGAAACCTATAAATTATATTCTATGTCATCATATAATGACTATATATTTTGATATATGGGTGATAACCCTATTAAAATATGATATTTGATTCAAATCCTTGAAATCAATCTAATCGTCGTTTTTATATGATTTCATCAAAGTGTATATTACACTGAAAAGCATTACTCTAATCACTAAACTCCCAGACAATGAGGTTTTCAATACCCATGAAGCTCTCTACAAATTTGAGATGTATTTTTGTAGGGCCTCAATAATCCCAAATAGGAATATAATTGAAGTCCAAATGATTAATTGGGATTTTCTAGGGAGTTTCATTGTTTTCCTCCCCAATTCGATTCTCTCTTACTCTTTCATGCTATATGAAGGCTCAATTAATAGTGATGTGAAATAATGATCAATTTTGATGGTATATAGTAATCATTATTTTTTCAGATATTTTATCTAAATGGGAAAATTATTGAGAGCTAATGATCAAAAAGTTCAATACAAAATACATTATTAAGAAAAAAGGATTGAAACAACTCATACACTATGTGAGGGGTGTTATTAATGAATTTTTATTCAATCGCATGATATATAATATTACTCATTAATAGGATTTCTATTGTAATTCAATATATATGTGATATTCCATGATTATACTAACTTGAATAAGTCAATCATTTAAATCAACCAATAGTGGCTAGTCACCCCTGTAATCATTTTTGACATGGAGGAAATCAATCGGAATAGTTCATCCACAAAAAATGATTATTTAAAACCCATTATTTTATTGATGAATGCAGTAATGAACTACCTAAAAATTTGGAACATTTCATCAATTAAATCTATAAATGTGATGATCTATAATATATAGGAAAATTATACCTTTCATGATGGTCTAAATGAATTAAAATTCATCTATTAATGTGGTTGTGATGGTTCGCTCCAACATTACCCCACAAAATGATATACCCTCTATATAATATAGTAAACCCATGAATCATCCTACAACACTCAGTAGTTAGGAACTAGGATCTCCCATAAAATTATATGTTTTTTTTTTGAAATAATTATATGGAAAAACATGTAATATACTAAGAAGCTTCATACCTGTTAGATTTAAATAGAAATCTAACATCACCCCACAAAGATGTTTCGTACTACCCAATAATTCAATCCATTTTCGATATCATGAAAAAAGGTGATCAGATCATTTCCTCTATTTACAATTTTAATATTCATGTACATCCATACAATTACAGATTACATTTCCAATTGGGTTGAGGTCATACCCCTCAAGGAATTTGGAACGAAGATCTTTATTTGATTCATATTGTCAAATATCATCCCAATATATTCTTTACCCCATTTTTTTGATTGATAACAGTTCCAACATCTATTATAATGATATAATGATGTTATATCAGTAGAATAACATAGAGGTCAACCATTCACCAGGATATCATGTTGTGACACAGGGGAACATATATGCTTTTAATATGACAACGTGAAATGTAATATAACATATAGTGGATGTTGTATCCATTAACTGTTTCTTTTTTCCACATCACATTTTTTTTGAAATTCTAATTAAAATTAATTATTTCACATTTATTTGGTTAATTATGTATTTAAGGTTATATTGTTATTTATTTTTTAAACACATGAAAAAATAAATTTAATTTTTTATTTTTTATCAATTATACAATATTTTCTATTATTATATCAATTATTGTTATTTCACTTTATTTTATATATTAATTTCATCCCATTTTTTATGGAATTAATATATTAAATTATTGATGTTTATCTTTTAATATACCTTCAATAAAAAATATAATAATTTATAATAGTTAATTAAAATTTAATTACATGATCTTTTCAAATATTTTTTAATTATATAATCATTTTACAATGTTTTCTGATTTTTCCTAATTATTATTCATTTTTAAATTTGAATATTTTATTTAATTTGGTTTATTTTGGATTTTCAACTTTTATTTTGATTGAATTCAATATAATATTATTTTTTATTATAGATTATAATAATGTTTGAAAGTGAATTTACTATTATATTATATGAAAAATAGAAAATTGATGTTTATTGTAGGGAAGTAGTGCAACCAAAATTCTATGTCCCATATTATCATGGTCAATTTTGAATGGAATTCATGTATCTAATTTATCTTCTCATCCACATAGCCCAATTTCATTGTGAAATTACATAACTAATTTATTTCATTGGGATGTGACATACCTGATTATATATCAAATTACAACATACCCTATTGACCTTAAAATTGAAATGAGAACTGAGATATTGAGATCCACCATGTCCAGACTTTTTGGGGCTTAGTGATGATGCTCCAATGTTTACCATCTCTTCACCATCATGACAGTCGAATCTGAAGTTACTATGTCACAGGTCAATTTCTTCTAATAGTGATGAATAAGGGGATCTCGATATTGTCTCAGAGGAGTATTTTAATTTTTTCTCAAATTTATTTTAAATTTGTTTAGGATAAAAATATTTTTAAAAACATGCTTGTAATGTGGCAGGCACGCAACAACGCTTGTGTCTACTACAATGATGGCATCATGTCTTCCACGTTAATAATAAAAAAAGTAATTTATTTATATATGTTCTTATTTATGAAAATATATAGATTTGTATATTATTATATATATATAATGATGTTTTAGGTTTTTTGAATTATTTCTGTAACATTCGAATTTGAAAAGGTTGTATTCTTATGAAATGATTGTAGAGCTCTAAAAATTGACACATTTTTGTGAACTCACTATGGGTTCCGGTTGATCTTCAGTCTTGTATATATACCATTTGGTGAAAATGGATCATTAACTGAAATCATTTCATGGAAGTTAATGTAAATAGATATAAAAAAGGATTGTGATTAACAATTTAATCAATAATAAGGCATTGGATACAATAAAAAATTTTATTCTAGGACATCCACCGGGATCGTGCTCATAAGTCGGACTGTTCATCTATTGAATGTGGAATTCACCAGTTTGTCTAGGTCATTTCACCACTACCTCTTTGTTAGGGTAATTTAGTGTTATAAAATAATTCTATCATATTTTTTATATGATGAATCAATCATTTTTTCTTTGGATCCTCCTCCATATTCATTCATATTTTTCCCACTTACATTTAACAGTAGAGTGACATCAGAGAACCATTATTTTCATCCACGTAATTTCTTATCAACGGATTTTTTAGGAGATCCTCTCACCTTTCCATGATCCTAAATGTGATCTCATCTCATTGTACATTTCTAATGGAGATCTACCTTCTATCTTCATCGTGTAGTCTTTTCCATGCATTCGTTAGAACTAGAACATGTTGTCACTAAGGTGCATCAAGGTTAAACTGTTATGGTTTTAAGAAATATATTTTGTGGCACTCAAATTTTAAAAAATTTAAAAATGGAGTATTGGATTTGGGTGATCGTCATGTTGATATAAATATGATTGGGTGAAAATGGGTCCTTAAGAGAGAAATAGTAATGGTTGAGAAAAAGGGTATTTAACAGGGTTTAATATCATAATTTAGTTTTAATATTAATTGTTCCATGTTAAATAATATTTTATTAAAAATTTAATTTAATTTTTTTAATCCGTTGTAATTTTTTATAATATTTTTTTACATTCATTTAATTTTAATTTATTTATTTTATTTACTAAACTCATTTTATTTTTGATTCCATTTTGAATGTTTTAGGTATATTTTAAATTTTATTTACATTGTTTTTAATACGTATATTTTAGAATATTTTTATAATAGGTACTTGAAATTTTAAAATTATTCCTATGTTTTGTGATGTAAATGTTTAAATAATAAAAAATATAAAAACTTCCTAAATTATTAATGAAAAATCTAACACATGATAAAAATATAGAATGAGATTATATTAATAACAACATCTTCATTTCAATTGACATGCAACATATACATGAACATGTGCAATGAAATAATATGGGGAGGAGAATCCACCCAATATGGTTTTATGTGATGTGTATTCTCGTATTGATATAACCAGGCCACATGGTTTGGGTAGAGTCATATGAACTTGATAGTGATGATCATTGGAATTGTAATGGTAACAATAACATGATCCACCAATGTTTAATTGGGAGGAGGTGTTAAATTCATGTCTTATTGTTCTCATGTTCATTCTTCAACTAGGGTAGTCGATGTATGCTCAATCATCCCCATGGGGAACCAAGTATGTGATGTATCTGAACCCCATGTCTAAGATGGTTTTAGACTCCATGATAGAGAGAAGCATTTATATCATATCATGAATGGAGAATAACATGCCTCCTAAACCACATAATCAATCTGGTAATGCAGAAATTCCATAGGGATGTTATCTTCTTGTGGAATAGGTGTTGCCTCATGTGTAGAATGACAAATTCTACATCATCGTCTTCATGGTTCCTCAACACCGGATGATGCTGGAATATGTTCCTCCTGAGTTGGAACCTCCTCTCTAAGGGATCAACTCCCAAATATTCTCTTAACAAGTTCCCAATTAAATAACCTCAACTCCAACACTTTATCATGGACCACTTCTCGGCTTAGGAACCCCTCGTCCCCTTCATCAGTCATTCTAATATGATTCTAAGTGTGAGTACCTTGTAATGAGATTAAAAATAATTTATTAAATAGTTAAATAAACAAACTAATATAAACGTAATGTCCTACAATCATATGAATCTCTCTAATGTGCGGGTAAATAAAATATAGACTTCAGTCTATAACCTGGCTCATAATCTACCTATATTGAAATAAATAATCACATCACAGGTACACACTGGATAGAAAACTATGAAATTTTTCCCCATTAGTCGAGATAGTTGGCTTGTACTCAACCACCGTCCTGATCATGCCTCCCTATTACCATCACCCCATGATTCTCCACTATATGTCTTAGAGAAAATCTAATCAGATGAACACAGAGAAACTAGTTTATGAATCTATTAGGATGATACCACTCAATAATATTGATGTCAATGAGGGTAACTACATCAACATCATCATCATGTCTAGTAGTTCAGTATGATGGAATCCTGTCATGTATATTTCAATATGAGATCCATGTAACATGAAATGACATGTATCCATTGTCCCAAAATATATATACTAATAACCAAAACGTATGCTATTAATAATTTTTTGATAGAGTGATAGATTTTATATAAATTCTTGGCCGGGTAAGAGACAATCCAATATGAGGTGATATTCACCTAAATGGTGTGTCAGAACCTTGACGAAATTGTGTCTCTAAGACCACCTATAAAATAAAACTTAGAATGTAAAAATTAATGATAAATTAAATTCAATTACTCATAGTAGCATCAGAAACTAATTGAGATATGTGATCATTCAGTTTCTACCCTGAGAGTCATGCAACACATCAGTAGGCTATAGAGGAATTCATGCTGGGGGAAGAATGAGGGTATGGGCTCACAGGCCCACATCTTAAAAAGGACAGTTCACCCCACAAGATATGTGCGGACACTTCAAGAAAATGTCCACAATGATTTTTATTTGTATTCCATGGATTCTGATCCCTAGTTGTACTTCCAAATCCTATAAAAGTCCTCCAGTAGGGAAATAGACACCATGTCACATGCATTCCCAAGTGATCAACACACATGGTCCCTCCAATGAGCCATAATACGCCCTTGTATTTTTCATATTGAAACACTACATTTATCATAATAAAATGTTTGATGATATAGTATTTGGAGATACATGTGAGGAATGCCCAAACCCACCATTGAAATTAAATACGATATGGAACATATCTGTTTTCGTGAGACACATTTTAGTTTTTATCACGATGGAAGAAGACTTGGTTATTTGGACTTATAATGGCTATAAATTATGAAAAAACATACTATGGTATATCCCAATCACCATAGACCATCAAAATTTTCTTTTGATTAACCATCCATGCCTTATTATAGGAAATATTATAACAGATATTTTTGTATCCTCTCTTATAAATGGGATATATAAACATATAGGAATGGCTTAATCATCTAGATGATAATGGATGTAACAAATTAGGCATATAATGATGTATGATATCATGTCAAGCATGGACGAATGAAAGTATGAGCTTCCTTAATCCTTGATAATATCCAACCTCCAAGCGCAATGTATGGAATTACTCTCAAGAAGAATCTACAATCATCCACATTTTTCATACAATGTATGAGATATTTTTTATAGCCTGACTTCTGAACTATATATCTGTGGTGCCTCTAATTGTGAAATATATTTATCCTGATTTTTAATTAATAATAACAGAAAAACTTACTTCCTACATATAGGGTTTTTTCAGGATTACTAAACTTATATGGTACAACCCCAAGAAACACATTTATAGGTGTGAGAACATACTGTCAAATTCAGGAATATTTTTTTTGTTCCTGAACAAGATGAAAAGAATGATAAATGATATATTGTAGGATGTGGTTTCTATAAAACTAATTAATTTCTAGAAACATCATATCTAACATCCACTACACCCTCCTAATAAGGAATTTTTTCACCATCTATTCTATCACTATAAAAATACTCATTAGAAGTTGGATTTACATATATATTTGGCTGGTCATATAGGTTGTCCAATTATACATAATTTGGAACATGATCAGTTTCAATGGTTGGACCACCTTCAACTACACTTGTAAGCCTTCATATTCATACAAATGGAAACTGTTTTTTACTATAGATACATCAACATATAACTCTATCATTGTACCATCTGACTGCTAATAATAGAAATTTATTTCATGGAACCAGTGATCATTAACAACCATTGGACAAGCTAGATGCAACAGTGTTGCTGCGAATTGAAAATTTCTATAGCTCAAATAATGAATCTCCTGATCGGGTACTAGATATAATGAACCATGAATTCTATCTTGAAGGTCACATAGGGTTACAAAATCATCAGTAAAAACCACTGTTGATTGGGTGTATAATTTAAGAAGCTCCTTTTTCGGTCTGAATAACCTCTATGTAGTATTACATACTAGAAACCATGACATTGTACATAAAAAATTTACTTTCATCAATATTATGATAATGTAACTAATATTAAAAATTATGGTTGTCGACATAAAATTTTTAATAATAAAATTTTAGACACATTATTATAACCTAAAATACGATTATATTGTTTCATTATATAAAATATAATTAGAATATAAGTCACACAATGTTTTGGGAACCTAGGTAAAAAATAATAAATTATTAAATTAGTTTTTTATCATTAAAAAAATGAAAATTATGATCATATAATGTGAAATGAAGAAGTATAAACACATTAATTGTTCAAATCATACAAAAAACACTTTAATTTTTTTCAAAAGAAAATAGTTTGTAGGAGATAATCCTTATTTCTGACATGATGTAAAATCCACATTATTTTCAATTGGTTTCACAAAAACATTTTTATAATGAATGAACTTAACTTTGAAGCTTTGAAAATAATTTTAACTTTTAATAAAATTTCCTAAATTCTATCTTATATTTCCTTAGATAGTCGAATGATTTTTAATATTCTAAACATATGTATATACCTTTAGAAGATATTTTCCAGATACCAAATGAAAATAAACTAGATTTTACCTCTAGTCTTTAGTGAGGCTCATATTATCCCAACCAAATTCTAGTGAATAATGATATGTAATTTCTTGTATGTTGTAATGTATTCATGTGTCATTTAATGAATTTTTTCTTCTCCATTTCATATTATATGATCCCAATTTTAATTATATAAATGATATGTATTATTATCTAATCATTATATGTAATCATTTTTTAATCTTAAGATATTAATTTCTTAATATATACTTAATCTTGAATAATAATAAATATTATTTATATACTATAAAATCATTATGATAATAAATTGTTTCAAAATATTCTAATATAACAATAAATGATACTAATGTTTCCTAATATATTTTTTAACAATTATTTTAATTATCAATCACTAATTAATTATTACTATGTTTTTTTGGTTAATAATTCATTACTCATTCCATAATATTTCCTTATTCAATCATTTATCATTTTATAGACATTATATAACAATTATTATCTATTGATTACATTTAGTCATTTTAAATCCTATATTATAAATTAATTATTTTATACATATTAATTACAAATATTAACTACTATATGTAAAAAATGATACAAATCATTGTTAGTATCTTTTTTAAATAAGTAACTCATTATTTATTTAGTAGTTAATCATTAATACATTTTTAATTATTTACTGTATTTTTTCTTATACATTAAATTTGTAAATGATTATAATATTATTTTATAATTGATAAATATAATAATTTTATGAATTAAATTATTAGGTATTTTAGTAGTTTATAACGAAAATAAATATCATCTATAGATTATCCCTCTTAAGTGTCAAACCTGGATGTAGCAAGGCCCATTTTCATGTACCATGTAACCCTAAGTCAGGCGTACGACAACTTGATAGTTTTGTTACTCGTAGGTGATTTTTTTCAGAGCCACATCTAATTGTTTGTATCAAAATAGGGATTTAATTGCTTAAATAACAATATAATATTTTTTCTACTAAAATTTTAAAATGTCTAATCATATGTTATTAATTAGTCATTCAATACATAATCAATAATACTAAAAACAATTATTTCAAAATATATATATATCTAAATAAAATACATAGAAAATAAAATTATTATAATTATGAAAACTACTCAATAAATGAAATATTTGGAACTAAAAAAATTTAATTCAACTAAATAAATAAATGAATTTAAATTAATTAAAAATATAACTCCAAATGATTCTTTTTATAAAAAGAGGATTTATTTTAGACATCCAGATCCACTACATATGAAAAGAAATTAAAGACATAAGCTCTAGATTATAAAGTGGGGATTGTAATTTTAAGTGAGGATAAGGGAGATGGAGTCGTTTTATAGGGCATTAAGGGAAATGCGGTACTATGGGTTCCACATTTAGCTTTTAAATTATAAAAAATGTGACAGCCCCTATGCGTAATTTTCATTTTTCTTTATGTTAACGGAGGAACCAAATCCACCACTATTTCCATGTCATCAATTCTGGGTAAAAGGAATCGGGGGAGGGGGAAGGCAGAATTGGTGCTAGCTCTCTTCAAGAATACTTTTTTTAAAAAAAATCATCCTATAATATTTAAAAAAACAAAATAAAACATATAAAAATCTTTATTAAGAGTGACAATGAAACTAAAGCATCGACAACATATTATAGAGCTTGATGAACATGATGACCGATGAAGAACTAGAATCATTAGTTTCTGATTACATTTGAGATTATTCTTGTATAGGTTTATGCATGAATGAAAACCTATGTCACATCACCATAATGACCAATACGATGAACTTATTTCCAATCATGAATCCTCTAATGATGAAAATGGTATACAAAAAAACATGTGCGATGAACCCGCCTATCAATGGAGATCCCCAGATAAATAAAAATTAATCTTATAAATTCAGTGTGAGTGGAGGATGAGTTTTTCTACTAAATCATATAAAATCAAACTCACATTCAATATCAAAGAAGATGGAATGTCCTAGAAGATAAAATATTTTTCATTCCCCTAAATTCATTTGAAATTATTTATTAGATTTGATGAATAAATAACCTGAAGAAGATTTTTTTGATATAATTTTCTATTTACATGATCGTGTTGAAGATGAAATTTATGATGTTGAAATTTCCCAACACTTTGGATATGGGTTTGTTGAAAAACACACCCCATGTATTCAAATATTTTCATATATTACTCATGATCACTTAATATTTTTGACAATGATTGAATTATGACCAGGTTTTATTAAACATATCTTGTTATTAACTACGAATTTACAGATGGAAAGTATTTTGATTGGTTGTTTCCATCTGAAAGAGTTGTATGAGATGGAACAATTCTGGGACTTTTTCAAAATTATACATTTGTCCTAAAATCATGAAGAGGATGAATATCTTGTTTTTTTCACATTCATTAACATGATGATTTAGAATTATAATTGAATCTCCACAATAACCAAGAAAAAAGTGTGAGAAATTGTATTTATTTGGTTATTCTCTTGATCGATGACGAACTAATTTTTATTTTAAGAATGACGTAATTTTATTAGTTGTTTCCTAATTAATTAGATGAAAAATTCATGTTTTTGTGCTACTAGATTATTATTAATACACTTATGGAGGTTTTAAAATGGATTCACATGAGTTAAATTTACATAAAATAATTTAATTGAAGTCATATTTTTTAATCATTGCAAGTGAAATTAGTAAGAGATTGTTTTAATGTTTTCATAATGTATTTATTTCATTAACTTATCAATTTTTAATTTAATATTTTATTTTACCATAATAGATGAATGATATTATTATTATTTATTGATATATTTTTAATATTAATGTTAATATTAGATTCCAAAAAATATATAGGATAGAGATGGGAGTCGATTTGAGAACAGATTTGGAGAGGGGATCACATCCATATAATAAATATATAAAGCTAAAACAAGGATAAGAGCTCAACCTATATATTTAATTATTCTCAATATTAATCTTTTTAGTGATTTTATATTTTGATTTTTGTTCATTATATGATTTTTATGTTAGTTTTCGTAAATATGCATGATTAAATTAGGTAAGTGGTTTCTGATAAAAATGAACTAATTATAATTAAATCTATTGGAATATATTTTTAGTATTATGTATATAAATTTAATAATAAAATGATCATCATTTAAAACATAATGAGAAGATTTTTTACACTATTCTATATACTTACATGAGGTGATATAAATATTTTTATCATTGAGCGTCATATGATGTACAAAAAATTTGAATAATATAATGTCCTTATGTTCTATAAATAAATTATTCATTTCATAAAATCTAGTTGACTGATAATTATTTTTAAAAAGGTCATTGTTCCATGGAGTTCACCAAATTACATTTATGAATCCAACACACCATCTAACCACATTAAAAAATATTTTTTTTGAACATTAAATATAGGAAATTATATTTAATCTTTTCAAACTAGTAAAATATCTAAATTCCATCATCTTCCATTATTTTATATTTGACTTTTTAATATTGTTTTATTCATTTTCCATCAAAAATCACAACTTCTTCCATTTTTACTTTTAAATTTTTGGTAAGACTAATAAGTCATTATGGTGGACCAGTACTCATATGCCTACTAAATTACATATTAATAGTTTTCTCGAATAAATAATTAAATATAATTAATAAACCAATGATCTGATGAGTTATCAAATTTATGTTCCTTTTCTAAAGAATATCTATGTATGAAAAACAATTATTAAAAAAATTATACTTTTCATTAAACATATATATATAAATAATTCTGAAAAATGTTTTTGACATTCACTACTATGTTTTGTTTTTAAATTATTGGAACATGAAATCTTATACACTCAATGGGTCATTCTAAATTATGACTTAAATAATTTTTATAATAAAAAGGTAAAGAATTCATTCCCTTTTGACAAATAAGGAACCATAAATTTAAAATTAAAAAGTATTAAATTCAAATATGTACTTTAGAAAATGAATATATGGATGTAAATAAACATATGAATTGGAATGGTGAGAGGCCTAGACTTATAGATTTCCATCTTATAAACATTTCAAATAGTCTTTCATACATTCAGTTACCCCTTGTGTCTATAAGGATTTTATTAAAGTTGTCTTACCTTTCTATGTTACCATCCATTAGTGGCTAGCCTAACGAGGCTTCTATTTACTTTATTAAATATGTTTATAAATAATTATAACAATGAGATTTTTACAGATCTAATAAATAGGTAATTAGGTTGAGATTATTCCCATCGTTCCCAAAAATATTTTTGGAGATATTTGATACATGGGCCTAGATCTTTAATCAGTTCATAATGAAATTATATATATGGAACATCACTACTAAAGTGAGACATAAAATTAATGGATTTGATCATAATGTAGGGGAAAATTTACTTGGGATATGGGATATGTTTATAGAATATACTATATAATTTCATAATAACCAACTATCCCATAATGTATTTATTTATGCATTGAATAATAGTCTCATTACTTACAATAAAATCCTTGATGATAAATCTTGTGGTGGTGATTTATCAAACATGATAAATGTGGAGCTAAATCATATCCTTATATAATATTCAAAAAATTTCCATAAAAAGAATAATATAATGATTTATACTATGATATGAAAATAATTATCATGATGTTTTTGAAACTAATTTTATTCTAGGAGAACAATGTTTTCATTTTGGGATGTATGGTCACATCTCCAATAGTTTCACCAAAAATTATATTTCCATTATTATGAATGGGAGTTCTCCAATTTTTGAAATTAGAGTTAAGAATTTATGGAATAATGAAATATTTTCAAACCAATACAATAATGGCTATAGAAATCATAAAAACCAACCATATAGAGATCAAGGTGTGACAAAATATCTGACTAACCCTCTTATACACAACAACCTAAACCATATAATCGAAATCAATATAGGGATAAATATTTTAACTATTAAGGGGAGTTAAAGGTAATTTTTAAACAAGTTTATGGTGAAATCGATTCATTATATAAACACATATACTGTCATATTCATAAAATTGAAATTCAATTTGGTGAAATTTATAGGGATATTTGTTGAAGAGACAAGAGAATATTTTCCTGAAAATCATAACCAAATTTCAAGAACAATTTCATGAATTTAAAGACTATATCAAACTTTAAACCCCAGGAAAATTTTAATGAATAATAAGGGAATGTTAATAATTAAGAAAAAAATCAATATATGGTTGAAATTATTGAAAACACCAGATATATAAATACTTACAAAAGAGATCATACTAAATAAAATGATGATGTTTCAAAAAAATAACATTAAAAACTATAATGCACTTACCACATTTCAATAATCGAATGGCAAATTGGTGTTGGAGGATGAGGAGTTTGAGCAACCTATTTTGATGAATTATGCCCCTGATATTCATTTTTCTAAAAAATTTAAATGAAAATTTCTTGAAATTATTTCTATTATTTAGGAGTTATAATATAAATATCCCCCATGGTAAGGAATTAAAAAACTATCTATCATTTTTTAAATTTTAAAAAATATTTATAAAAAATAAGAGTAATTGAGATGAGTGTTTAAATATTAATTTGAATGAGGAATGTAGTTTCATTATTAAAAAAATTACTTGAAAATTAAAATAGCCTTATTCCATTGACATGACATTAAAAATTATTTTTAGTGAGGAGATTTTGTAATTTTATTATTTAGGTTCTACAATAAATCATATAACATAATCTTTATTAAAACATTTACATCATAAAGATTTGATAGTAGAATCAGTTTCCCTATAGTTACTTATATGTCAATGGTTTTCCGTATGGAAGGGTATATGACATTATAGTTGATCAATGAAATCTCATAGTCCATCATAATTATAAAATTAATGAAATCGAGAGTGATAATAATTTCGCAATAATTATAGTAAAAACGTTATTATCCTTGAATGGGGTTTTTATTAATATTTTAAGGGCAACTTTACACTTCTAGGAGGTTATGATCATGAGGAGTTTCATATTTTTATTGATTCTCATCTGATATTTATTCGTATATTGACATATGTTTTTGATGAAGTGATATGTGTTCATATTAGAAATAAAAATCAGAACCTTTATTATGTTTCATTAAATTTATTCGTTGAATAACATATTCAAATGAATTATATTGAAAAAGAATATACAATAAAGAATGAATGTATTGAAAAGATTGAGAGTAGACTTAGTAAAATCATTTTTAAGAAACAAAAGTTGGATAAAAGTGAATATAACATTATTTTAAAGCGCATCAATACATATTTACATCCACCCGTTCTACAAATTGTTAATGAAAAACCAATTCACAAAATCTAAATGATGAACAATAACTTCACGATAACCTTATTGACTTATCAGAGACATAATATGACTAATTTTATGTTGTTTTTTATAATTTCTAATTTTCTAATATTGGATAAAATTATGTTTTGGGTCCCTTTGAGAAGCTAATTCTTTGTCGACATGAAAGATCGATTCTCTATAAATTTTCACATAGGTTTGGAAATATATTATTTATGATTATTTCACCAAGTTGTATGAGATATTCACTTCTTTTGAATCTAATATAGAATCTGGAAATTATGTTTTCATTGAAAAGTTTTAATCCTTTTGTGTGATAAACTGTTGTTTTCATTATCAAAATCTAATTTTTGAACAGTTATGTATGATTATAGAAGGTTGTATCATGATTTACACCAAATCATGAGTATTGGTATATTTAATGTGTGGGATAGATGTATGATAAATATTCTAGTTTATACGATACACTTATTGGATTTTTTGAAATATTAAAATTAGTTGTAAAAATATGGACATAGTTACAATTGTGGAAAACAACCCTAGTTCTAAGTTTTTTATGTTACTTATTATATCCGAGAGAAAATATGATGTTTTTATGGTGTCATAATGACTAAAAATATATAATAAAAAAATTATGATGTTTAATTCATCAATGAAACCTCTCACTCAATAATAATGAATAGACATTTTAGGTAGGAATCTGATTGAAGATGTAACGTTTTGAGCTACATGTAGGTATTCTTATAACAATAAATTTTGTCTTGTAATTTATTTTTATAAAACAATTTCTTCAAAACTATTCTATTATAGATTAAATACAACCAAGAATCAATTTATAACTACCCAGTGATGTGTTTTTAATGAATATATCTTTGAAATGAAATTCCCTTCCATAAAAACTAAATGATTGAAGACCATCGTCAAGATTACACTCCGTCTTCATGGACTACAGTATTTCACGAATTAAAATTTCTAGAAACAAATGTGTTTGATTTCAATTTTTTTAGGAATTAAATATTTTGTTGCTAAACACATTATTTATAAATAAAGGAAGGGAATATTCTATATATTTGCCACGAAAAACAACATTTTCAAACAATATGAGCACTTGTTTTAATTTCTTATTTTTTATTCTACCCAAATATTTGAAATACCATTTTTTATTTCAATTCTTAAAATTAATTTATCATGTTATGTGCCTCCTATTATTAAAAATTTTCTGTTTTTTGGTATTAGATATTTTTTCACTATTAAGTGTTCTAAATAATTTCTTATTCAGGGATTATGCTATTCTCATTTGAAAATTATTACTGTATTAAATGAGTGAAAACATAAATAATCATAACTAATTTTATTTTTGTAGAACTAAATCTATATTTGTAATATATTCCATGTGCATGTTGTGCTTCCTCATCTTCTATGGATAAATAAATTAAGAATGTTTTACCATTAATTGAATTTTATTTTCTCAATTAAAAATATTTGTGATCCAAGCCCCTATGAATTTTTTCTTCAATATTGAAAATCCTTTTATTGGAAATTGTTGGGGTTTCATACTGTGTAACATTCTTTAATAATTATAACCAGTTATTCAATGCTATCCCATCAAAAATATTTAAAATTTTATGTAATTTTTAGATTATTATAATCATTTAGGAATATTTAATGGGAGAAATATTTTTATAAAATTAATTTATTGTGATTATTGTTTGATGAGTTTAATACATAATATCACATGGATTTAATTTGGAAAATAATCTATCTTTAACTATTGAAAAAATGGTTTTTGATAAAATCATGGGAGGATGTTATACAATTATCATTTACAAATAAAATTTTTATTTTTATTTAACTAATAAGATATTAATCTAAATATATTTTGATATGAAAATCACAAAAATTGTAGAACTCATTCATTTAATCTTTATAATTAATTATTTATTAATTTAATGGATGATTTATTTATAATTATTTATAGTTTTAAAACACAGTAATCCAAATATACTAGAACTACTCGGAATACTATTATATATATTTTCCTTTTTATGCTTATTTCATAAAGTATAGATCAAATAAAATCTTTTATGGAACACATTTCCAACATCATAAATTATGAATGATTTAAATAGGAGTTTTTTCTAGATGTTAAGAAACATATACCAATTAAATAATAACACGAACTTAGGAATAGTAATATGAACATTAAGAATAGTAAAATAACCTAATAAATAGTAACATCACCCATGAAAGTATAATTAAAATTAAGAAACTTATAAGTGAAAACATGATATAATTATGTTACAATGTAAAAAATGGGTATGTTAAAAATTATGAATTAGTGATGATATTTTTTTTAGTAATAAATATTTAATTAAAATTTTATAATGAGTAAAATGATTTTCATTTTTTCCTAAAATTTAATCATGAAATAATAATTATTTACATATTATTATAATAAATGGTAATCATATATCAGTTAATTTGTTAGAATTTTATAAAATCAGTTATATTTTTAAAAACTGTTTTTTTAGTAAATAATGATTTTATTTTAAAAATAAATTTTTTATATTTAGAAAATTACTTTTATAAAATAGTTATTTTTAAATTCTACACATCAAAAAAAATTTTGGGTTAATTTTTGTTATTTTTATTAAATACATTAATTTTTTGGGGAGTAAGAATATAGAGTAATTAAATTATAAATACTATACAAGTTAAATTTAATATTCCTCGAGTCATCATTGATTTAAGAACCATTATATCGAAATAACATTCATTAAATAAATATATATGAAGATGATTCTCAATATATTTATAGTCATAACCCAAAATAATAAACAATTGAATTAAATATTCCAAACTCACATCACTAATCCAATATAAATACCACCTGTCACAACCCATTTCCCCTCACACATTCTATGATTTGAGAATTCCCCAATTTATACTCAATACACTTCCGAAATCCACCCACACATCCAATATCCTCTGTTTATATAAAAATATAATAACCAATCCCATTAAAGAGGTTCTCAAGGATGATAATTCAAGAGGTAAAATCATCTTTCTTTTCCTTTATGTATATTTACATGTTCTTTTTTATTAATCCCTCCTAACATCGTCTATCCAAATGAGAATAATAATAGTAGTATTATCTATATAATGGAATGATATCAGGTTAATATAATATCCATACTCAAACTCACATCTCTCTCACTATTATGTTACAAAAACCATCATCTGAGAGGTGTGGATTTACAACATTCATGGATAATAGATTTTTTTCATCAATTTCTCATTCAGGGTTTGCAATGAAACCATTTATTTTTATTATAAAACATTAATATGTGTGTTAAAACCATTTTTATTTTCTAGATTTAAAATACTTGCATAATACTAATCAATAAAACAAAATTATTTTGTTATGATCAATAACCACCGTAATAATAACAACAAATTTCACTAAATGTCATAAGTAATAATTCATCCTCAAACCATATAACCAAATGAAATATATAAAAATTTAATATTATGTATGTTAAATAGTGTCATATAAATTGAAATTTAAATATTTATACACATTCCACATGAACTTCTATACACATATATAATTATTCCAAACGTGAAAACAAGGTAAAAAAGGCTCTCAAGCAACAAAATCGTATCGTATAACCCCTAAAAAAGTCCATAAATGAACATAAAAAATTATATTCAATAAAATAACTATTTATAAAGTTATAAATTATTTAACCAATTTATTTTATTTTATTATTATTAATTTTAAGCTCACTTTCAAAACACATTCATGGATAAGGTAAGGTTTTTTATCGTGAACATCCACTTTTATTTGGGTTATGATTTCATCCATTATAAACCTATTTAACTCTTATTTATTCTTATAAAAATCATAAAAATTTATATAAATGATCCAAAATATTATATCATATTTATTTTATCATTCCATGAGGGGAGAATAAATTTTTTACGAGGTTCACTTCTTCTATATTCTTGATATGCAAGCATGATTAAATGGAACACCTAGTATTCTAACCCATTTTCATTAACTATACATAATAATTCAAAATTTTCATTTATTTAACTAAAATCAGTAAAATTTTAATTAAAAACTATAAATTTCAATTTATTTTTTATGCAATCAAACATGAAAAATACAAATGATGTTTCCAAAAATAACTATTCTTCGAAAAGTAAATAGAGAAATAATCATTGATTTTATTATAGAATTTTTTTCTATTTAAACACCCTTGTTTAGTTTTATTATTTATTGATTATTATCTCTTATTTTACCATATACTATATTTTATTAAATTTTATATTAATTTCTTTATAGTGGATGTGCTATCTTGATAATATTCAATAAAACTACATGAATAGTTGTTGATTATGTTTCTGGATTGGGGATTTTTATTTACATTTAATATGTATACATTGTTTATGTTTATCCAGGTTAAAATTTATAATTCAATCGGCTTTGTATGTGTTGGGTGTGGCCCTATACATCCCTCGATGCATTAATATGTCTCATGAGACAAAAGATAATTTGGGTTTGGTAGAGGCCTTAACCTTGTATTTTCTAAAGACTTGTATGAGACCTTGATGATATGTTTCAGATGTTCAGAATTATGAGTTTCCCTCATTATGATATTTTTAATTGATAAAACATGTTATAATTTACATGTCTAATATCCATGACTATGTTTAATTCTCTTATGATCAGCTGTATGGATTCATTCACTCATCATTAATTCATACCATATTATGGTCAAGTTAATTTTTTAAGTATCATTTACTTGTCATTCACCATGCCTAATGATAATTTCTATGAAAAATATAACTATATTAGATACCATTACTAAGAATATTATCTCAATCTTTTCTTATGTTATATTTTTCCACAAGATGCGAAGATGAATACTAAGAGTAACTTGAATGGATAATCAATCAGTTCTGTATGATTCCAAAGGAATTTCTAAATTCTTTCCCATTTCCAGTTTTAATGTTTATCTTTAGTTGGAATTTTATTTTCCAAAACTACTAACCAATTCATCCATTCATGATATGATATCCTTATAATCATATAATTGTGATAATGTAATCCACTGGCTCCGAGTTACTAGGTTTGGAGTAATTATAGTTGGTATTAGAAGAATATTAGTATAAACCTTTGAAACTAGGTTTAAAAAACATATATTAGAGAACATAACACAGTTATATTCATTTATGATACGAATTGATGAACATCATAGAATTATTTTATGGTATAAATGAAGTGTAACTTCCTTTAGAAAACATAAATATCTATATACTTCAAGTGGACATCATTGTGGAACATATGTACATAAGTGTATCAACTTTGACAAGGTGTAACGAGAATGACTCAAGGTGTCCTTGTACATAACAAAACAATATAATGGGGACCAGGTTTGACACCCCTGGGGGACATTATTAGGATAAGTCCCATTTTTTCAAACAATTATGAACGATTTAAAAGAATATATTTCCCAAATGAAACCATGTTTATGAATATGATATTATCTAAGAATAAAAAATTAATTTATGATAAATGTTTTTATATTCTGATACTATAAATACAAATTCATAACCTAATGTAGTGTGCTTAATTATTTAGAAATGGATCCTACTAAAAGAATTGAAACTATATAAATACACATATCCCAAGTAGGGATTTTCATCCTATAGAAGATAATGATGACAGTTTTGGGGTTTCAACTAATGTTCTATAATATATAACTATACTAGGATAATTGAATCATGTTATGAAAAATAACATTACCCATATAGATCATCATGTTCTATAACACAAAGGAGATATGGTAGGCCAATATATATGATGAAAACATCCATCATTCAATTATACTAAAAATCCATTTATAACTGAGTAGTGGATAAGTTCCTCAGTGAAGAAATTTCATACATTAGGAAGTAACACAAGGGAGAAGGTTTTCATGGAAGATTATCATCTATCGAAACCGGTTGTTCATTGGTTTCACTAATTCAAAACACAATAGTTGAATATTACATATAAAATATGGATTATATAAGGTTTAAAAAAAATATTTCATGAAAAATATTTTCTCATGAACAATGAGCGGATGTGGAAAGTAAATTATTGAATCTATAGGAAAATGGGGATGAGAATGTTTCCAGATTTGAAGAAAAAAATTCATGGTTAGAAGGGAATGTCACATACTACATTCAAAATACATTGATCAAGATTTACCGATTCTTTGATGGTTTAAACAAATTTTTTCTATCGGAACTAGTATCCCAAAATTTCTCACCATACAAAGATACAAGCTCACGTTCTATCAAGAATAAATAGAATTTTTAATTTCATATGAATTTAATGGAATGATGTAGAATAATAGGTTGGTTGTAGCAAAAATAGATAAATGGTAGAAATTAAACTAGTTCTTTACATCATTGAAAACTTGTGGAAGGAAACACATCAGCATTTTTTTAATGATATGGGTGTTTGTTATAAGTGTGAAGAGAAATAACACCATTACCATGACAATAGTGGAACAAAATATTATACCAAGAGACAATGATATAATTTCAAGGAGATCATAATTATGTAAATGATTGTTATAAGAGTTAAGGAAACATTCCTCAATGAGAACAATGAGATCAAGGACAAAAATATACATTCAAAACTGTTGAAGTTGAAGTTCATAACAATGTTGTGGATGGTAATTTAATCATATCATAAAAATTTTCAAATAATTTTTTTGAATAAGTATCAACACATTCTTTTATACCATCCAACATTTCCATGAAAATTTTACATTTCTCTTTTGATTTAGTAATGGATTTTCCAGTCAAAACTCCAAGGGGATGTACCATAGAAAAGAAGATGTGTTAGTAAATCCCATTTATGAAAAATAAATTGACATTTGGGGATTACATTATCATTATAACCATGATTGATTATGATATAATACTTTGTGTGAATTGGGTTTCAAATTATGATGCATAAATTGTAATCAATAAGAAGGAAGTTACAATTTTTATGAATGGTGTAGAGTCCATTATCTTTAGAGCATAAATATAACCATAGAATTATTATCTAGATCCACCCCAATAATCTCAATTGAATTCAATTATTTGTGAGGAATTAAACACAGTATCTATGGGTTAGGAAATAAAAATTCAAATTTAGGATGTAAATATTGTGAATGAATATATTCATGTTTTTCAATATGATTTACATGGACATCATCTAGAGTTAGAAATTGTGTTTTATATTTATTCAATTCATTGTTAAAGGCCTATATCAATGACTCCTTATATAATGGACATATAAGAATTTATAGATGTGATGAAAAAATTTGATTCTTTTAGTAGGAAGGGGTTTATTCACCCAAGTGTTTCACTATGGTTATATCCTTTTATCATTGTGACGAATAATGATAGATCTATGAGACTATGAATTGACTATAGGGAGATCCATTTAATTATGATAAATAATAAGTATCATATCCCACATATCGATGGCTAAATTGATCAACTAAAAGGATCCCAATAATTTTAAAATAGTGATATTCGATCTAGATCTCATCAGTTGCGTGTAAAGAAGGTTGATATTCCAAAAACAACATTTCAAACATGGAATAAATATTATGAGTTTACAGTAATTTGATTTGGACAGACTAAAGGACAGTCTTGTTTCATGGAATTAATGAATATAGTCTTCATGAAATATCATTATGAATTGTGCTTGGTATTTATTGATGATATCATGATATACACAAAAATCAATGATGATTATGAGAATCACTTGTGGATTATTATGAATATTCATAAAAGAAGTGAGTTATCTAGGATGATTATAATGTTTGATTTATAGAATAAAAAATTTATTATCTTAACCACATTTTTATAATTATGTACTCTTAGTAGATCATTTGATTTGAATGGAATTTCAAGAATGGCCAACACCAACAATCATAACTGAGGTTCATAGTTTTATTTGTTTAGTAGGTTATTATCAGTGTTTCATTAAGAAATTTATGATATTTATAACTCATTAACATTGATTACATGTAAAGGGGTTATGTTTATATGAAAAAAATGAAGAATAATTTGATTAATTGAATAAAATATTAGTGAATGCACCAATAATGATTACACTATCAAGAAATGGTGAAGTTTTTATTTATACTGAGGTATCAAAAAAATGAAACATTTGTGTCTTTAGGATGAATGATAGGGTTTTTACATATGAATCAAGGTTGCTAAAAATTCAGTAACAAAACTCTCCAACACATGACCATGAGATAATGACTATAATTATTTCAATGAATATATGGAGACATTTTCACTATAGTTAATGATGTGATATATATATATCTATATAAAAAGTATAAAATATATATTTTAACAGAAATAACTTTGTAGGAGGAATCTGAGATGACTTGAGTTTCTCAAAGATTATGATTGTTCAATACACTACCACCGAAGGATGGAAAATAATGTAGAAAAAGAATACAGCGCGAACGATCATGGAGTTTTAAAAAAATGAGGATTGAAAAGGACATTCTGTACATGAATATTGAAAAGATTGATATAGAAATTATCAAGGAATGTGAAACATTATTACTTTTTCAATTGGTTTTCCAACCATTCATTGGAAAGTATTAATATTTCTCAATGTGATGATGAGAATCTTCAAAATACAATTAATTTTTTGAATTATTTCAAGCTAGGAAACTTCATATATGAGAATGTGATTCTATCATAATTGAAGAGGGTTTTTGATCCCTCTATAGCCATGCTAAAAAAATAATTATTGGATGATTCTCATAGTTTTAATTGATCTATACACCGTGGTATGAAAAAGATGTATATAGTTTTGAAAGAACATTTCTGGTGGGATTATATGAAGTATGAAATTACTACTTATGTATTGACATGATTAAGTTGTCAGTTGGTGAAGGGAGAGTAAACAACATCCAAGAGGTTTCATGAAACCGTTTGCCTATTTCTAAATCGAAATGGGAAGACATAATTATGTATTATTTCAATATATTACCAAAACCCCCAATAATGAATAATGCAATATGGGTGATTATTTATCAATAGAACAAATTTTCACATTTCGTCAATATAAGTGAAGAGTTTCCATTAGAGTGACTTGCATGGCCATATATTAATGAAGTATTAAGTCTTTATAGAGCAACTATTTCTATTGTGTCTTATTATCATCCATGATTTACATAGAAAATCTAGAAATTTATTTTGATATCGTTGGATATACAACTTCATTTTAGTACTTCTTATCATCATAATACTAAAAGGAAGTCTGAAAAGAACATTCATTCATTAGAAGACATGTTGAGATCATACTCCTTCAACTTTAATGGTATGTGGGACTAGTATTTAATGTTGATAGAGTTTTCATACCAAAATAATGTCCAATATAGTATTGAAATGGAACTATATAATTTAATGTATAGAAAGAGATGTCGTACACCATCTTGTTAGAATAAATCTTAAGAAAATAATCTTGTGGGCCTAGATGTTGTATAAACAGAAATGAAAATGTAATGATGATTCAAGATCATATCAAAATAGCTGAAATTATGAAAAAAAAATTATTACAATAATCCACGTGAGGATTTTAAATTTGATGTTGGAGATCCTGTTTTCCTGAATGTATCCTTATGGAAAGTTTTTATAAATATTAGAGGAAAGGAAAACTGATCCGAAATTATATTATTCCTTTTTCATTTATAGAGAGGAATAGAGATTTGAATTATATTTTGGAAATTCATCCTCCCATTTATCAGGTAATAAATGTTTTTCACATCTCCCCGTTAACAAATTAAATGTCACACCCAACATATGTACTCGCTCCTGAAGTAATTGAATTAAATCCTTAAATATCATATTGTAATTAGACATTCAAGATTCTGGACACTAAAGAATTGGTTTTGAGGAATTAGATGACTCAGATTTAAAATGTAATTTGTAGAAATAATTAATCTAAAGAGGATATGTGGGATCCTGAAGAGTTTATGATGAAGAACATCCCAAATATTTTTGTTGTGTTATAATCTAGAAATTTTGAGAAGTTTTCTAAATTTGAGAGATTGAAATGTTCTAGAACCAAATCAGTGAAATTTCCATTCTTATTTTTATTTCAAATATTATAGATTACATAAAATCACATATAGAATATAATCTAAATATTATAAATCATGAATTAATGAAATAAGAGAAATTCTAAATGTTCATGAATATATTCAAATTAAACGGAAACTTTACATTAGGAATATTAAAACGACCATTATGAATAGCAAACTTGTGTAATCACTAGTAATATCAACCATAAATGTATATATAAAATTTAGGCACCTTATTAATTAATGATTGATATATTTTTATCATATTCTTGGTAAATGAATATTAGTAAAATTATTATTTAAATGATCGTATCTTTATGATTCATCAACATTTAATAACAATTTTAATAAAAATTAAAAGATTAAAAAGAAGATAAATTATAAATAAATTTATTCATGAATTAGTTTTTTCTTGAAATATGATTACAAAATATTTTTATGATACCATTTTTTATTTGTTAGAGTGTCATAAAATATGTTATTATTTTAAAAACTGTATTTGTCTAGTTAGTAATTATTTTAATTAAAAATAAATTTTTGAGTATATAGAAAAATATTTTTTATTATATGGGGTTCATTTTTTAATTCTACACCTAAAATATGGTTAGGTTCATTTTTCTCGATTTTTAAAAAATAATTGATTATTCGTGAATAGTAAAATATAGTAATTCATTTTATAAACACGTTATAAGTAAAATATACTATTCCTTGAGCCATCATAGATGATAGTAAAATTATCTAGAAAACCGATATTTAATTTAATATATTTCATAACAGTGACTAAACTATTCCTTGTATTGAGTCAAAAAAAAACAAATGAATAAAATATATTTAAATCACCCCTCTCATCTACTATAAAAACAACCACTCTGCACCCCTTATCATAACACCTTCCAAGCCTTGATACCTAAACAATTTCTACCCAATATACTTCCCATTTACCTCCCTCATTTCCAGAAACCCATGGTATTAATTAAATACCATAACCAATAAACATAAAGAGGTTCTCAAGGGGGAGTATTCAAGAAGTAAATTCTTCTTCCTTTTCCTTTTATATTATTTTCATGTTCATTTCATTTATTATCCTTCCCTCATATCATCAATACAAGTAAGAATTATAACTATAGTATTCCATATATATTTTAATTATATCATGTTAATGTAATAAACTTAATAAAAATAATTTCTCCCCCTCTCTCTCTGTTTTATTTTAAAAATAATATCATCATTAGGAGGTGTTGATTGAAAAAATTCAAGGATGACAAGTTTTCATTCTAAATTTTCTCCATAAAAAATGATAATCAACCAATTATTATAGTTAAAATAAAATAATATATATATACATATAAAAATTTTTATTATGTAATGGATGTAACATATTTACATAATAAGAAATGATAAAAAAAATGAGTTCGTTATGTTAAATAAACACCATAATATTGAAAATAGTTTTAACTAATTGTCTTATAGAATGGTACATGATCATACCATATATAACAATGATATATATATATATACACATTAACACTTATATATTTTAATTTAAATCACATAATTTTAATTTAATATAATAATACCAATTACACAGGAACATCTTTTCTCATATACAAGTATACGGATTGTGAATACAAAGGAAACAAACACCAGAGAACAACAAAATTGTATATTATAAGTCATCAAAAAGGGAATAAATGAACATAATAATATTATAATAAATAAAATACATGTATATAATTTTGTAAATTAATTAATTATTGGATTTAATTTCATTATATTGGATATTAACGTCATGTATAGAACACATTCAGACATAAGGTACGAGTTTTCATCACAATCCTCTTTTTTTATTTGGGTTATGCATTTTTCTTCTATACACCAATGAAACTCTTAATTATTTTTATATATTTAATCAAAATTATATATATATATATATATATATATATGTTCCAAAATCAAAAATCTAGATCATTTTATCATTATTTTACGTGAGAAAACCTATTTTACAAAGTTCCCTTCTCATTTCTTATCGATATTGGAGCCTAATTAAATGTGATGTACTTATATTAACCCATTTTCAAGTAAAATCCATTATACTTTTTAGACACCGAAATTTTTATAATATCAATAATTTATTCATTAAAAAATTATATGTGTTCACCGTTGGTTTTATGAAAACAATCAGGACAATTAAAAATGATATTTTCAAAGGAACTATTCTTTTCAAAGTGAAATGGGTATTTATCTCAAGAATTACTTGATGATTTTATTAGAGTATTTTCATCCATTTAAACACATTTAGTGAATTTTCTTTTTAATTTAGTTTTATCCCTTATATAATCATCCATCATAGTTTTGAAATTGATTTATAAAAAATTTCACATTGGATGTTCTATCTTGATACCATTCACCATACTACTCAGAATGGATTGTGATTATGTATACTTATTGGGAAAGGTTTTTTAATTTCATATGTATATTTTGTTTATGTTTATACCCATTTGTATGAGGAATGAATTGGACTTAGTAATTTATTGGGACCCTCTATATCCCATATATTCCTTTGTTGGTCTCACAAAACAAAACAGAATTGGGATTTTTCGGATGCCTTACCCTTATATTATTAGCCATATTTTTGAGGCCTTGATTATATGATTCAGGTGTCCTACAATATGAATTTCTATTATTAGGATATTATTAATTTTAAAACCATGTTATATTTGAATCTTTGAATATCCACGAATATGTTTCATTCTCTTATGATAAGGTATATGGAATTATTAACTCATCATTCATTATTTCCATATTATGATAAATTAAATTATTAAAGGAATGTGTATTTAGTTATTCACCATTCATAATTTTTTTGTTTATGATAAATTTTGATGTATTTCATACCCTTAATGAGTATCCAAACTCACTCATTTCCTATGTTTTTTCCCATGATGCGAATATGGATATTATAAATGACTTTCATTGATAATATAGAAGTATGGATGATTCCAATTGTATTTCAATATTATTTATACTTTAAAGATATAATGTAAATAATTTTTTTTATTTGGTTTTCCAAAATTAATAAACATTTTGGTCTTTCTATATATGAAGTAATTATGTTCATACCAATGTAATAATGTAAGGCATCAGTTATGGACTATTGGGGAAAGATATTTTACATAGAGTGTCTATTTACTATGACTTGTTAAATTATGTGGGTCTATTCACCTATAGGTAAAGAGATGCTTAGATATTGACTTGGATGAAAAATTATGTTTAATAAAATATCATATATATTTATGATTTAATTCATTTTTTTTAAATAGTAACCATTTTTCACTGAACAAATTTAATTTGAAAGTGGTTTCGTGATTTACTACTTGAGAGTACCCAAGAGGGAAAATCATTTTGAAATTCAATTAATAGTAACATTTTAGCTTTTTTAAATTTGATATTTCTTTCTTCTACAAATTGTGTCTAATGATTACATAAAGATAAAAAATTTCTTATGTTTATGTGATTTTGATGAAGAATTTATGTTATTATTTTTGACACATCAATTTTTTCTCATATTCTATTTTAAATTATATATTAAATATTAATTTTGTTAAATTATATATTTAATGTTACATTATTTTATATTAAGTAAAATAATGAAATTTTTAATTATATTTTATATTTTATTTATCATTTATTCCACTTGTGTATTTTCTTAATCATTTGATCATTATTTACGTTTGTGTTCAATGTATTTTTATTTTTCTATTTAATAGTTGGTATTAATATATTAATTTAATAATTAGTGTATTAATTTAAATCAATTTTATAAAAATTAAATAAAAATATGTGACATTAATTTATAATTTATTTCATTTATCAATTTTTTCGTATATATTTTTGTTATGTAAATAATAATTTAATTGTTTTATTTATTTTTATTCTAATTTTAAATAATTTTTCAATAAGAATATTATATATAACTATGTTTATTTTTAATTATCTATTCTCTATTATTTTAATTCCATAAATTACGATTTCATACTACTGATTTTTTTTAATTTTAAATAGTTTTTATTGTTTTATAATTTGTAAACGAATAAATTTTTTTTGGTTTTCCATTTCATGGGAGAAATTCACCAACAATTATATTATAAAGATTCATGTGGAATTTTTTATGGAATTTATGTATTTCATTTTACATCTCATTCTTGTAAACAAATTTAATATTCTTTGGAATATCTGATTTATTTATTGGGAAGCAATGTTGATGATTATTTTTTGCAGTACCACTTATATGATTAAACTTTAACTAGAAAATAGAAATGACCAGTTCATTATGAAGGTGGGTGACATTATGAAGATTAGTGATGAAGCATCATTACTAAAATTCTATAATATTTTTAATGAATCCATCAAATGAATGAAATTCATGATGTGAAACCATAATAAACAACCCACCAACAACATTATGTTTTAAAATACTTCCCTGATGAACTCAATTCACCCTATTATGCACCTACGGATTCCACCCAATGATGGAGTACCACAAAAAATTAATTCTTTTAAATCCATTGGATGAGGAGGATTTGATTTCTTTACAAAGAAATCAAACAATCACATAGAATACATGAAGATGGATTGTTTCATAAGATTCAAAAATGGGAATCTTCTGATATTTTCATGTCAAGGTTTATTTGGATGTTGGGGATAAATCTGTTGAAATATAATTTTTTTCATAATGTTTTTTCCCAATTTCAAACACAACGATGAGGGCCTCAATGTTTCCCCACACATCGATATGGAATTATAGAGAAATTAAAGCTATTTGTTTGATTATTTGATAATGTTAATAAACATATTTTTATCTAAAATTTGATTAAAAAAATGAAAAAGGTCCATGAACTATTGAAAATTTCCAGTGATGATCAATGAACTAAACATTTTTGAAGATTTAATTTTTTTGTAAACATCAAAAAAGTATTATGATATTGAAAAAATTGTGGGCCTTATCGAACCAATGATATCATCTTGACATGTTAAAGGTTTTAATTCTCCACTTAATTATTATTGAATAATGATCAATGAAATGATTAGGATGTTAGATTGAAGCTACGTAATACCCAATAAAAAGGCACTATAATCCATTTTTATTTGGTTAAAATGTGGATCTCTTGTGTATTGAATTTTCATTCGACAAGGTCGTTATCTGTATAATTGTTTTTTGCTGAAATAGGATATTAATGAGTCATTTTTGTGATATATTTTACTATTATGATCATACATGGGAATATTGAAAATTTTATTTAGAGAAATTCATTTTAATTATTGACAACAATAATGAAGTCATCGAGGGAAATCAGTTCACATTCATAAGGGTGGTTGTCTCCTTTAGTATTTTTCTAAAGACTAAATTCTATTGAATAAATTTTGCAGAATTCAATCTTATATTGTACAATATTAGATGAATGATTGGTTTTAGTTATTCAGGTATTGGAAAAATGAAATATTCAAATACATATGGAACACATTTTATTGGATGGAGATGTGATTAGATAATAAAATAGAGCTAGATATGGGATCTCATAAAAATTATTAATCACAGGACATAGTTCTAGGAGAATAATGTTTCCTCTATAGTGAATCTTCCAATATTTTTCTCTTATTTATAATTACTTGTGTTTAGATGTACTTAACAATTTTTTCGTAAGCATGTGTGAATAAATTATATTAAGAGATTCAGATTGGAAAGAACCAATTAACATTTAATTTATGTGGTTTAATATTTATAATTATGCATGTGTCATAAATAAAATATATATATTCTTTAAATTATTATTGAGTATATGTTTTATTCTATTATATGTAATGATATGATGAGATGGTTAATTTTTCTACCATTGAGAAACATCTAAAAATCCATAAAATTGTACAAGAATGATATCCATATTTTGTTATAAATGATCAATGTTTTTACTAAAAAAATGTTTGACTAATAATTTTTTTGAAATAATCACTATAATGTGAGGTTAAAATAATTATATCTAGTCATCCAACATACCTTCTTCACAAAATGTAACATTTTTTTATTAATGGAGTTTAAATAAAGTGATTGATATATAATTGATGCAAATCTATCTGATCCCCAAATTCAATGATCATTTAATCTCAATCTCTCTCTATCTTTATTCATTGATTATTTTGTCAGTCTCCAATAAAAATTATAATATATAATATTTTTTAAATATTTTTTAATTTTTTAATTTTTGTCACCAAAATTAGTCTTCCATTTCGATCGATACTCTTACTCCATCAAAATTACATGATTTAAAAACAATTTAAAAAATTATTAGATATGACTGTAATATTTATGACCATGTGATGTATCAATGAAAAATGAGAAAAAAAATATTATTGTAAACCCATTAATACATTTTTGAATTATCACACCACAATCCACACTACAATAAAATTGAATCAATATTTTCATGTCTATAGAATAATAGTATCATTGGAAATTAAGATATAATTACCCCCACACTAAATAAATATTTATGATAAAATCTCAGAAAATGATAATTAGAGAAAGAAATATTCTGAATTTGATAGACTCAGGTAGATTATGTTTAATATATTGTAAAATGTTATTTCTATTATAATTAGGTCACATGATCCTTTAACAAAATTTTCCACCTTCGTTTTCATATTTAGAAATAGTTTTTATTGGTTCTTAGCGCCTTAATGATACAAGGTACAAAACTAAGGATGTTGGAAACCATGTGGGGTAGAATGGGCCTCATAAATAAGTTCTATAATAATAGATAATACTTTTTATCCTCAATTGGTCGGGAATACATTATACCTACCTCTATTGAATGTTTCCATAAGAAATAAATTGCATAATCCCAATATGGGAACTCTTGACCTAGATGTATGTCTCTAAAATGAATAAAACCTACATCCATGTACTTTTATGTTAAACTATAAAAAATTTGGTTTATCTAATTGGAAGATAAATGATTTATAATTGGTCATCTAAACGAATTACCTACGTACATGAGAGTCAGATCTGTGCAAGGATATTTTGTATATTCCACAAATTTTTATATCTATGATAGGTCTAAAAATTTTAATCTTATAACATTTAAGAAAATAGAAATTCCCCACCCATATGTGAAATAATTAGACCTATACAATAGACACTTAAATAAATATGATTCAAAGGATCACTCATGAAGTAACCAAAATTCCCCTTCTCGTCATATGATCTAGTTCTAAATTCATGAATAAGAATTATGTGCATATTTATTTCCATATTTTTTTGATATTTAATGATATTTGATTCTTATATATATAAAAATAGTAACACCCATAAAAATAACAAATTATAATTTTGAAGATGATCAATATTGAGATAATGTCACATAATGTATTATGTGAGGATAGATTCCAAAAAAAAGGATATGGATGATTTCCATGACCACCTATCATAACAATATCAGTAGGATATTTTGATACCATAACCATAATGTATATATAGTAAGAAAGTAAAATGATTAACATCCTATATCCAAAATGTTTGACATTAATGGTTCTAATTAAGAAAAAAACGAAATGTTCCCTATCCATATGTTGAGAACAAATCAATATGATGGATTTATTTTTAAAGACTTATAAATGGATTAATACCCATTCTTTAATGCTATGTGTATTCATCTAGATCATGTACTCCAAAAACATCAAAGATTATGAATAGGGTAATCTTCCCCCTTTTCACATAATGATTTCATTATTCCCTCACCTTATCCCAATTTTGACCCAGCACTCATTATTATTGGGTCATTTTTGTTCCTGTTATAAACACAGTGTTTCTAAAGATCATATGAGGATGAATCCATAGTTAAACAAAGACTATATTTCAATAAAATGACTTTATACAGAATATAAACCTTGTAATTTTTGTTTGAAGATAATATCCATGGATAATATCCATTTGATATGATGATAAAAAAATTTTACATCCCCATTATATGGAATTAAAAAACATAGTAACTTTCCCCATCCCATGATGTTAATTTATATGGTGCAAGTATTGATTCGTGTTTTTAACATCCTTGAGTATCCCATGAGTTCTCAATCTATGCAATGGTATTTAGTACATAGTAGAACCATGGAATTGTGAATTTATGACACACATTCCGATTTTATGATCTATATCTATGCAAAGAATATTATTTTTCAATAACAATAATTTCTTTGACTCCTAATAAAATGGAACAAATAGTGATTCACATATTTTAAATCCTCGATTTATCCATAATATATAAAATAGTAATTTTATTTGTCGAATTTTATTTTCATATGAGGTAGTGATGTGTAGGGTATCCTCTTTCAACATTATAAACTATATATAGATTTATTTTTATCTATATATGGTATGCATTGATTCCTATAACCTATATCCATGTATGAACTACAATGAAAAAAATAGACCTTGTATTTTCACATGAGATGGATCTATGAGGTCGTAATTATTACGTAAGAAATATATGTGACCAAGTACCTACCTATATAAAATACATAATTTTTTTAGGTTTAATATATTAGGCCCATAATTTAGTGAATCCCAATCACATATACCTATGGTAATTGTTCTATATTGAATAAGTCACCCCTTTTTGACTGCAAGACTATAAAGATGCCCCATAAGTTAAGGACCTACCAAATGTGAGATTCATTAAAATTTACATCAATATAGATATCATTGACATAGATGATAGTGGGTAACATAAAATTGAAAATAAATATTCCCATTTTTCAGATATATGACACATATCAATAAAAAAGAAATTTATTCCAAGAAATAAGTGTTTATTACATTATTTTACATGATATATTGTGATGTTGAGATCCATTATTATGGGTCCAACCATAATATGTGTAATAATGAAACCTCATTTTTTCCAACATATGATATCTATATGTATAGGTATAATGGTTTAATTAATATTTCCAGGAATTTCAAATGTAAATAAATAATGTATGATTGTTCTCACCTTATCATTGATTTGTCGACACCTATAGCCTCATTAAATGGTTGCACACCAAAGTAATTGTAAGAATCTGGTTCTTCGTTCAGGTATGTTTTTCATTTTTCTGGAGTTTTTAAGAAAAAAATTTTTTCTGTATATTTTTAATGTACATTCCATGAACTTTCTGAGTACACACCGTGTCCTCTGTTCCGACTCGAAGCCGTGTACTGGTCGTTCCCGGGCCACACACATGGTGTGTAGGGGTGACGTGGAGGCCGATTTTGGCAAAGTACGGAAAGGACCCAGTACACGCCGTGTACGTTTTTTCACTAAATAGATCGGGGTCGCGCTTAACCCCCAATTTTATCTTCTTCTCCATATTTCATCTTCCCGGGAGCGACCGTATGACTGAATCTTCGACGAGCTCCCGCCCCTTCATCTGTTCCCTGATTCAAGCACGGTTGATTGCGTTGGAATCACAGCGGTAAGATCTTCCATCTGCTTGAGTTTAATTTTCTGATTTCTCTTTGTTTCTGAGTTATTGTGGGTTGATTGTTTTGTGCATTTTCTCAGATCTATGACATTCAAAGGGGAATCAAGCGTCATGATTCACATATATCGATCTCCTAGGATTGAGGTAGGTGGTTTGTGCCTTTCTGAAGAAATTTGATGAATATTTTGTGCAAATTCCACCAATTCCATTGGGAGGGGAATTGTGGGTTTCCGGTTTTGCCCCTATTGTTTGGCTGCTTGACTTGATTGCTGTAGTAGAGTTTTATGCTTGTATGTAGAGTAATTTATTTTGTTCTCAGGATATTTTTCCATATTTGTTCTGCCTATTAGGTGTTTTTCCAGTTTCCATGCCTAGCCGTAGGATAGTGGAACTGCTAATTTCTTGTTGTTGAGCCTTAGACTGTTAACCAAGTAGTTCTTGAGGTTTAGTTGGACGATACACGCGTGTTGAGCATGTTATTTTCACTCAGGACTATGAGAACCTATAGTAGTAGACCAAAGAGATAATTGAAGTAAGGGATTCTCTAGAGTGTCTTTAAAAACGATGCGAGACAACATGGGGAATTGAAGTTGAGTGATTCCTTAGAGAGTTTTTAGTTACTCGATGTGGGCCACATGGGGAATTGATTCTGAGTGCTTCCCCAGAGAGCCTTTAGTACAATATGAGACTATAGGGGGAATTGACGATGAGTGTTTCCCCATAGAGTCTATTAATTCCATAACTGAACCAGAGGGGTGAGACTGTGTGAACCACCTAGAGGGTTTCTAGTACTTATTGGTTAAACTATAGGGGTTAGGCTGTGAGAGCTAGCTAGAGGGTTACCTTTTTTCCTTTGTTTCATGTTGTTTACTTGTGCACTTATTTTGTTAGAACTGTAGATTGTAGATTCTTGTGTTTTTGTTTACTGCTTATTATTTTATTACTGACAAGTATTCATTGATTGTTAGGCATAGATATTTGGGTGATTATTGACTGGGAATGTATCTCACACCCTATTTGGGCCACGCTTTTGGGACCAAGTAGACAATGTTGCTGTAGGTATAGATAAGGGCAAGCACCCTTCTACTTCAGGTTCTTGATTCACTGGAGCTGGAGAGCATGGGATCGAGCCGAGGATTAGGATACTGAGGAGTTTACTTTGTTTTCTTTTTCACATTGATTTCATTTGTACTTCAACACATTGGTTTTTTTACCGCTTTCCATAGATATATGTACCGTGTTGCATCTTTATTATATATCAATTGCTTTCGCTGTTCACTTCAATTGATGTATGCTGTTGAATGTTTCTTCTATTTTGTCTGGTTATTTTTCCATTGTATACTTTACTGAATGAGGGCATAGTTTCCCCACCGACTCACCAAAGCCTTCACTACTAGTCGGCAGCCTCTTTCATTTTGGGAAATGCACTTGAGGTCATGTGGCGAACCAGGTACAAGGCACAAGTGGAGGGGCACCAGATTTGGTTCGTTACAGTAATACCCTATATATGAGACAATTATATGTGAGGGAAACTATAACCAAGAACATCATGTGTTCTGATTCCTATAAGAATAATATTCGTAGAGATTAAAATACCTCTTCTCCCAGTGACAAAAATTTATTTTTAACCTTTCCCCTCATAGATTAGTGTTTGAACCTTTATTGTGTGGCTTCACATATCGAACAATACCTATATATGGTAGGTATTAATTATTTTTACCTTCATATGAATCCAATCTGGACTGAAAGGCCTGGAATTTATTGTGTATGAAATTATAAAAACACCACTATACCTACGTATATGTTTGACATATTTTGAATCCCAATATCATCTATGTATATACTAATTTCTATTATTACACAATTCGTATAGATTACTATCATTTCTATCATAGACATTACTGTAACATAAAAACAATTGTGCTCCTCTTCTTCTTTATATAGGATATATCTATGATGATAATTATCATAGAAATTTTTTTTCATGTGGCACGATTCTGATTTTTTTAGTTACATTGTGACACCAAAAAGGTACCATCTATGGAAATTTAAAATTCACTCTAACATAACTTGATGCTCAATCAAATCACATGCCTTCAATAATTGGCATGTTCTTATTTTAAAATTAGATAATTTTCGTTATCCTCACCCAAAAACCAAATATATGAAAAATAACAAATATGGATATGGTCCTACAATTATATATTATCAAAATATACACAAAAATATCAACATATGTTAATTCATTGTTAGATCAGTGTAATACTATGATGCCCCCTAATTATTATCCATATTGGCTATGAAACTCTATCCCTAATAGTGTTTGTTAATCTCTTTTGGCATTTTGTTTATCCAAATGAACATAGCTCATATGAGCATAGTGTTTTTGGTAAAATAACTTGTGGGTGATTTAATAAATAATATTGGGAGACAATATCAGTATAAATTAAAAGACCTCAAAATGATCATGTTTGGTGAAGACCAAAATACACCCCTTTCTTATGTATTAGTTAGATCTATGTCTTGTTTTCATGACTATGAGTCAGATCAATGATATGGGGCCCAAGCATATGGTTATTTTCCCATTATCTTATTAGTGGATCTAAATATCATCTAGATTCAGATACCGACATATAATCTATGGTTTCACAAAATATATGTTCCATAATTTTTAGATAGGTTCCCAACATCATAGTCATGTGATGTAAAACTCTACAACCACTATGCCAACAATAAAATGAGAAACTACATTAAATAAGGTACTTGTTTTATGAGATTAAATTTTAGAACACCTTAATCCCCATATTATGATTTTAACTTACTGGAATGTAATGTCATAATTAAATTTCCTTAGACTATATAACATCTGACCCCTTGAAACATGATGTTAAAAAGCATGACAATTTGATCCACAATGGATGAAACTGCACATTACATACCATCATCCATTATCACTCATTATTAAAGGACAAAAAGGGTGTGGATATGTCTAACCATGGTTATGGTTTCTTCAATAATATTTCTGAGCACCACAACCAATAAAAAACACATTATTTACTGGGTGTCTCATATTTGATCAAACATCCCACATACCATGGAAATTATAATTTTTAAATTCAAGGGACCATAGTATTTAATATACTTATAATACCCATTTTCACTCATAAAATAATCTATCCTCTAAAATAGATTCATATTTTCCTTGTAGAAGGGTACTCAGATCCTTATGAGCCGTGTTGATATTTTAAAAAACGAGATCACCTCATTGAAATTCAAAATCATCCCTTGAGTGTTTGTCCCGTATAATAAATCATGATTTGAGTATATTGATAAATAGTTTATGGAATTTTCATTCCCTATTTAACTATGTAATGGAGTATTATCAACCACATAATCCCTACATATATTTTTGTGTCACATATATTTCTCAAGTTGATATATGCACAATGACCCAAATCCTTGATAACTTTGTTCAATGATAAACATGCTTCCCAAAGGTCTAAATTATTGAACATTAATAAACCAGTTAAAACCATAAAAACCTAAATAGAAAAAACTATATGTTTGGTCTCAATGAAATTCTACTATAAATTCACAGATATCTATATCTCTAGTGTCTAGGAAGAGTTTATTTAAGATGAAAAAAATGCATAATATTCATGGACTCTATCCCATTACCCTCCAAAAAAATTTCCATTCTTAATAGACCCTTCTGATATATCAAAAGTTATTGTGGTGAAATTTCATGTATCTTTAAATTGATAACATTTTTTGATCAATGTGACATAACATCTAGGGTTCTATAACCCACCATGGTATGATTATCATCATACCCAACTCTATTGCTCAGGTTACAAAAGCTCTGTATACCATTCATATTCAATGGAATGGAGTGTTCCCACATTCAATGTACCCACTTATTAACTATTCATTTCATATTCTAGATCACGTTTATGAGTCATATCCTTTCAAGAAGATGAATCACATCCCTTAAAATGATTCCTCCCAATATTATAAACCTTGTAAACAAACATATGGAACTCATCGCCTCAATTTTATTCATGATTACCAATTACATGTCCATCCCATCTCATCGTACATAGTCAATAAAACATTATTCATTATTTAGACATTCCAAGATACAACTATTTGTGTTTCTTCGATTTCCTCATGATTAATTTTTAATATACAATATCATATATAAATTAAATGATGAAGTAATTTATTATTAAGGATTTTTTGTTTTCCATATTATGTGACCCAATACAACATGATATATGTGTATGATCAAGAGAATCAGAACCTTTTAATAACCCCATATTATGGTATCATATATGAATAGTTAGAACCTCTTTCATGTGAATTTTTACATGGAATATAATGTATAATAAATTTTATGGATTCTACTGTCCTCATCATATAAACTTCTAACATAATAATCCTCATTTCTCAAGTGATATGATCTTTTAATTTCATCTATGGCCTTCTCAAAGGATTATTTTCCTCCTCAAGGGAGTCAATGAATGAAAATGCCTGTCTAAATTGGAAAAATTTATGAAATATTACTAAATTTCAATGATATGCATATTTAATTCACAAAATGTACTTAAAATCTCATGTATGTCCATAAAGAATTACAATAATTATCATCACCCAATAACACCATTTTTTAATTCTCTGTGTATCATCCCCTTCTCAGTGTCGACAATTCGAACTCTTTAGAAATAATTTACATGAAATATATCCTAACTATCCTAGAGGATCAATAATCCCTAACACCATCACACTACACAACACACCTATTCCCTAATAAATGATGTATGGTTCTCGAAAAATTCTTGAATACTAACCATTGGTGAAATGTTTCATGGTGATATATCCCTTCTAAATTATTTTTCCTCAATGACCCACATCCTTACATTATCATTTGAATAATATGAAATGCCTTCTATAACCACAAGGAGGAGTCTACCCATATTCAACGGAACCTCTTATTGATTATGTATATAACACACACACACACACACACACACTTATACATGAACCACTGGCCATTCAATTAGATGTGTATTTTCCCTTCAAAAAGTTCATTTGTTCCCTATGAGACATGAAAACATTATAGATGAACTTTCCACCCATGTGTAAATAAAAATTTTCTTTAGGAATTTCTATCTAGTTTTATCACCCTGATTTGAGCCTTATATGACATGAAGTGTAGAATTTATTAAATTATATATTTATTATAGAAATAAAATTTGTAAGATATATGAGTAGAATCAAAATAATAGTGTCCTAGATAAATGATATTAATAAACTATAATTCATATACTAAATATATATTATCTAAAATGATATATTTATTTGATATGAATGAACCCACACACTGCATGTAAATATTAATAATATGATTCTTAATGAAAACCCATAAAGGGGGGTCCATTAAAAAATTTGGTTTAATTCATTCATACACACTTCTAGTGTGATCTATGTAAAATTATATATATAAAAGAATACATTAAACAAGTTATTTTGAAAATCTATGAAGGTCAGCCTATGAAAAAATCATCACTATTTAACAAAGAAATCCATATTAAAAATTTGAAAACAATTATGGTGGTAATGAATGAGAGAAAGATATTCCATGAACAATTATATGGAACTAAAAAAATTACTCTATTACATTTATGCCCATATCATAGAGAATATATAAATAACCCTATCTATATGGAATATTCACCAAATTGGTCACATTAAACCTAGGTATTTTTAATGGATTGTCCCTAATATATCAACTATGGTGTATATACTTATATATATATATTAAATATCAATACCCATAGTAAATTTTTATTCATTCATAGGTATGGAAAAGATTAATATTTTTTCTTAAAATCATATTATTTTCTTAAATGAAAAAAATAAATGGTTTTTGTGAAAATTTCCTTACACTACTAAATTTCATCCTCATACTTTTCCATTTATGGGATCATGGGATTAGTTTTTAGTTGATCACAGTTCAATTTGACAATTACAAATTTCCTTAGCAGTGTGAACATTATTTAAACAATTGTAGGAGTGAAGGGTAAATTATACAAATTGGTTTTTAAATAATAATTAGATAATATCAATATTGAAGCGATTTTATGTTGGTGAGGAGTATATTCTATTGGGACGAAATTACGAGTTTGGTTTTTCAATAGAGGAAATAATAATAATTATTATTATTTTTAAGTGTCTATATAATAATAAGAATAAATATATTGATGTAAAAACAATGTAATTGTTCATTTTCATAAAACCTGGACATATCACTTGATGGATAAATAACATCAGACAATATATTCCATAAAATCATGGTTTCATGGATTCGTCATACCAATAAGACAAGGAATATATATCACACACATGTAGAAATTAGAATACATGATATTTGATGCACAATAAATATTACCTTTATTCTGGGACTACCATACAAGTATTCATAATGATAACCACATATAGTGGTTCAAAGTTATCTAAATTAGAAAACCATTTGGGATTACACAAATCCTTAGCACCACTATTTATAATTTCACACAATGTCTTAATATGAAGTGTAATATTTCAATGATTATCTATACATTTACATTAGATGATATTATGTTCTAAGGATGATATAGTTGGATTGATAAATGGTGTAATGTATTTATTGAATATAAAACCCTTTTCATATATAAAATTATATAGGACACCTCATTTAGAAATACTATTAGAAGATCAATTGATCAGGGAGTAAAAATTTCAAATTATAGGTAGAGGGGTGATCTTGTTTTTCGTAGGAAATATATTATCATGTTATGTTATAGTTACAACATGTAGCAGAGGATGGTCTTATTATTTTTGTGGTTTCATGATGAATGTGTTTGTGTATCTATGTACATTGTTTATTTTAGACATTTCACACCTTATTATATGATGTGAAATATAGATCTCTAAATAATTCTAATTTAATGAAGAAGATCAAAGACTACATACCAACAAGATATGTGAAGTAGAATCCATATGAAATTTAATATGTGCATGATAGGGATAATTAAATTTGAATTATTATGAAGAAAATAGTTTTATGTGATCTCATTGATTTGGTGAATATAGAATAATAAAAAAGTATCACATAACCCACCTATGGATATGTGATAGTGTGATCTTGATATATTAATGTGATTTCATCATCTAATCCAAGGTAAATCATGTAATTCATTGATGAAATTTGAATTGATGTTGCTTATGTGAGGACCTTCATGTGATTAAAATGAGTGCATAACAATCTCAGATCATCAACCAACAAGGTTTGAGGATGGGTGGTCACATGGTCCATATTCATTACATGACAATCCTATTATTTTTTATTTTCCCAATAACATGTAGATCATTTAAAAAAATATTCTGAGTATGTCCCTTACATAACCTTATTATGGTGTCTTTTCATAACATGATAAACAATGGATTCCACCAATGACATACCACCTAGTCGAACACATTAAAAGACCATGTGTCAATTAATCAAAGCAATACATTTACTGATAGACGAATAGGTACACTAATTTTTTACCATGTTAAGTAACACACACACACACATATATATATATATATATTGGGCAATGCCTACAAAACCCTTGATGTTAATTAAATATAAACATGAATGATAATGAAAAAAAATATTCAAGATATCAGAATTTATGAAGATAGGGAATGTCAAGATTTCAAAGACAAGCACTTAACAAACTTATTGAGGGACATATGTAAACATTTAAAAGAAGAATGGAAAATCTCAATGAATTACAACATAGGTGATATCATATCATGTGACCTCCCCATTCACATCAATTCATGATGATTTCTCTGTTATGTGATCATGAGGTGACTTCTTTATCAAGATACCACTTCATGATATTGTGTAAACATGATACCAGTGATTAAAATAAAACAATCCTCTTGATATTACATGACTGTGTTACCCACCATGGCCCTTAATCAATCAAAAAACCAAACTCATTCAGGTCCAATCATGAGACTCAACATCTATAACATGTTTCTGAAGAATGTTATATATTTATTTGAAGAGTATAACACCATAAACCTTATTTGATTTCCCATCAATAATGAGTTCCACTCAAAATCCCCTAAGTAATTATTTTACATAAGGATATTTCATTAAATATCCATTAATTTTAAAAATATTATATGGATAAAATCCTTATTATTTTAGACTTCCATTAGTTCTATCATTAGTCAAGGGACTATATGAACTTCAAATAATCTTATTCATTTTATAATCAATATACATATGATGTATTTCCATAATGTCTGATATTCATTCCAATATGTTTACATTAGTCATTCCATAATGATATATTCCCCGTAAAATGTAAACATTCTCATATATGATTATTCTATATTTTAGTGTCTTGGTGGAATCCCATAATTCTTATTTCGTGGAGCCACATAACCCCCTCAGAGCCATCATAGTACATTTCTTAGGGCAGCCTCTATGGTTTATCCCCATAAAAATATACCTCATTCATAGGTGTACCCCTTCAGCGTACCCCCCAAATTATGTTAATTCAATAGACTATACTTGCCATGAATAATCTTAGGGAATTCTAACTGTATAATATTAATACTCATTCAAACATAGGTTCTCGTTCAATGCACTCTATCTTTTTTCTATCTATTGTTTCTCAAACATATCACAACTCATATAATTTTATTGAACTAAAATTTCAATTCTATTAGTATGCTAATAGTTTACATATCCTTAGGTGTAATCATTCCATATATACTCCCCAATATAAAATGTATATACACTCTATGTACCATCCCAGGGAATCATAGTATGACTAAGTCTAACAAAAGCATTAGAACTATATAGACTGTGATTCATTCCATCATATTATATATAGGATACCTATTTAAGGTTATATATCATTCATATTATATATATAAATAACCCCATATGCATCATAACCTCATTTTGTTAAACAATATAGAATGGTCCTATTATCTGACCTTAAAGAATAATACTCTAACTATACGGTCCTTGATTCTCAACTTTATGGGATACGTAGGTCTCCTCCTTGACATTACTTCTCTTTCATCTTCATTATCAATTGGAAATATCCTTAACTAGATCATTAATATACTTATTTAACCAAGGCATACATCTATGTGCTTAGATGTCATACCCATTTGGGACATATTCCCAATTGAAAATCATTTATTAGGTATTATTCTCGAATGGAATAATTCTCCATTCGAAGGGACATATTTATTCTAGGGATTATAATATCCTCCATAGTGGGAAATAATTCAAATGAAATAAATTTCTATAGGGTCATACTCCCTATGAAATCATATCATCTTCATTCTTAGTGCATATTATCTTTAAATGTTAATATTATTTGAAAAAGAAACAAACCCTACATGAACATATTTTCTTCGAGATTATCTCTATAGGGACTCTCATGGATAATCCCAACACCAACCATTTATAGGGAAAACCTTTTTTTTTATATAAATAGTTCATGATTTTAAAGCACATTTTGGGATTTATTGAACATGACTGTAAAATGTATTATTTATCCCGAAATATGCAGGTTCGGATTATGTTCATAAGGATATATTAAAATGCATTTATGAGATTGATTTCAAAACCTTAAATATAAACATCCCTTCTATACAATGATAAACTCTAGAACTATAAATTGTATGGATTTATAAATACAAATCCTATAACCATCAAAATTAAAAAATATTTTCAAAAAAATATGGAGGTTCTCTAAAACATAATGTTGCTGTCATTAATTGGTTTCCTCTTATATGTCTAACCAATATCATCATTGGTCAAAACTAGTTATAAATTCGAATATATTTAGTATCGTATCATGTCTCTAGATAGATTCATTCAGGTATATTATTATATAATATAATTCTAATGTGGGAAATAATTCCCATAAATAGGGCATGATAATCCTGACCTCACAACCTATAAATCCATGTGATATTCATAGCATCATTTCAAAATAGACCGCAATAACCATCTAGGTTCATAATGTAGGCCTATATAACATTATGAATGTTGTAACCATTATGTGTTTCTAAGTACATTAATTATCCCCATTTGAAGCCATCCAAAAACTAAGAGGTTAAATACTACGTGAATAATTATGTAACTATATTTAGCCTCCAACAATCAAGAGTTGGGCCTGAAGAAAACATTTCTAGATGAAATGAATTTAATGAGACAATTCATGTATCAATTAATAAACTGTAGAGAAATATGAGGTGTGGGATAATATATGTTTAATAATACTCACATCCATTCATTTTTATGAAAATTAATTTTGATTTAAATCTTTTATCGCGAACATTAACCTCTTATCCAAATTAACTCTTATTATATTAACTGATTTTTATGTAAGTGAATATATATATTTTAAAACATAAAAGGTAACCCATCTCATCTAATTTTTATATTATTAACTGAAATTTAATCTCTATTTAGTCCAATTAGGCTTATTTATAAGATAAAAATATATTTTTAAAATAATATATTTTATATATTGGAAAATATATTTTGTTGAAAAATATATATTTTACCGTTTTATATTCATAATATTATTGTTTATTGATTATCCCTTCAATCAATGTTAAAATATTTATATGTATGTTTATAAATCATAATATATTACACTTTTAAAAAATAGCATGGCATATATTTTGATAAAAATTAATCCTTTCCATTTAATCAAATAAAAAAAACCTTCACATATTTAATGAGTAAATTAACAATAGCCATGATTATCTAATTTTTTATATATTAACAATAATTAATTTTTATTGAAAAATATCAATATTTTGATCAAAAATATTATTTTAACTTTATTATATTTAATTCCATAAAATAGTAAAATTAATTTTAATGTTACCCCATATAATGCAAAAAAACACATTTTTGTGAAATGGTTATTTTCAAGAATAATGTTTTTATATTTATATAATTAAAAATAAATTTTAACTAAATTTATATTTGGAAGATTAATAATTTTAAAAAATAGTGTGATGACATAAAAATAAATTCACATCATAATTTATTCATGTATAAATTACTTTAAAGAAAATAAAGGAAAACGATTTTAATAAAAAATAACTTTGTTTCATAAAATGATATACATGGGTTTCTTAAATTGAGAATATTATTTTTAAATTCACTATTTAACATTTGAAACCTTTTTTTAAAAAAAAATGGTTTTCATAAACATCTAGGTCATAAAATATTTATATTATTAGGAAAATTGATATTTTTTATTATTCAGCTAAAACCCAATGACATTAGAAAAAAATCCAAAATCAATATTAAAATATATTTTTTATTCTAAATCAAAAAAAAAAAATCCATTTTCTCAAAGTATAATTTTCATAATTAAAAGTTAAAATTTTCATCAAAATAATTAAATATAAAGAAAAACTATTTTTATCAAAAATGGATGTTATCAAGTATTAATTTTTATTATTAACATATCGTATATTTTACAACCTAAATTTGTGTCATTAAATTATTCATATTAAAGATCCTTCAGATCTTTTTTGAATTGTTTTTATTTTTTATCAATATATCTAGTTTTTTTAATTTTCTAAATCATATATAATAAATATTTATTGGAATTGTTAATAAAAATTAATTAATAAGGTTATAATATATTCCACATTATGTTAGATTTTTATATTGTGACCATCCTACTCTGAACATCATAATGATACTCATGAGCCATGGTGAGTGTGTATATATTTGTATAAGGTGAGAAATGAACTAGGGAAGGTATAAATGATATGATTCATATGGATAATGTTTAATTTATGATATTGTGATTATAGTTATATTAATCATGTGGACTTATTTAAAGGTCAGAGATTCAAGTTTACTTGACATAAGTATTTGAAGTTGTTGGAAAGAGAATTTGTATGATGATTCAAATAAGATGATATTTTGATACTAGTTTAAAAATGGTTTGTGTTATAAATCAATAGAGTATTCTACAACATGAAATAAATTGGATTTATACCATTAGAGAATGTTCAATGGGATAGAGTTGTATATCATTATGTCTTTTTATGTATTATATATGTATAGTTTATACATATTGTTTAAATGATCATAATACTAAAAATTTTAAAGAAACATTTATCCTAAAGTAATGTGCTTCACTATTCAGAGTTTTTTTTAAGGAAGGAACTATAAATAATTATATAATGTTCAGTTTTAAAATATGGAATAAGGAGAAATACATACCAATAAAAGTAATGGAATGTATATCAGATGGATAAATAATTTGATTATAGAAACAAAAATTATTAGTTTTTTATGTTATGGTGATTAGTCTAAGTTCAAATAGATGGATGATAATATAAATAAAAATTTTATATCATCAAATGAACTATTCAATGATTATATATTGGACTGATTAATATAAACCACACTCTTTACAAATTTGATTTGTATAAATACATGGATACTAGTATATATTCAATTTATAGAACTTACATGAATTTGTCAAACAAAGAAGGTATATAAATTTTACCAAATGAATCATAATAGAGTTCATAGTTCTAGGTATATTATTTGATTTTGATAAGCCTAAAGGTAATCTAATATGATACATACAAGAAATTATTTTCAAAGTAATGCATTAGATTAAACCTTTTATAGATATATTTTTGAGAGTATATAAATAAAATTGAATATTTAATTACAATCCATATGATGACCTGAACCTTCAATAATTGTTTATCTAATTGAGTAATGTAAAATAAATGAATTTTACGCATGTCAATTTATTATGTGTACATCAAGAATGTTGAATAATATTTGAGATGTTTCTAATGAATGTGTTGAAAATAATGATAATTCAAAATTTGAATTTGTGTTTAATATGTAATGTCATTAATTTCCATTTTTTTATTCGGGGTGAACTCTTATATAAATATTTGTATGTACGAAATATATTCACACTAAGCATGGGTTTGATGGATCCGATTTCTTGAAAATAAGTGATTCTAATTGTGATACTATATAAAGAGGTAATGAAATTAATATTAAAAATTATTATTTTCTACCAATGGAATCTATTGGTTGAGGAATAAGAACTTTTTAGGAATATGTGTGTTGGTAAAAGTTAATATATAAAGGCTACTTATATGAGGATTACTACTGTGTTCCAGTATGATGTGTAGTTATTTTTTACTTTAGAAAAATTCATTGATAAAAGGAACAACCATTTTAGGTCACAAAACCTAGGTAAACAAGATGATGGTAGAGTACAACATATGATGTGTTATTATAAAGAGATAATTTTACATATAAATTCTTAATAAACATTCAAGGAGAATTTATGAAAAGTTTTTTATATTCATTTAAAATAGTTTTATAAGAAAAAAATAATAACAAATTTCTGTTAGTATAATTTATTGGTGGGAGATAGAAGAATTCTAATAAGAGATGGATGCAATTTTATTCACATGTAATTATAATGGATTTACATGGAATGGATACAATCACCCAAATAATAATGAAATGTGTATTTCATGTGTGATATGAATTTCTATTACAATGTTTCCTAGAATGTATTTTTGTTCATTATTAGTTTTAAAAGAACATTGACCCTAACATGTTGTCGGGGATTATTTAATTGAAAAATAATTGAAAAAATACCTGAATTCACCCCACATTCAGAGTGGTTATCAACTTCCTCGAAACATAAATAATTATTAGAGATTGAAGTTTCCCATATTAATAACCTTTCATTATATATCATTGACATTACCAACTCATTGAATATCAAAGTAATTGAAACCATTAATAGAAAAATCTTATCATGGATGAAAAATATAATGATTACCTATCTTTTTTCTAAAATAATTTATGTAATTAATAAATCTACAATTTTTATTTCACTAATTGAGAGATATTTCCTTATGAAATTTTCAAAAAAATAAATATTGAGTCTAAATGAAAATTTGAAAAATATATTCTGATGCCTTTGTCGGAAAATATTTATATAAAGGTGAGATTCCTCGACACAACTAAAGAATTATTGGAAAATCATAGATGATTCACCAAGGAAAATATCAAATTGATGGATGAAAACAAATAAATTTAGAGAATACATATTTAATATATTTGAATGGAAGTTAATAATAATATTTAAGAGTACTTCACTAGTGTTAATGAAACTTTTATAAGCATTAATGGATATAATTTAGGCTGGTAAAATTATACGATTTTTAATAATCATTGATGATATATTCCAGATAGTTTTTACCCACAAATTTATTAAATATAAGTTAATTATGATTTATCACACTATTATTTGAACAAAAATAATATTGTGATGATATGATGAATTCTCTTACATTAAAAAATATTAAATTGAAAATTATTTTTTAATTATATGATGAAGTTGAATATTTAAGAATGACAACATAAGATTGTGAGAATAATTGAATTAGATGAAATGCATTTTTTTGATTAATAAAACTAAAAAACAATCTGTATTATATTTAAACAACTGTAAAACGTTTTAGGAAGGTACCAATTAAAACTATTATATAATGATTTATATTATGGAGAATGTGAAATATTATATAGGAATTTTCTATGGAATAATGACAGAGAATATGATGAAGATTTTATAGAAAACCATCAAAGGAATATTTAGAGAAAAAATACAAAGAAAATATAAAATCCAATAAATGAAATAAAATTTTATAAAGAAATAACAATAGAATGATTTCAAGTGTGATTATTGAGTATGACTATAACATCATGAAATTTTAAAAAAATAATATTCAATTCACTAGAGTGTATGAAACATAACACCAAAAATTTAAGGTAATATATCATCCTTAGACCATACAATATATTTAATAATTTATATAAATTCAACTGATTATATTTCATTCAATGAACACACCACATAGTTTTATTTTGATACATGTAATAATTAATTTTTTCAATGGATTTCAATAAACCCATGTCGAAATTTTAATCAATACTATTAATATTATTATTAATATATAAAAAAACTATCATATATATATATATTAAATTGGGGTATATAAATTATATTAACTAAATCATAAATATATATTATTTAATTCATGGGTTACAAATTAATTTAAAATAAATATATAAAGTTATTAAATATAAAGAAATGATTTTATAAGAAACTATTTCTATGTGAGAATGGTTTTTTATTTTAATAAATGTAAAAAATTACTTTTAATGTACTATATTAAATAAATTAAAATATTTTATATATTAAATATGTTTTATATAATTATCTAATAGATTTGAATAGAATAATATGAGAAAAAATTGAATTTTATGCCATCAAATATGTATTATTAGAAATATAGTTTTACGGCTATTTAATGGTGTACTAATTTTAAAACAATATATGGAAAAAATTAAAGTTTTATTTTACATTATTAAAAACATTGTTTAAGTGTAATGTAAAATAATTAAGTGAATTTTTGGTATTTTTATAGGATTTTTAATTTTTTTTCATTAATAGGAAAGAATATATACTTTCAACTGAAAATTGAATTTTCATAAAAATTATTTAGAATATTAAATTATATTTAATATTTGTATTAAAAAATTATGATTTTTTTGAACATATTCACTTCAAACCGCCACTTTCTCATTACAGCTTCAAGATTAATTTTAATTTAAATTAATTTTTAATTTTAAATGTTGAATATGTATTCCATTACTTGAATAATTATAATTTATAATGTCTAATAAGGCAAATACAATTTTTACCAACGTTATTAGTGAGAAATGGTAAAACTAATTGAAAAATGATGCATAAAAAGACTTTATATGGAGGGTAAAAAGAGAATATATTGTTCAATAATGTCTCATCGCTTGTACACAACACATGGGTTAGACTTGTTTCAAATATGACGAATATAGGCTATAAATTTCATATTTTTGGTATTCGTTTCCATGAATTTTACCATATGATAACTTAATTAATGAAAACTGAAAAAATAATCAGTCAATTAATTTTTTAAAAGGCTTTGATATAACAAAAACAATATATCTTCATATATAAACATTAATTAGGAATATAAATGATTTTTTATCAATATAAATGATTTATAATTTATTATATATTAAATAAAAACTTTAAATGCTTAAGAAACTCCAACACTGTAATTATTTAGTTAATAATTTAATATAATAAATGATACGAAAAATATTTGTAGTGGCATAAATTAAATAAATTATTGAGTTCAATAATTTTTTTGAAGACTAATCATGTTCAAATGGTTTAAATATAAAATTTTTAATTAAATAATAGTATTTATATTTTTATATTCATATTAGATAAATGATTCTAACAAATGGGATTAAATATATATTATTATCTATAAAATTTTAGTAAATGAATAAAATTATATAAATATCAAGTATATTTAAAAGTGATTTTAAATGTTAATATATATGAAATATAGTATATTCATGGACCAATTGTTCGTTTATAATGAATATAATCCATCTTTAGTAGTAAATCAATTGTTACCACATTTAGGGTTAAAGCGGTGTTTTTGCACGATACATGCGCTTCTATTACATTTAATGTACAACACATGTTGTATTTTTTATTTTATAAATTATATATCATATTTATAATTCTATAATATATTATTTATAATTATTCACATTTTGATTTATTATTAATAAATAAATTACCAATGTTATAAATTTAGAAACCTTAATAAAAAACTGAAATGGTAAAATTAGGGGAACATAGATGTTAAGAAAAAAATATAATTATGAGAATTTTTTGTGGTGGAGGTTTGGATAAACCATAAATCCCATAAAATAAATTAGTTATAATTTTTTTGGCACATGTGGTAAAGTATTCTTCCCAATAAAGAATACTTTAGATTCTTTTCATGAATTCAACTAGTACTCCACTATAAAATGCCACTCACTACCCCCAATTATTCACAAATCTCAAGACATTTGGATTAACCATGATATACCCATATCACTCCCCAAATTACCTCTTTTCATTATATATTATTTATTTTGTTCTGAATTAATACTTTTCATGGTATTATTTCAAACTGAAGGAGGAATCCCAATGTAATAATGTTCTCTTAAAGGATTGATTTCCTTCCCCACCTGGTAATTAGTTTTGGGTACAAAAACATATAATATCATCAGTATCATAAATATTCGGAGATATTTTTATATTAGGGTTGTGATCATTATCATGACGGACTTCCATTAAATGTGTTATGAAATAAACACTTTTTTTAATGGGATACTATGGCCACCTGAACTAATGTTGTTTGTCTTTACATTACTAGCATTAAAGGATTGGACTACTGATGTAAATAATTTTATATATAATTTATGTGATATTTATAATTTCTTTACAGTTATAAAATTTTTATATAACTAATACCTTCATTCATTCAATTTTGGGAATAATATAACGTCGTTCTTATATACGGTGGTCTACTACATCACAAAGCGAAGTGATTCATTCATGCATAACATAGAATATATTAAATATTGTTTTAATAAAAATACATGATATATATATATAATTAATATGATAATAGAATTATAAAATATATATATGTATCATTTACTATTATTGCATTTAATACGAAAAGAAAATAGAATCAGTGTTCATGTATATGTATAAAAAACCATCTCAATGAATGGTTATTTTGTTTTCATATCTCTAAATATTATGTATTACAATAAATAAATAAATTCTAAATATATGAGATATTTAATTCATGTTTAAATTTTCGTGATGATTAAATCATAATAGATATAATATGACCAAAAAATAATATGTAAGAACATACTAAGAAAACATATCAATTAACTCGTGAAATAATGGAAATAATTAATGGTTATAAACCGAAATATTATAATATATTATAAAATAATTTTACATGACATTATAAAATTTAATATGGGTCTATTATAAGTTATTAATATTATTAAATCATATATATATGAGGATAAAAAAATTTCAACAAAAAAGAAATTATGATGTTATACGATTTCATCATGTTTTACACTCTGGTTGAGATATATTTGTTATATTGCAACAGTTCACTTTTATATTATTATATACAACCTCTTGATATATATTATCCATAATATTTCTTTCATAATGGTAATTTATGTTTTAATTTAAACTATTTCATCCATGGTGATTTCACATAAAAATTACCAAGTTGTAATAGTTATAGAAAAACAACCACTTTCTTTTGTTATTATTAACATTCTCTTGAATCTATTAGTTTCATATGATCATGTTTCACTATAAAATACATTTATAATAAATATAAAGGTATTTAAATGATTTATATTATTTTTTATAATATATAAAATATTTTTCAATATAATGTTCATTTCTACTTTTTATTTGATTAAATATGAAGATATTGTTATGTACATATCAATTACTAAATATTAATATTTGATAATAAAGGTTTTTTATAAATTAAACAGATTATTGAAATTATATATAGAATGATTTGGACATATATTACATGGTTTTGGGGTCATAAAAATTAATCCCCAAGATACATTGGTTGTCTTATGAGATAAATTATTTGGCCAAATTGAGAAGGATTCTACCGAGACACATAAACTGTAATAAGGATAAATCATGATAGTAACTATCTTAAGGACATATATTTATATTTAAAACATCTAAAATTATTAATTCCATAATTATTTTTATTTATTATGATTATTATGTTAGTAATAATATCCAGGTCAATAATTCTAGATCATGTGATAATTTATATGGAATTATTTAACCATGTTAATATTCTTGAAATATTATGCTCAAGTTGTTGAGTTTTTGTCATATATTTCAATAATTTCGCATTCCACAATGATTGTTATATATTTATTTATGATACAATAAATTTATCTTAACCATTACTAACAATTGTTTCATTCCCTTATTTTGTTTCTTTCCACATGTACTAAAGAATAGATTTATGACTGAGTTTTAATGGATGAAATATTTTAGATTTCATTTAGAATTATGTTTTATTTTCTATAAATACTTTTATATTGGTATCATGTATATTTACTGCCTATGAAATTTGTAAACTATTTGGTCATTTGAGTTTTAAATCATGACACTATGTTAATATAATAATGTAAGTAACAACCTCCATGCCTCTAGGGTCAGAATCATTTTAGTTTATATTGGATTATTCTTAGTAGAAACCATGTAAATGAGATTTATGAAATAATAGATTAAATATATAAACACTATGATATACATTGAGGGTAATTATATAATAACATCCTAGAGAAACCATGTATATGATTTCATTATTATTTATGTATAAATTTCTCAATTTATTGTATGTATTTAACTAATTTTGGGAGTATACACTATGTTTATTAAATATATGATATAATATAATGTATGTTTAAATTTAAAAATTGTTTCTAGTCGATGGAATTTCAACATCACAAATGATTTTGATTTATAGAGTAATAATGATATTTTCTTTAAAGGTCTTAACCCAATATTTTAAAGGGAACTATTATCTAAAATGTTTTCATATTATGATGAAATAGTATCATGTAATATCATGATAAAAAAAGTGTACTATGTTTTATAAATATAGAGGGAAGAACATGATGAGAACGGAAGATAGAAAAAATAAATAAAAATGGTATAAGGGAAAAAAAGAATTTTTCCAGTTGTGATATCAGTGTAATTAAACACCTTGAAACATGATTAAATGGATTGGTAGTTTTCTGTAAGTTTGGAGATAAATTCTATATTGATTTTTATTGCATTTAAAAGAAAAAAAATGAATCTAATGAAAAATTACCCAAATGTGGAGATATAGGGAAATATTAAAATTAATTCCCTAATCATGAAGGTAATGTACCATATATGATGCTAATAAATCATGTTCAATCTTATACTACTTCCACATATGAAGGGGAATGATTAGTATTATATTTTTTTATTATATAATTTTATCATTTGAGTATTAGTTATATAATGGTTATAAGAATAATTTAATATATAATTAATTAATAGAGTAATAGTTCATTAAGTATTTGAGATAATATATTGAATGCTAATAATAACGGTGACTCAGTATAATAGGAAATTTTAAATTTTGTATAAAATATATGGTAGAGGGAAATAATTCACCTAAATTGTTCTTCATGTTTAGATAGTGTAGTTTGGATAAAGTGAAAATTTATATTGATAATGTAAATTGTATTATATAACTCATTGGGAATTTATTGTAAATTTTCATATCAAAATATATGGATGGCTCATATGATTATACATTTATGAATATTCTTATGTTGAACATTGGTTGAGGTTTTATAGATTTTTTTATTACATCACCATATGAGGAAACATTTGGTTAGAGTTAAATTATAAATAGTTCTAGAAAAAATAAAAGGATAATATTGTTTTTAATAAATGGATATCAATCAAGTAATTATATTTCCCTATATTATTAGAAATTTATATATTTAATCAACTCAACGAAAAAGGGTTCTGAATAAAAAAAATTCCCATATTATCATCATTTAAGATGATATCAATCAAATTTTCACAACTCTATTTTATGGTCTATTGTCATTAAACTTATCATGACCATATTATCTATATCTCTTCCTTAGTATTTTAGGGTTAGTTTTCTTTTATATAATTAGTTTTTCCATTCCCACAAATGTTATCTACACTTGGAACCTAGTATTGTGATTATTCTAGATAAATTTTGTACATATAATTCTCACTTATTAAGTAGTTATTTTATTATCCCACCATCAATGTGGATTTTTCAAAAATTGTATTTAAATAAATTAAAACATAGATGTTTCATATCATGTTTAAATTGTGAGGACACAATTTATCAAAGGTGGGCAGAATGTTGAACCTAGAAATTCTTAAAGAAAAACATTTTATTCAATACAATGTATGAAACGCAAGATTAAGCGTAGAAGGGAATATAAAATCGTGATACATTTAATTTTATTTTATATGTTGATTAATTAAATATATTCATTATTTTTCAATTATTTTTCCACTATGTTATATTGAGTTATACACAATAGTTACAATTATTGATTGCTTCTGTTAAATGGAAGACCGTGTTTTACTAAATACAATTAATTATACTATATAATATAAAAATAATACAGTATACATAAAATTATATTTTATAAGTAGTTTTTGGAGAATAATGAAAGTATATGGTTGAATTCCTCATTTAAATTATTTTTTGAAAGGAATATAGAAATCTATTAAATAAAAAGCATATTTGTTTATAAAAATACAATATTTACACTACAAAGATATTCGGTCTTAATAAATTTGACTAATTAATATTATTAGAAAATTCTAATTAAATTTTAATATTATTCATTCAATTTTTTACATTCATCCAATAGATTCTATATACAAAAGATAAGAACATAATTCCATTTTTACAATATAATATGTTTATTTTTCTAATAAAAGATGTCAGCTCCTTTTAATGGTGCACTAATTATAAACTTTTTTTCGGATATTTATAAATTTTATATGAAAATATAATTTTAATTTTAGAAATATGAATTTATTAATTTATTTATGGTTATATTTTTTTACTTTTCATGAAAAATTTATCTTTTGATTAATATTAAACAGTACTAAATTTTAATTGAAAAATAACATTTCATCTAAAATATTTTTAATGATAAATTATATTTAAAATTTTTATTATTATAAAAATTATTAAATTATACATCTATTAAACATATTTATATCATTGGAATCATTTTAATAATGATTTATTTAATAAAAAATTTAATAATCTTTTGAACATTTTCACTTTAACAATTCATTTCTCTCAACATCTGCTAGATTAATTTTAAATTAAATTAAACCTCTTATTTGATTTTAATTTATAAAAATTAATTCTATATATTTAATTAGAAAAAATTATAATGTATAATTACTTCATATTAATAACGTTTCTATGGTATCAGTGAAATTAATTAAAATTAATTACAATGATTAAGGAGAAATCATGTTTATTTAGTGGTTAAACATAAAATATAAGTTTTAAAAATAAGCAACATATTTCAAAACCAAACTATCAAGACATTTTTAGTCTACTGTTATATTATTATCAAATTTTATGAGTTTTGGGGCCACCCATACATGCATGTAATATATATAGTAAGTAAGGTAGATAAAACGAAAAAAAATTCTCGTTTTATTTTTATAATGATTTGAGAGAGGAAAAATTATATTTTCGGTTATAAGTATTATTTTTAATGTGAAATTGTTATTTTATAAATAATATTTACTGTATTTTAGTTTTTTATTAAATAATAACTTTACGTTCTTATGAAATACCAAAACAATAACTATTAAGTTAATAATTAAGTTGTATAAATGATACGAAAAATAATAAGTGATGTAAATTTAATGAATTATTGGGTTCCATTAATTTTTCTGATGATTAAATATTTCTAAAATTAATTAAAAATAAAATATTTAAATTCCATCAATTTGGTGTTTTTTTTAAATTCATATTATGAAAATAATGCCAAAATCAACAATTTCACTATTTTATTATAAATGATATTTTATTAAATGAAATCAAAATTATCTAAAACATTTATTTTGGAAATGGTTTTTAAATGATTATATATATATAACATAGAAAAATCAGGTCAAAAATTATCTTTTATTAAAAAAAGTATTAACCCCACAATAGATAGAACACTATCAGCGTAGTTAGGGTTTAACAAATGTTTTTACACCTTACTTATGCTTCAGTTAAAATAAATTTCCAACCCACATGGGATTTTTATTTTTTAAATTTGATATAATATTTAGAATCAGTTTTTATAATTTATATTATAAGTGTTTATTTTAATCAGTCCTAATTAAAATATTACCCTATATAAGATATTAATTAGCTTAATAAAAACAAAGATGGTAAAATTATGGAAAATTAGATGTTAATGAAAAAATTATAAAAATAAAATTACTTTTGTTATAGTGTTGTTGTCAATCAACAATAAATCCAAAAAACTATATTTTATGTCAATTGTTGTGGCACATTAGATAATTGAATCCTCCTAATAATTATTATATTTGAGAATTTACAAGAATTCCACTCATCCTTGATAACAAAAAAGGCACTTAGTCACACCACTACATCACAAATATTAATAAATATAGTTAAAAAAATATATTCCAAAATCACTACCCAACATTCCTCCCAAAATCCAATATTCTTCATTTTTGGAAGAAAGAAATCCGTCTATGGTTTTTTGTTAAAACCTAACGAGGAAACCCGAAGAAGAGGTAATGTTCTTATAAAATCATTTTTAGATTATTTACTTTCCATATAATATACTTTTTATTATTACAAGATCATATAATATCCATAGTATATTTTATATAAATATATTCTTTTATTACATGGGTGAAACATACAACATCAAACACTACAATAAAATTGGTTATAAAATCAGCATTCAAGTGTATAACTGACTACTATATCACGAATCGATGTTGTTCATTTTTCTATTACCACATATGATGGATGGTATTAATGATTAAAATAGTATTTCTATAAGATTTATGAAAATTTTATTATTTACTTATTATTCTATATTTATAATATAACACATTCCTTCATTCTTTAAATTTTATGGGAATACAATTATGGTCTTCGTGTGTACGTCAGATAACCACCTCACAAAGCGAAGTGGTTTGTCCAGGCCTTACATGGAATGAATTACAAATTTTTTAAATAGAAATATATGATATATATGAAATTATGATTACTGTATAATTATTATATTAATATATATAAATTTATTTATCTATATTTTAATATTATCAAAATGAAGTAGTTTTCATGTATATGTACAACCAACCGTCAACATGAATAGTGTATTTCATTTCCTATAACGAAATTTTATGTAATACTATAAATACATATATACTAAATATATATGATATTTAAATCATTTTTAAATTATATATATGATAAAATCATGATCATATTTGGAGGAATAAAAAATAATAAGTCAAGATATACTCGATAAACAAGGAAATTATTGCCTGAAAAAAATGAAAATTATGAAATAATGTTAAAAAAATTGAAAATATGTTTTAAATTGATCATATATGATATTATAAATATTAATAAGGATAGTTTTTAATTTACTAACCTACTTAGTATAATTATACATGTTTATAAAACATGTTTAATAAAATTTATGTAGGAGTTATGGGTGTTTCGTCAATATTAACGTTACAATTTAGATTTATTTGTTTATATAAATCAATTCAATCTTATATGGTGTATATACTAAACCATTACATGTATTACCATGAATAATTCATTATTCAATTCATTTTATGTTTTCCATTGAATTATTTCATATATGGTAATTTGACATTAGAATCCCCAATTGGTAATATATATTGAACAATGTCTTTTTCTATTACGATTGTTAAATTTATCATGAATCAATCACTATCTTCTAATAATTTTTAATTAGACATAAAAATTTAACTAAATATCCACATATTTTAATGATGTAGATGATAATTTCCTAAAACATAAAAAAATTTACATATACTGTTTACAATGAATGTTGTTTTGTTAATTTTGAAAATAATTTTAAAGAAGTACACATTAATAAATTTCAATAATTTATAAACCTCATTTTTTATGAGTTTAGTCAGCATATATATATGTATATGTTTAATTATTTGAATATGTATATCATATTTTGGGGAAAATTTATTATAAGACCCTCAATGCATCTGTTGTCTCATTTGATGAATTAGTTGGACAAATAAGATGGGTTTCTACCCATAGATGTAAATTATCTAGTGGATAGATCTTGATAGTAACAATCTTAGGGATTTATCAAGTTAGTTACAATACCCAAAATTATTTATTCCATCATTATTGTTATTCAATGTTATTACATTTTTTGTTATATTATCCATTTTCTTATTTCATGCTCATTTGATTATTTATATGGAATAATTTGATAATTGTTTTCATACCATATCATGATAATGTTATTTATTAATTGTTATGTGTTTCAGTCATTTTTCAATCCATTATGATTATTATTTTACTGATTTTCTATATATTAAACTTTATATAAACCTTATTGATCATTTTAAGTCACCCTTATTTTGTTTTATTTCTCTTTTTATGTGGATGTGATGAGTTTTCAAGGATGATGTTAATAATATTTATTAATTTTTAATTTTTATTTCTTATTCCATATTTAAAATGGGTATCTTTTATATATATGGATTTCAAAAAAAATAATTTTTTTATTTCTTTAAGAAATAAAACTTATATTTATTCAAATGTAATAATGTCTGTCAACAAATCCAGGCTTATGGGGTTAGGGTCATTGATATTACTCTCTTCAAAACAATTCATCATATGCAAACAATAAAGGGAATATAATAACATTATATGGTAATTTTGAAAAAAAATGAGGAGACTTTAGATATTTAAGACTTAGAATGTATTTAAACCTATAGATAATATCAGTTGTGGTCAAAACTTGTGGATTATTTTCCTAAAAAATTAAATAATTAATTATAATTTCTATGAAATAATGTGATTATAAAAATGTTTGAATGATATAATTCTGTGCAATGATTGATATGTAGATTTCAAAAATTAAAAATTACATGATAGAAGTTGTTATAAAATTAATTGTGGTGGAAGATCGTGGAACAAATAACTCTTAAAACATATGAGAAATTTAAAACTCAAAAAGGATTCATCATGGTTAACATTACATTAAATAATATGAATGTTAATTTCAATAACATTGTAGTTGCATTGTTCGAATCATTTAGATCCACTAAAATAATTGAAGCAATGAATTAGGTGAATATAAAACCTATAAATATAAAATATCATAATACTATACTAACAACTAATGTTGTAGAAACATTATTTTGAAATATTAGATTGATAAAGGATGTGAGAAAAAATAAATTCATTAAAATTTTAAAATAACCACTAGATGAATTTATCACCATTATATGGACATTCTCATTGAAAAAGGTGTGTTTTACATAAGAAAATGTATTATTGTGAAAGATGAAATATATATATAATTTTAATGTTTAGTAGATATTTTGGGGGATATAGAATTGATAGAAAAATGTCATATAATGGTTTTACAGCATATATCTCCCAAGTAATGAGAGTTATCTTATAGAAGAAAAATTGGGGGAAAATAGAAGTATCTTTCTTATGTTGTCGGAAGAATGAAAATAAATATTTCAGATATAAGAATTTTTCTCAAGAAAAAACTTTTTCGATTTAATGGGAGGATTCTAGTAATGGTTTGATCAACACGGTTACAATGATGAATAATTTTTTAAAACACTTATTTAACTTGTTTCTTATACTAGAAATGAATATAAAGATCTAAAAAAGAAAATCAAGGAATTACCTTTGTTGATGAGAATGTTTATAATGATATAAAAATATAAAAAACATTGGATTATTGAGTATGGTAGTTACTTAAATTTGATATGTAATATAAAAATCGTTATGATTTTGAATGATATGAATATAGATCAGTTACCTTCAGAACTGATTTTTTGTTATATATTTGAGGTATATGAATGGATATGATTGAATCATAGCAACATAATTAAATAGTTGATTTGTTTATAGATTGTCATAATAAGATCTAATTGAGTGTTAGATATAATTAGGGTAATGTTATGAAATATATATTTAGAAAATATTATTGTATCATTAGATGATTGAAATATGGAAAAGATTGTATTAAGGAAGAAAGAACTAATATTAATCTATTCCAAATTGGAGATCTTTAAAACTTGTGTAACATAAGTTCTATGGATGAAAACAATATGTGTCATCTAAGACATGGGATTCATAGATAAAAAAGAATAAAAACAATTTATAAGGATTTTTTTAATTAATATAAATAAATTGAAAAATAATGATAATATTTATTATCTAAATTTAATTAATGTAAGGATGCTTAATGGAATACAAAATAATGATGAAAACATACCAAAAAAACCACTTGAGCTCAAATATTATTATATCTTTTATCTATATGATATATAAAAAATTGTTAATTTATATTATTTCTTTAATTGATGAATTTACACATATGAATAATTTAATGATTATTAAACACAATTGATAGGCATTAAGGATGATCATATGTTTTATAATGAATTGTGATACATAAATAGATGTATATATATTAAATTTAATGTTAGATAATAGAATAGATTACACAAGTAAATCTTTCAAATACGATCTAAATAAATATATATAAAAATATATTTCTCCCTAGACTCCTAAAATAATTGATTTTTAGAAAGTACATAAAACAATAATAGATTAAATGGTAAAAATCATTCGCAATTAACAAAACAATTCTAAATTATTCTACATAGACTATACATGTACCACTATTATTGTCAAAAACATGTGAATGTTCCATCAGAAAATGAAATGTCACCCAATGGGATGTGGTATTAGTAAAAGTGAATATTTAAATAGTTCAATGATTTCTAGAGTATTTGATATTTATAGATAAAAAATCAAGATCATATAATTTTTTAATAAAATGTTAATGGTGGTTTTTTGGATATTTAGCTGATATAATAACTTATAATAGTTGGTATAAAGTCCGTCAAATCTAGGTTATTAATTGGATGAAAAAATTATTGAAAATTAGGATTCCTTAACAAAAGTTTATGAATATGAAGAAGAATATTTCTTCAATAATATAATAGTGATTTTTAAATATGATAATGAAAAGGAATAAAACTACAAAAATAATCATGTAAGAGATTATTTTGATCAGTATAGTGTTAGAGAATGTTAAACTAGGATAAAATCACTTGTGTTATGAACATTGAAAAAATTGGTTGAATATGATAACATCATCATAAATTAGAAATATATTTTTTAAACAAGAATAATATTGAATTAGAATAGCAGGAATCGAATAACCCACATGTGTAACCACTGTCAGTTTTAGACTTTGTTGATTAATGAGAGTTATTAAAATATATAAATAAATAGTTATATTAAATTCATTAATATAAAACATGGGTTATTTTCAATTATTTATAGGAAAATAATTTTATTGAAATTATGTGGGTGTTCAAAAATAATAAATGAGAAATTATAATATCTAAGAAACAAAACAGGACTTGTTTTCAATGGTTACACAAAGGTGCATATTGTTTATATTTAAGAAGGGTTTCCCACATTTTTTTGACATGAAACAATAAGAATATTATTTTTTGTAGATACACATTTATATTAAAAATACCTTGACATAGATGATAAGATAGACTTATTAAATGGATATATCAAAAATTAATTTTAATGTTTAGAACCCTAAGTATTTTTTTAATTTGTTAATATAGAACCATTAAAATACATTCCACATTTTTTTATTTGATCCTCATGATGGGTATTGAAAACATAATAGTTTCATGAAGATTTTGAAATTTTATAATGTATAAATTGATACAAACTTATAATTTAAATATATTATCATAGATACGTAAATTTTATATTTTTACATCAATAATATTACACTTATGGGGAGAAAAGTTATAACATTTAAAGAAATATATGAGAAAATGATGAAGAACACTTAAATTTCAATGTAATGAGGGCTAAATACATTTTAGTCATATAATTGCCTAATTGGATGATATATCATTCTGCATAAAACAAACACATGCAAAAGAGTTTCTATAACTGTTTTACAAGACATAAACAATAGAAGTATCTACGACAAACTATTTTTGCTTTATGATTTGGAATAATGATTCTTGTAAAATTATGAATCGTAAATACTTCTCAAAGATGTTAAAATTATTACTATAACATATCACTTTTAAATATTACATTTTATACGATCTTATATTGTGTGAAATATATCAATGTTATCAAATGGAATCACACATGATGTATGATACAAAAAAATCATGTATATTAAATGATCATCAATCTATGGAATGATGCTAAAAGAATTAATGAGATAATATGTATTGGGATCACTAATAATAATTTTCTTTGGGTTTTAGATCCACAAGGTCAAATACCCTATGAGGGGGGAGACTTAGGGTTTGGCATATTAAAAGGACATTTCCTTTTTATCTTCATTTGCAATTAATAAAACATCTCATCACACTCTTTCCTACAATGTAGTATAAACCAAAATTAATACATGCATGAGAAACAAATTTTTAATTGGGTCACGCTCATTGGGATAAATCAGTGGATCATAATACAACAATGTGTTGATATACCAAAATCCACAAAAAGTGCAATACTATTTACAATTTTCTTTTGTTGACTCATTATACCTCATATTTTACAGAAAATCACAATGTGAATGCTCACTACTCGTTCAACGGATGTGTGATCAATACTTATTCAAAATATCCTCCTCTTATTTCATGAATAAATAATTTTTACCCATCAATTATTGTACCATTATGTTACACATTCACCTAATTTATGATAGATAACTACTTGGAAACTCCACATTTCGTGCATCATTTGGGTGTCTTGCATGCAACAGTAATGCCTTGGGCACTACATCTGATTTCTTTCCAGAAAACCAAATTGTGTTCAAATTAATTCTTACACGAAACTCAAATCATATACGCAACATCCATTCTTACATTCGACACAATTTCTTGAACCCAACACCCTATGAACACAATTCTTATGCGATATAGGGCCTCATACCTCTCTAAGGGTTGAGCTCACTAAATGAGAGAGGTAACCTCTTATTTATATGAATCACCCACCCTTATCCGCAAAACCCTAATGCACATGCAAAATCCCATTAAAACAACAAAAACCTCATTTGAAGTCATATTGGTTGTGTAAGCCCCTATCAGAAAACCTTATCTTTCATGCACAGTCTTTTCTCTTAATGCACATTATTTCTTTGCAATATTTTGATGTTTTGAACCTGAAACATGTCTTGAGAGAAATATTCAAACCATATTCCATATTTCATGTGATATCCTTTTCAAAAGAATTGGGTCTCTATATTCCCGATTTTGTGTCCCTAAAATTTGGAAAAAACTGAAAAACGATACCACCTTGAAAGTGTTCTTTTTTTCCACCTCTAGATCTTACATTTTTTTCAGTTTTAGTTTTCAGAAAAACATTCCAAAAATATTTATCAAACTTGATAGCTCATCATTGAAATCCTCTTTGATGACAAAAAAATAACCCAAAAATGATGCAATGGTTCATTGACGGATTTTTTCCAATATTAGGAGTTTATAAAAATGAAAATAACAATAAGGTAAAATATTATTCTAGAAAAAATGTTGGGTGATCTAGAATTGTAAGAATCAATGCTTTGATACACTAAAAAAAGTAGAATTAGAATATTTATATCACACTCAAGATTATAAAAAAAGTATGTGGACAAAATTTAGACAATATTATTTAAGAGTGAATATTGGTGAAATATTACCGAATAACTGTTAAATTTAAATTCCACATATTAATCAAAAAATTCAACAAAAAATTCTAAATAACATTCCATTTATATGTAGTATAATTATAAAAAATAAGAATATTATAATGGATAAATTAAGGTTGAAATTATTTTAGTAAATTGTTAAATTTTTAATTAATTAACTGAAGCTATGATTCAGTAATGATTTGATGAATTTATGTTGAGACAATATATTGATACCCCACCAATGAAATTACAATGTTAATTATATATTTTTACCTCTATAAGTTATAATCATTTATATAATGGTTACTGGTTGAAAAAATATAATGGAAAATATCATTGAATTAGAAGTTTTTGATTTCATAAATATTTTGATGGAAACATTATACAAATGGAGTTTATCAAACCATGGATATAAATTTTCATATTAGTTAGGTATTAAATATATTCAATGATATTTATTTATCCATTATTTCTATGTTAGGATATTCCATCTGAGATAGTCTATATTTTTAAAAATGATGAGAAAAGATTCGATATGAAGAATATTACCATTTGTATGAATGGAGAAAAATTTGAAGGGCTGAGATTGAAGAGAATTTGGGATATATTTAGAATTTTGGTTTATTTTTTGTCGAGATATATTTTTGTTCAATGTTTTCATATCATTAGTAATAACGAGTTATAAGATACTTTTATTGAAATTTGTTATGAATTTTATGAATGTATCTTTATTAATTTCAATGATAATTCATTTACCACCAACTTCTTAACATCATAAATATACACATGATATATCAAAAAGTGTTCCTAAATTTATAAAAAGTGATAAATTTGAAAATAGGGAGAATTATATTTTTGTTATTATATATGTATATTGTATAACATATTATGTTGTGAAGATAACGTTAATGATTAAATTATATATGGTCGATAGCTAATTGTTTGTTTTTACAGGAATGAAGTAGTTGATGTTGTTTGGATAGAAAATTTCATGAGGCATCCAAGTAAGTGATTAATTTTACAAGCTATACAATGATCTTTTTGTTAATCTATAAAATATGATTTTTTTTAATTATAATATATTTATTTCATTGGATAAAGTTATATTAGACTAATATTTGTATCATAGATGTGCTGTCCCTCCATTTGAAATTAATATGTTATTGATCATGGAAAAGATCCATAGATGTAATTATTATAAGATTCATCAAACAATGAGATAAAAAGTCCACTAGACTTGGTTGTGATTTAAAAAACGTTATGTAATGCCTTAGAAAAATTTGAGTTCAATTAGAATGAAATATTACAACATCCAAAAAATTAGCAAAGTATAAATAATAGCATTAAAAATTAGTGGAATATCACTGAATCTGATAGTGTAAAATATTTTAAGATAAGGTGATTTATCAATGATAAATTTGATTGATGAGAATAAAATAAAATAATGTCTATAATTATATGTAAAATTACAGAAAGATGAATCATAATGAGTTCTTAATTCCATAAATATTATAAAGTTTATGGTTATCAAGACATGTAAAATAATAAAATTTCATTGGATTTAATTATAATTAATATATAAATCATTGATGTTATATAATGGTTACTAGATTAATAAGAGCTATGATAATTGGGCTAGGTTGATGTTATGATGTAATCCAATAGAAGGGCCTTATAAAAAATAAATCCATATAGTTATCTTATAAAAATTGTCACTAGTCAAACATTTTTTCAGAAATGTTTTGAGATTTTAATAAAAAAAATAAAATTCCATTAAAATTATTTTTAATTTTTTTAAATGGTGATGTATTGTAATACATTTAATGATTTTAAAACATGAAGAAATTAAGACATAAAAGGAATTTTTTATAATTGTTTTTGTATGAATACTTTAATAATGTTCAATAATGATTTAGAATCGTCCTATAAAAATGTAACTGAGTGAGAGAATTAGAAATTCAAGTATAGGTTGAGTGGAAAACAAATTTATATCATTCAATTTTTTTGGGTGTACACATATATAAATTGGTGTCAATATAATATTCCAATACATGGATCATGGGGGAGATAGAGGTAATTTCTTTTAAAAAATATCAAAAAGAGATACAAAAGAGATACCTAAATAAATAATGACATATTATCATGATTTTCAGACTAAAGAATATCTTGGTTGAGAATGAAAGAAGCTAATAGGTTGATGTGTAGTAGTCCAAGTTACCAGAATTAGAATTAATAATCTGGTCCATTATACACATCTCATGTTAATGTAATAAAATATTAATTAAATTCTAAAATTCATCAATTAGTCATGTAATGATTTGAGGTTCTTCGAATGGTGTTATACAGAATGAATGTTGTGCTCATTTTTTGGAGTTTTACTGAACAATGTTAATAGGATTTATAATTTCATAAATAACATCCTATGAAAAATTTGAAAAATAATCTTAGCTTATTTTTTATTAGTTTTATTACAACCATTTATAATTGAAATATGATGATATGACTTCATATGAAAAAATATGAGTGTAACATGTGGTATTCCAATTGATATTCACCACATATGACATTGTATTTTTGTGTAACGAACGGTGTATCCCATTAATATATGTAGTCCCAAAAAATTATGGTGTAACAAGAAAATATTTTGTGATATACATTAATTATATAAATATAATTCAATATTTATATTAGTTTTATAATTTTTAAAATTATAAATATGATAATACATATGCATAATATATTATCATAAGAGAATAAATTGGAAAATATATCCAAGGATTCATCTCTCTTCTCAAAAATCCTAATATTGATAGGGATTTTAAAAATGATTCGAAATTTTTCATCACAAATCACATGTTTCATGGAATAAGAAAGCATATCTTATAAAAATGAATTTTTCTTAAAAATAATTTTCTTATATAAAAATTTCCATACTTTTAGTTTTAGGTAAATTATTTTAAATTAATTCATATTCAATGAATCTATTATTTTCATTGTATATATATTTCATAATTGTATTAATTCAATACATTCTTACTAATTCAATAGCTTCATTTTTACAATCATTATTAAATATCATTATTTTTTCCAAATATTACAATGTTCTCATTAATACTTGGTTTTATTTGTGATGAATACTATCAAACACGCTCATCTAATTTCATAGAATTAATATATTAATATCCTATATTGTTACATTCTCCAAACATTAAATAAATTGTATCCTTATATTTTTTAATATTTTTCATTGATAAATGTAAGTGATGGTATTCCTAAAATATACATCATTCAATTTCTATCATAAAATATGACTTGTATCATACTATTTTAAGAAATATTAAGTTACTTATCATTAATCAAACAACAATATTCAATTAGTCATTAATATTCCCATATATGTATCTATCATAATCATATATTCACCATTACATACCTTTAAAAAACCATTTTAACAACAAATTCAATAAACTATAATGATGTTATATATTCTTACCTGAAATAAACTATATTTTTCAACAAAATGATTTTAAACACAAGTTCATATGGTAATCCACTAGTCATTATATATCATAATAAAAAAATGTTTATAAAAATTAAATAAAATATCATGACATACTATAAATCACAAGAATATTGAAAATATATATACATAAATATTCAAAATCTCCAAACCCTACATTATCTCAACATCATGTATATAATACCACAAAAAAAATTATTTTTGTAAAATAAAATGGATGGGAGTGATCCAAAAAGGGAACTAAGGGGGAAAAAAATGTTAAGCCCAAGGGAATCAGTCCAAAAAAAGATATTACCATTTGATGGAAAGGATCCAAGATTGGAGACAACTAAAAACTTTTTGTCTTGAGCATCTTTAGAAGATAAAAAATAGCCACCATATTTCATGTCCGCCATGTGTGAAGAATGGACATGTTGATATAGAAAATCCTTTTTCATATTTTAATTGGGTAATCAATGATCCTAGAGATTTCAATTTTTCCAAACAATGTAATTAATAAAATGTGTGAGTTAACATACACCTCCTAAATAATAGTATCCCTAAGATGATAATAATTTAAACCAGTGAGTACAAACTGAGACTCCACTTGAAGAGAACCACCATTACCAAAATAAGCTGAGAATACCAGCAAAACTAATCTGAGTGAATCACAGAAAACTCCATCTCCCAAAATAGGTCCAAAAAACATGATCCATCATTGTTTATTTGAAACCCAAGGTTGGGTGGAATCCACATGACACACTATACTTTACCAGACATACAACTAATTTTTGAATAACCCTAGGCTCTATGAGTCACAAGGGAAAGTCTATTGGATAAAATCATTTCTCATATTACCAAAAACTTATATGCATCACCATTTTTCTAAAAACAATACCAGACCGTGAATTTAATTTGGACTAGTGCCTCACCAAGTTCTTAGAAGTCCAAAAAACCCTGCAACATACAATAAAACACAAATCCATTTCCTTTCATTTTGGACCTATCATGTCCACCCCCTAAAACTAACATTGTATGAATTATGAAGATGATAAAAATTAATTCAATTTCCCCAAATATGGTGTGAAGTTACCCCACATCTCCATATACCCCTCAAAGTAAAAAAATAAGTGAAATAATGATTTATAGTATGTCTTCCCAAAGATGCAACATTTGGAGGCCAAATTAATCCCATGATGATATGGTTTCCTCAACTAGAAACACATTGTCTCATAAAAGACATACCATGAAGAAGTATTTAACTACAAGGTCCATACACCTGAGAAATTATCCCCAAGGGTCCTATTGAGAATCCATAGAATAAATTGATAAAATACCATTAATGATAAATGTATATGTCTTCGACCCAGTGAATACACACCGATATTGATCATTATTCACTCGGATGCAATAAAAATGTTCCTCTGTGTCTCATACAGAGTGGATTTGATTAGAGGAGGATGAGCACTAGCTTATAGGAAACATAAAAAATGAGAGGGTCTATAAAAAAATCCTAGAACACATCTAGGCCAGGTCTAGTGATAGAAACTGACATCAACATTTCCAATGATCCACCCAAAATGATGCTATAAAAAAGAAAAATTGGATGGGCCATCTCTGAATACCAGATTCCTTCCAATTAGGAGAAGTATTACCAAGACTATAATAATTTTGTATTTATCTTACCCGATGAGTACTTCCCTCAACAATCCCCTAGTCCAGATTAGTATGCAATCCAGAAATGACGCTTGAAATGCTCCTCATCTTGATGTCTCATTCCTTTGTAGGTTTAGCAATTTTTCCTTGCAAGAATAGTGAAACCCTAATTCTATATAGATTTACTACTTGATGGAATTAAAAAAATTTATGATGGAGATCACCTTATTTGGAACATTCATGTAGAAAATATGTACAATGAAATAGATTCCTAAATTCATTTGATTAAAGTGACTCATCTACCAAAACAACAGAACATGTTTTCTAGTTGAGAATATGTCCAATAATTTTTCCAACAACCCCATAATAATACTTGATAGGTAGTGATTTCAGAGACACTAAAGCACCCATGTAGGTCATAGAGAATCATCCTTTGTGCATTACAGGACCAGACTCCAACAACCTCAGCCTCCAATCAGAATAGCTAGTAAGAACATAAAATAATCTTTTTTATATTTCAAAAAATGCCCAATTTATGTTCAATAGAAAAAAATAACATCATTAACCCCCCTAAATTGATATTGTACTAAAATTAACAAATATAAAGGTATCGTCTGCAAACATGAGAATAAAAATAAATTATATCCATTGTTTATAATAAACGCGGTGGACCTTTCCAACATATTGGTAATGATACAAAATTCTACAAAGGGAATCATGAAAAATGGTAAATAAGGGATGGGATAGAGGGTCATCCTACCTCAAATCTCTAAAAACATGGAAGAATCCAAATTATATTATCATTAAAGTGGTTGACACAGAAGGAGAGATCAAACATTGAATTATGATTTCAATAAACCACACTATGAACCCCATGATATGAAGAACCTTGATAAGAAAACAATATTCCATTATGTCATGTTATTTTCTCATATCTAGATTAACAACCATGTTTCTTCAAATCTACTTCAGGTTTTATGACAAATCACTTCCTAGTCTACAACCATGTAACCTTTAATTGACATAACTTTCAAAAAAAATGTTTCTCATTGGCCATCCTTCTTTGTAGGAAGGAGGTGAGACTATTTTTAAGAACACAAACCCAAAATTTGTATTGAACATTGCATAATTATATATCTGATGATACTGATTCAAGTATTATGGATCCTTAAATTTTTGAATCATTACAATGTTAGTTGAATATGCCACTATTAGAAAATTACAAACATTGAAGAATTCCTACACTACACTTATCAAAATATGATTTATAATATCCCATGAAGAAATGAAAAACAAATATAGGAAATGCATCCCGACTAGTTGCAATATCTGAATTCAAAATCAAGACCACATATCTAATGTTTTCATTCGCTTGAATTGTTTGTAGAACATTATTCACATAATTCGAAATAGATTTAGGAATTTGATAAAAAATGGTAGAATATCGATGATGATAACAACAATCAAGAAATGCATACAGGGGATTCAAAATGATCTTTAAAGAAGTAAACACCCATATTAACATAAAAATATATTTTGTTAACATAATAACATGCATATTAACGTAGATTTGGCCACTTGTTTCTTAATTTTTCTTCAAGGAAAGCATAAAAAACAAGTGTTTCAAACATCAAAATGATGCCTCATTATTAAGGACTTCTCATGAAAAAAATGATTTTACTACAACAACATCACAACTAAATGCTCCTTTTGAGACTCTAGGAACCATACATACCCTCTTCCCAACTAGATTCTATACTAAGCTAACAATTTTGAATTACCATGCTCATCTCATTCCACACCTAATCAACAAATGGGAGCACATTTTCCCAGTTTCACATGCACCCTTTTTATACCCTATGGTTTTTGTGGAGGAATATCCATGGATTACCTCCCCCTATCTGATTCTAAAAATTATTCACATTGTCCAAATGATCAGAATTATTTTTTTAGTTAGAATTAAAATGGAAGAGATCCTTACCATCACTATATAACTGCATAGAAATTTTAATGGGGGAATGGTCAGAGATGATCCTGGTCAAAAGTGAGATCATTACTATTTGTAAAAAAAAATGGGTCATGTTGTTTACTAAATATATTTCAATATGGCTCCATGATCCTTGATTACCATGATGATTTTTTAACTATGTAAAGGGGTCACCAAAAAAACCTACATAAAAAAGGATTTCACAAGTCATAAAATCTATAAATTCATGAATATATCTCCTTAAAAATTTACATCGAACTATTTTATCCTTTGGATAAGATACTATATTAAAGTCATGTCCTAAAATCTAGTGGGAATATACATGATTGAAAATAATCATGTCACTCAAAATAGGCACATTATCATGAGAGTTGCATTTGGAATAAACAATTAAAAGATATAAATATGTAACTCCCTTCAGAACATTGATATTTAGAAATTGATCTGAAAATGGAATCATGTCCATGGAATGATTAGATATCCATAACACAAATATATAAGAATTAAGAGGACAAACAATATGAAATCTATACCCCCTCAGTCATCATGAAAAATACATAATTTTTATGGATCATATTTTGATGTTAGCACTAAAAAATAAAATGAATTATTGTGAAATCGACTGGAGATGAAATATAATTTTACCCAAGAGCCCTTGCCATAGGAATTCCAAATCAGAAGATAGGATGCTAATAGAAAATGAGTATGTTACTGGTCGCAGCTTCATATTTTTTATCCCTTACCATGAAAATAAAAAATACAGAATTATTATTATAATATACATTATATGATAATGAAGGAATCAATTCTATCATGTATTTACTTTTAACACAACTATTTATTTTCATGTGAACATTTCATATCATCATATGACTCTCATTTTTCAATCCTTGGTTATCCACAATAATATTCATTTTATGTTCTATATAAAAATTTATTAACCAACTAATCAACTCATTTATAATGATTTATTATAGAAAATCATAGTAATACATTTCGTATCTACTGAGAGTTTCAAACTATGTTTTCAGTTAGGGTTCATTTTTTGTATATTGGATATGATCTATTTTAGATTCATTCCATGATTTTTAGTGTAATATCTGCTATGTAATTTTCTTTTAGATAATGTATAACTTATCATTTCCCGAACTATATTGAATTTCTTGTTTAGAAACAATATATATACATTATTAAAACATTTGAGTGATATAATGTAACATCCCAGGTAAAAAAATACATTTTCATATTTAATAATATTTTTTAATTAAATATTAATTTAAATTTAAGGGAGATGCTATGTTTGATGGCGTAACCGATACGCAAAAACGAATTTCTTTGAAGTATAATGTTACAAACAATGCTCAGTCATACTGAAAAATAATAATATAATCTTATTTTAAGTGGTAGTAAACTCTTAACCGTTGTAAAATAGGGAATATATATAACTGACTAAAATATGATTTTATGTGTTTGTTAAATGATTTTACCTTTATCCAATAAAATTTAAAGGCTTAATATTTTAATGAATCTAATTTTAACCATAATTTACATTAAAAGGACCATTTATCACATTTTAATAGATAACACTCATAAATTCAAGTTTTTGTAACTTTTATTTGTTCTATTGGACCAAATAAATTTCTTATTTAGAATAGGGACATAAAAATTTACATTGGGTAAAGTTTTGGTATCTTTCTGATAAAATTAATTTTTTTAATGAATAGTGACAAATATTGAATTTTCATTCAACACTGCCTTTTAATTCAATTTATTTAATTTTTTTTCATCTTAATTGGTTTTAATGTGTAATTAGATTATATTTTTACAATTTAATCCAATTTTGGTTAATGTAATTAATTTCACTTTGAAATTGGACATAAATGAGTGTTATTCTTTTGAAAGTAAATATTTCTAAAAAACAAGCCTTTTTTAAGACGATAATTAAATTCAAATTAATTAATCCAACATCAATGTTTTTAATTTGTTAAATTAGACATCAAATTTGATTTCGGAGTATAATATGTAGCTTAGAATGAATTTTTGGTATTTTTTGGAAAAACATCAATTTTTGATAAATATTGAAAACAATGAGTAGTAGTTAAAAAGAAGGCCTTTTCATTTATATGAAATTTTACAACTTCTGTGAATTTAATTTCAAAAATATGACACACATGGTTTTCATTATAATGTAAAATATGGTTCAATAAGATAGAAATATTTTTTGGGTGAATTGTAACTTTTGACTTTTATTTAACACTGTTAAATGTAAATATGGTAATTCAAGGTAAAAAGAATATAATAATAATACAAAATTACCTTAACACATGTATTAACCTTATTGTATGATCCATGGTCGACCGTGGATGTCCTTCGGTCAATTTTGGGACACCATGGAGCCACTCAGATGCAATAATGATACTTTATTTTAATTAACTTAAAGAGAAAATAAAAATGACATAAACAAATATCTTTTAGTAAATGAAATTTTACATAGAGTTATATAAGTTATTGTTTAAACTATTAATATTATATGGAATGATAAAAATATTTACTATATTATGGTATTTATTTATAATTTTTTGACATCAAATAAATTAAAATTATTTCTGACACGATAATAATGCAGTGTTTTCCTCATCAATAAATGATTTAAAAAAATATGATTAATAGGATTAAAAAAAGATCTAAAACCTATCCAATTATTTTTGGAAGATTTTATTTTTACCATGAGTCATCATATCTTCATATTTAATTATTTTTGGGCCTTTAGAAACCTCAAATAATTATATAATAAATTAATAATTCCACACATTCCTAAAGATCCCCTCCTCCGACTTATAAAACTCCATCACCTATAATACATTACTCACACATATCATGCCCATTTTCTCATCCATACTCTAACTAAATAAGTTCTTAATATCTATATCTTCCATTATGATGCCTTACCTTAGGCATAAGGCACATTAAGGATCCCTTTTGGTTAAAACCAAAGGGAGTTATTTAAATTAAAGGTAACGATTTATTTTAAATTCTTTTGTATTTTTACTTCTACAACCTCCTAAAATCTTTTTATTATTTCATTTAATAACAAATATAGTATCCTCAATATTCAAGGCTATTGTTATGAGGAGGATTCAAACTACATTTACACACACCTCCGCCTAGTGGGTAAAGAACATATTGTTTTTGTGGACCGCGAACTACTGCCTCCCGAAATGATGATTGTTCAAATATATTCAACCGCCTTTCATGGTGGCCATTATGATTGAACTGTATTTATATATGATATATATATTATATATATAGTCTCTATTCTTCTGTATTTTTCTTTTATAGAATACCTTGATGGTTCCATAATGGTTAAATATAATAAACTCATTTGAGGAAGTGCGGACTACCGCGCCCTCAATGTGATATGACTCATGTATGCCTTATGTGGAATTTATAAAAGGTAGAGTTAAAGAAATTATATATGATATTATACTGCATTTATAATATACTTATGTATAATTATGTTTTTATTCCATTACAATATGAAATAGAAATGAAAGTACTTTTCATATGTACCCATGGCTTACCGTCTACATGAACGGTGCATTTCGTTTCTTATCCCCAAATGTTATGTACTATTATAAATTCTTGTATATAAAGGATATATAAGATATATAATATATCTAAATCCATAATATCATTCTATATATAATAGAATTTTGACCATATATACAACATGTAAATATAAGAATTTCATTTTTGACTCATGTACCAAACATCAACACAATGACTGTTATTAACTTAAATAATTATATAATGCTAATAAAATAGTAATAAGTGATATAAAAGGAACAATATACATGAAAACAGTTCTTATGAAATTATAAATTAACTTTAGTTTATTATTCATGAGATTAAACAATGAATGGGTCAAGTCGGACACAATGTAAGGGAACTTCTTAACCCAAATTCCATTCATTGGGTTGATCTTCTACTTCTTGTTCATTTCATGATATGATAATGTGTGAAATTAATTTTGACATATTATCTTGTATTTTTACATTCTATATATGTACTTATAGTGAATATTCATAATATCTCTATTTTATTTACAAAATAATATTTGTATGGGACTTCGTCTCAATCTCTTTTCATTGAGGAATGTTTTGTTTTAATACACGATTTTCTTTTATAGGTTGTATAATCACCTTTGAATTTTCATTTCATTCAAAGTGAATATTTTTATATGAAGCGTTTTACATAATGAAAATAATAAACATTTTAACTTTCATGGGGAAAACAACATTTTCCACAGCCACAAGTATTATTTGATCTTTGGAATCCATAAGAATCTGTAATGGTTTTAAAAGAAAAATAAATACCATATAAAAATTTAGATATTTTTGTATTGAAAATAGTTTTGATACTGGATTTTTTGTGTCAATATATTTAAATTATATATTGTTATTCAAAAATGGAAATTTTATCTTTAATTTATATTTGTTTTATGTGTTTTGATTTTATAGTGGCACTTGATCATTTGATGGCTGGTTACATGAAAAAACAAATGATCGGTGGTATCGTGATAAACCAAGATATGTGGTTACTTTATAACCTCCAATTCATTGGGTATAGAATTCTGCCATTTGCCTATTCCATTTAGTGATATGTTCGAAAGTCGGCCATATGGTTATTTAATTTAAGTATGTTTATGTCCAAAGTTACCTTTAAATGTTATATGTTCTTTATATGGCGTTTATGGTAATATTTTGGTTACAAAAGGGTAATCCATGATCATTTATTTTGTGAAAAGTATTTACTACTTCATAAATTCTAAATGTATTAATTATGATAAAGTAATCATGGTTTAAATTTTGTTTTGAAAAACTAACAGTTTTTCTTCTTTGTGCATCCCTTACTAATCATTTAATTATCATCCCATGTTTTTGAAATGTTTTTCACAAGACATAAAGTGGAATAGGGTCAAGGATATAATCAGGGAAAAGACATGTTGTCTAAAACATGGAACTAGACATGACTCTTGTTTATGAGAATTTTTATTTTTAAAAAAAATGGATACCCAGTAAATGTGTCTATAGATAATATTCATGTTGTTATGTATATGTCATGACCTAATTATATAAATCTCTAAACCTGATAATATCCTCAATTTTAATGACTAAAATAATTCAAGAATATGAAATTTTTATGGCTCGGTTCATATATTTGGTATCAGAGGTTTGTTTAGATAACAATAGGTGTTATAGTATTGTCAAATTAATACTCATAATGTAACTTATGTTAATAATGACATGATATAGTATTTACAAATTACAATGTTGCTTAACCAAATAAATTTCTTTTTTGAGAGTTATTTTTCATAGAGGAAACATGCCATTTGTGTTGGGAAGGCATATAAAGGGAAATGACCATCCAAATAAGAATCCTAAGATGGTCGGAATTGGATCTAAATAGTTTTTTAAGTAATGGTGCATATGACTCAGATGATAAAGGCCGGTTTTATTTATTAATGATATTTTTGTTTATTCTAAAAGTAAATTGGATCACCAAATTCATTTAAGGGTTGTCTTGAAATTTTAAAACAAAAAGAAAATGTATGGTAAAATAAGTAAGTGTGATTTTTGGTTACAACAAATTGCATTCCTTCGTCACAATGTTTCCAAAAAAGGAAACGATTGATCCCACTAAAAGAAAAGTTGGTGAATAATGGCCAAGACCCACAAATATTACCGAGATCCGTAGTTTTCTTGTTTTAGTAGGTTATTACTAGAGGTTAGTTCCAAAATATTCACTGTTATCTAGTCCAATGACTATGTTTACTAGAAAAGGTGTTCAATTTATTTGGACAAAATAATGTGATGATTTTAATCAAGAATTGAAAAGAATATTGATGAATGCTACAGTTTTGGCACTACCTTCCAGAAATAGCGAGTTTGTTATCTATAGTGATATTTCATTAAAAGGACTTGGTTGTTTCCTTATGCATATTGATCAGTTAATTTCTTATTAATCACATCATTTGAAACATCATGAGTAAAATTACCCTACACATGATTTCAAAATAGATTCTTTTTTATTTAAAAAGTTTGAGGCATCATTTGTATGGAGTAAAATGTGAAATATATACTGACCAAAATTTTTTAAATATATATTCACTAAAAATCGATTTAACATGAGACATAGGAGATGTTTAGAATTAATCAAGAATTATGATTGAACAATCCTTCACCATCCAAAAAAAGCAAGTAAAGTTGCTGATGCTTTGAGTCGATAAAGTAAATCTTCTTTAACCATGATACGTTCGGAACAAGATCCTTTGGTTTTTTATTTGATGAAATTTTGGCATTGAAGTTGTTTGTGTTGGAAATTCCTCTGTTTTGTTTTAGGTGTCGGTGAGATCATCTCTATCTGACATAATTAAGCAGGCGCATAAGGAAGACAGTGAGTTGCAGAAAAAGGTAGATTTGGTTCAGAAGGGAAAGTTTCTTGATTTAAACGTTGTTAATGATTGTTTTTTGAGGTTTGGGAAGAGATTATGTGTTCCTTGTGATTCACAATTGAATAATGAGTTGTTTTGTGAAGCTCATAGTTATCCATTTTCAGTTAATCATGGCAGTACTATGATGTAAAAAGATCATTGGGATTATTACTAGTGGGATGGAATGAAAAATGATATTACTAATTTTACTATGTTGTGTTTAACCTGTCAGCAAGATTAAGTAGAGTAGAACTAACTGGAATGGTTGCTTCAGTCATTACCTATGCTAGAGTGGAAATGGAGAAATATATACATCGATTTCTTTTTGGTAATACTGAAGACATCTCGAAGAAACAATGAAATCAAGGTTATTGTTGATCAGTTGACTAAATCTACTCATTTCCATCTAATTCAAGATACTTCATTTCTATATCAACTTTCTCTATTCTATAATAAAGTGATAGTTAGGCTTCATGGAGTTCCACTCTCCATTATATCTAATTGTAATCCCATGTTTATTTCTAGCTTTTTAAAAGGCCTTCAAAAGTCGTTGGGAACTGAATTAAATTTTAGTACAGATATTCATCCACAATCAGATGGGCAGTCCAAACGGACAATTCAGAACTTGGATGATATGCTACGTGCTTGTTCACTAGATTACCAAGGATATTGGGACCAACATATTTCATTGGTTTAATTTTCTAATAATAATAGCTTTTATTTCATTATACAGAATGCTCTGTTTGAAGCCTTATATGGAAAGCTTTGTCAGACTCTAGCTTTTTTGGATGAAGTAGGTGAAAGGATGCTTATGAGACCAGAATTGGCAGAATATATGGCAGAAAAATTTAGATTGATTCGAAAACACATGGGAACAGCTCAGAGTTGGTAGGAAAGTTATGGTGATAACTAGAGGAAGGATCTTTCCTTTGTATTAGGTGATCATGTCTCTCAATGTTTCTCCATGGAAAAGTGTGATACATTTTGGTAATAATGGAATGTTGAGTATGAGGTTCATTAGAAATTATGAAATCCTAGAGAAAGATGGATCAATTGTGTACAGATTGGATTTACCTACATGTTTGTCCTAGGTACACAATTTTTTTTTTATTTTTCAATGTTGAGAACGTATATGACAGATCCATCTCATGTTTTAAGTCCAAAGGTAGTTTAGCTGGAAGAGAATCTCCCTTATAAGAAACAACAAATCATTTTTCTTAACCGTAGAGAGAAGTGTGGGAGAATAAGGTAATTCACAAGGTAAAGGTTTTGCAGAAAAACCATATGGTTGAAGAGGAAAAGTGGGAATCAAAAAATGCTATGAGGGATAAATATCCCCATTTATTTGATTTGTGAATAAAATTGTGAGGATGCAATTTCAAAATGGGGGGAAGGATGAAACATCCCAGGTAAATAATGAAATCTGAAATGTTAATATTTAATAATATTTGTGAATTAAATATTAATTTTACTTTAATGGGGATTCTATGTTAGATGGCTGACCTAATACGCAACAACGAATTTCTTTGAAGTCTAATGTTACACCCAATGCTGAGTAATACTTAAAAATAATAAAATATTATTATATTAAATGGTATTACATTCCAATCCATTCTACAGGTGTAAATAAATATAAATAACTACAATATGATTATGCATGTTTGTTAAATGTTTGTACATTTATCCAATTAATTTTATAGGATTAAAATGTGAATGAATATAATTTTAATAAAAATTTACATTAAAAGGATGATTTATAGCCTTTTAATGAAGAACTCTCATAAAATCTAGTTTTGGTCACAATAATATATTTTAATTATCAAAATAAAATTTTTCATTATAATCTAGACATCAAAATTTACTTTGGTTAATTTTTTTGGTAATTTTTTGTTAACGTTTTTAATGAATAGTTAAAAATATTGTATTTTAATTGAAAGCTGCCTTTTAATATAATATATTTATATTGTTAGATCATCTTTATAATTGGTTTTAAAGTGTAATTAGGTTATATTTTTACCATTTAATCCAATTTTTTTCGATGTAATTAATTTCACTTTGAAATTGGACATAAACAAGTGTCAATCTTTTAATAGTTAATATTTCTTAAAAACACATCTTTTTTTCTGACAATGGGAATTAATTTTTAATTAATTAATCCAACTTCTATGTTTTGAATTTTATAAAATATACATCAAATTTTAATTTAAAATATAAAATATATCTTACGCGGAATTTTTTGTATTTTTCTGAAAACATCAATTTTGATGAATAGTGAAAACACTAAGTAGTAGTTAAAAATATGACTTTTTCATTTAAATGAAATTTTACCATGTCTGTAAATTTAATTTAAAAAAATGACCTAAATTGAATTTATTATTAGGTAAAATGTTGTTCAATAAGATGAAAATGTTTTTTTGGTCAATTGTAACTTTTGACTTTTATTTACCGCAGTTAAAGGTAAATATGGTAATTCAAGGATAAAAGAATATTAAAATAATGATAATTACCTTAATAATTTTCCTAAACAAATTGGATGAGTCATTTCCAACCATGGACATCCTTGGGTCAATTTTGGGACTACATGGATCTACTCAAGAGTGATAATGACACTTTATTTTAATTAACATAAAGTGAAGACAAATATTACAAAAACAAATATCTTTTAGTAAATTAATTTTTACATAGGGTTATATATGTTGGAATTTTTACAATAAATATTCAATGAAAATATAAAAATATTTCCATCATAAAGGTATTTTTTAAAAAAAATTAGACATCAAATATATTAAAATTATTTATGACACCATAAAAATGCAGTGTTTACCTCATTAATAAATAATTTAAATCAATAAGATTATAAATATTAATATTTTAGGTAAAACCTGTAAAATTCTTATTTTATGATTATAAATAGACCATGAGCCATCGTATCTTTTACTTTAATTAGTTTTGGACCTTTATAAATCGAAAATCATATATAATAAAATAATAATTCCACACATTCCGAAAGAGCCCATCTTCCAACTTAAAAATATCCCTCACCTATAACCCATTCCTCACACCTATCAAGACCCTTGGATCATCCATAATCTACAGAAATAATCTCTCAATATGCCTTTCTTCCATCTAGAAGCCTTACTTTTTGCAGATGGCACTTCAAGAGGCCCTTTTGGATCAAACGAAAGGGAGTTACCTGAATTAAAGTTATAGTTTCTCTTAAATTGTTTTGTTTTATTTTGTTTTATTTTACATATACAACCCCATAAAATCTTTTTATTACTTTATTTTATTAAAAAACATGTATCCTAAATATACTAAGTTTATTTTATGATATTTTTTCACACTACACTTACACACACCTCTCTCTAATGGGTAAAGAACATTCTGTTTCTGTGGACGGTGAACTACTGCCTCATGAAACCATGATTGTTCAAATATATCCAACCACCTCTCATGGTCACTATTATTAAAGAAATGTATTTATATATGATATATATTATATTTATATTTCCTCCATTATTCTTTATTTTTCATTTATAGAATACCTTTATTGTTTCCATAGTCGGTAAATACGATAATATCATTTGAGAAAGTGCGAACTACCACCCTCTCAAAGTGATATGACACAAGAATACCTTATGTGGAACGTATAAAGGGTAGATTTAATGTAATTATATATGATATTATAATGGAATTATAATATACATATGTATCATTATGTTTTAATTTCATTACAATATGAAATAGAAATAGATGTATCATTCATATGTACGTACGGCTCACCGTCTCCATGAACGGTGCATTTCATTTCTTTTCTCCATATGATTTTTACTATTATAAATAAATGTATATACTGGATATTTAAGATATATATGATATATAAATAATTAATATCATTATCAATATATTTTAATTTTTACTACATAGACAACTTGTAAATATAAGAAGTTTATTTTTGACCTAAGTACCAAGCACCGACAAAATGAATATTATTATTGTAAAACATTTTATTATGTTTATAACATGGTAATAAGGGAAATAAAAGGAATAATAAACATGAAAAATGTTCTTAAGAAAATAGATATTAATTTTACTTTAATATTTAAGAGATTAAAGAACGTACAGGTCAAGTCAGACATGATGTTAGGGAACTTCTAAACCCAAATTCCATTATTTGGGTTGATCGTCTACTTCTAGTTTTTGTCATGCTATGATTATGTGTGAAATTATTATTGATATGTTAACTTGAATTTATACTTTATTGGTATGTACTTATATTGAATACACATAATAGATCATTTTTATTTAAAAATGTTCTTTGTAAGGGAATTTGTCGCAATCTTCTTTCTTTGAGGCATATTTTGTTTTAATACACGATTTTCATTTATACACTCTATAAACACCTTTGAATTTTCATTTCATTCAAATTTAATATTTTACTACGAAGTGATTTACTAAATGAAAATAATGAATGTTTTAACGTAAGTGGTGATAATGACCTTTTCCACATTCGTGAGTATAATATGATATTTGGCTTCCTTAACAAGTCGTAATGTTTTTAAAAGGAAAATAAATACCATATAAACTTTTACATATTTTGGTATTAAAAATGGTTTTGATAATGGATTTTTTTTATGTCAATATATTTAAATGACATATTGGGATTGAAATGTGAAATGTAATCTTTCCATTATATTTGTTTTATGTGTTATAATTTTATAATTGTACTTGAACATTTAATGGGTGGTTACGTGAAAAAACTAATGACGGGTGGTGTCGTGATAAACCAAGATGGGTGGTTACATTATAACCACCAATACATTGGGTATGGAAGTCAGTCGTATAGCTATTCTATATAGTGATATGTGTAGAGGTCGACCGTATGGTTATTCCATTTATGTATGTTTCTCTCTAAAGTTTCATTTATATGTTATGTGTTATTTATATGGGGTTTATGGTAATGTTATGGTTAAAAAGGGTAAGAAATGATCTTTATTTAGTGAAGAGTATTTAGTACATCATAAAGGTGAAAAGTTTTACACGCGATAATGTATTCATGGTTTACATGTTGTTTTTGAAAAACTATCATTCTTCCTTCTTTGTGTCTCCCTTACTGAGCTCGTTATGCTCATCCCACGTTTTTGAATGGTTTTTCACAGGACATAAAGTGGAATAGGGTCATGGATGGGATAAATGAAAAGTGATGTTGTCTAAAAGATGGAACAAGACATGAAACGTTATTTCAAGAATTTCTATTTTCTGAAAAAAAAGGAAACTGGTTAGATGTGTCTACATGTAATATTAAAGTTGTCTTGTATATGTTACCACCTAATTCTCAAAATATCTAAACCTGAAAAGATCTTATATGTGAATTATAAACATAATTCATGAATATGCATTGTTTTAAGTCCGGTTCATAAATATAATGTCAATATAATTCTATCTTATACCTATCTATAGGGTTTTCACTAATGTTCTCTTATCTTAATACATAAATAAAAAGTACACTACTTCCTAAATGTTTAATCATAAACTATCTCAAATGAATATATATACTATTTAATTTCATATCTACCTATACTAATAAACCATTTATTTATCCCCGATTTCAATCATAATCTCCAATGTGATCAAAATCATTCTCTCATACAAATTCTAGAGCATCAAACTAATTCTCCCAGATACATTTCAATAAAAATGTACATTATATAAAGGTTCTCAAAACAAAATATATATTATTGGAATGAAAGATCCCTTAATAATAAAATATAATGAAAATATTTCATTACATTAATTATCAAGTCCTTTTAGGATTACATATTGAGATAATTAACAAAAAAGAACAAGAAATAAAGAATATCTATTTTTATGTAATGGACTTTTTTACACTATATAATAAAATACATAATCCATAATAAGTATTCATAATTTTCTCTAAAATTCAACACATAATCTATCATATTGAATGTATTGTTTTTATTATATTTAATTAATAACATGGGTAACTAGATACATCATAATAAGTGATATTAAATGCTCAGTAACATAAAATATACAACAACATTAATAATTAAATTCAAAAGGTAAAAATTTTAGGACCGAAATAATGAAAAAAAATTAATCTATAATCAAATAAAATTGATATCATGAAATATTAATAAAAAATAAAACATGGATATTAATAAAATATATCCCTTTTAATGGAATTGATATTTTCAAATATCAAATAGTTTATGTTAATGCCTTCTACCAAGACACTTCTTTATTATAGACAGAGTTATACAACAAAACAAAACATGATTTTTCTTATGAGACTCGTTCATAAAAAATGAGATATTCTATTCTTGGATACAATCATCAATTATTTAATTCCAACATATTAATCATGTGAGATAATTAATGAAAAATTGATAATCAATTCTACTAAAAATCATCATTGTGGTTATAATTATATATATAATAGTAGTACTTTTCCCCTGTCAATAAAATGAGTACAAGAATATATACCATCTAAGGGAAGATGGTGGGTAATTAGAAAATACATAGTTACCATGACAATAATCATCCTCATTGGACAAAAAATATATATAATTATGATATATTCCTTTATCAATATAGGGGATAAGTTAATCACAACTCATCCAGATGAAAAAGGCAAACTTTTAATCATTACATCGTCAATTAAGAAATATTCATTATCATTATACTAACAATAAAATTTACACCAAAAATATTCCCTATCAACCTAGAATGGCAATATTCATAGGTAAAGATCATTCAATCCATGTTATTTAAACCTTTATGTTCTAACCATTTTGATTAAAGAGTATACGATTAAGTAAATATTTTAATAACATGATCATATGGCATCCTAATATATGATGTGTATGGTTTCAAACAACATATACCTTTATGTGATAAATTTATGAAATGTTTTTATGAGGTACGAAAATTTTTACCTATGAAATAATGATAAATACAACATAATACAAATAATGAGAAAATTTTACCCAACTTATATAAAATTTGATTAATATAATGATCAAGCCTCATTGAATAAAAATGGAGTTACCAAATTCACTTGGAATGGGGACAAAATAAATAATTGTAAACATGAATATGATAAAATGGTTGAAAATGTAATAAATATTAAATAAAATTCAATAATTATTATGCATTTGATGGAAAATTATATAAATAAAACATCATACCAAGGGACGAGAGTGAATAATGTGTAACATGTCTCAATGAAACACAATTGAGACCTTGAAATCTCATATTACAGGAGAAAATTTTCAATCCATACCCCTTAAAAGAATAAATGTAAATTTCAAATATAAATACATTGTATTCAAAATAATTATTATTATATATACCAAATAAGAATTATATACAAGTAATAAATTTAATAAGGGTCATAATACTAAACATAACTAAAATAGAGAATATTTTTATTAATATACCTTACATTTTCCTTTGATTAGTAGATGACAACACATACTCGTATAAAAAAATTATTGATATCATAATAATATATTTAGTAATATTATTATTATATATTAATATTTATAAACCTCATTTATAACTACTTTTTATTGGTATATAGGTTAGTGATTTTCTGTTTCTATGATTTGGTGATAATAACATCCACCATCTGTACACATTTTGTGACGTGTATACCATTACACATTCATTTATATCATTTTAATCACTAAAATATCAGCTAATATAGATTAGTATATAAATATTATTTTGAATAATTCATTAATATGAATCCATAAATTATGTTATTATGTTGCTTGAAGATGGGTATAATGTTGTCATTTTTCAATGATTCTGGCAAGATAAGATGATACATTAACAATATTTTATGAATCTAACAAAATATTTCTAAAAAAATTTACCAATATTTATTTTATTATTATACTATAAAAATATTTGTTCTCAAATTCATCAGTGATATAGTTTTATATCATCATTAATATAGGTGGTTAAAAAGTTCCAAACAAGTACAAACTTTAACTAGAATGACAATTATGGTTATTGGGGTGTTTTTTGACATAATATCATTATAAAAAATAATATTGATATAATGTTTTTTTATTTTTTATCTATATTTGAATATATATTTATAATAAATGGATGACTATATGAAAAAAATAAAAATGGTTGTTCATGGATGTTGTATTCTACATAGAGGCACGATTGACTATCCTTTATTTTTCCAAGATGATAGAAATGAATGAATAATGGATATAAAATTTATATTAAAAAATTTTTATACTCTTACAATACTAATTGAATCATTGAATTATGAGAAAATGTTATTTTTTATATAATGATTAATAAAAAATATTTAGAATGAGATAATTATTACATTTAAGAACTGATCTTTCCTTGGATTACTCATAGGATTGAAATAAAAAGGTCAATTTAGTTTGACATTTGGATTTATGAAGGGGTAGTGGATTATTGTTTGAGAAACATATTATATTTTATATTATTAAATCCATGTTAATGTGAACCAAGGAATGTTTCTATGTGGTTTAATTTTATAAGAGTGGAAATGATATGTTTTCAATAAAGCTAGCATTTTTAAATAATAACATGACATTATTAATGGTTCAAAGGCTGAAAAGTAGAATCATATTGAAATATGGATGGTATATATTCTAAAATTCTCTCATAAATTATTTTTAGTGGCTTTAAATTTTTTTATGACATTCGCATTAATAATATTTTCAAAGATGTTTTTGTTTCCACTCATATGCTGGGAACATCCAATATCAATATACCACACACTGATCTTGATATTTTCTTTGATTTCCTAAAAATAATAGAGTTAGACATTCGAAATCCAAAATTTCATGGATCCTGAAATTTTAGAAAATAATATTTTAGGAATCCAAATATTGTAAGAAAAATTAGCTTTATGAAATCATAAATATTGGGATTTCTATAAAGAAAAATTTTTCTCCATATTTCCACCACCCATACATTTAGTGAAAAATAGAGAACATTCAGAACAAAATATTTATTACTAAAAACTGGTTTAGAATTTGTATAACGCAAACTATATTGATTCCCTAAAGGATGAATTTGGGAAGACATCTAGTTAAAATTTTCTTTACAGTGTTAATGTTTCAAAAAACATTCCTTAAGGAAAATATTTCTAACCATAGATTATTAACCAAATTTTTATCATTGAAGGCATTAGTTTGATCACTAGAAATAGCATATAAAATATTATTATTAGATATTACATTTTCAACATCCTAAGAATGTTTATCCATCTCAGAATTAACTTTTCAATACTATTAGAAATAATTTTAAAATGAAAATATTTCTTTTCAAGGTTATTAAAAAGATCTGATACATATTTTGTAAAAATATATAATCTAGAATTTTCATTCAAAATCTTTTTCTTGACTTTTGAATATACATTCTCAAGATGCCTATCAAACCTAGACATGTATTGATAAGAATGTAATGTATTTTCTTCTAATCAGGCAGACTCATAATCTAAAAAATCATACTATTTATCATCAGTATAATTTTTATTCAAATATTCATCATTCATTGAATCATCATTGTGAAACATAGCCACTAGACATTGATGATCAATGGGTAGTGTGGCTATTAGACCAAGATTCTTTTGTTTAGAATATTTATAAATTGAAGATTCATCTAAAGAGTCACCACCACAGGCATGCTAGGTGTCATTGGATTTTAAGACATTCATAGATTTATTATTGTTATACTTCTTCCTGTTTCTCTCTGAATACATATCCTTCCAGTATTTACTATTATGCATTAGACAATATGGCCTTGTTTTTTTGCTATTTTTCATTCACAGGAAGTGTCTTTCTTTTCTTTTCATTATTTATTCTTATATCTATATTGAAAGTCTTTAATTCTATATATCTTTTTCATCCTCTTTTCAATATTATCCAGATCATTCTCACAATGTTCTCTACTACTAGATTCAGATAAAATTGTGACTTTCATAGTCTTAAATATTATAACCCTTTCTGTAGTTTTGACTATAGTAGTAGAAAATGCTACACTTCCATTTCCATTTTTCTTCATATTCATATCAACATCTCATTTCATTCTAATCTCATGTTGATAATGAATTCCAAAATGCTCATCATGAATTATTTGATAAACATTCATATTCTTATCAATAGATGTTCTCATAGATTCAAACTCATTATGAATAATATCAATAATCATGACTATAAAAGAATCACCATCTTGACCATTATCCCCCATAGATTGTAAACTGTTAATAATAGTCATAAATCATTATTCCACGTTGAAAACTGGATCTCCATATGTAAATAAAAAAACAAGATATTCTACTCTACGAATAGTTCTTTTTGTTTATATATCATTGGATGTACCAAAATAAGTAACCTCATGTTTCTTCTTGATGCATTTGACAGCCTCACAAGATGAAATTTTACTATATGTATTCATGGTCATAGATCATAACAAAGTATTTGGTACCTTGTAATTTATTTGATATTATGACATTTCATGGTGGGTAATATGTTTCACTTCCTTGTTAGAAATTTTTTAACCTATATTATGAATGGAAATATTGTCTACTCCAGTATTAATAACAAAATTCATCATTAAATCTCTATAGTACTCATAATCATTACCCTAAATATATATGGTCTAGTAGAATTTACCTTATCAATCGAACCAACTTTTAGTAATGTAATTCCATAAGAAAAATAATTTTCTATAAAAAGTTTTTCATAGATGAGGTTTTTAAATAATGATAAAATTCAATAAGAAAAAAACATCAGAAATAAAAAATAATCCAAAAAATATAGAACAATGAAAACATGATCAAGATAACATATATATTAATATAACCTTTTAAGATTTCTCCTTTGAAACCAATTGTAGGATCGAAATAATGGGTAGATACTCAATTAAAAGATGTGGGATAAATGCATGTTTAAAAACATTTGTTTTTAACCATAAAAAAACTATGTTTAACAATATTAAACAAGGAAAATTCACAAAGCGTCTTTTAGTTCAACTAAAAAATCTTTTTGGTTTTGGAAATATGATTTCGGATACTAAAAATAGGTTTTATTACAAAGAAAATATTCTAACAAAATGTGTATAGAATCAAACTTATCATATTATACAAAAGTACAAGAATGTATAAGAAGGTTATACATAATTCCTCTACCAAAATACATCGGAAATAAACTTGAAACAAAACATATATAGTGTTTAAAATCATTTAATCCAAAGATAAGGGTGTCCAAAAACAATGGAAAAATGTCCCTTTATACTTTCAATAAATTATTACATTCCCACCCTAGGGTAATCCCTTAATAGAAATATAGAAATATATCATGCTATTCCAATACGCCCTAGATATTTATGGTAGTCGGAACCTCTATCTTCCTATACCTAGAAGACCCTAAACATTAAGGAATTCATCACCTTTGGCTTCATATCTCTGCAAGTCCTTGAACATTACGATAGTTGGCACCTCTGTTTTCCTAACCCTATATTTCCTCAGACAAGAATGTAGTTTACACCTCAATCTTCCTATCCTCGGAAGCCCTCGATTGTACTCAGCGACAATCAGAGTCGCATGATGGAACCTGAACAAGATGTTTAGAATCACACAATGCATGAGAGTCTCTCTCTTTCAAAAACACTTTATCAGCATTCAATCTCTAGAGTGATGGAACTATATTTTGATACCATTCAAATGAACTCATATTTTTTTGTCACTTCTCCATAGGTCGACTCCCTCTTCCAATGTTCATATTTATCCATGAATCCTAAAGGGACCTATACACGTTCCACTTAACAAACAGTTAGTTAGAAACAGATTGTATTCCATTGTTTCATAATAAGGGTAATGAAAATGATGTTACACTATACAATATATTTTTTCAGATTCAAAAAAATAGAATTTGGCATATTACCAAATAAACAATTGGTGTCTATAATACATGGATATCCAGATTCTGTTTTACAAAAAATTTAAAATCTAAATTATATGGATTCCAGAGTCTAAATTCCAATTTATTGGGAATTTAAATTATAAGGAATTCAGAGTCATAATTTAGATGAATTTGAATACTTAATTATGAGGAATTTAGAGTCTTAATTGGGTATATTTCAGAGTCTTAATTTCAAATAATTTGGAGTCAAAATTTCAATGAATTCATAGTATGAATATTAGAGAATTTAGAATTCAAATTTAATAGAATTCAGTGTTTAAATTTTAGAAAATTCAGAGTCTGAATTTCAATGAATTGGTATCATGAAAATTGAATACTCTATATCCAAGGATTTATAGGATTCTATGTATTTATATGTGAAAAAAAAATTTATATTTTGTAATAAAATTAGTTTGATTTAGATATATTACTAAAGGAACACAGAAAATAAACATATGGATTAAACTTTTTTTATAGAAGGGAAATTTTCCTTATGAAAATATTCTATATGGGAAACAAATTCACAAGAAAAAGTGTTTGTGATATACAAAACATTGAGGATTGGAAAAGACATAATGAAACCTTAACGACTCAATAGATATCCTAGGAAAGGTACATACATCATAATGAATCGTGTTCATACTTGAATTGTGGTGTCTTGGGGAAAAATTTTAATAATATTATAATGAAATCCTAATTAATATTCCTCACAAATCGGGCTTTGTAATTGCTTGATTACCTTACTATTATGGCACCATGGCATAGAACAATTTTGGAACGGGTGGTTGAGGCTCAGTAGGTTGTTTCGGCCGATCAGTAGAGGGATAACCGAGGGATGATGATGAGAGGTGGCAACAGACTCTACATTCCATTCAGTGACAGACCCTCTATAAGTATGAGGGAATTGTCTCTGATGTTGATATTGAAGGATGGATTGAGAATCAGGGGATCAACTTCACTCTGATCCATGCTCTAAGGGAGTACTGGGTCCCATTTATTGTTAACTATATGAGAGGAGAATCACGTTAGTGTAGGACACTCTACCTCACGGAAAACATAGAGACATAGGTTCCATGGTACGTTTTCAAGAAGTATCATTTAGTAGAGTTTTTTTTCTATGTAAAATAATAAGAAGTGTCAATAATGGATCTCACTTTAGAAAAGAAGTATGTCTGTGAAGGAAATGGGGATCGAGTTCAATGAACACTTTCTTTTTTCTACGGACCCAGTTCCAGATGAGGAGTCTCGAGTGAGATGTTTTGGGGAGAAGCTTCGACTATCACTTCAGTATGCTGTTAATACATATACCCTACCAATGTACAAGGTAGTGTGGAATAAGGGTGAGGTGGTGGAATGGAATCACTCACAATGAGGTTTTCGACAAGAAGGGATCCAGTCGGGTTCATCAAAGGGAATGGCAGTTAGTAATTGATCTCCATCGATATAGACTTATAGGTTTCGACCAGTAGGGAGTATGCCTCATCAATTCATGTCTCTATACTCTAGTCCTCAACTTTTTTTGATGGGTCCATAATAAGGATTTTTTTATACTAGGGTTTTTTGTCACATTCAACATTGGGGCCCATCTCCAGTTTGGTATGCTGGGGGTGGGCAGATTCAGCGTTACCTCATCAGCAATAGTTTCTAAGGACGTATTTATAGAATAATTACCCTTCTACTCTAATGGAAGATATAAAATGGGAGGCCAACCACATGGTGCTCCTCAGTGACCTAGGTCGAGGCATCGTTGAGAAGGTGGTCGATAGAGGAGAGGCAATGGAGCTGGGGACAGACAGTTGCACATTTTAGAGATAGCAGTTCCATCTAAAAAAAGGTCGTCTGAGGTACAATTTTTTTTGTTCATCACACATTTTTCTACTTTGTTTTATTTGGGGGCCTATCTCTTATTTATTGCACCCGGTCATTCTCATGCCCTAGGTCTGGATGTAGAACGAATTCCCATGCCCCTGGTGTTGAGTACACTAGTTGGAGATCAGAACAGTAATTTTTTATGTTTTTTGAGGATATAGAATGATGTTAGGGCCACATCATTATAGTGGGGATCTTCTTATGTTTAAAATGTAGTTGTACGATGTCAATATAGATATCAACTACTTGTTCACTATGTGTTTTGTTATCGGCTTCACATAAAGAAGAATCATTTTTGCTAATGAGGAAGGTAAGAATGAGGAATTTTTTTTTTCAGTGAGCGAAGTTGTTAGATGGGTTGATTTTGTGTGGGAACTCTTATTTATATGTAGGATGGACTGTTAGTGGAGTCCAAAGATTCATATATGTAGGGAGTTATGTTGGTTGATAGAGATTTTTTGGATGTCTTTCCCATGTAGGTTGTGACTCTACCCCCACAACATGACGTTGAGTTTAGGATAGTCATACAAAATGATGATCATATAATTTTTATGGATCCCTATAAAATGGATCCTTCAATGATTCAAGAGTTTCAGATTTAGATTAACGACCTAATAAATATGCGATTTTTCTAACCTATAATTTTTTCCTTTGTTTTTCTAGTTTTGTTTGGGAATAAGGTAGATGATCGACTCAGGTTGTGCATAGACTACAGAAGGTTGAATATGGAATTGGTCAAGAACCATTAACCTAACTCATTTATTGAATACATCTTCGACCAATTGAAGGGAGAATATGGTTCTTCAATATTGATTTGTGGTCTAGAAATCATCGACTATTATTGAAGTAGAGTGATATCCCGAAGATGAATTTTTGGTTTAGGTAAGGGAAATTTAAGTTCATAGTTATATAGTTTGGTGCTAGGGATGCACTGGTCTTGTTCATGACCCTCATTAACTCTCTTTTCCATTAATTTATAGACCTTTTTTTCGTTTTTTTCAATGAAGACACTCCGATATACTCTAGGTCAGATGAGGATCACGTTGAGAATATCCGAATAGTTATGGAGGTCCATCAATGACACCAACACTATGAGAAATTTTCCAACTGAATATTCTTGATAAGAGAAGTGAACATCATTATACATGTGGTGTCTGAGCATGGGGTACTTGTGGACTCGTCTAAGGTGGAGGCAATTTTTGTTGGTGATGACCAAGAATGTTTCATAGGTTCATAGATTCTTGAGCATTACTAGATTTTAATGGAGGTTTGTCCTACAACATATATTGAGTTTCATCTCCATTGATGGATCTACCAAGGAAGGACCAAGAATTCACGTGGAGCGAGCAGGGTCAGGAAGGAATCATCTATCTGAAGGATAAACTAGTCAGTGCTCTAGTGCTCATGTTTCTTGAGGAAGGAGTTTTATTTGAGGTGTTTTATGATGCATCCAGTCATGGATTGGGATGTATGTTGATTCAACATTGGGGAGTGATATCTTATGGATCAAGGAAGTTACGTCCTCATGAGCATAACTATGAAACACATGATCTGGATCTTGCATCAGTTGTGTTTGCATTGATTTTTTGGTAGCATTACCTCATAGGGGATCACATTGTGGTCTTCACCGGTCATAAGAGTTTAAGGTATATCTTTTCTCAGCAGGATCTAAATTTGCTGAAGTAGAGATCAGAGGATTTTCTGTCAGAATACGAATTCGGGTTCTATTACATCAAATGTGAGGGGAACATTATTGTTGATGCCTTGAGAAAAAAATCGTATAATTACATTGTTTAAGAGTTTGAAGCTTCATGGATAGAAATGGGATAATTTGATTCTTTGAACCTAGATGCGAGGGAAGATGGTGGTAGAGGCTGGTTGTTTTAGATGAAGGTGTCGTGATCTCTGATGTAGTTGGTGGAGGAGTCTCTGTGGGGAGACTGAGAGGCTGAAGTGATGTGTGAATGCGTTGATCATGGAAAAGCTTTTGAAGGGTGGTCAGAATCAGATTCTTTTATGTGGATGGTTTTTTTTTGAAGAGACGATGTGTTTGTAGGTTCACTATGAGATACATTGCACTTCCATGTAGGTACAACCCAAGGATTCCATGATGTAACAAGGCCAGAAAGGATGGTTTTTGTGGGCCAAGGTAAAGAAGGCGGTGGTGGGGTTTGAGGAAAAGTGCATGGTGTGTTAGTAGGTAATGGAAATACCCCATTTTATTTGATGTTTGTTTCAACCTTTAGATGTACCCAACTGGATTTGGGATGAAATATCAATGGATTTTGTAATAGGGCTACCCAGGAATCAAGGAGGTTACAATGATGTCTAGGTATTGGTGGATCACGTGCATAAATCATCTCACTTCTTGGAAATCAAGGAGTCGAGCACGGTGAGTGCCATAGCATAGGGGAACATATATGAGGTGGTGAAGTTGCATGTAGATCAAAGGTCCATTGTCTCAAACTAGGATACACGAGTTACCTCACAAGTAAGGAGGGGATTGAAGAATGCTTTTGGGACCCAACTATTTCTTTAAACTACCTTCCACCCTAGATAGATGGGTAGATTAGGAGGACTATCCAGACTTTGGAAAAAAATTTATGGGCATGTGTTCTAGATTTTCTAGGTCATGGGTATGACACATTCCTCTAGTTGAGTTTGCCTATAAAAATAGCTACCACTCAACCATTGGCATGGAACCTGTCAAGGATTGGTATAGAAGGCTAGGTCGTTCACCTATGAGATGGATAGAGGTTGGTGAGGCAGGTGTTCTTTGGTTGGAGGTCGTGCATAAAACCATAGAGAAAGTTCATCTTTTGTGGGAGAGGTTGAAGATTGCTCATGACCTACATATTTCATCGGTCGATTGTAGAAGGAAGGATTTAGAGTTTGAGGTTGGAGACAATGAGTTATTAATGGTTTCCCCTCATCATGGGATGTAATGGTTTGGTCGCTAGAGTAAGCTTTATTGTCATTTTGTTTTTCCTTTCGATGTTTTAGAACATGTTAGAGCTGTGGAATATTAGATAGAAATTCCCTCATAGATGAGTCAGAAACATGATGTTTCCCATGTATCAAGACTCTTTCATTTACATTATGACATATCACATGTTATCGATTGGAGAGAGATTGATGTTGACGATGATGCAACATTAAAAGAGCAGATGGTAGATATCCAAGACTACAAGGAAAATATGTTTCATGGGAATTTAATTCCCTTCATTAGTTTCTTGTGGAAACACACTGGTATTGAGGAGATTACATCGGAGAAGAAGTCCCATATGTGTGTCTTATACCCGGAGCTATTTTAAGTGGTGGTCATGAGTTTTCATTGATGTTTTTTTACCATTAATGTAATGTTATGCATGACATGTTTGGATACCAAATAATATTTCCCTTGATCTATGTATGTGTGAGATATGTACAAATGTGTGGGGAAGGGTGGACCTGATTCTTAATCTGTTCACAATAATTTGGATGCTATTATACCTGTGTGGGTGAGTCAGTGCTGCCTAAAGAGGATAATATACTGACATGTAGGAAAGAACTCCATGACCCATTTGTTGGGACAATGTGATATTTGGGGTTGGTGTAGATATTTAAATGTGAAAACTCTTGGGGTGATTGTTCTCAGATGTCGAGGTTTAGTTATAGCTTTCGAACAACTCAGCGTGGTTTTCCCCTGAGAGGTATCTTAATGGTTTGTTGTTCGGACCCCTCAATTCATCTAGGTTGGTTTTGAATTCTAAAGGACAAGAATGCTTTGAGAGGTATATAACATAATGGACCATACCTCTCTAATACATTAATTTGTTGAAAGCTATTATTTGAGCTTTTATGGGAGGTCAAGGTGACTATTTCCCAACATTGTGCCTAATTTCTAGTACATGAACAATGTTTCCAAAATAGTAGTCTATTTATAACAAGAGGCTATTTTCTATCCCAAATTTCTTGTTTATAAAATTTTTTTTCATAACATTAGGATATTTCAAACAGTTGGCTAATTCTATTTCTAGATTTCTAGTTCAAGAATAGTTTTTTCACAATAGTAGGCTGTTTTTAAAATTAGGCATTTTTTTCCAAATTTTTACATCATGAGTATTGTTTCTCAAATAGTAGGATATTTTAAACAGTAGGATTCTTCCTTTTAGAAATTTATAGTTCATGAACAGGGTTTCCTGAATAGCAGGCTATTTCTAAAATCATGATTTTTTCCTTTGCCTAATTTTTAGTTCATGAACATTGTTTCCACAATAGTAGGGTATTTCCAAAATCATGCATTTTATCTTTTCCAAATATGTAGTTCATGAATAGATTTTCCAGAAAAATTGTCTCTTTCCAATCGCTTGCTATGAGATTTTCTATATTTTTAGATAATTAACAGTATTTCTATACCATTGAGGTTCAAAAGTGTTTTCAGACCAGTGAGGTTTCCTGAATGGTGAGTCCTCCAATAAATTTTTAAATTTTATGTTTTCTGTACAATGTTTCCATCTTAATACAGTTCTACACATTGAAGTTTGCATTGAAAAAAAATTCTTTTAAAGCCTTTCATATGTAATCTATGTACAATTCAATGTCAATAACTCCAATTTTATATTTTTTAATGATGGGGAAACCATTACATGGTCAAACAATAGGGTTTATTATGATCCTTTCATTAATAAAAAAATTCTGCCTATATTAAACTGTTTCTTTTTAAAATCTTATTAAGGTATGATGTATCCTTTTTCTTTGGTTATTACTTCTTGATCCATGGAGAGAGATGGTCGAACCCTTACTATGTCCCTGTGAAGTTGTGGGGTCAATCTTCACTCCTTGGATCATCTCATTCATGGGGTTTCACTACTTTAATTGCACCCCCTTTTTTCAGTGAAACTAGGAGGTATCGATCATGTTCAAATATATGTTCTTGAAATGAGGATGAAATAGTGATATTTGATCATTCATTCTAGAAATTATACCTTCATCTCTCTTTTACATGCATCTTGTGGGGTGGGTATGAAATTCTTTCCATGAGACGGTTGAATCCCAACATCCAAAATAGATAATAAATGACTTTTAAATGGATGGGTGATGGGTCAGAGATTATATTATTATTATTCTATTCCACATGGTGAATTTTACAGTTTTAAGTCTACTAAAAATCTTGGTCATTGGTCATCCTTGTTTCTGCACTGGTACTACTCAATTTTTTTGGACATGGTAGTGATTAAAAAAGTTCCACATTAAAAAAGGTAAATAACATATACCTGGCTATTTAAATTATTCCTAATCAATGAAAACCATATGTGATCACTTGATTTAAAAATTGAAAATGAGGAACATGGTGACCAGTATTGGTCGAATGTGTAAGAAGATTTTTTTATGATATTCATGAGGAATCAGCTTGGTTGCCTATACGGGTTATGTGGTGGTGTTGTTGAGATCACAGGGTTTCATTGGTTGTGGAATGGATCCTCCTATTGATAGGTTAATCAATTGTGGAAAAGATGATCTTGTAGGCAGATAAACTTCCTTTCGTTGGGTTGTGGCTGCAAGCCGATGAAAACATAGTTTGAGTAATCTCCCATTGTTTTTTCCTTACAATAATCCTGGCAAGTGAACTGTGGAATCACTACACTGTTGTTTCTATTTTTTTATGTTCCTGATTATAGTTGTTCATATTAGTTTCCCAGTAGTGAAGGAATATTTGATCTGTAAATTATTAAAAAATATTACATGAATGAGGAGTTTTGTGATCATTTTTTTGTGCATGTCATATGGGTAGTACTGTTTTGGAATGTTCTTGGATATTTTTTTAGAAGCCATGGGATAAGAAGAGTGGTTTTTCAGTATTAATCTTGATTTTTTATTCATGTTTAGAGTGCACCCCACTCATGTTGAGCACATACTTCCGAAAACCCCCATATTCTGGGGGAGGGTGATTTCCAAGTTTATTATCTCATTTTTTATTCCTCTCATAAAAGTTGTGATGCCCAAGGTGGTTAAATTATTCCAAGACACTTCAATCATTGTGTTTTCTGAGGCCATAGCCTTCGAGCATTTTTATGTTATGGATATGAGGCCTATTTGGTTTTAGGCATAGTATTCCCAATTTCCTTCGGTATGATTCCTAGGTGTATTCAAGAAAGATGTGTGGTTTTAGTTTCTCAGGTATCTTCAGGATGAGCCCTATGGGTTTTTGAGTGAGATGAGTGACTTTTGTGGACCCTAGGTGTGTTCGGGTAGAACTGTGAGGGATGTGGTTGGGATATGTCCCATGTGTTTGTGGGTAGTTTTTTTGTTATTTACCAAGTGTTTTTGGGCAGGATATGTGGATGGTTGTGGCCCAAGTGTGTGTGGTAGAGATATAGCAGTGGAACATTTAGGGGAGGTTTGACGTGTAGGATGTCTAGATGACTTGTTAGAAGGTGGTTTTGGTAACCCTGTAATGATGTGATATACTACAATATACATAGATTTCGATATTTGGGATGTTTCCCATGTGAGGCTAGGTGGTTAGTTTCCATACATGGGGTCTAGTTACTTCTAATTTTTACAGGGAATTAGAATGTGACCTCACTTGTTCAAGAGATATTTTGGTTCCCTACTACGTATACCTGTATTCTCACCCTACGTTTATTTTATGGTTTCCAAGAGGGAATTTCAGGCCATTCAGGAACTACTAGTTTTAAAGTGGGGAGTTGTTGCTTGTGGGTGATTGGTTTTCTAGTAACTTCTTAGTTTTCCATTTTTCCAATTTGGTATTTCTCTTTGGATATTTTTGTACATTTGTTTCAGTTTGGATTAAAACATGCATGTGATTTTGGATTTGGGTTTATTTTTATACAAATCGTACCTTAGTATTTTTTGGTTGGATTCTCTTATCTCCTGATCTTGTTAAAAAAATCAATGCCTCCCATATTGTGAAATTATATACCCTTGGTGATAGTAACCACTCTAGGGCCTACTGGAGGCATGACTCTGGGGTCATTATATCCTCTATGGGTTGAGGAAGTAATGATAATGAAAAATGCGGGCCCTTACTCGATATTTCTAATGTTGGGAAATGATAGGATTATAAATGAATAAAATTATTAAAATGGGGACATTACTCATTTTCATGAAAACATTATAAAAAAAACTATTTATTAACTAGAAAAATAAAAATAAAATCCTTGAATCAAAATAATTTTGGTGATAGAAGATCATATATCTATACTATTTCAGTAGATGAATATGGTCAATCATCAAGATCAAATTTATGATTCAGGAAACCATCTCTGGGTAGTTCGTTTTTCATGTTGTATAAAAAATTCAATTTCATAAAAATATTATCAAACATCACTATACTATGATCAAAATTTTCTTTAATGATGTGATGTTGGACATTGATATGATTTTTTGAGTCATGTATAATATTTTTATTATTATTTATGGATGTAATGTAATTAGATATAATTTAAATAAAACATTTTATTTATACTAAATGAACCTCAAGTTTTTTTCTTCGTAAATATTAATTATGATAGTTAATTCATAGTCATAATGTATTCAAATGTAGTAGTGTGCAATGAACATCTAATCATGCTTCTTTATTTATAATTAAATATAAATATTTATATGATTAAATGAACCAATTAATGTTTATTTTCTATGTAAAATCGCATGATCATAAAAAATATATCTAAATAATTTTATTTTTTCTATATCATTTGTTACCCACAACCCTGACAATAAACTAACATTGATATACTATTAATATTTTATTATTTTCTATAACAATTATAACACATAGCCCTTAAATACGTTTGTATGAATAATATTAACTCTATTATGAAATATTTATAAATTATCCTATAAATATTATTTAAATGATACATAATTATAAAATAATTAGTCAATTTCTGTAATATTTTATGTTTTGAAAATATGTCTCGCAAAAATGTGTTTTCCACTTTTTTTAAACAAATATCATAATAAATTTATTTAATTATTAAAAAAACTAATTTATAAATATAATATTAGTTTAACAAAAACATATCAAAATTATCCTCTTATAATTATTTATGAATTTTTTTTGAAATGATTTTTTTAGAGAATATTTATAATACTTAGTTTTATTGAAAATTGAATTGTTGTTTGATACATTTAAAAAGAAACACATTGACATTAAAATATAATGAGAGTAGAAGAAAATATTTTATATTATTGAAAATTCATCTAATTTCATGTGAATATATTTTATGGTCGTATTTGTTATAAAAAATATATTATACTAATACTATAAATTTATTCTAAAATATGATTTTCATCAATTTTTACATATTTATTTTAAAATTTATTTATATCACTTATTGTTACTAAATTTTTATAAATTGGAATATATTTTTGGGTACAAAAAATTAAATCAATCCTGAGATGATTTTTTTAAGTTTTTATAAAGAATGAAATTTTTTTATTGAATAGTAAGTAAAATCTTATTTAGAATATGATATCTTTTATGATATTAGAAAGCACAGAACCTAATATGACAATTAACAATAAATATGGAATTTTTAAATTATTATAACCCAATAAAAATATAATAAAAAATTAATTTTAAAAATTATGTTACAATTTATTCCATGATAAATATTAAAATAATTTTTATTGTTGACAAAAAGCATCAATAGAACTAAATAAGTAAACTTTGGTAACATTTAGATAATATTTAAGATATAATAATTTCTATATCTACATGTTTGTTACATATTAGTTATTATATAAGGTTTTTATGGATATAAATTAATCTTAGAGTTTTATAAAAAGTGGATTTTTTAAATTCAAATGAAATTATTTTGTAATTCTAGAACAATCAAAATATCATACTAAATAAGTTATCGTGTCAAATATATGTGTTAAAATTCTTTTTGAATGAATATTCTGACTTCCTAAAATTTTAAAATATATATTATTTATAATTTTTAATATTATTTGATTTATTGTGTTACACGTAATGAAGAGTTTATATTTTTTTATACGTGACACCATGTATATCATTAATTTCACATGACATCAACTTTCTTTGATATTATGTGTTACACACAAGGTCAAGTCTTGTCGAAGAATACTATATTGATGATCTAAATATTGAATATTGAATTTATTTTCTGAAAATTATATTGGTCGGTTTGAATAATAATTACTTTATTATTTTTAATATGTTCATAATATTTTATGACATTCATCAAATGGATATAATAGTCATAACATAAGAATAAATCTAGTTTTACACATAAAAATGATTTTTTATAAAATGTAATTTTACCGCCTTAAATGGAAGAATTATATTAAAACATCATATTCTTCATTTTTTATATCTTATTATAAAAAAAATAAACAACTTTTTTAAAATATAGATACAAAAGTTTACTTAGGTTGAATTTTTGGTATGTTTCTGACGAGTTTCATTTTTTGATGAATGCAGAAAAATACAAAATTTTAATTGAAATTTGGTTTTCATTTATTTTATTTATATTTTTAAAGAATTATATAAGTTTATTTAAAATAATAATTAAATCAATAATACATAACAATTTTCAATTTAAGTAAATTAATTTAATTTCACATGGATATTGAATATAAAAACATTCCAAAAATTTTGTAATTTCTCATTAAAAAGTCGTTGTCTCATAGTGTATATGAAATTAATTTTAAATTTATAAAAATGGATATAAATATTTTTAATTAGTATTAAATGTTCAGTATAATAACTTTAACTGATGTTTTTGATCGAAATTATTAGTGAAAATTGTAAAATTTAATTAAAGTGATTAATTTATAAATAAGCATACTAAATGATTAAACATATCATATATGGTGTATAAATAGTCCCAAGCATTTACAACACACCTTTGATGGAAATATTACTTCACTAAATACTTATTATCATTTTTTGAGTTTTTGGGATATTATTCCATGAAATGTTCCTATATAATATGTTATATAAGGAAAATGACAAACTAGGAACCATCCTTTCCAATAACACTTATAGTGTTATAGAATATTAATGATGGAATTTTTTTAAATAATATTTTTAAATATAGTTGAGTTTTTTATAATAATAATTTATATTTAGTATTTAAAGATAATTTATATTATTTATATTATTAAGAATCACCAACACATAAATTATTTTTGTAAATAATGAAATAAAATATATTGTATTTTACTAATTAATTTAAAAATTATTTTTAAAAAAATATTTTATTGATACATGGTTTTTTTAATTTTATATTAAATATCAAATATGGTACATTAATGGTCCAAATAATCTATTATATTGAAAATATTGACCTAAAATATTTAAAAATTTGTTATCGTATTTAAGGTTAAACTAGTTTTTTTACATATTACATCTGTATCTATTAAAATCCATTTAAAACACACATGAAATCTTAATTTTGTAAAGTAGAAGTAATATTTTAAATTTAGTGGTTTAAATTTTACAATAAGTATCAAATTAATTTTGTATTAATGGATTAACTATTTATATTATTAAACTAGCTAACTAAATAAAGACATAACCAGGAGATAAAATAAGTAATCATAAATAATAATGAAAAAATAATAAAAATGATTTTACTTTCTTGTGATGTGTGTTCTTATTGACATTAATCACAATTTAATTAATTATTTGTCATTTTGGAGGCACATGATGTTAGGAAGACCTCCAAATAGTGTTTACCATTATATAGTTACAAGAATATCACACCCCACCCCTCTAACAAATAAATCACCCTACCCACTTTTTCATGCCTCTTAATACCATTGTATCATTTATATGCTAACAAAAAAGATATTAAAATACATCATATAATATTTGAAGACTAATTTGGGAAGAAAGCAAGACAAATAAGCCATTTGGTTCTATCGAAATGGATGTATCTGAAGGAGAGTTATCATTCATGAATGAATTTTTTTTCAAACTTCATCTTTAAGGATAAGATGTAAACAATGTTACAAAATCCAATGCTACCACATCCATTATGAAGTAATCCAATGATGAAATATCCTAAAACAAAATTTGAAATTAAAAAACAAACATTAGACCAGACGAGGCCTCAATCCATCAGACAACCACATATGCAAGTTTCGTGTCATTTCCCACCACTATCATCACCATGGTGCACCATCTTTGACATTGAAATCGATATCTCACATCACATTAGTAGTAGAATACTAGATAAATCAAAACAAACAAAAACTAATATCACCAAAAAAATAAACCACAAATCGAAATCACGTTTAATGAGCATCAAATAGAATTATGATATCATTGGAAACCACAAAAACATTAACCCATGGATTAGATTAAAAACAATAAAAAATGTGAAAGAAAATTATTCAAACATGAAACCTACATCGCAAGAGAATACTTGCTGCGGTCACACCGGGAGAACCAAAATCCACAAAACCAGACATCCCAAAACCTAACTGTTTGCACCAATATATAACTGAATGTTAGAGTTATAGATGAACATGAGGTAAGAAAATATATGTGATAAACTATAGGCTATAATCAATGGTATTGAAAAAAACATAAAACATGATTCTAATAATAAAAAAGAGAGAAGACTTTATAATCTCCTAGACATTCATTGACTACCGAACTAAAAAACCACAAACCACATTATTTCAACAACTAAAACAACAACTTAGAGAGATACATAGTAATTTAAAGATATATAATCTTTTTATTGGATGAGTTTAACAATATAATAAAACCTTAAATAAGATAACCCAAAGAGAAGTGTAAGAAAACCCATGGCAGTGAGCCAAAGTGTTGAGAAGAAGAATATAAAATGAAGAAGGAACCACTAAAATGAATGAGATCACTAAAATAGATAGGGAAAATGAGGAGTAAATACAAAAGAATATTAGTTTAACCCCCAATTCCTAGGAGGGGCATAATACCCCCAAGAGGAGAATCAATGTTGAGAGGGGGGAGTCGAGAATGATTAATGGGATGCCATTTCAGATGATAGGTAACATTATACAACAAAGTGTTTTTCATTTATTTTACCATCAATTCACTTATTATTATTTCAAAATTATATAAAAACTGTACTATTTTTAATATAACTATATTTATTTATGATAATTTGCGAACATACACCTACAAACACTAATATCTAATGAGATATGAAATCATCATTCATGTTTATGGAAGATTACAGCCTCACAAACCAAAGTTGTCCATTAATCAATTACCACACCTTGATGATGTAAATAATGATAGAGTTACTATTCTAATATGATATATATGATATTAGTTAAGAATTAATACTTATAAAATTTTATATAACACCTACCTTCATGATTTAAATTTTTTCCAAATATGATTAGATCATTGTGGACATGTGAACAACATCCTCTTCAATGCGATGTGATATTTTTACACATTAATTGAAATGTATTAAGGATGATATTAATTAATTGTATGAGAAATAAATTAAATATTTGGGATCTATAAAAAATAATTTCCTTTATATAAAAATAATATACCATTTTTTTTAACACCTTTTCAAAAGCTGAATAAGTGATAATGTCATTCGTGAGCATGGGGGATATCGCCTCCATGAATTGATGTGATTCCTTTTAAATCATAAGAATTATATGTATATTTATATATTTTAAAATAATATTTATATTATTATATAATTATAATTATATAAATATAAAATATAATAAACGTTTTCCCAAAATGATGAATGAAAATAGGACCGTCACTCATGCGTGTGTACGACCAACCATCACCATGATTTTAATGTTAATTCATTTTTCATTCACATATTTTTTTGAGTGGATTTAAAAGTTTAATTTATGTATAAATATGATAATTAATTCATAATAATTATTATGGATATTTTGATATATAATGGCCTCTATTTCAATATTCATCCTACCTTAATCGTTTTTGCGCATAAACTGAATATTTCTCAAAACACATGATGTATAGTTAATTTATTATTTAGTATTATAAAAAATATAATAAGTGAAATAAAATTAATTATAATAAAGAAAAAGTTTCTGAATCAAATATATAATGAACATAATTTTATTACTATGGAAGATAAAGACGCATGTGACATGTCCATATCTAGGTAATGGATTTGTTCTCATTCTCCTTTCATTAAGGTATATATTAATGTTATACAAAGACCTTATTTAATATAGTATATAAAAAACCTCACTAACATATCCTATCTCAAATTTACAAATAATATTGATATTTTATATTATGGTTAATATTTATTCTTTCATGGTTCTTATAACATAAAATTTTAAACTAGTATTAGACACTTTGAAGGCTTATAGATTTAATTTTAAAATAATTTTCTATGTGTCATTATTCTTGATTATCTGTTAATTATTTATTTTTATATATTTAATAATAAATTTTATATCTATTTTTAATTTATTCAATGTTTTTCAAAATGAATCTTTTTATGTGTTTTCAATGGAATGCTTTGACAAATGAAAAATTAAACGTTCAATTTTTAATGTATGGTGATAATGACTGTGCAGGTTGTTGTGGAATTTTTTTGATTTCTAGATTCCTTTAAAAGATTATTTTTTTTCCTAATTTAATAACCAATTATTTTGGTAATTTGTTTATTAAAAATTGAATTTTAAAAGAGTGATGTATTTTTATCTAAATGTGTTGTTTATGTAGGGTTAAAATGAATTTTGAAATAGCTTTTATGTTTAATGTTTTTTATTAATGATGTCGCACATGATCTTTACCTAAACTGGGCGAACCCATTAGAGATTATAGATGGGGTATCCCAGATAGTGTTTGGTGAGAACGTTACAACTTATGTGTGTGGCGGTCTAGATAAAACTAGGTGATGTAATTAAAACATATACATGTGTTTTCCTATATAGAAACAGGTGAGAAATTTATATCATAAGATATGGGTGGTTCTATGATACCTATCCAATTCATTGGGATTGGAAGTCGTCTATATGGTTATTCCATTTTCAGGAGTGGCATGTATTGAAGTTGAACACATTGATATTCTGTTTATATGAATTAAAATTATAAATATGTTCCAAGATTCCTTTATGTGTACTCTATTACTTATATGGGTTTTAATTACTTTATTTGAGGGAAATTTGTGTTTTTTCATGTGAATGTTTTTTCATAATCTTGATGAAATTGGATGTAAAAGGTAAAAATTTTATGAGATTGTATATTTTTTTTTAAATTAACAGTTTCATTTATTATTATATCCCCTATTATACTTTTTTCCAAATCCCATGTTTTATTTTAAAAATTCATAGGGTTTAAGGATGGGTTACAGAGGGAATGAATCCATGTTGGATGTTGAAGAGATATCCCATGAAAATAATTCATAATTTATTTTATAATTTTTATATTATAATAAAAATGGATACTAATAAAATGTTTCAACATTGTATTTTATGATTTTGTTAAGAATGAGTTTTGAAATAATTTGTTTGAAACTCTAAACATTAAAATATCCAAAATTTGAATGAGAGTAAATTATTTAATAAAACTGAAATTAAGTAATGCTAAAGGATCAATCCTTTTAAATATCATTGGATATTATTTTAATAATAAAATAATTTTCAAGGTGTTAATTTTGTTATAATTATTACACACTAAATTAATAGCACAAATGCTCGTGAAATATTGAAACAAAATCAAATGAATTAATAAGAAAATAAAATATATTATTTGAAAAATAAATAATCAAATCTAATTAATCATAATTGAATTATTAAATTAATTTCATAGATCTATAATATATTTTACGGGTGTTTAGTGTATAATATTATAACTCTTATTTTTTATTAATGTTTTCAATTTAAAATTAAATGAGTTGTTGAAAATTTTACTATAAGGTTATTTTATCAAAAAAAATATTTTATTATATAAATTTAAATTCATAAAAAAATTAAATAAGAATATTAGGAAATTATATGGTTGAAATGTTTTTATAACATATATAAATGGTCAACTTTTCAATGTTTATTTAAAAATTTCTACACCTTAGTATTGAAAATTTGTTATCGTAGTTAGAAATAATTTTTTTATTGTATAATAAATTTCAAACAGTTTAAAAGTACACAGTGACTGGTAGAAATTCTATTAGGTGATACGATTAAAATACTATGTCAAATTATCTATGAATACTTGCCTGTTTGGATGAATTTTTATTGATAATTAATTTATTATAATTTTATCAATTTGGAGATTCCGAAACTACTAATGGGAACAATTATAAACGTTAACCACATACCTCAATTATAGACACCACTATGAGTATTTTATATTGAAAAACGACTACCACATTCCATTATAAAATTATCTATAGAACATCTATAGGTTATTGTATTCCTAAAAGGCCATCCCTAGAACACATTATAGCTTATTTAAAGTATTCATTTTAATGAAGAAGTAATCACCTTAACCAATCACATTCATTTATAATCTTAGTTTCATCATATAAATATATGTTATGTATCATAAAATAATAAAATCAGTATATTAAATTTTCTATAATATTATTTTGATTTTGGAAAACCAATTTTACAAATTCATTACTATCATAGAAAGTAAATGTTTACATATACTTTTGAATGGCTTATCATATCAACATTATATTATAATATAGTTTTTATTAAAAAATTCTATGTCCAATTATTATTGATTTTTAAACCTAGTTATTTATAATATCATATTTACCTATTATATATATGGCATAATTAAACCTAGTTAATTATAATATCATATTTACCTATTTACCATCCAATCCTTAGGGAAATAAAAATGTCCTCCAAGATTAGATGTATACTACCACCTCCACAATCCAATGTGATTATCTTTTCTATTATAAATATTTTTGGAGGGTAATGAAGAAAAATATGATAAATATATATGATCTATTTGAAATAATTATAATATTTTAAATTTGAATTATTATTTTTCTTTCTCTCATTATTTCCACAGAACAATTAATCTAATGTTCATGTGTACATATAATATACCATCTCTATTAATGGTGTGATTAATTTTAAATTTCACACATTAATATATTAATCTAAATAAATAATTATTTAATATTTATAAGGTGTTTTAAATTAAATAGATTTGGAAAACATTATCAATTATAATATAATCAAAATTCCAAACTAAAACCAATATTAATAATAATTTAGTTATTACCTAAAATATGATATTATTAATAAATTTAAAACAAATTTGAAAATAAAATTTTTAAACAAATAATATATATTGTTATATATACTATTACGTTTCTATATTATAATTCTCATAAACCTATATTCATTATATTGGTGGTTCTAACCTGAATGAAGCAATATAGATATCAGGAAAGGGTATTAATTCACAATATCTATTTGGGAATTTATATACACGTTGAATACATTTATTTAAAAAATATTTTTTATCATTAAACTATGATTTTCTAATGTCATTTTCACAAATAATTTACATTTTAAATAAAAACTTTTACATGATTATTCTTTTTTATTTCTAAATGATGTATTTTGATTCTTTTTTTAAAAAATATGTTTCATATTTTTATTTAACTTATAAGACAAGATAAAATTCCCCACAAAATTGGATAATTTTTCTTTAATTATTCAATTATATATTTAAAAAAATTCATATAATTTATTTCATATTATAGAATAGCATCATTATAAAAATTGGTGCATTAAATTTTTAAAAGTTATCCACCTCAACAATTATTTCAAAAGATCATTAAAAATTAATTTCCATGAAAATTATCATCCTTTGATTTTATTTATGATTTACTGCAAATATGATCCAACTATACCATCCCTACTTTTTCTACAGATCCCATTTTCTTACATGGGGTCAGATATGATGTATCATTTATGGTCTTATGGAATTAAAATGTATGAAATTCATTATATAAATGGTGGGATATATATCTCTCTCCAATCGATTGGATAAATATGCATATCTCATGAGGTATATATTTTATACGTGAACCTGATTTCAGGTTTATAATTTCATGTGTAGACATAATTTTATTGTTCACATTTTTCTACATGGACCTAAATTTTAGGTCTAAAATATCATATGTGCACTTGGATTCATATATACAAGTTTATGAAAGTGAATGTTTTCATATCCATAACACAATGACTGAAACTATTTCAATTTATAAATTTTCAAAATGATATAAAATCATGTGTTTTTTTATTTCCATGTCTTTTTTAATATATAATTATGTTATGGATCATGTTATTTGATTCCTTTTTGAGTCATGCCAAATGAATGACAAAAGAATTATTTTATGACTCAATATAATGATTAATGATATAAATTGGGAAAATTTCTTATCTAAAGCATATTTTCTAAAAACCATTTACAAGTTGTCATATGGGATCATTATGGTCTACTTGGTTTACCCTTAATGATCATCTGATCTCAACATTTATTATATTTTATTTCAATAGGCTATGAAGAATGGTTTTTGACATGATATGCTTAAGAAGGGTGATTGTTATGAAGAACATAGTGGGAGAGGATATATATCATTGATAAAGTAGTTTTTCATGTTATTTTGTTTCCAAATGCACATGACATATATGATTCTGACATGGAACAACATAAAATGTAAGGGATATTCATATATTATGATGTGATATCTATATGTGAAAGGTATGGAAAACTACAGTTGTTATTATTTAATGTTTTAGATAACTTTTTAAACTTGTCTGATAAAATAGTATTATCATATATATGGATAATTATATTTATATAATAGATTACTAATGTTTTATTAATGGTATTGAATGATCTAGGTCAAACACAATGATAGATACAAGAAAATTTCATGATATAGACATCAATTAAATTATTTTCCATGATTCTGTAATTTTCTACTATGATTCTAATTTTTTACTCTATTAATTCCTCTTTTAGAGAATGGCTAGAACCCAAAGGAATCACATAAAATGAAAATTGTATATCAAATGAGACAACCATCCTCTTAATAATCAAATGTATTAAGCGCTGGGTTGAAATATATTGCGACAATTCTCACTCAATTCTCTCAATTTATAGGTAATAACATGGATGTCAACCATCCAAATTCAAAATGGACTGAGGAATATGATATTGAATAATTTATCTTAAAATGAACACCATCATTCTATGGTTTTCTCTAATCAAATGGTTCTTCAGAAATGGGTCGATGAAATTGAATATGTTTTTTGTTATTATGACAATAAACTATGAATGATTTTTCCGAAATATTATTTATTCTCAAGATGAATAAAAACAATAGTGTAATCTTATAAGAATATGTGGAATGATGGAAAAAATTAATTAATTGAATGAAGTAGGTTTTAAGGAATTTTTTTTTATATGTGAAACCATTGTATTCTAAATTAAAATATGGACAATGAAATCCTTCATCATAGAAATGTGGATGATGAATCCATTTGTACCAATGTGGAAAAGTACAAGACATTCAATGTATGATTTTTGTTTAATCATCATCCCAGAAAGAAAACATGATTGATTCTATAGTTGATTGAAATGAACTTTTTGTGAGTAATTGTCTATATGGGATGGAAGCTATTATGAAATCATTCCATATAAAATGAATTTTAAATGGAAGATGTAACAACTTCTGTTTTTTGTGATAAGGAAATGGATACATATATTTATTGATGTTCAAGTTATTTTCACATTGAGGGATGAGAAACTGTTCTAACTCTTACCCTCAAAAAAATATTTCAATGACTACTCAGGTTAATTCTAAAAGGAACATGAAAATGTATCATTTTTTAGAATCATATATATAGATAAAACTAATGTTGATTTCATGTAATGATTTCATTAAATGAAATAAATATATATAGAGATAAAATGAAAAGGCCACTGATACATCAGTTATATAAATTCAAAGAGTTTGGAAAATATGTGAATCAATTCCCCAATTATAAGGTCTAATAAATTTAAAAATCAGAAAAAACCTCTAATGTTATATTAAAATGAAATTTTTTTGAAATTTAAATAGTTTAAGTGAATGATGATAGTTAAGAAACACATATTCTCCGATCTATAATAGGGGATTCTATTTTGATGTTTGTATGAATAATATAAATGGAAATATTATCATTTAGTTAAATTTGATGTTAATATGAGTATTGATTTTAACTCCCTAAATATATTCCATATATATTTATAGAATAAAGAAATCATATTGTATATTTTGAGTTAACTGATGATCATCTATCAAGGAAATGAAAAACACAAACCTCTATTGGAATTTTTTTCAAAGATATATACTTATCAGAGTAATAAGAGGAGAATTATAATTTATAATCATATATATGAATTTATTCGATGATTTTGGAAACATAATATTATAAATTTGATAATATATGATCATTGTATGTAACATTTTGTATGAGACCTTATGTGTCATTAAAATTATTGTAATATCAATCATGAGAGGACATGTGATGAAATCATTTTTTATTTTTGGATATGGTTTATAAAATATTATATGAGTTATAATATTATCTTCTTATAGAATAGAATATGTTTAAATTTGTATATTATTATTTGATGCTATAAAGTGTCATTTTTCATAACCTGTACAATCTATTTTGGTTTTTGAAAAACTTATGTGGCCAAAGAAATCAATTAATGATCTCAGGATTTATTAAAAACATCTTTAATGAGGAAATAATTATCTCAAATATGAATCTTCTAGCGGAAGATGTAAAGTGAAAATTGACAAATGATAAAAAAATGCTGAATTTTTTTATTAAATTGATAGAAAAAAGAACGTTCACATTATCCAAATCAATACCTATAATTGAAAACAATAACTAAACATTAGTAAGATCTCTACAAAATGAAAATATTCTTTGTTTCTTTTTATTACAATGAGGTCAATAGTCATTGAATGTATCATAGATTTACAAATTTGTTATGGATAAATGTCTCATGAACATGTAATCAATCACTCTCTATTTATCCTCTGGTATTATTTTTATCATCTCTGTCTATATTTTCACATTTGAATGATAATATCCTAATTAGAAACATCTTTTTATTTGGACCTCGTACTTCCATTTCCCGAATTTTAAGCATAATTATTATTAACCATTTTTTAAATGTGGGGTATGAGTGAATGATTTTTAAAATATCAAACCATTTATTAAATGGTTCAATTTAAAATTTCAATTATGTAATGTATAATTTTACACCCCATGAATTTATAAAACATTTCAACATAGATAATTTTTTTCTTCTATTATATTTACTATAATGAATATCAGTCTAAAGAACCGCGATACATTATTAAAATATTATTATTCAATGTACAATTTAAAACCTAGTTGTTAAATTTGATGTCTTAAATATGAAAGTTCATAAATTAAAAACATATAAAATGTCTTTTTAATATTATATTTTTGATAAATTCTTTATAAATAGTCATCCAATTTTTAGTTATGTCATTTTATGCTTCAGAAATATGTTTTCCTAAAAAATAATATTTTTTGTAATTGTTGGAAAATATTATAATTATTCTTTGGAAATATCATAAAATTTATTTAATAAAAATAATATAATTATTGGAATAATAATGAAATTTTTTTCATAATATTAAGGTTTGGTTTGTTGTGAAAAAATTGACTATTTCAATGAATAATATAAAATACTAAATTTTATTTAAATTTATACTTTTCCTTCAAAAATTATAAAATTAAAAAATTTATATAAAATATTTTCTATGTAAAATAAGTTATTTTATATTAAATATTTTCTAATTATGTTCTTTAGAATTTATTTTATAGTCAAATTTTTTATCAAACAATTATATAGCTAAAAATATATTTTCATCTAAAATATAATTTATATCGTGTTTTAATATTTAATATTAATATTAATTTCTATCACATATAGTAAATGTATTTTATTGAATGTAATTTAATTATTTTCTTATAATGTAAAATTATTTTTAGGAAATGTATTTTCCATATTTATAAGGAAGATAAATTTTTTGTGAATAGTAAAAAAAATTTTTTTTATGAAATACGAGATCTTTTATGATATCCCCAATACCCTAAAACATTACAAATATTTAAAAAACATATCGAGCTCATAAATTATGATAGAATAATAAAAATATATATGCATGTATTTAAAAAATTAACAAATTAAAATTTATTCTCAGATAAATATGAAAATAATTTTAAATGTCGAAGTATAGTCTACTCAAAACATGATAAGTAAAATTTATTATCGAAAATATAATATTTGAGGTGGAATAATAATTTAATCAATGTTTTTATTAAATTTATAGTATTATGGATTAATCTTATTAGTATACGTAAATTTTAGAGTAATATAAAAATATTGATTTCTAAATTATTATGCAATGCTTGTGTAAGACTAGAGAAGAAAAAATAACATATTAAATAATTTTTCATAATGAAAATATGATACAAAATACATATTGATATAATAAAAATTAATATTATTTGAATAGTAAAATTGTACTCATAAATATAACTTTTATTATTTTTAGGTATTAAATAATATCCTTAAATGTATACAGAAGGCCAGCACAACATTTAATTAATTAATAAAAAAATAAAATACAATATTTTAAAAATACATAAAAACATATTTTGAAATAATAAAATTTCCAAAAAAATAATGGATTTATATATGAATATTTATTGTAGTGTTAATGTATAATATTCAAAATACGTATTTTATTGTTATGTATTTTAAAAAAGTAAATGAATGTCATCTAAATAAAAATTAATTATATTTTATCAATATATTATTATAAATAAATTTCTAGAAAATAATAAAACATATTTAGATAATATAATTATAAAATAATATATATTTAAATTTTTGGAATTTTCCATTTGTGGGCCAGTTACATTTAATAAGTATAAAATACAACCCATTAATGTTGAAAATTGGTTATCGTAGATAAAAATAAATTTGATAACTAAGGGCTAATCAAAATGAAAATCATTAAAATTACATCAAAAAATCCTTAAAATATATTATTTTATGGGATTAAAACCGTATCTTACTTTATATTTAAATCTAATACCATTTTAATTAATCCATTCAATGAATGAATATATTATAATTTAATCTTTTGAGGAATTCCAAAAGACCCTTTCAACACTATTTTAAATGGGAACCTCTTCCCTCACATATTCAAAACACATTGATACAACACATTTTAAAAGTTATAGAATTTTCCTTTATAATCATCCCTATAGGAAGTTAAGAGGTTATGGACTACCCAAAATAAAATCCCTAGAACCCATTATAGGATATCAAAAGGAGTCATTTCAAAGAATAAGTAATTAAATTACATGATCACATTCATTTCGAAATTTCTTTCCATATTAAAAATCATTGGTATGTATCATAAAATTAGAAATTAATAAACCTGACTAATAAGAAATGATATTATGATTATTTATACACCATTATGAACCCTATTTCCCATTAAATGATAAGATAAATTATCACTCATGTGTAGGTATTGATTTCTATATCAACATAATTGAACAATTTATTAATCTCCACCATATTATATAAAGGTGAGAGTATGATTATATATATGTTTATATAATTAATTTATAACATAATACTAATTCTTGAATATACCAAATAAACATCAATTCCATTGAAAAATTATAATGTTGTCAATGCATATGTGTGGACTTGTAAAGACCCAGAAATTTGAAGGAAATGTTTTTCATAAATACATTAGAATTTTATGAGCATGTAGTTTCTGACGGCACCTGATTCCAAGGCCCGGTGTGCTCGAAATAATTATCTGAAGTTTAGCTCACGTACGTTCAGTGAACGAACGAGTGGGTTTTAATATATTTTTAACCTGTGCTCAGAATTGAAATATGAGGGCCCCGATGAACTCGAAATGCCGATAATTTCTTAAGAGGACCTTTACCGCAGTTGCGTTTGCACAAGATGAGAAGTTAAAATTTGTGAATTAAATAAGAAGTGAATAAAATTGTGGAACAATTTTATTTTATTTCTTATGTGGTTATATCCTACATGGGGGAGTTGGAGTGGGACCCATAATCACCTAAGTACCCATGTGAGGATATTTGTGTGGTGAGGCCCACACGAGCCCCAACCTTTCACATTCCCTAAAACCCTTAAACCCCCCCCCATTAATCTCATTTGTTTAATGTTGAAATCCCATTGAATTTTAAATGTGTAAACTTACCACTTCCTCTCTCTCTCTATCCCTCTTTAATTCGTTCCAACTCAAACCATAATTAACATTTTGAACCAGTTCAATTAATTAATTAAGTGTTTCAAATTTAAATTTTGAATGCTTGGAAAGATTATATAAAATAAGGATAAGACTTATTTTATTTGGGGGGTTGGAAATTGTGGTTTTGGGGAGAAATTGGGAGAGCTCTTGGGTTTTGATGAACGATTCATCTCCTTTGTTGAAGAATTCCAACTCTCCAACTAAGAACATCGACTCGGCGACTCCGGTTTCTCCGTCCTATTCTTCCTCCACGATAAGGGAGGAGACACCGACGTGGGAACTCGCCAACATCAACTCACCTTTTATTCTTCTCTCTGTGACAAAAGAGTGAGATGCCACTTCCTCATCGGGCGCACTTCGACGTCTACGAATCCTTACCTCGCGACGCCAACGTTAGACATCAATTGTTGAGGTAGGATGAATTGATTCAATTTTATTGAAAATAAAATTTTTTGATGTGATTAGTCAAACCTTGTTCATCTTCGGCCTATTTTTACTACCTAAAGTAGAGGGCGTGGGCTGAAAAAACACGTCTCGATGACCCTCCGTCATTTCTTGGTCCTTTTGGAATTGTCAACCGGAGGCAGGGAAAGAACTATACCGTCACACAGTTCCATAAACGTTCAAAGGAAACAAGCACCGTCACACCGTTTCGGCATGAGGAACCGTGGCCCGCTACACGGTCCACTTCGACGGAAGAACTGGTCGGCCCGTCAGCTAGCCGGGTGGAGTTGGACCGCGGTGCAAGGAGGGAGCCACGCTTGAAGACCGGCGGCCCGCCCGTGTGGGCCGCGTGCTCCAGAAGGCCAGCCGGCCTAGTTGGCCAGTTTGGGGAAGGGATGCGCTGATTGGCGCCGCTGGTGCGGACAGCTGGGTGGCCACGCCACCCCAGGCCGCTCGGCCTATGGGCTAAGTCGCCAAGCCAACCGGTCGAACCAGCTGGGCCGCGCCAGGCCGGGCCACACCAGGCCTCGCTGGGCCGGGCAGCGCCACTTAGGGACGGGCCGCACCACTTCGGGCTGGCCTGCGCCACTTCAGACCCAGCCACGTCCCTTTGGGCTGAGTTTTGTTTTCCTTCAGACCGGTCTGACACCCCTGCTGGGTCGAACCCGTCAAACTGGGTAAACCTGACCCATTGGCCCACTAGGTTAACGGGTCGGGCTCGTTATTCCCTTAAACGTTAATAACATAAACACCATATGTCTCATCGACGCGACGTCTGTGACAATAGGACCCTTTCGATGAGGCTATTCTTTTACGATACTCTATGTCAGTTTTGGATGACTATGGATATCAGCCAGTTTAGAAACGAGCATATTTCCAACCGGTCCCCTAGAATAGAAAAGCCATCATCTCTCAGACCAGGTGTCTGATTGACGTGCCGTCTGTCATGTTGAGTTCCTATAGATGAGACAGAACTTTGGGATACATCATCTATGGACATTGTGACAGTTTATGTATCGATCCTCTTGGCTCGTGGAGAAGACCCTCTTGGAATCGAGCGTGCTTTGTGAGGGAACCCTAGAGCTTGTTGCGACTGTGACGATGATTACCACTATACTTGGATCCTACATGGGTTCAGCATCAAGGACGACTGTACTTGGATCCTCTGTGGTTTCGGCAGTGATGATGACTGTACTTGGATCCTATGTGGGTTCAGTAGTGATGGTTACTGTACTTGGATCCTACACGGGTTCAGCAGCGACGACTTCTGTACTTGGATCCTACGTGGGTTCGGCAAAGGAGATGATTCAGAGGCTACAACTAATCATCTCCACCCCTCTTCGTGAGATGTATACCTGTGTGAGCTGAGCCTTGACTTTTAATCATTATATTTGGTAAGATTTACTTCGTTCCTATGTGGACTGGATGTGTTTGGGCTCTAAGATGGATCCATAATCAGATTGATGACTTAGGGATATGTATGGGAATATACCTTTGTAAAGTTGGTTGATACTTCGTCTTTGTATCTTTCCTTTTTGGTTTATCCTTTTTGGATTCTGGGAAACCTTCGGGGGTCTTGGGGTCCCTATTGAGTATCGTTATACTCACCCCTGCACGGGCATTTCCCGCACTACGTTATGTTGGTTGCAGATGACAGACAACACTGATCGTGGTCGAGGCTTGTGGAGCTAGACGGTATCCGGAGGTGAACCACCTGGTGGGACGTACACGGAGCAGACGAACTGACCTGACCTACCAAAGAGACTATATGTACCCACACTTCAGTTGGGATTCCCGGAGAAGACTCAGTGGTTTTTGATTTACTTTCCAGCTACTGTACTTTCTTTCTCAGTTGTATTGTACTTTCAGTTGGGTTTGTATACTGTACCATTTACGTTCCATCACATACTTTTGTACTCAGTTTGTTTGTGTTCACTCCATCTTGTGTACTCTATTGTGTTTGTTTACTTATATAAAGGCAATGCCTTCCCTTTTAATGGAATTTACGCCTTTGGTGCTAGTCGCCAGCCCCTGGCCTATGGAAGGTGGGCTTGGGGTAGTCACGGAACGGCCCCCGAGGACGGGTCGTGAAAAATTGGTATCAGAGAAGTCGGTTCTACCGCAGAACTCTGGACTCTGATAAATTCTTCTCTGTGGAGTAATTGTGTTAAGGGTATTAAGTGTGGTTATCAGTCAAGGGAGTCCAATGTTGGTGCGGCGGCCGACCTATCAATACACCAGGACCCTAAATTCAGATTTCCGACTCAGTGCATGAAAAAATTGATTGCATGTGTGATTAACAAGTTTTCTTTTTGATTACTTTGTGTCAGCTCACCAGATATACTGTACTAACCATGGTGCACCTGTTTCTTCTCAGGATGGCCCCACGAAGGTAGCCATCTATGGTTCCTAGTTATGTGTGTGACGGCAGCCCACAGAGCGACGAGGCCTTAGTTTAGGGCCCCAATACATCGGAGGCAACGGCAGTTCCACTACCTGCTAGGCCACCGATACCACCAGCCCCAGCTGCAGAGGGTGCACATCTCCAGAGCATGTTGCACGAGTTTCAACGATAGAGGCCTACCAGGTTTTGCGGAGAGACAGATCCTTAGGCAGCCGAGGATTGGCTAGAGGCTATCGTCAGAGTCTTCAGATTAGTAGAGACACTGGCTGACCTTATGATGATCCTCATGGCGAGTCTCCTACACACAGCAGCAGGTAGATGGTGGAGCCTGATGCTCCAGGTGAACGATGAGGCATCTCTACTTTGGATGGACTTCGAGAGCCTCTTCTGCTCAGAGATTTTTCCAGCCACCCTCCATGCGGTGGGCATCCAGGAGTTACTACATCTAAGGCAGGGCAGCATGACAGTAGCCCAGTACTCGGCATGATTTACTGACCTATCACGCTACTCCACGTACATGGTACAATACCCTTTCTTCTGAACCCGGACCTTCAAGCAGGGACTAATGAATGAGATCCGGGATTCAAAGGTCTCCCTCAACATTCTGATGTAGGTAGGAGTACTAGAGTGAGCCCTTCTTGTGGAGATCTTCCTTGCTGAGCTGACACCAGCAGCAAGCCCTACCATATGGAGACACAAAGTGGAGTCTTCTGCAGCCGGCAGTAGACAGATGTCATAGAGGTCCAAGCAGACCAGACCATCAGGTGTGCGACCCCAGGATTCTTGTTCGGATGTGCGGGGCATACACATCAGAGAAAGTCGTGCGAGAGGCAGGCAGTTCTATGCATGCGGTGGGCAGGGCCACATGGCTCGTGACTGCCTGAATCACCATGAAGAGGAGTAGTAGACCGTAGGGGGACCTCCCAGGAAGAGGCAGAGGATCGACCATGGAGGTCCATAGGGAGCAGGAGGATGAGGAAGAAGAATTTGCCGAGCAGGTTGTGGTGGATGACACTTTGAGGCACTACCACCACCACCACCAGGAGGGCCACCCCGACCACAAGGAGCTGGCAGACAGGGGCAGGCTCAACTCCAGGCAGTCGAGGAATATGACTATGGTTCACCTGAGATGATTCGAGATACTATCTGTCTCTAATCCACAATTGTTTCAGTTCTGATAGACATAATAGAGAGTCATTCTTTTATTCCCATTGCCCTTGTTCGGAGTTCAGATATTCCGATGGATCCATTGGCACAATCCTTATGGCTAGAGAGTCATATAGGATCAGACTCGACGATTTCAAACTGGTATCGGCAGTGTGAGTTTACTCAAGGAGTTGAGAGCTTCAGCTGGGATCTTTTTATAGAAGCGTCTTGGCCTTACGATGTCATCTTGGGTACAGACTAGTTGTCTATAGACCATGCTCAGATTGACTTCATTAGGCACAAAGTGTGGTGTGTCTACACAGATAGGAGCTGGTTCACCTTCACCGGTGATAAGGGAGCCTTTGCAGCATAGGATGGTCTTACGCAGAGGAGAGGGCAGCCAACCACACATTAGTTGGCTAGTCTCATCCTTAGATAGGTTGATGTGCAGAGTCCGAGATTTCTGTTTTGGTGGATCTGTATGTGGATGTTTTCCCTGATAGCATTCCAGGAATACCTCTTCGTAGAGAGGTAGACTTCTATATTGACTTGTACAATGGGACAACACTGATATCTACACCAGCATATCGGATGGCTCCCACTATGCTTCGTGAGTTGTGGGAACAGGTGGATGAAATTCGGGGCAAGGGATTCATCCGACCCAGTGTTTCACCCTGTGCTTCTCCGATTTTATTCACCAAGAAGTAAGATGGGATCTTAAGACTATGTTTCGACAACCGTTGCCTGAATTAGGTGACCGTAAAGAACAAGTACCCACTCTCGAAGATTGATGACCTCTTTGATCAGCTCAAGGGAGCACAATGGTTCTCGAAGATAGACCTTAGGTCAGGCTATCATCAGCTCAGAGTTCGAGACAAGGATGTGCAGAAGATGACCTTCAGGTGTCGGTATGGCCACTACAAGTTCTTGGTTATGCCCTTTGGCGTAACCAATGCACCAGCAGTGTTCATGAGTCTCATGAATAGGATATTCCAGCCTTACCTCGATCATTTTTTCATAGTCTTCATCGATGACATACTCGTTTACCCGACTACTGAGGAGGAGCATGCCTACAACTTACGGGTTATACTAGACACACTCCGAGAGCACCATCTTTATGGTAATCTCTCAAAGTGCCAGTTCTGGATTCGATAGGTTCACTTCGTGGGGCACGTCATCTCAGAGGAAAGAGATTTTGTGGATACAGTGATGATTTATCCAGTACTAGCTTGAGAGCCACCCACGAGCGTGACAGAGGTGCATAGTTTCCTAGGGCTTGCTGGGTGATATCAGAGATTTCTGCCAGACTTCTCCAGAGTTGCAGCACCACATTCAGCTTTGATGAAGAAGGGGAAACCCTTCATTTGGTCAGATAGATGCCAGTAGAGCTTCCAAGAACTGAGAATGAGATTTACCAGTTCACCCATATTGACATTAACTGAGGAGGGCATAGGGTATGTAGTTTACTACGATGCATCAGGGACTAGACTTCTGTGTTTCTTGATGCAGGAGCGGGGAGTGATCACCTATGGTTCATGATTGTTGATGCAGCATGAGCAGATCTACGCTACCCATGACCTAGAGTTAGTATTAGTGGTCATCGCCTTGAAGATGTGGCAACACTATCTTATGGGTGAGTGTTTTACAGTCTACTATGAACACCAGAGTCTTAGGTACATCTTTCTACATAAAGAACTGAACCTGAGACAACGAAGATGGCTCGAGTTCCTATAGGAAAATGACTTTGAGAAAGTCTATACACTTGGGAAGGGGAAGATAGTAGCTGATGCTCTTAGCAAGAGATTGGGAATTTAGTTACTTGGAGAGGAGATAGAGCAGATAGCCTCTTTGAAGATATCCTTCGTGGATAGAGATACGGCAGCCTTCCTACAGTCCCTCATAGTCACTCCTCCACTACTTCAGAGGGTCAGATAAGCACAACGTTGGGAAATTGATTGTGAGACATGACGTGCTCAAATTTCCATAGTGTAGGCTCCTGATGGATTTTCAAAAGTAGGAGATCACGTAATTCTCTTCAGGGGACATACCATGGTACAAGTTTCACTGCAAGAGGAAGTGATGAGGGAGTCTCACACTTCCCATCTTGCGGTATATCCAAGAGTGGAGAAGATGTATCATGACCTCAGATGAGAGCACTGGTGGCCGGGTATGAATAAGGCTTTAGAAGAATTCATTTCATGATGCCTCAGTTGACAGCAATTGAAGGTGGAGCACCAGGTACCAGCAGACTTGGTATAACCCTTAGAGGATTCATAGTGGATATGGGATGGTATAACCATGGATTTCGTGATAGGGCTCCCACATACTTAGAGAGTACATGACTCTATATGGGTGATCATAGATCGACTCACCATGTTGGCCCACATCCTACCGATCAGAGAGCAGGGCATAGTAGAGATCCTGGGATGTCTCTACGTTCATGAGATCATATGGCTTCATTGTGTGCCATAGTCTATTGTCTATTATCGAGATGCTCACTTTACTTCCTGGCTTTGGAAGGTGTTATAGGAGGCATTCGATACACAGCTACGCCTGAGAACTACCTTTCATCCTCAGATGGATGGCCAGATGGAGAGGACCATTCAGAAACTCGAGGACATGATATGTGCATGTGTCCTTGACACTGGTCGTAACTAGGAGGATCACCTACCGTTGTTGGAGTTTTCGTACAACAACAGCTACCACTCCACCATCGGGATGGAACCATACGAGGCATTGTATGGCCGACCATGCAGATCATCTTTGTTCTGGACTAACCCTGGGGAGTATGCACTCGTAGGACCATAGATGGTTCAGGCTATGACAGAGAAGGTGCAGATCATCCAGGAGTGGATGCGGACCGCCCAAAGTAGACAAAAGTCCTAGGATTATAGAAGATAGAGACCACTGGAGTTCGAGGATGGCGACCATGTTTTCTTACAGGTCTCGCCTTGACGTGGATTACAGAGTTTTGGCTAGGGTAGCATTTTATCTATGCGCTTTATCAGACCTTTACAAGTCCTCATCAGAGTAGGTGAGGTGGCTTACTTCCTGGCCCTTCCACCTCAGTTGCACTGGGTGCAAGAATTTTTCCACGCATATCAGTTGAGGAGATACATGCATGACCCGACTCACATCATTGATCATGAGAATCTAGAAATCGATGATGGAGTGACTTTTGCTGAGGTTCCGGTGGAGATCAAGGATCGACAGGAGCGGGTCCTACATGGATGGTCGATTTCTCTTGTGCGCATTCGTTGGCTACATGGGAACCTCCAGGATATCACATGGGAGGTGGAGGCTCATATACGTGCACAGTACCCTAATTTGTTTCCCAAGTTTATGATGTAGCATTATGAGGACGTAAAGCCCTGAGGTGGGAGTAATGTAAAGACCCATAAATATCAAGTAAATGTTTTTCTTAAATACTTTCTAATTTTATGAGTACATAGATTCTGACAGCACTAGATTCTGAGGCCCGGTGTGCCCGTAATAATTATCCGAAGATTAGCTCGGGTACGTTCAGTGAACGAACGAGCATGTTTTTTTGTCTTTTGAACTGGTGCTCAGAATTGAAATTTGAGGGTACCGATGAACTCACAATGCCGATTATTGAGTAAGAGTACCTTTACCGCAGTTTCATTTGCACGGGATGAGAAGTTAAAATTTGTGGATTAAATAAGAAGTGAATAAAATTGTGGAACAATTTTATTTTATTTCTAATGTGGGTATATCCTACATGGGGGTGTTGAGGTGGGACCCATAAGCACCTAACTACCCATGTGAGGATATTTTTGAGGTGGGGCCCCATGATCCCCAACCTTTCACATTACCTAACCCCCTTAAACACCCCATTAAACGGCTTTTTTTAAAGGTGACAACCCTTTGAATTTTAAATGTGTAACCTTACCACTTCCTCTATCTCTCCCTCTTTAATTCCTTCCAACAAAAACCTTAAATGAATTATTGAACCACTTCAATTAATTAATTAATGGTTTGAAATTTAATGTTTGAATGCTTGGAAAGATTAAATAAAATAAGGATAAGCCTTATTTTATTTGGGGGGTTGGAAATTGTGGAGTTAGGGAGAAATTGGGAGAGCTCTTCGGTTTCAAAGAATAGTTCATCTCCTTTGTTGAATAACACCAACTCTCTGAGGAAGAACATCGACTCGGTGACTCCGATTTCTCCATCCACTTCTTCCTCCACGACAAGGGAGGAGACTCCAATGCAGGAACTCCCCAACATCCACTCACCTTTTATTCTTATCTCCGTGACAAAAGGGGGAGATTCCTCTTCCTCCTCGGGCACACTTCGACATCTACAAATCCTCACCTCGCGATGCTGATGTTCATCTTCATTTGATGAGGTTGGGTGAATTGATTCAATTTTATTGAAATTAAAATTGCTTGATGTGATTCATGAAACATTGTTCATGTTTGTCCAATTGTTACCGCCTAATGCGGAGGGCGTGGGCCAAACAAACACGGCCCAATGACCCTAAATAGATTCTTCGTCTTTTTGGAATTGGCAACTAGAGGCGGGTAAAGAATGATGCCATCGCACGGTGCCGGAAACAGGGAAAAGGAAACTGGCACCGTCACACTGGTTGTGTAGGAGGAACTAAGGACACCCACACAGGCTGCTACGGCGGAAGAACCGGCTAGCCCGTCGGCCGGCCGGGAAGAGCTTGATCGCGCCACCGCGCTAGATGACCAGCGGACCGCCCGTGCGGGCCGCGTGTGCCAGAAGGCCGGCCGGCCTAACCAGCTAGTTTGGGGAAGGGCGGCGCCGCTTGGCGCCGCCGGTACGGATAGGTGGGGGGTTTCACCCCCTAGAACGCTCGGCCTCCAGGCCAAGCAAGCAGGGCCGCGCGCCCAGCTGGGCCACACCGGGCTGGGCCGAGATGCGTCGAGCCGGGCCGTGCCCTGCCTGGCCGGGCCACGCCAGTTCGGGTCGGGCCGCGCCACTTTCGGTCGGGCTGCTCCACTTCTATCCCGGCCGCACCCCTTCGGGCTGATTTGTGTTTTCCTTTGGACCGTTCTGACACCCCTGTTGGGTCGGACCCATCAAACTGGGTTAACCCGACCAGTCGGCTAACTGTGCTAAACGTGTCGGGCCCGTTATTCACTTAAACTTGAATAACATAAAGGCTGCGCATCCGATCGACGCGCCGTCTGTGGCATTGGAACCCTTTCAAAGAGATGATTCATTTATGATACTATAGATTAGTGTTGGACTACTATGGATATCAGCCAGGTTAAAAATGAGCGCATCTTTAACCGGGCCCCTGGAACGGAAAAGCCATTATCTCTCAGACCGAGCGTATGATTGACGTGTTGTCTGTCGCATTGAGTTCCTATAGACAAAAAGGAACTTTGGGATACATCAAATCCGAACATTGTGACAATTGATGTATCTACCATCTTGTATCATGGATTGGGCCCTACTGGAATCGAGCGTGGTGTGTGCGGGAACCCTAGTGCTGGCTGCGACTGCAACGACGATGGCGACTGTACTTGGATGCTACGTGGGTTCAAGAGTGAGGAAGACTGTACATGGATCCTCCATGGGTTCGGCAGCGATGATGACTGTAGTTAGATCCTATGTGGGTTTGGCAGTGATGGTTACTGTACTTGGATCCTACATGGGTTCAACAACGACATCTTTTGTACTTGGATCCTAAGTGGGTTCCACGGAGGAGATGATTCAGATGCTACATCTAATCATCTCCACCCCTCTTCGTGAGTAGTATACCTGTGTGAGCTGAGTCTTAACATTCAATCATTATCTTTTGTAAGATTTATTTATTTCCCATGTGGAATGGATGTGCTTGGGCTCAGAAGTTGGAGTCGTACTGAGATTGATGACTTAGGTATATGTATGGGCATATACCTAAGTAGAGTTGGTTGATACTCTATGTTTGTATATTTCCTTTATGGTTTAACCATTGTGGATTCTGGTAGTACGTCGGGGGTATTGGGGTCCCTATTGAGTATTTTTATACTCAGCCCTGCATGGGAATTGGCCGCACTACGTTGTGTTTGTTGCAGACGACGGACAACACTGATTGTGGTCGAGGATTGTGGAGATGGACGCTATCCGGAGGTGGACAACCTGGCGGGACGTACACAGAGAGGATGGGCAGACTCGAGGTACTGACGAGACTATCTGTACCCACCCTTTAGGTGGGATTCCTAGAGGATGACTCAGTGGTTGCGGCTTTACTTTTCAGCTATTGTAATTTTTTTCTCAATTGTACGATACTTTTAGTTGGGTTTGTATACTGGCCCATTTACTTTCCAGTACTTACTTTTGTACTCAGTTTACTTTCTGTATACTCCAGCTTGTGTAATCTATTGGGTTTGTTTACTTATATAAAATAAATTCCTTCCCTTTTAACGGGATTATTGCCTTTGGTGCTCGTCACCAGCCTCTGGCCTATAGAAGGCGGGCTTGGGGTGGTCACGACATGGGCCCCGAGGACGGGTCGTGACAGGACTACCACCTCCAAATAGCGATTTGATTCATTTTTCATTTGAATTTTACTTTTTTGGTAAATAGGATGAATTTTATAAATATATATTATATATAATATATATTAAATATATTTTAATGCTAAATTAATATTAACCTTAATTTCATTCCTTCCTTTAAAATTTTTGAATAACACTCATGCATACATATGACCTACCATCCCCACAAAAGGTGCAATTAATTTTATATCTATAATGTTTGTAAATTACAATAAATACATATGTATATTATATTTACATCATAGATTAAAATATGTATATTTTATAATCACGGTCACTGTAAAAGTACTGGAAATACAAAATAAGAGCATACATGAAAAACATCGTAATTACCTAAATTTTGTTTTTAACGAGAAGACATTAATAAAAAAATAAAGGACTATAATTAAATTATAAATGTTTGGAAATATATTTTCTTTCCTGGTAATATAATTATAATAAAACTATATTTATTACACTGGAGGTATGAATTTAAATGATAGAAATTATACTTGAGTTAAGGGGTATAATTTAAAATCTCGTCAATATTTAAGATTATTTAACTTCAAGTCTCCACTAAGAAAATTTTTATTCCAGATCCATATTCATTAAAAATGATTTAAATTATAAATTTTTACAATTATCATTTGATTTTTAAGGTTATATTTACCAATGTTTCAATTTTTAGAAAACAATTTGATGATAATATTGCATTCAATTTCCTAATGATGTAATTTGTGGTTATTCTAAAAATATATATAAGGAATATTTTTTAACATATAAGTATTGAATAGATTTCCCCACTATTACAAATAATTATTTTATGTCTTCCATTAATATTTCAAAAGGTTCTTTTAAATGATTGTTTTTTATTATAATTTCAATTCATTCAAAATAGATGTGATTTTACAATGGAAATGTTAATTTCCTCAATAATTATTTCAAGTGAACTTTATAAATCATTTTTTATCTATGATTACATGATTAGATTTTAATTATTCTTTAAATAGAATATGATTAAAGGATATAATCCATATTATTTATCTTGATGGTTAAAGTTTATAATGACAATATTTTTATCAATATTATTTAATTTCATGGGTTCTCATATGATGAGTGGTTTATCATCATATGAAACACATAGGTATGATTTTTATTTTTTTATGGGTGGGACCTAAATCTCCATACAATGCATTGGATAAATATGGAAAACTCATGATGAAAATATGTTATTCGTGAAGCTAATTTCATTTTAAAAATTTCATCCATGTACCTGATTTTCATTAGCATAGGTTTATGTGTGTGCATGGATTCATTATTACTATGATCAGATGTGGACCTGGTATTATGTCCATAAGTTTATGAGAGGTTATGTTTTAATTTCCTTAAATTGATGTGTGACCTTGTATCTAGTTATACATGTTCATAATGATATAATTTTCTATTAATTACAAAATTTCATATCTTATGTTGATTTTATTCCCGCATGGATCATGTAATTTTATTATTTTATGATTCATATCCTATCGACTATGATTATTTAAGACATTACTCATGATTATTATCAATGATAAATAGGGATTGGGTTTCAATTTTTAAACTCATGTTATCACACACTTATTCTAATTTTATGCTTATATTATCATTGATATCTCTATAGTTTACCATTAATGAGCATGTCAGCTAACACTTTCTAATGTATCCATTTAAAAATTTAGAATTTTTTTTTAAAATGATATTTCTAATAAAGTTGAGTGTTATAAAGAGATAGTGGGAGATGATTTTGATCCTTAATGAACCAAATGTTTATATATCCATGATTCAAATAGAAGTTTGACAATATATTTGTAGCACATATTATTATATAATGTTATAAATATTCATTTATTAAGAGGTGATATCTTTTTTTGAATAGTTCGGGTCTTTATATTCTATTATCCACAGAATAGGTCTAATAAACATCTTCAATTCATAGAAACTCTTATTGTAATTTATCTTGAATATACATACATAAATATATCATAGTATTGAAAATATTCAATATTTTTCACACTATATTCATATTCCTTTATTTAGGATACTTCAATTACTATGTTAATTATCATGTTATAGACAAAATCTTAAATCATTCCCCAATTAGGTATAATAGAAATCCATCGATTTATATATAATTCATGATGTTGACATCTTTTCCCTCACAATCCATTCAAAACATCTTCTACATAGAGACCAATGTTATTACATAAATGTAATTATCTATTTAAATCTAGTTCATAACCACCATAACATATTATCATAGACCAGTGAATGTTCATTATGTTCAATAAATCACCTAAACACAATGGAAAACATCAAATCTACAATAATTGACATTTTCTACACCCAGCTCATGAATTAGATAAATTTAATGAATCATACCACATTAAATACTATAAATTTTTTATCATTAATATAAATGAATATCATAGTTAGTATATCCTTCACTTTTTTAATGTAAAGATTGTTATAAACTCTTCCTAACTATTAACCAATACTTCTCAATTGTTGATAATGTTTAGAATAATAAACCCTTAGTTCCTATATTATCACATTTAAATCATTATAAAACTATTAATATAATTTTTCACCATCATGAATATGAAAACCAACCTGTTTTTTGATGTAAAATACATCCTCAATGTTTCCATATAGGAATGATTATTTGACTTCCATTTGAATGACGATGAATTAATTTAGAACTATGATGTCCAATACTAATAGTAATATCTCTATCAAGTCCAAGAGAAAAAGACGTCTCCAATATATTAACTCATTAAATATGGGAATATAACTTGAAATATATAAATTCATTTCTTATAATCTCCTATCTTATTTGTTTTTTTAATTATATTGAAGTCCAATTTTTCTCTAAAAATATTCTTATTATTTATACTTTAATAAAATTCATATGTTTTATTATTCATGATTTAGTCAATAGTTTAATAATTAACATTGATAAAATAATAATAAATAGAAACATATTTTAAATTAATTACTTATACATATGATAATAATGATTTTGGGTACACATACATCATCTTAATTCTTTTTCATGGACTATATTATCACTAATTGTGTTTTATTCATTGATTTAATCCCTAATAGTTTGATTCCTCATTGGCAATTTTCAAATTTCATGAACCTCAGCAGAGTGTACAATCACATTTAAGTGTAGGGATATATATGAATCTTCTATTCTTCACCACTTAATTTGTGTAATTTTCACTCTGTTTTCCACTCCAATTCTCCATAAATATGGTTTCAACATCCATGGGTAGAAAAGGGGTGTATTACATTCCAATATATAGGTATTGATTTCCCTTTTTACAATACCACTGAATCATAATTATCCAATCTATTCCTTTAATTAGTATTTATATTAGTCTAGATTAATTTCATTTCCTATGTCACCAAATTCAATTAAAAATTTCATGATGCGACCAAGGCCCTATGCTACCATTATTTGAATCAATCACATGTTTGGGACTATAATGTTTTCTTTAAAAATTCCACATATCATTAATAATTCATTGATTCCAAATTAAATGAGATCTTTCATGTCATTCTGAATGTTAAAAAAATTATCCTTTATTTTATTCATATGGAATGTACATACTTTATCAAGAATCCATAAAATATCCTGGTATGTCTCATTCATATCAATATTTGATTTATTTCCTTATAAAAATTATTTTTTTATCCATGTTCACTTATTTAGATTATTTAGTGTTATATATATTTTATCCAATGATGAATTTTGTAGATAAATATTATCTTCTGTTTCCTAAAATTTATTTCTAAATGGTGATTACATTAGTTCTTTCGAATTCTCTTTTTCGGGGTCCATTTTCATAATCTCTGTTGCATAATTGATAAGTAATTAATGGCTTTCTATTTGAATTATTCCAGTAAAACATATTATCCATTGTAAAAATTATATTTGTTTTGAGTTTGAGTCATTCATGAATGGATTTTTATTATTATAATATGTTTATTGTTTAGTGATTGTCCGGTGAATTCTTTTGGTGATTTTATTATATGGTGGTTATCTTCCATGCTGTTGTAATATTTGGAGTCACTAATGGTGATGGTTGAATCAAAATGTATTCTTCTCATATACATGATTGGTTTTTATAAATATTTTTTTCAATTTAGTGGTTTTATTACATATTTATTTATTTTGGTTTAAGTTGTTTTCATTAGTCATTTTTCTTTTGGTTCATGTTTTTTATAATAGTTTTATTCTTTGTGGATCATAATTTTAACAATGGTCAGGCATGACTCAATGGTGTGCATAGGGATTACGTGGAGAATTTGGTTCCTATTCAGAAAAAATTAGAAATATGGTTTGAAAATATGGGAAAATTTTATCAGGGTCCTAGGATCATGATATTTTTTTTAATGCTCTAAGGGGGCCATGTGTGTATTTTTTTAGAAATTTTTTATAAAAGTTGTTTTTTTATGAATAACAAATATTTTAAAAATTAATAAATTTTCTATTTATTATATGGGAATTTATATTTTTATTAATTTCATATTCTATAATATAATGATTTGTATGTCTCTAAAAATACTTTTCATACACTTATTTAAGAGGTTATTTTAGAGAAATGAAAAAACATAAAATAATGATAGCAAAAGATTTTTGTTCTCCTTTTTGGGTCTTTATTGAAAGTCTACAAACCCTTTGGGTCTTTTGATTGTAATTATAATTTATAATCCTCGATATAATCAAATATCGTTTCTTAGGATTGATTATGAAATCCATTTTCTAATGATCAAGACCCTCACACACTTTTCATTTAATATCAATGCCTTTATTTTATAGAAAATTTTCGTAATTCACCATCTGAACATGATTATATTCAATCGACATTCTATATTAAACATACACAATTTTAGTTATTTTCCAATAGTATTAAGGAACATCTATTTATAATTAACCATTAATTTAATATTGATGATTAATCCTTAAATATACTTTATCAGTTTCACTAAAAATTTCCCTATTGTTGTCAAATAAACGATAAAATAAGAAATTATTTATAAAATATTACTTCGAAACCAATAAAAACAAAATATAATAAATTTTCATATTCGGTTAATTCAATTACAAAATTCATCTTGAATTTCTCTAAATATTTCTAAAATAAATATTTTTTTGAATCCCCGTCCACACAATTATATTTCAATATTTTATTCCTTCGGAGTAATAATATTCAGGTATGAATTCCAACAAAACATTTCTGTCAGATATTATATAATATTTTTCATATTGAATATCTCTCTTGTACATCTATATAATTTTATAAAATATTAAATCCCTTACAATTTTCTTTCTCTATTTCCTTCAATTTCTTTCACCTCCAACATTTTTGAGCTACAATATTTTTGAAAATCCTGATTTTCAGTTTGATAAATTATTTTTATGTGACCTTTTAAAAATTCAATTATTTTGAAGATATACTCACGGTAAATTTTATCATTATCTTTATATGAAAATTTTATAGTATACTTAAGAGTATGGTTTTGAAATTTTTTTATACTAAAATAATGGAAGTAAAATCATACCCTCGTACGTTCATTTTACCTTTTCTTGTTTGGGAAAAGAAATTTCATTACATAACAAACATCCATTTCGTTTGGAACACCATGTATTAAGAGATTTATTAATTAATTGAATTTTACATTTGTGAAATTATTATTTTATATTAACTGAATGAAATTATTTCTTTTCATGTGTGCAATGTATTTACACAGACTTCTATATTGTGTAATGTCTGTAAAATCCTCATTATAAAGAAAAAACCATTATATTAAATCATGGTGGTGGTATTCATTGGATTATTTTTATGATCTTGATTTTACAAAGAGATTATCTATGTCTATGAAAATAATATATAATAACATTCCTAAAATTAAATAATGGATCAATAGGTTCAGTATGGTATATCCTAAAGTCCTCTAATATATTCTAAATGCACTAATATTTATCTTCACATAACATAGAGTTTATTTAATTGATGTTTAGAAATATTTAATATATTTCATGTCAATATTTACATGATGTCAATATATTAATAAATGTGTTATACAATGATCTTCCTAATATAATTAGTTCTTTTTTGTCGATACCAAAATCCTTCTAATTAATTTTGGATAAATCTCATATTTTCATATCTCTAGAGATTTTAAATATTTAAATAATACACACATTTGTACTCAATGAAAATAATATGCACATCTGATGCATCAATAATTTGAAAAAAAATCACCACGGATTGGGTTATAATTTTTTCATTGGTATGTTAAATGAATTATAAGAGTGTAATAAACCAAATCTGAACCGTCAACTCTAACACCTCTTAATTTCTTAGTAATTAAAATACGATAATGGGAGGGACAAATTTGGGTATATCAATTTGATATAAACTAATAAAATTTTCATTATTTTTAGTATAAATACTCTCCCCTCAGCCTAAGTGAATAAAAAATATATAAATGATTAATATGAGACCAATTTAATATTACATGGTTCAACATATCAAAGATATGTCTAGGGAGTATATAATCAAAATGATGTGATGTACCAAATTCACAAATATTACTAATTGTTATATTTTCCGAGTAGTTCCATATTCCAATATTCTCACAACCCACAATGTGACATATATTTCACTACTCACCGCATAAAACTCACTCAAGTTTCTCAACTATGAGTTACCATTATCATTCCAAAATAATATTATACATTAAATCAATAAAGATGAAACAATATACACTTAATTTTTCTATATGATTAATAACCATTATTTCTCAAGTGAAAATAAAAATTAGTTCCTTTTTTCATTCAAGTGATAATCCTAGACTAAAAAACCATCACTTTAAACTAAGAACACAGTTTCCTAGTTTTAAGATGATATATCACATCTATTTTTTTGAATATCTTCAAAATCCGTATTTTATTTTTATGTATTTTTAAAAATTAATTTAACATCGTCTAAATGAAAATTTATTATATTTTTTCAATATATTATCCGTATTAAATTTCTATAAAATAATAAAACATATTTAGATAATATAATTATAAAATAATATATATTTAAATTTTTGGAATTGTCTATTTGTGGGCCATGTTACTTTCAATAAGTATAAAATACAACCCAATAATGATGAAAATTGGTTATTGTAGATAAAATTAAAATTTTATAACTAATGGATAATCAAAATGAAAATGATTAAAATTACATCAAAAATCTTTAAAATATATTATTTTATGGGATTAAAACCGTATCTTACTTTATATTTAAATCTAATACAATTTTCATTTATCATTTCTAAGAATTAATATATTATAATTTAATCTTTTTAGGAATTCCAAAAGACCCCCTCAACACTATTTTAAATGGGAACCTCTTCCCTCACATATACAAAACACATTGATACATCACATTTGAAAAGTTATAGAATTTTCCTTTATAATCATCCCTATAAGAAGTTAAGAGGTTATGGTCTACCCAAAATAAAATCCCTAGAACCCATTAGATGATATCTAAAGGAGTTGTTTCAAAGAATAAGTAATTAAATTACATGATCACATTCATTTAAAAATTTCATTCCATATTATAAATCATTGGTACGTATCCTAAAATTAGAAATTAATAAACCTGACTAATAAGAAATGATATTAAGATTATTTATACACCATTATAAACCCTATTTCCCATTAAATGATAAGATAAATTATCACTCGTGTGTAGGTATTGATTTCCATATCAACATAATTGAACAATTTATTAATCTCCACCATATTATATAAAGGTGAGAGTATGATTATATATATGTTTATATATTTAATTTATAACATAATACTAATTCTTGAATATAAGTAATAAACATAAATTCCACTACAAAAATTATAATGCTGTCAATGCGTATGTGTGGACATGTAATGACCCATAAATTTGAAAGAAATGTTTTTCATAAATACATTGGAATTTTACGAGCACACAGTTTCTAACGGCACATGATTCCTAGGCCCGGTGTGCCCGAAATAATTATCCGAAGTTTCTCTCAGGTACGTTCAGTGAACGAACGAGTGGGTTTTTATATATTTTTAATGTGTGCTCAGAATTGAAATATAAGGGCACCGATGAACTCGAAATGCCGATAATTGCTTAAGAGGACCTTTACCGTAGTTGCGTTTTCACAAGATGAGAAGTTAAAATTTGTGAATTAAATAAGAAGTGAATAAAAATGTGGAATAATTTTATTTTATTTCATATGTGGTTATATCCTACATGGGGGAGTTGGAGTGGGACCCATAATCACCTAAGTACCCATGTGAGGATATTTGTGAAGTGGGTCCCACACGAGCCCCAACCCTTCACATTCCCTAAAACCCTTAAACCCCTCCATTAATCTCTTTTGATTGATGTTGAAAACCCTTTGAATTTTAAATGTGTAAACTTACCACTTCCTCTCTCTCTCTCCCTCTTTAATTCTTTCCAACACAAACCATAATAAATTTTTTGAACCAGTTCAATTAATTAATTTAGTGTTTGAAATTCAAATTTTGAATGCTTGGAAAGATTTTATAAAATAAGGATAAGACATATTTTATTTGGGGGGTTGGAAATTGTGGTTTTGGGGAGAAATTGGGAGAGCTCTTGGGTTTTGATGAATGGTTCATCTCCTTTGTTGAAGAATGCCAACTCTCCGACTAAGAACATCGACTCGGCGACTCCGGTTTCTCTGTCCTATTCTTCCTCCACGATAAGGGAGGAGACACCGACGCGGGAACTCGCCAACATCAACTCACCTTTTATTCTTCTCTCTGGGACAAAGGAGTGAGATGTCGCTTCCTCCTCGGGTGCACTTCGACGTCTACGAATCCTCACCTCGCGACGCCGACGTTAGACATCAATTGTTGAGGTAGGATGAATTGATTCAATTTTATTGAAAATAATATTGTTTGATGTGATTAGTGAAACCTTGTTCATATTCGGCCTATTGTTACCGCCTAACGTAGAGGGCCCGGGCCGAAAAAACATGGCCCGATGACCCTCCATCATTTCTTGGTCCTTTTGGAATTGGAAACCCGAGGAAGGGAAGAACTGTACCGTCACGTAGTGCCAGAAACGTTCAAAGGAAACAAGCATCGTTGCGCCAGTTCAGTGGGAGGAACCGCGACCCGCTACATGGGCCGCTTCGGCGGAAGAACTGGTTGGCCCGTCAGCCAGCCGGGCGAAGCTGTACTACAGTGCAAGGAGGGAGCCACGCTGGAAGACCGGTGGCCCACCCGTGGGGTTCGCGTGCTCCAGAAGGCCGGCCAGCCTAGGTAGCCGGTTTGGGGAAGGGATGCGCTGATTGGCACTGCCGGTGCGGACTGCTGGGTGGTCGCGCCACCCCAGACTGCTCGGCCTACGGGCCAAGTCGCCAGGCCAACCGGCCAAGCTAGCTTGGTCACACCAGGCCTGGATGGGCCGTGCCGCGTCCCATCAGGCCAGGCAGCGCCACTTAGGGCTGGGCCGCACCACTTCGGGTCGGGCTACGCCCCTTCAGGCTCGGCCGCGTCCCTTTGGGCTGAGTTTTGTTTTCCTTCTGACCGGTCAAACACCCCTACTTAGTCGAACCCGTCAAACCGGGTCAACCCGACCCGTTGGCCCACTAGGTTTACGGGTCGGGCTCGTTATTCACTTAAACGTTAATAAAATAAAGACTGCACGTCTGATCGACGCATCGTCTATGACAATAGGACCCTTTTGATGAGGATATTTTTTTACGATACTCTATGTCAGTTTTGCACGACTATGGATTTCAACCAGTTTAGAAACGAGCATATTTCCAACCGGTCCCCTGGAACAGAAAAGCCATTATCTCTCAGACCGGGCATCTGATTGACGAGCCATCTGTCGCGTTGACTTTCTATTGACGATACAGAACTTTGGGATACATCATCTATGGACTTTGAGACAGTTGATGTATCGAACCTCTTGGATCGTGGAGAAGACCCTCCTGGAATCGAACGTGCTGTGTGAGGGAACCCTAGAGCTTGTTGCGAATGTGACGACGATTACGACTATACTTGGATCCTACATGGGTTCGGCATCAAGGACGACTGTACTTGTATCCTCCATGGGTTCGACAGTGATGACGACAGTACATGGATGCTATGTGGGTTCGGTATTGATGGTTACTGTACTTGGATCCTACACGGGTTTAGCAACGACGACTTCTGTACTTGGATCCTACATGGGTTCGACAGAGGAGATGATTCACAGGCTACAACTAAACATTCCACACCTCTTCGTGAGAAGTATACCTGTGTGAGCTGAGTCTGGACTTTCAATCAATATATTTGGTAAGATTTACTTCTTTCCTGTGTGGACTAGATGTGTATAGGCTCTAAGATGGAGCCATAATCAGATTGATGACTTAGGTATATGTATGGGGATTTACCTTTGTAAAGTTGGTGGATACTTCGTCTTTGTATCTTTCCTTTGTGGTTTATCCTTTTTGGATTATGGGAGACCTTCGAGGGTCTCGGGGTCCCTATTGAGTATCGTTATACTCACCCCTACACGGGCATTTCCCGAACTACGTTATGTTGGTTGTAGACGACGGACAACACTGATCATGGTCGAGGCTTGTGGAGCTGGACGGTATCTGGAGGTGAACCGCCTGGTGGGATGTACATGAAGTGGACGGACGGACCTAACGTACCGACGAGACTATATGTACCCACACTTCAGGTGGGATTCTCGGAGGAAGAATCGGTGGTTTCTGCTTTACTTTCCAGCTGTTGTACTTTCTTTCTCAGTTGTACTATACTTTCAGTTGGGTTTATATACTGGACCATTTACCTTCCATCACTTAATTTTGTACTCATTTTATTTGTGTTTACTCCATCTTGTGTACTCTATTGTGTTTGTTTACTTATATAAAGGCAATTCCTTCCCTTTTAATAGAATTTATGCCTTTGGTGCTAGTCGCCAGCCCCTGGCCTATGGAAGGTGGGATTGGGGTAGTCACGGAACGGCCCCCGAGGACGGGTCATGACAAATTGGTATCAGAGGAGTCGGTTCTACCGCAGAACACCAGACTCAGATAAATTATTCGCTGTGGAGGAATAGTTTTAAGGGTATTAAGTGTGGTTATCAGTAAAGGGAGTCCAATGTTGGTGTGGCGGCCGACGTATCCATACACCAGGACCCTGAATTCTGATTTCCGACTCAGTGCATGAAAACATTGACTGCTTGTGTGATTCACATGTTTTTTTTGTGATTACTTTGTGTTAGCTCACCAAATATACTGTACTAAGCATGGTGCACCTGTTTCTTTTCAGGATGGCCCCACGAAGGTAGCCATCTAGGGTTCCTAGTTATGTGTGGGAAGGCAGCCCACGGAGGGACGAGGCCTCAGTTTAGGGCCCCATTACATTGGAGGCACCAGCAGTTCCACTACCTACTCGGCCACCGATACCACCAGCCCCAGATGCGGAGGGTGCACGTCGACTGAGTGCATTTCACGAGTTTCAGCGATAGAGGCATCCCAGGTTCCGTGGAGAGATGGATCCTCTGGTAGCCGAGGATTGGCTGAAGGCTATCGTCAGAGTCTTCAGATTTGTAAGGACACCGGCTGACCTTATGGTGATCTTCACGGCGAGTCTCCTGCACACAATAGTAGGTAGATGGTGGAGCCTGATGCTCCAGGTGCACGACGAGGCATCTCTAATTTGGACGGAATTCGAGAGCCTCTTCTGCTCAGAGATTTTTCCAGCCACCCTCCATGCGGTGGGCATCCAGGAGTTACTATAGCTAAGGCAGAGGGCAGCATGACATTAGCCCAGTACTTGGCATGATTTACTGACTTATCGTGCTACTCCACGTACATGGTATGATACCCTTTCATCCGATCCCGGACCTTCGAGTATGGACCAATGCATGAGATCAGGGCTTCGAAGGTCTCCCTCAACATTCCGATATAGGTAGGAGTACTGGAGTGAGCCCTTCTTGTGGAGAGCTTCCTTACTGAGCTGACGCCAGTAGCGAGGCCTACCATATGGAGACACATAGCAGAGTCTTCTACAGCCGGTAGTAGACAGATGTCATAGAGGTCCAAGCAGACCAGGCCATCAGGTGTGCGACCCCAGGATTCTTGTTTGGATGTGCGGGGCACAAGCATCAGAGAAAGTCATACGAGAGGAAAGCAGTGCTATGCATGCGGTGGGTAGGGGCCCATGGCTCGTGACTGCCAGACTCACCATGAAAAGGAGTAGTAGACCGTAGAAGGACCTCCCAAGAAGAGGCAGAGGTTTGACCATTGCGGTCTATAGGGAGCAGGCGGACGAGGAAGAAGAACTGGCCGAGCAGCAGGTGGTGGCTGACACTTTGAGTCACTACCACCACCACCACCAGGAGGGCCACCCCGACCACAAGGAGCTGGAAGACAGGGGTAGGCTAAACTCCGGGTAGTCGAGGCATACAACTATGGCGCACCTGAGATTATTCGAGATACTATTTGTCTCTAATCCACCATTGTTGCAGTTCTTATAGACATAAGAGACAATAATTCTTTTATTGGCATTGCCCTTGTTCGGAGCTCAGATATTCCGAGGGATCCGTTGGCACAATCCTTATGGATAGAGAGTCCTATGAAATCAGACTTGACGATTACACACTAGTACCGGTAGTGTGAGTTTACTCAAGTAGTTGAGAGCTTCGGCTGGGATCTTCTTATAGAAGCGTCTAGGCCTTACGATGTCATCTTGGGTACATACTGGTTGTCTACAGTCCATGCTCTGATTGACTTCATTGGGCGCAAAGTGCGGTTTGTACACACATATAGGAGCTGGTTCACCTTCACCGGTGAGAAGGGAGCCTTTGCAGCATAGGATGTTCTTACGCAAAGGTGAGGGTAGCCAACCACACATCAGTTGGCTAGTCTCATCCTCAGAGAGGTTGATGTGCAGAGTCTGAGTTTTCTGTTTTGCTGGATCTGTATGTGGATGTTTTCCCTGATAACGTTCCAGGACTACCTCCTCGTAGAGAGGTAGACTTTTATATTGACTTGTACAATGGGACACCACAGATATCTACACCAGCATATCGTATGGATCCAAATGATCTTCATGAGCTGTGGGAACAACTAGATGACATTCAGGGCAAGGGATTCATCCGACCCAGTGTTTCACCTTGTGCTTCTCTGATTTTTTTCACCAAGAAGGCAGATGGGAGCTTACGACTATGTGTCGACAACGGTCACCTGAATCAAGTGACCTTAAAGAACAAGTACCCACTCCCAGGGATTTATGACCTCTTTGATCATCTCAATAGAGCACAATGGTTCTCGAAGATAGACCTCAGGTCAGGCTATCATCAGCTCAGAGTTCGAGATGAGGATGTGCAGAAGACGACCTTCAGGTGTCGGTTTGGCCACTATAAGTTCTTGGTTATTCCTTTCGGCGTAACCAATGCACCAGCAGTGTTCATGATTCTCATGAATAGGATCTTCCAGCCTTACCTCGATCATTATTTCGTAGTCTTCATCGATGACATACTGATTTACCCGACTACTGAGGAGTATCATGCCTACCACTTACGGGTTATACTAGACACACTCCGAGAGCACCAGCTTTATGGTAAGCTCTCGAAGTGCTAGTTCTGGATTTAAGAGGTTCACTTCTTGGGGCACGTCATCTTAGAGGAAAGAGATGTTTTGGATACGGTAATGATCGAGCCAGTACTAGCTTGAGAGCCACCCAGGAGCGTGACGGAGGTGCACAGTTTCCTAGGTCTTGCTGGGTGCTATCAGAGATTTGTGTCGGACTTCTCTAGAGTTTCAGCACCACTTTCAGCTTTCACGAAGAAGGGGAAACACTTCATTTTGTCAGATAGATGTTATCCAAGATTCCAGGAACTGAGAATGAGATTTACCAGTTTACCCATATTGACATTACCTGAGGAGGGCATAGGGTACGTAGTTTACTGCGATGCATCAGGGACTGGACTCGTGTGTTTCTTGATTCAGGAGCGGGGAGTGATCACCTACGGTTCATGACTGTTTAGGTAGCATAATCATATCTACTCTACCCATGAACTAGAGTTAATATTAGTGGTCATCGCCTTGAAGATGTGGCAGCACTATCTTATGGGCGAGTGTTTTATAGTCTAATATGAAAACCAGAGTCTTAGGTACATATTTTTGTAGAAAAAACTGAACCTGAGACAATGGTGTTGGCTCGAGTTCCTCTAGGAAAATTACTTTGAGATAGTCTATACTCTTGGGAAGGGGAAGGTAGTAGCTGATGCTCTTAGTAGGAGATTGGGCATTCAATTACTAGGAGAGGAGACAGAGCAGATAGCCTCTTTGATGATATCCTTCGTAGATAGAGATAAGGCATCCTTCCTACAGTCCCTCATAGTCACTCCTCCACTACTTCAGAGGGTCAGAGAAACACGACATGGGGAAATTGATTGTGAGACACAACGTGCCCAAATTTCCATAGTGTAGGCTCCTGATGGATTTTCTAAAGGAGGAGATCACGTAATTCTCTTCAGGGGACGTACTATGGTACCAGTTGCACTGTAGGAGGAAGTAATGAGGGAGTCTCACACTTCCCCTCTTGCGGTATATCCCAGAGTGGCGAAGATGTAACATGACCTCAGACGAGAGCACTGGTGGCCGGGTATGAAGAAGGCTGCAATAGAATTCATTTCATGATGCCTCAGTTGACAGCAAGTGAAGGCGGGGTACCAGGTACCAGCAGACTTGGTAGAGCCCTTAGAGGTTTCGGAGTGGATGTGGGAAGGGATAACCATGGATTTCGTGATAGGGCTCCCACATACTTCAAGAGGACATGACTCCATATGGGTGATCGTAGATCGACTCATCATGTCGGCCCACATCCTACCGATCATAGAGCAGGGCTTAGTAGAGAGCCTGGGATGCCTCTACGTTCAAGAGATCATACAGCTTCATGGTGTGCCATAGTCTATCATCTATGATTGAGATTCTCACTTTACTTCCCGGATTTGGAAGGGGTTGTAGGTGGCATTCGATACACATCTACACCTGAGAACCGCCATTCATCCTCATATGGATGGCCAGAAAGAGAGGACCATTCAGACACTCGAGGACATGCTCGGTGCATGTGTCCTTGACTCTGGTCGCAGCTAGGAGGATCACCTAACATTGGTGGAGTTTGCGTACAACAACAAATACCACTCCACCATCGGGATGTCACCATACGAGGCATTGTATGGCCGACCTTGCAGATCACCTTTGTTTTGGACTGACCCTGGGGAGTAAGCACTCATAGGACCAGAGATGGTTCAGGCTATGACAGAGAAGGTGCAGATCATCCAGGAGCATATGAGGACTGTATAGAGTAGACAAAAGTCCTATGATGACAGAAGACAGAGACTACTGGATTTTGAGGATGGTGACCATGTTTTCTTACAGGTCTCACCTTGACGTGGATTACAGAGTTTTGGCTGGGGTAGCATTTTATCTCCACGCTTTATCGGGCCATTCCAGGTCCTCATCAGGGTAGGAGAGGTTGCTTACTGCCTAGCCCTTCCAACTTAGTTGTACCGGGTGCAAGACTGTTTCGCACGGAATCCGGGGATGACCTCCTCGACGGGAGATTCAAACGTTCCGATCGGTTTCTAACGGGTTTGTTCGTAGAACCGGAAACATCCAATGATTCCACATTCGTTTGGACCTACTTTCCAAAGGCAGGCGCTCAATATCTTGTGGACTAATGAGGCTTAGGAATTTGCATTGGTCGAGAGGATGGGAGGTCGGACTCATCACACCTTTTTGAGGGGAATTATTGTCTACTCCGGGACTCTCTTTATAGATTTAAGTTATGTTCGTGAATCCTTATTACATTACCAAGTATAAAATGTGCTTTCCTTTAGTTTTAACAATCAATGATTAAATATGCAAGAAATTTAGAGAATCTTTTATATGTATTCGAGGTTCTTCATCAATAGAGAATCATCTATATCTGTTTAGAGATTCTTGGTCAATGGTATCCTTCAAAACATTTATATAAAAGTCTCTTGGTCATTATGATGACCAGGATGGTTTTAAAGCCACTCAGTGGGGCACTTGAAGTTTATCGTCATTCAGAAGGACAGAGATTATTTCAAAGTTGGGATCGAGCCCATAAATGGGCTACCTACGTATCCTTTGTTTTGGAAAAGGAATCAGAACCCACGTAGTTCGAGAAGTGGAGTATGATGTTTATGATTGATGGATCAAAGATGAATGTCATAATTACTTTTACACTCTAAGCTCACGTGAGTCATGCTTGGTGTGAGAAACAAGAGGTATTGGTAAAATTTAGACAATTGTTCCATGAAAGATACAATCATAAGAATTTGTTTGGGTCTTATGTATGGATGACTTCCCAGATAGATGAAGGTTTAGGATTTACTTTTAGGGAGAAAATCCATGAATAGGGTCCATAAAGTTATATGTGCTTCATGGAGATTAGAATACTCTAATCTTGGGGCTTAATCTTAAGGAGGATGCCCACGTTAGGAGGGGATTTATGATTGGGTTTTACTCCTGAAAAGGAAACCCAAATCAAAGGTAAATTATGACTGGTTAAGAGAATTTTAAGGGGACTTGGGGATTACTCCTAAATAGGAGACCGAAGGTTATCACTGAGTCTTATTCCTGAAAAAGGAGACTCAGGTTAGGAGACTTGGGGCTTATTCTTTAAAAGGAATCCCAAGGTTATGACTGAGTCTTATTCTTGAAAAAGGAGACTCAGGTTAGGAGACTTGGGGATTATTCTTTAAAAGGAAGCCCAAGGTTGTGACTGAATCTTATTCCTGAAAAAGGAGACCCAGGTTATGGATTAAGGTTTTGGGCTTATTCCTGAGGAGGATGCCCATATTTGAGGTTGGGGCTTACTCCTATGAAGGATGCCCAAGTTAAATAATTATTATTGGGGCTTACTCCTGATGAGGATGCCCAAGTTAAAGGTTTTATCACTGGGGATTATTCATGAAAAGGAGACCCAGGTTAAGATTCTATCATCTTAAAGGATGAGGTTGAATGAATGAACTCTCCATATTTTAGTGACATAAGGATATTTAAATCACTAGACTTTGAGAGAGATTCCACAGAATTCCTTTCAGATAAAAAAGTCAAATCAAGAAATCATTCCATAAATGGCTTTGAAATGTGTCTTGAAGACTGAATCTTGAAAAGGAAAGGTGAAATGGCTTAAGAGGGGTAAAAATGTGCAAGATGGGCACCCAAAAAGATAGGGGAACGCAAGTCTTTCAAGGCGCACAAGTCTTCCATGGGCGCGCAAGTATTGGTCGTGCAGGTATACCTGCGCGACACATAGTGTACTTGCGCGATTTTCAACCAGCATTGAAATACTTGAGCGACTCTTTTTTAAACCCTTTAGAATTTTCTTGAGTTTCTTCCAGAAAAGGGACGCGCAAGTTATATTGAAGTAAATAAGTCGGCGTGCAAGTGTTTGATAAGTTTCAACACTTAGGCCTTCCTTCTTCTCTTTAGATCTTTCGTTCTATGTAAGAAATTACCTTAGAAGTGTTTCGGAAGCTTTGAGAAGAGACTTGGGCGTCGGGAGCTTCAATCTGAGTTTCTAGAAAAAAAATCCTCCTGAATGGGGGGCCCACAGGGTCTATTTATAGGCAAAAGAAGACCCCGGGAGGTTACCGGGCGGTTATCACTTAGGTCGCGCAAGTCACTTGCACGACCATAAGGCGTCACGCAAGTACTTGCACGACCACTAGGCGGCGCGCAAGTGTACTTGCGCGACCATGAGGGAACTTGCGCGACCTATGGGAAATGTTCTCCTTATTCATCCCTTTGTCGATTTTTGATGTTTCTTCAAAGGATGAATCACATTGAGCTCAGATATTCCCCTTTTCCGATCATTAGATTCTGTGACGAAAGGAACCTCAACAAAAGTCCCCCCTCAGAGTTGGATCCGGAAATAAATGAGGATTTGACTCTGAGGAAATTGAATACATTCAAAGGAAAAGGGGGCGCGCAAGTCTTCCAGGCACAGAGGGCAACGCGCAAGTGTGCTGGAACTTGACTTTTATTCAAAGTTCCTTTGTCTTTTGTGGGAAGTTTAAAGTCATGCATGCCGGACATGAAGGGGCTAATGTTTAAGGATGAAATAGCTTTGACCGAAATGGATTAAAAAATGGATTCAATTCCTTGAAAATTTATCTGAAAACATATTACCATACTCAAGTATGAGGGAAAAATGTAAACTATGGCTTAAGAATATTTGAATATGAGGAATGATATGAAAAAGAGCTAAAAGGCATTAGAAGAAGTAGTTTCCAAGAATGAAGTTACTTTTATTTAACAAAACCCGTTAGGGGGTTGAAATATGCAGGGCCACCTATGGGCATTGGCGGCATGGTCAAATAAATAGCATCTTTTGGCTGACAAGTCTGTTATGTGGACTGTTTATGCAAGGCCACCTATGGGCACGTGCTGCATAGTCAGGCAAAAGAACTCCCAGAAATTTACTTTCCTAGTGCTAAAGCCAGTGAAAGTTTATGGAGATTCAAATTTTCTAAAGCATAGAGTTTGTTGTATGGAAAGAGGTACTTGAATATGGAGAAGATATTTCCGAAAAAGAACATCGAAGAACTGGATGAATATCACTCCTATTAAGGTCTGTCCCAAACGTAGGGAAGAAGAATAAACCATAGACTTGAATACTTTCAGATCATGAAAAAGGATATGGGACAAATATGTTAAGGATGGCTATTTTTTGTGGATCCCTACATATTGTCGTTAAAGAAAAATAAGGACAAAAGAGGCATTCTTCCCGAGGATGAAGTTACTATTATTTAACAAAACCCGTTAGGGGTTGAAATATGCAGGGCCACCTATGGGCATTGGCTGCATGGTCAAATGAATAGCATCTTTTGGCTGACAAGTCTGTTATGTGGACTGCTTATGCAAGGCCACCTATGGGCACGTGCTGCATAGTCAGGCAAAAGAATTCACAGAAGTTTTACATTTTTGTGACTAGAAGTCATGAAAAGGGTTATGAAGATCTGAAAATATTTAAGGTTAGGATTATAACACATAAAAATGGGTATTGTCCAATGTATATAGAGATACATAGGTCAATGAAAACCGTAATCATGTTGTGGCTGGGTCCTGAATTGAAACTTGGACTTCACTACGTATCTCATAAGAATGATAATCAAGCCATACGTAGTTCTTGAAATGCAGTTTAACGTCGTGCAGGACGAAAGTATGAGTGATCTTAGTTTAGGGCCATAGAATTTGGACCATAATAATGAATACACAGTGTGTGTTTTCATGAGGACTTTTTAGCCAAGGGACTGAAAGTGAAATTTGGGGTTAGGCCCAAAATACTTGGGACTAGATTCGAGGGACACTCGAATGTTCCTACGTATCCCATAAGGATGGGAATCAAGTCCACGTAGTTCTAGAACTACCCTTTGTACAAATTTGGTTCGTACATGTGAAGGGTGAAAGGGGACTTTAGTGCAATGATGGTTTAACCTGAGATAAAAAGTTTTGGCATTACCATGTATGAACGTAGTCTTTTGAAAATGAATCATGATTTAAAAAATCAAGGTCAATAATGGTTCCTTCTCAAATGAGGAAATCAAAGAATATTGTAGTTTATTGTCATACCGGACAAAAGTGTTGCATAGTTTAACGTCATATAACAAGGACGAAAGTGAATCAATGTAAAGATATTGATTCCTGGGGCGGTTTCACGAATCAACATCATATGAGATGGTGGTGAACCGATGTGAAGAGATTGTTTTTGGGCTTGAACCCTGGGAGGTTGCCTACATACCCAGCCTGGAGGGCGAGGATCAAAGTCCGTGTAGTTCAATTAAAGAATGAATTAATGATCAAGTTGTTCTTGTGGACAATGATCTAATAAAAAAAATATTGTTGGGACTTACACATGGTTAGTGGCCCAAAGGGAATGTTATGGTTGATGTTCGCTCTAAGCTCACGTGAGTCATACTCGGTGTGAGAAACAAGAGGTAATAACAACCTTAACGATGCACGGTTTAATGTCATGTAGGACATAAAAAAAAGGGACTATGCAGTTTAAAGTCTTGCAGTTAGGACTATGGGTGCTGTACAGTTTAGTGTCATGTAGTAGGGACAAAATAACACACCATTTATGTCATGTTGGACGAACGTGTGAATAGTTTAAGGTCATATGCATGGACCGTGGATGGTGCAGTTTAATGTCATGCTGGAACATTGATGATTATATAGTTTAACGTCTTTCCGGACGTGAGGGACTTTTATACAGTTTAGCGTCATGTAGTTTAGGACGTCATAGTTTAACGTCTTGCTGGACATAAGGGATTTGCAAATAGTTTATGGTCATACACATGGACCAGGGATGATGCGGTTTAAGGTCATGCTGGACGGTTTAGGGAACTTTTTCACAGTTTAATGTCGTGTGGGACGGAGTTGCAGTTTAAAGTCATACTGGACCATTACTGTATAGTTTAACGTCATATAGTAAGGACGAACTGGTGCTGTACAGTTAAAGTCATGTAGCTTGGACTAAGGTGAACCAATATGAGGATATCAGTTCTGGGGACTTTTTACAGTTTATCGTCATGCTGGACGTTGGAAGTGCCACACAGTTTAATGTCATGTTGCTATGACACAGTATATTTTAATGTCATCTCGGACAAAATATAGGATCTTCTGTACAGTTTAATGTCATGTAGATAGGACATAATAATAGTTTAATGTCATGTAGGACAAAGTTATGATCTAATGTGATTGTTTTGGATCTGGGAAAAATATTTTGTGTTTATACAAAATACTTCTTCAGAAATCTGGCATTAGTTGGAGTCGTGATGTGTTCTCCATCCATTGAGATCAGAGAATACGCTCCATTGGAGTAGACCTTATGTATTGAATAAGGTCCTTCCTATTTTGGTTCAAGCTTGGGAGGCTTCTTTCCTGGTATCATTGGTGCTCTGAGAACGTATACCAATTCTCCCTGAATGAATGAACGAAGATGAACTTTTTTGTTAAAAGCTCGTGCTATCTGATTCTGATAGATTTCCAAGTGGTGAAAAGTGCACAATCTTTTCTCATCTAACTGTTCCAATTCATTCAACCGCTTTTGGGATTGCTCATCTGTTGATAACTTATCACAAATGGCTATTCTGAGTGAGGGCAATTGAACTTCAATTGGCAAGACTGCTTCTGTTCCATATACCAATGAATATGGAGTATACCGCGTTGCATTGCGAGTGGTAGTCTGATAATCCCATAAAGCATGAAAGAGTTTATCAGGCCATGACCTCTTATCTTTATCCACCATCTTTTGCAGTATGTTTGAAAGAGTCTTGTTGAAGGCCTCTATCTGGCCATTAGCCACTGCATGATATCGAGATGAATGGTTGGACTTAATGTTGTATTCTTGATACAATTTCTTTACCTCAGAAGAACAGAAGTTGGTGCCGTTGTCCGTCAATATGGTATGAGGGACACCAAATATAGTAATGATGTTAGACTTGATGAAGCTAACAATGCATTTAGAACTGACTTCTTTGAGAGGTACTTCCTCTGCCCATTTGGAAAAGAAATCAGTAGCAGTAAGAATGTACTTAAACTGCTTGGCCGTAGCTGAAGGGTAAGGTCCCACCACATCCATTCCCCATGTGGAAAATGGCCATGAGTATTTAGCTGTATGAAGCAAATCTGGAGGTTGATGAATGAAGTTGGCATATACTTGGCATGAATGACACTTCTTTGTGAAATTAACACAATCTTGTATCATTGAAGGCCAGAAGTATCCATGCCTTCGAATTTGATCAGACAATCTATGTCCAGATTGGTGGGCACCACAGACTCCTGAATGCACTTCTTTTATGACAGTCATTGTCTCTTCACCATCAATAAATCTGAAGAGAACTCCATCAAAACCACGTTTGTAGAGAATTTTGTCGAGGTGGTTTGGACCATCATAAAGAGTAAAATTGACCACACGTCGCCGAATTTGTTCTTTCTCGGCTTTATCAGGTGGAAGTGTTCCATTTTGAAGGTATTCCTTGATAGGTGACATCCATCCTGTTGTATGACCATACAGTTCAGGAATGGGACTAATTTCATTAATTTCCTCTGTTCTGACTTGAACATGAGGTGAAATTGCACGACGGTGGGCAATACAGATGGTTGTCTCGTCTCGATTTGGATCTGCTAAAGCAGTGGCTATATTAGCCAGTGCATCAGCTTGATCATTTTGTGATCTTGGGACATAAGAAAATGTCGGTTCTGAAGGGAATTTCGACATTAAATCTCTGACGTAATCATACAAAGGTATTAATTTTTCTTTTCTGATGGCATAATCCCCATTGACTTGTTTGATTACCATGTCTGAATCACCTTTCACCTTTAAGTGATTCACTTGTGCTTGAAGCACTAACTCCAAGCCTGTAATGAGAGCTTGGTATTCAGCTTCATTATTGGTTCCACCTTCCCACAACAAAAAGGAATAAGGTAACACTGCCTTATCTGGAGAAATGAGCACAATTCCTAAACCAACTTTGTTGAATTTAGGATTTTCCATTTTCTTCCCTGTTGGACTTATAGAAGCACCATCAAAATACATTTCCCATGTTTGAGGACTCTCTTGAATAGAGAAAACTTCCTCATCAGGGAGTTCGATATCGGAATACGTGTCTTCCACTGAAGGATATTCAGCCAGGAAATCAGCCAGAGCTTGGCCCTTAATTGCCTTTTGAGACACATACTGGATGTCGAACTGCTGTAGAATAACCGCCCACCTTGCCAGACGTCCTGTAAGCATTGGACGGCTAAGGATGAATTTGAGTGGATTATTACGAGATACCAATTGGACCTCGTGATGTTGCAGGTAGTGTCTCAGTTTCTGAACTGCAAAGATTAATGCTAGGAATCACTTTTCAATACTCGAATACCGAGTTTCTGCTTCAAGCATAGTTCTACTGAGATAGTAGAGACTATTTTCATTCCCAGCATCATTCTTTTGAGCGAGAAAGGCACCCAATGATCGCTCTAAAGCTGTCACATAGAGGATAAGAGGCCTACCCTCAACAGGTGGCATGAGTACTGGTGGACTCAAGAGGTATTTCTTGAGAACATCAAATGCTTCTTGACATTCTTCAGTCCACTGGTAAGTGACTCCTTTCTTCAATAATTTGGTAAAGGGTAAACTTTTGCCTGCCAAAATGGCAATGAAACGCCGAATATAGGCTAAGTGTCCTTGAAGTCCTCTTAATTCTTTCCAATTATGAGGAGGTGACATACCAAGGATTGATTTGGTCTTCTCATGATCGACTTCAATACCACGATGGCGTACAACAAAGCCGAGGAATTTTCCTGAGGTTACCCCAAAAGCACATTTTAAGGTGTTCATCTTCAAATTATGTTATCGAAGCTTGTGGAATACGACTTCCAAATCAGCCAAGTGATCAAAAAGTTGTTTGGATTTAACCACCAAATCATCTACATAGCATTCAACAAATTTCCCTAGAAAAGGTTTGAAGATACGATGCATGGCGCGTTGATATGTTGCACCTGCATTCTTTAAACCAAATGGCATCACCCGGTAACAAAACACACCTTGAGGAGCTCTGAAGGCTGTATATTCCTCATCTTCTAGGGCCATTCGGATCTGATTATATCCAGAATATCCATCCATGAAAGAAAGTACTTCATAGCCAGCCATCGCATCAATTAAGAGTTCTGTAATCGGAACTGGGAAATCATCTTTAGGACAATACCGATTAAGATCTCTGAAATCGATGCAAACCCTAATTTGTCCGTTATTATTATTTACAGGGACAATATTAGCCAACCACTTGGGATATTGAACTTCTCTGACGAAGTTAGCTTTGATAATCTTATCCTCTTCAGCCTCGATTTTGGAAGAATAGGTAGGGTGTGTTCTTCTTGCGGCTTGCTTGAATCCTCGATGTTCTTTTGGCAAACCCAAATGATGGGTGGCAACATCAGGATCAAGGCCAGGCATCTCTGTATAATTCCAAGAAAAAATATCTTTATTTTGCTTTAGAAAAGAAATATACATCTCTTGCTCTTCAAGGGTCATGGCCGCACTAATTAAAGTGGGCGTGGATCTTTCTCTGTACCCAGATTTACTTCTTTGAGTTCATCCATAGTGGTAGAGATACCCTCTTCAAATGCTGGAGGAGAATCTCTAAGATCTTCCTCTTCCTCTTCATCATGTGTTATTTCTTCCGTTTCTCTGGTGTTGCTATAACTTCTTCTAGCCTGATTAGAAAAGTATAGACTTGTTGGATTTCAGCAGACGAAATGAAAACGTCACAACTTATGCTTTCATCACTGCTTGGTAAGTTACCAATTTCTCCCATGTTGTCTGGCTCGATTGCCGTAATTGACATTATGGATCTCTCCATAAGAGTACTTTGATTTGGGCCTATTTTTTCAATTGTACTGATAGGTAACACATAATCTGTACTCACATGTGAAAATGGATTTATTGGAATTTTTTCCGAACCATATGGAGCATTAACTTTGGTAATTTCCTTCACTGTAGATTTTTCTCTTCCCTTCATGTGATAAAATTCCACCTCAATGTATTGAGACTCACATGTCTTGAACGGGGCCTTATCACCATACAATGTTCCAACTTGACCATCAAAACAGTATTTGAGACATTGATGGTATGATGACGGAATAGCTGCATGCTGATGTAGCCAGGGTCTTCCAAGAAAGATATTGAAAGCTGAGTCTTGATCAACAATCATGAAATACGAATTGGAAACAAGATCTCCAAACTGAGTTCTAAGCGTAACTTCTCCCAGTGGTTCTTGTTCATTTTTATCATATCCTTGCAACATCATGGTAGAAGGAGATAAATCAGATTTCGTGAGGCCCAATCGACGAAGTGTGCGAATGGGCATGAGGTTGACTCCTGAACCATTGTCAATTAAAGCTCTTCAAACATCTATACCATTGACTTTGCCAGATAAGTACAAAGGTTTTATGTTCCCATGCACAACATCATCTTCATCTTTATCAGTAAAATATATCACCGCATGGAATTCTGCAGGATTATTCTCTATGTGATAGATTTCAACTGCAGCAATTTCAGCTTCAAACTCCCGAGGACTTGACAAAGCTTCGATGAGTGATTCCCGAAGATCTCTTGACAGATTCAAAGCATCCAAAATTGACAACTTGGCTGGTACTTGGGCCAAGTGTTTCAATATATCATACTTTTGATCTAGAGGTCTGCGTTTCCCAATAGGAATATGCGGTTTAGCAGGTACCTTGGTAGCAGATGCTTTGGAAGCTGATGCATCTTGTATTGAAGTTGGTAACATCCTTGGTTTTGGAAATTTAGACTGATTAGATCCATTTACTTACTGAGATAAAGAAGATGGAACTTTTAATCGGTCTTCCAAAATAACTATGCCGAAACTGAGTTGGCCATTGGCAGAAGAACTTGCTTGTTCTTGTTGAGCTCGCTGAAGGGTTCTACCACAAGTTTCTGCTGCATATACAGTGCTAGCAGGGGTAGAATTAGAGTAGTGGCTTCAGAAAGATCCACGTCTTCCCCTATATCCTGAACCTCTAGAACTTCCTCGGGATCCCTTATTTGATACAAGGAATTCAGGCTCATCAAGACTGGAATATGAATCTGTTAATTGAATCATATTAACAGAACCAAAGATTAACTCTTCGTCTGATAAAGACTTGCCTGGTTAACCTGTTTAGGCTGTGCCGTTTGGTGGGACGGTGCCCGTGGCTTCGAAGTAGATGGCATGAAATCTGCCAGAGTCAAAGACAATTTAGGCTTTGCTACATACTCATCTTCTCCTGATTCCTCTTTCTTCTTTGAATTGTGCTGCCCTTTTGAGGATTTGTCTTTTGATGGAGGCTTTACTGCAGATTTTGTTGGAGACAAAATTGGCTTCTTCAATTGTGTTCGCAAAATGGAATGGGTCCGATTGATTGTCTTTCTGACCATCCAATCATCATATTTTTTCACAGTTTTGCTTTTGACTTCCTGCCACTCGCCTCCTTCCTCTGGATCTGTAGCGGTAATACACGCTACATGAGCTGAAGAACCCTTCAATTTGACTTGTCCCAAGTCGACCATCTTTTGCAGGAGGTCTTTAAAGACAAAACACTCCTGGATGGGATGCCCCAACATTTGATGAAAGGGACAATAATTGGGACGGTATTCATCTCCTTCCTTGTTTGGCCTCTTCGGCACTGGTAATTGAACCAAATTATTTTCCAGAGCTGAAATGAAGTAACCAGGAACTTGCTCACTTCGGAAAGAGTAAGTTTTACTCTTCATATCCTCAAATTGTTTTCGTCGTTGATCTTCTTGATCATTTGGACGAAACAGCCTTTGTTGTTGGCGTTCAGGAGGTGGAGCCCTTCGAGAAGATGAAGGTTTTGAAGTAGAAATAGGTACAGGTGCCTATTTAAGCATAACTGTAGCAGTTTCTGCTTTACCCATTCTTCTTCCGGGAGCTGATGGAATTACACGAGATTTAACCTTAGCCTGTATAAGGGAATCTTCAATCTGTTGAGCGATTGAAGTAAGGTCTCAAAACCCTCCTGTGTATTTCACAGGGATCAATGGATTGCGTAATTTGTCACGCAAATTTGCCACACAGATTGGCAATAATTCCTCCTGAGGGAGTGCTAAACTCAAGGAATACGTTAATCCCTTCCAATGAGCAATGAAATCAGAGACTCTTTCATTCTCCCTTTGCATGCAGTTTTTTTGATCGAAAACTGTCGTTTTTGGAAAAGTTGAGATAAACTGAAGAAGGAATTTTTGATGAAGATCCTCCCATCCGATGACTGACCGGGATTGCAAGCTTGTATACCAGACAAAAGCTAGTCCTTGCAAGGTTCGCACGAAGCATCTGAGTTTCACTGCTTCTTGCTGCTCTGGAGTTCCCATCACAGGATCACAACAAGACACGTAATGCATCAAATGTTGTTCAGGGTCGCCTGATCCATTGAAAGTAGGGAAAATAGGGTTTCCAAAACTGGATGGAAGAGAAAATGAATCTACCCATTCAGGGTAAACATTCTTTTCAGGTTGAACTTGCGCCCGTTTCCCATCCATAGTTTCTAACCGAGCTGTTAATGACTCAATAGTAGTTATTAACTTTTGAGAAACGTCAGGTTGAAATTGGTTTTGGGTAGGTGAAATGAATGGAGCATGGACAGACGTGGTGGTTGGTGCTGAAACTAATGGTAGTGCTGCCAATTGTTGTTGCGTTTGACCCGTAGGATTAGACCTCTGAGGGTGTACTGATAAAGGAGGATATTCTTGATCCATCTCAGTAGTTACAAAAAATTCCTTCAGCTGTCAGACTTCAGAATTCTTAAGAAGAAGACTACTCTGAAGTAGTTCTGCATTCAACCTTCTTAATTCTTTCATTTCTTCCTCCTGTTGTGCAAAACTTTGCTCTAATGAGAGCGATTGACCTCCTTCAGAGGAAGGGTGAGAAGTAACCTGATTATTTCCTTTCCCCTTATTGGATCCTTTTCGGAGAGGGGGAAGTGGGTTACTTGAAGGAATACCCAGATTTTGGGTAAGCCTTTGATTACGTGTGCGTACACCTTCTTCATTTAGGTCTGTGTGCGCGACTTCTTGAGCAGGAACCTCTTCGTCTGATCCTTCTGATTGAGCCTCATCTGGTGAATCAGCAGCAACGGCATTGATGACATTAATGGATGCATATTTCATGGAATCCTTTCTATCAACATTTCTGTGATATTGTCTCCTTCCATGTCCATGATGAGACATGGCATTCCATTGACTTGATCATTCAGGAATTTCATGGAGAACCGTCACTTGGAGAGAATCTCCGGACAGATTGGCTCTTCGTTCCTCTTGAGGTTTATTCCCTAATCGAGAGAATACTGACTTTCTCTGAGGGAGGGATTGAGGATTTGAAAAAGTCCCCAGTCTGGTGGACTGGGGATGTTCCTGCAGCTTCCGCTCAACTCCTCGAATCCCATTCGTTGACTCTGAGGGTGGGGTTAGAGAAGTCCCCAGTCTGGCAAGCTGGGGTGTCTATTGACATGCTATGTCTGAGATCTTCTTAAAATATCTCTTGATCTTGCGAATCATAGTTCGGAAATTAGCTGGATGCATTAACCTGTATCCACTTTTATCAACTGGTTCAACAGACCGTTGGATGATTTCCGAAACTTCTGTCATTTAATGACGTGTTTGCTCCAGACGAGAGGCTTGTGCAATATTCTCGCCTGCTTGATGTAGGAGAAATTCAACAACCTGTTCTCTATATACTTGATTTTGAGAGGAACTAGTTGAAGATTGTTTTTGAGCAAGCTTTTGATTATGAACAAAGCCCATTGACTGTGGCCGGCCATGGGCAATAACATTGCATGAGACCATTTTCGGCGGGCTTTGCTGACTGGAAAGCACTGTGAAATGTAGTGCTCCGTGAACACCCCATCCTCTGATATGAACATCAGATGGAGCATTGGAAATTAACTGACGTAATTTTCTTAGTGCTCCAAGGCATGAACGTTGAAGGGTTCTCTGTTGCTTTTCAGCCTTTGGATACCGAGAGACTGATAGAGATGCCAAATCAATCTGGCGTTGTAACCCTTCTATTATCTTAAGATGATTTTCATATTCATCGTAAGATAATACATTCTTCTTTAATTGACAAAGAGTTTTCCATATGTTGAGCTGAATATCATGGATTCCATCATCCGTCAACATCTTTGGAATGTCGTACTGGGAGTCAGCCAAAGGCCAAAACATGACTTGTACTTCACCTTTTGCCAGTTTTTTCCTCATGTTCAGCATTTCCTCTTTATCATTAAATGAAAATTCTTCTACCTGTTTGGACCAGAGTTGGTGTTTCCTTGTTGCTTCATCGGATTCAATAAGATTGGTCGAGAAATCACTATTTATGCTGAAAGATGAATGACCCAGGGATGGTTCGGAGAATAACCTGAACCCCAGGCTATCTTCTGATGGAGAAATAGTTTCACCTTCTGATAGTAAAGCATCAGACATGACTGGTTTTACGTTTGCAAATGCCTCGAGATAGGAGGGCTTTCTCGTCACTACATTGCCTTCTGAAGAATTTTCGAGACAACGTGAATCACTACTGCGGAGAGGACTTTCGCAGCGAAGTTCATCACCATGAGGAGGACCGTCATGATGGGTTATAGCAAAAGATGAAATCTCTTGCTCCTTGGTCTTCTGACCACACAGAGGGTTCCTGTGGCTCTCATCTGAAGAAGAAACTTCAAGATTGACCGAATTTTCATGAAGCAAGTCTTCATGAGGAAGTGTCTGTTGAAGACCTTCAGAATTAATGTTCTCGTTATTGGGAACTGAGGGAGTATAATCTTGAATTCCGACAGATAAATGTCTAGGGGCTTCAAGAACTTCAGCATAGAGCAAGGCCTTGTTGCAGATTGGCCTTTGATCTTCTAACTGTGCTGGGCGGATCTTTTTCTTAGATGCCTTCTTACTCGTTTTAGAAACCAATTGATGAAGAAAGTGATTGCTCTGAGCAGGTGTATGTGCTTGATCAGGAAAGATGGTCAGGTTAGGCTGACGATATCCACTCAAATCAGGTGTATGTGCCTGACTTGGTTGTCCGTATGATATGGGGGAGTATGCCCCATAACCCTCTTGGACTGGAACAGATGTGTGTCTCTGTTCCGGAGTGAATCGTTGATGTCTCACTCCATTTTTAGGGATAGATTTATGTGTCTGTCCCTAAGATGATGCTGAAGCTGTTATGATATCCTGGCAAGCATCCAGATTATGAGCAGGAATTTGCTTCTGCTCTTTCACCATTGACAAAATATGTTTGGTGACTTCAGCCTCCGGAACGGGGATATACGTCCATTCCGGGCTTGGAGTAGGTGTATGTGCCTGCTCCTGTCCTCCTTTTCCTGTCAGTGAATCCTGACAGTACTCAGGTGTGGAGGCAGAGAGTTGAGTCTGCCTCTTGTTTGTCGTCGGGACTTTCCGACTGACTTCTCCGGGCGCTACCAAGCGAGACTGTTGGTAGGCCTGATTAGTATTAGTAGGTGTATGTGCCTGCTGATTACACTTCGCCAAACGCGGTTGACGAGATCCATCATGTGTAGTCAGACGAGCCTTCTGACTAACTGGTGATGTATAAGAAGGTGTATGTTCCTGCCTATGGTACTCCGCCGGAATTGCCTAGCGGGATTGGCTTGATGCTGCCAGACGAGTCTGCTGGACAGTGGAATTAAAACGGACAGGTGTGTGTGCATGTTCGTTATTTGCCACCAAGTTATGTTGGTGGACTTCTCCGGAGATGGCAGGGATGAAAACCTGCTTATTATTAACCGGATTCCGTCTCTGGCAGTTCATCTTGCCTGCTCGGGTTCGAGGAACCTGAGCTGAATGCCTGGAGTCGGTACCCTCATCATGTTGAGGGCGCACTACCGCACGAGTCTGGCGGTGATTGTTGATGGGAGCCCTCGGTAAGGACTCCTGTCTTTTTGATCTAAGGCCCTGAGAGACCTGCTTATTCACTTCCTCAGAGTAAGGGAGTGAATGGAAATTGCGTTCCGGGGATAACGACCCGAAACGGTTGGAGACGGTAGTCAGCACCGCCTGCTTCTTGATTTCTGGCCGCCGTTGTCCGGACGACCAGGTAGAGTTGTTAACATGGAGGGCTTGACGAGCGACCTCCAGATTTGGGATAGTACCGTTGCGACGATACTCCTTAACCAGTGCATTAGAAACCCAGTGTTGAAGACGCTGAGTTGGTGATGTCATCCTCAGAGCGGATGACGTTTCAGCAGGAGTAGCAGCATTGGTTTTCACAGTAGCAGACATCACAGTAGAGGTGTTCACAGCAGCAGTATTCACAGAGGTGAATTTAAGGAAAGCCATTTTGCAGAAGATCTTGATAAAAGAGTGCCTGTTCCATGTAACAGACATAATCAAGATGAATCCGGCCACTGCATCTTTTGGATGAGCACATGTCAATGATTGCTTTGTTGGCCCAAGGGGCCTAACAAATAAGAAGAACATCACTTTAACTTGGTTAAGGATTCACGTCGGGTTCACCATTTTTGTTTCGCACGGAATCCGTGGATGACCTCCTCGACGGGAGATTCAAACGTTCCGATCGGTTTCTAACGGGTTTGTTCGTAGAACCGGAAACATCCAATGATTCCACATCCGTTTGGACCTACTTTCCAAAGGCAGGAGCTCATTAGCTTGTGGACTAATGAGGCTTAGGAATTTTCATTGGTCTAGAGGATGGGAGGTCGGACTCATCACACCTTTTTGAGGGGAATTATTGTCTACTCCGGGACTCTCTTTATTGATTTAAGTTATGTTCGTGAATCCTTATTACATTACCAAGTATAAAATGTGCTTTCCTTTAGTTTTAACAATCAATGATTAAATATTCAAGAAATTTAGAGAATCTTTTATATGTATTCAAGGTTCTTCATCAATAGAGAATCATCTATATCTGTTTAGAGATTCTTGGTCAATGTTATCCTTCAAAACATTTATATAAAAGTCTCATGGTCATTATGATGACAAGGATGGTTTTAAAGCCACTCAGTGGGGCACTTGAAGTTTATCGTCATTCAGAAGGACAGAGATTATTTCAAAGTTGGGATCGAACCCATAAATGGGCTACCTACGTATCCTTTGTTTTGGAAAAGGAATCAGAACCCACGTAGTTCAAGAAGTGGAGTATGATGTTTATGATTGATGGCTCAAAGATTAATGTCATAATTACTTTTACACTCTAAGCTCATGTGAGTCATGCTCGGTGTGAGAAACAAGAGGTATTGGTAAAATTTAGACAATTGTTCCATGAAAGATGAAATCATAAGAATTTGTTTGGGGCTTATGTATGGATGACTGCCCAGATAGAAGAAGGTTTAGGATTTACTTTTAGGGAGAAAATCCATGAACAGGGTCCATAAAGTTATATGTGCTTCATGGAGATTTGAATACTCTAATCTTGGGGCTTAATCTTAAGGAGGATGCCCAAGTTAGGAGGGGATTTATGATTGGGTTTTACTCCTGAAAAGGAAACCCAAATCAAAGGTAAATTATGACTGGTTAAGAGAATTTTAAGGGGACTTGGGGCTTACTCCTGAAAAGGAGACCCAAGGTTATGACTGAGTCTTATTCCTGAAAAAGTAGACTCAGGTTAGGAGACTTGGGGCTTATTCTTTAAAAGGAAGCCCAAGGTTATGACTGAGTCTTATTCCTGAAAAAGGAGACTCGGTTTAGAAGACTTGGGGCTTATTCTTTAAAAGGAAGCCCAAGGTTATGAATGAGTCTTATTCCTGAAAAAGGAGACCCAGGTTAGGGATTAAGGTTTGGGGCTTATTCCTGAGGAGGATGCCCATATTTGAGGTTGGGGATTACTCCTAAGAAGGATGCCCAAGTTAAAGAATTATGATTGGGGCTTACTCCTGAGGAGGATGCCCAAGTTAAAGGTTTTATCACTAGGGATTATTTCTGAAAAGGAGACCCAGGTTAAGATTCTCTCATCTTAAAGGATGAGGTTGAATGAATGAACTCCCCGTATTTTAGTGACATAAGGATATTTAAATCACTATACTTTGAGAGAGATTCCACAGAATTCCTTTCAGATAAAAAAGTCAAATCAAGAAATCATGCCATAAATGGCTTTGAAAAGTGTCTTGAAGACTGAATCTTGAAAAGGAAAGGTGAAATGGCTTAAGAGGGGTAAAAATGGGAAAGATGGGCACCCAAATAGATAGGGGCGTTCAAGTCTTGCAAGGCACGCAAGTCTTCCGTGGGCGCGCAAGTATTGGTCACGCAGGTATACCTGCGCGACACATAGTGTACTTGCGCGATTTTCAACCAGCATTGAAATACTTGAGCGACTCTTTTTTAAACCCTTTAGAATTTTCTTGAGTTTCTTCCAGAAAAGGGACGCGCAAGTTATATTGAAGGAAATAAGTCGGCGCGCAAGTGTTTGATAAGTTTCAACACTTAGGCCTTCCTTCTTCTCTTTAGATCTTCCGTTCTAGGTAAGAAATTACCTTAGAAGTGTTCCAGAAGCTTTGAGAAGAGACTTGGGCGTCGGGAGCTTCAATCCGAGTTTCTAGAAAAAAAATCCTCCTAAATGGGGGGCCCACAGGGTCTATTTATAGGCAAAAGAAGACCCCGGGCGGTTACCAGGCGGTTACCGGGCGGTTATCACTTAGGTCACGCAAGTCACTTGCACGACCATAAGGCGTCGCGCAAGTACTTGCACGACAACTAGGCGGTGCGCAAGTGTACTTGCGCGACCATGAGGGAACTTGCGCGACCTATGGGCAATGTTCTCCTTGTTCATCCCTTTGTCGATTTTTGATGTTTCTTCAAAGGATGAATCACATTGAGCTCAGATATTCCCCTTTTCCGATCGTTAGATTCTGTGACGAAAGGAGCGTCAACAAAGACTTATTCCACACATCTCAGTTGAGGAGATACATGCACGACCCGACTCACATAACTAATCATGGAAAGCAAGACATCGACGATGGAGTGACTTTTGCAGAGGTTCTGGTGGAGTTCAATGATCGACAGGAGCGGGTACTACGTGGTTGGTCGATTTCTCTTGTGTGCATTCGTTGGCTGCATGGGAACCTCCAGGAGAGCACATAGGAGCGGGAGGATCAAATACGTGCACAGTACCCTCATTTGTTTCCCTAGTTTATGATGTAGCATTATGGGGATGTAAATCCCTGCGGTGGGAGTAATTTAAAGACACATAAATTTCAAGGAAAATGTTTTCTTAAATACTTTCTAATTTTAAAAGTACGTAGTTTCCGACAGCACTAGATTCTGTGGCCTGGTGTGCCCGTAATAATTATCCGAAGATTAGCTCGGATACGTTCAGTGAACGAACGAGCGGGTTTTTCTGTCTTTTGAACTGGTGCACGGAATTGAAATCCGAGGGCACCGATGAACTCACAACGCCGATTATTGCGTAAGAGTACCTTTACCACAGTTTCATTTGCACGGGATGAGAAGTTAAAATTTCTGGATTAAATAAGAAGTGAATAAAATTGTGGCACAATTTTATTTTATTTTTAATATGGGTATATCCTACATGGGGTTGTTGAGGTGGGACCCATAATCACCTAACTACCCATTTGAGGATATTTTTGAGGTGGGGCCCATATGATCCCTAACCTTTCACATTCCCTAACCCCCTTAAACACCCAATTAAACCCTTTTTTGAAAGGTAACAACCCTTTGAATTTTAAATGTGTAACCTTACCACATTCTCTATCTCTCCATCTTTAATTCTTTCCAACAAAAACCTTAAATGATTTATTGAACCACTACAATTAATTAATTAAGGGTTTTGAAATTTAAAGATTTAATTCTTGGAAAGATTAAATAAAATAAGGATAAGCCTTATTTTATTTGGGGGTTGGGTATTGTGGAGTTAGGGAGGAATTGGGAGAGCTCTTGGGTTTCAAAGAAAAGTTCATCTCCTTTGTTGAATAACACCAACTCTCTGACGAAGAACATCAACTCGGAAACTCTGGTTTCTCCATCCACTTCTTCCTCCACGACAAGGGAGGAGACTCAAATGCGGGAAGTCCCCAACATCCACTCACCTTTTATTCTTATCTCCGTGACAAAAGGGGGAGATTCTGCTTCCTCCTCGGGCACACTTCGACATCTACAAATCCTCACCTCGCGACGCCGACGTTTGTCTTCAATTGTTGAGGTTGGGTGAATTGATTCAATTTTATTGAAAATAAAATTATTTGATGTGCTTCGTGAAATATTTTTCATGTTTGGATAATTGTTACTGCCTAACGCATAGGGCGTGGGCCAAACAAACACGGCCCGATGACCCTCAATAGTTTCTTGGTATTTTTGGAATTGGAAACTAGAGGCATGTAAAGAATGATGCCATCGCACCATGCCGGAAACGGGGAAAAGGAAACTGGCACCGTCACACCGGTTGTGTAGGAGGAACTATGGACACCCACATAGGCCGCTACAGCGGAAGAACCAGCTGGGCCATCGGCCGGTCAGGCAGAGCTTAAACATGGCACTACGCTGGATGACTGGCGGCCCGCCCGTGCGGGCCGCGTGTGCCAGAAGGCCGGCCGGCCTAGCCGGCTAGTTTGGGGAAGGGCGGTGCCACATGGCGCCGCTGGTGCGAACAGTTGGGGGGTTGCGCCCCCTAGACCGCTCGGCCTCCAGGCCGAGCCAGCAGGGCCGCGCGCCCAGCTGGGCCGCACCGGGCGGGCCGAGCCGGGATGCGCTGAGCTGGGCCGTGCCCTGACGGGCCGGGCAGCGCCACTTCGGGTCGGGCCGCGCCACTTCGGGCTGGGCTGCTCCACTTCTGGCCCGGCCGGACCCCTTCGGGCTGATTTGTGTTTTCCTTTGGACCGGTCCAACACCCCTGTTGGGTCGGACCCATCAAACCGGGTTAACCCGACTAGTTGGCTAACTGGGCTAAACAGGTCGGGCCCGTTATTCATTTAAACTTGAATAACTTAAAGACTGCGCGTCTTATTGACACGCCATCTGTGGCATTGGAACCCTTTCGAAGAGATGGTTCATTTACAATTTTAGAAGTGAGTTTTGTACTACTATGGATATCATCCGGGTTAGAAACGAGTGTATTTTTAACCGGGCCCCTTGAACGGAAAAGCCATTATCTGTCAGACTGGGTGTCTGATTGATGTGTTTTATGTCGCATTGATTTCCTATAGACAAAAAGGAACATTGGGATACATAAAATCCAGAAATTGTGACAATTGATGTATCTACCCTCTTGGCTCATTGAGTGGACCCTACCGGAATCGAGCTTGCTGTGTGCGGGAACCCTAGAGCTGGCTGCGACTGCGACGACGATGACGACTGTACTTGGAACCTACGTGGGTTGGGTATTGAGGAAGACTGTAAATGGATCCTCCATGGGTTCGGCAGCGATGGCGACTGTACTTATATCCTACGTGGGTTTGGCAGTGATGGTTACTGTACTTGTATCCTACGTGGGTTCGACAACGATGTCTTCTTTACTTGGATCCTAAGTGGGTTCTGCAGAATAGATGATTCAGATGCTACATCTAATCATCTCCACCCCTCTTCGTGATTAGTATACCTATGTGAGCTGAGTCTTAACTTTCAATCATTATCTTTTGTAAGATTTACTTATTTCCCGTGTGGAATGCATGTGCTTGGGCTCGAAAGTTGGAGTCGTACTGAGATTGATGACTTAGGTATATGTATGGGCATATACCTAAGTAGAGTTTGTTGATACTTCATGTTTGTATCATTCCTTTGTTGTTTAACCATTTTGGATTCTGATAGTCCTTCGGGGGTCTCTGGGTCCTTATTGAGTATTGTTATACTCACCCCTGCACGGGAATTGGCCGCACTACGTTGTGTTGGTTGTAGACGACGGACAACACTGATTGTGGTCGAGGCTTGCGGAGATGGACACTATCCGGAGGTGGATCACCTGGAGGGACGTTCACAGAGCGGATGGATGGAGTCAAGGTACTGACGAGACTATCTATACCCACCCATTAGGTGGGATTCCTGGAGGATGACTCAATGGTTGCTACTTTACTTTTTAGCTGTTGTAATTTTTTTATCAATTGTACTATACTTTTAGTTGGGTTTGTATACTGGCCAATTTACTTTCCAGCACTTACTTTTGTACTCAATTTACTTTTTGTATACTCCAACTTGCGTACTCTATTGGGTTTGTTTACTTATATAAAAGAAATTCCTTCCCTTTTAACGGGATTATCGCCTTTGGTGCTCGTCAACAGCCTCTGGCCTATAGAAGGCGGGCTTGGGGTGGTCACGACACGGGCCCCGAGGACGGGTCATGACATGACTACCACCTCCAAATAGCAATTTGATTCATTTTTCATTTGCATTTTACTTTTTTGGTAAATAGGATGAATTTTATAAATATATATTATATATATTATATATTAATTATATTTTAATGCTGAATTAATATTATCTTTAATTTCATTCCTTCCATTAAACTCTTTGAATAACACTCATGCATACGTATGACCTACCATCCCCATGAAAGGTGTAATTAATTTTATATCTATAATGTTAGTAAATTACAATAAATACATCTGTATATTATATATACATAATAGATTAAAATATTTATATTTTATAATCACGGTCACTGTAAAAGTATTGTAAATACAAAATAAGAGCATACATGAAAAACATAGTAATTACCTAAAATTTGTTTTTAACGAGAAAACATTAATAAAAAAATAAAAGACTATAATTAAATTATAAATGTTTGGAAATATATTTTATTTCTTGGTAATATAATTATAATAAAATGATATTTATTACACTAGAGTTTTGAATTTAAATGTTGGAAATTATACTTGAGGTAAGGGGTTTAATTTAAAATCTCGTCAATATTTAAGATTATATACCATCAAGTATCCACTAAGAAAATTTATATTCCAGATCCATATTCATTAAAAATTATTTAAATTATAAATTTTTACAATTTTCATTTGATTTTTAAGGTTATATTTACCAATGTTTCAATTTTTAGAAAACAAATTGATGATAATATTGCATTCAATTTCCTAATGATGTAATTTGTTGTTGTTCTGAAAAAAATATAGAAGGAATATTTTTTAACATATAAGTATTGAATAGATTTCCCCACTATTACAAATAATTATTTTATGTCTTGAATTAATATTTCATAAGGTTATTTTAAATGATTGTTTTCTATTATAATTTTAATTCATTCAAAATAGATGTGATTTTACAATGGAAATGTTAATTTCCTCAATAATTATTTCAAGTGAACTTTATAAATCATTTTTATCTATGATTACATGATTAGATTTTAATTATTCTTTAAATAGAATATGATTGAAGGATATAATACATATTATTTATCTTGATGGTTAATGTTTATAATGACAATATTTTTATCAATATTATTTAATTTCATGGGTTCTCATAGGATGAGTGGTTTATGATCATATAAAACACATAGGTATGATTTTTATTTTTTGATGGGTGGGGCCTAAATCTTCATACAATGCATTGGATAAATATGGATAACTCATGATGAAAATATGTTATTCATGAACCTAATTTCATTTTAAAAATTTCATCCATGCAACTGATTTTCATTAGCATAGGTTTATGTGTGTGCATGGATTCATTATTAATATGATCACACGTGGACCTGGTATCATGTCCATAAGTTTATGAGAGGTTATGTTTTAATGTCCTTAAATTGATGTGTGACCTTGTATCTAGTTATAAATGTTCATAAAGATATAATTTTCTATTAATTACATAATTTCATATCTTATGTTGATTTTATTCCCGCATGGATCATGTAGTTTTATTATTTTATGATTCATATCCTGTCGACTATGATTATTTATGACATTACTAATGATTATTATAAATGATAAATAGGGAGTGGGTTTCAATTTTTAAACTCATGTTATCACACACTTATTATAATTTTATGCTTATGTTATCATTGATATCTCTATAGTTTACCATTAATGAGCATGTCAACTAACACTTTCTAATGTATCCATTCAAAAATTTAGAAAAAAATATTTTTAAAATTATATTTCTAATAAAGTTGAGTGTTATAAAGAGATAGTGGGAGATGATTTTGACCATTAATGAACCAAATGTTTATATATCCATGATTCCAATAGAACTATGACAATATCTTTGTAGTACATATTATTATATAATGTTATAAAAATTCAGTTATTAAGAGGTGATATCTTTTTTTGAATGGTTTGGGTCTTTATATTCTATTATCCACCGAATAGGTCTAATAAACATCTTCAATTCATAGAAACTCTTATTGTAATTTATCTTGAATATACATACATAAATATATCATAGTATTGAAAATATTCAATATTTTTCACACTATATTCATATTCCTTTATTTAGGATACTTCAATTAATATGTTAATTATCATGTTATAGAGAAAATCTTAAATCATTCCCCTATTAGGTATAATAGAAATCCGTCGATTTACATATAATTCGTGATGTTGACATCTTTTCCCTCACAATCCATTCAAAAAAATCTTCTACATAGAGACCAATGTTATTACATAAATGTAATTATCTTTTTAAATCTAGTTCAGAACCACTATAACATATTATCATAGATCAGTGAGTGTTCATTATGTTCAATAAATCACCTAAACACAATGGAAAACAACAAATCAACAATAATTGACATTTTCTACACACATCTCATGAATTCTATAAATTTAATGAATCGTACCACATTAAATACTATAAATTTTTTATCATTAATATAAATGAATATCATAGTTAGTATACCCTTCACTTTTTTAATGTAAATATTGTGATAAACTCTTACTAACTATTAACCAATACATATCAATTGTTGATCATGTTTAGAATAATAAACCATTAGTTCCTATATTATCCCATTTAAATCATTATAAAACTGTTATATAACTTTTCACCATCATGAATATGAAAACCAACCAGTTTTTTGATGAAAAATACATCCTAAATGTTTCCATATAGGAATGATTATTTGACTTCCATTTGAATTACCAAGAATTAATTTAGCACTATGATGTTCAATACTAATTGTACTGTCTCTATCAAGTACGAGAGAAAAAGACGTCTCCAATATATTAACACGTTAAATATGGGAATATCACTTGAACTATATTAATTCATTTTTTATAATCTCCTATCTTATTTTTATTATTATATTGAAGTCCAATTTATCTCTAAAAATATTCTTATTATTTATACTTTAATGAAATTCTTTTGTTTTATTATTCATGATTTAGTAAATAATATCATAATTAACATTGATAAAATAATAATAAATAGAAAAATATTTTAAATTAATTAATTATACATGTGATAATAATGATTTTGGGTACACATACATAATCTTAATTCTTTTTCTTGGACTATATTATCACTAATTGTTTTTTATTAATTGATTTAATCCCTAGTAGTTTGATTCCACAATGGAAATTATCCCATTTCATGAACCTCAGCAGTGTGTACAATCACATTTAAGTGTAGGGATATCTATGAATCCTTTATTCTTCACCACTTAATTTGTGTAATTTTCACTATGTTTTCCATTCCAATTCTTCATAAATATGGTTTCAACATCCATGGGTAGAAAATGGGTGTATCACATTCAAATATATAGGTAGTGATTGTCCTTTTTATAATACCACTGAATCATAATTATCCAATCTATTCCTTTAATTAGTAATTATATTTGTCTACATTAATTTCATTTCTTGTGTCACCAAATTCAATTAAAAATTTCATGATGCGACCAAGGCCCTATGCTACCATTATTTGAATCAATCACATGTTTGGGACTATAATGTTATCTTTACAAATTCCACATATCTTTAATAATTCATTGATTCCAAATTAAATGAGATCTGTCATGTCATTCTGAATGTTAAAACAATTATCCTTTGTTTTATTCATCTGGAATGTACATAATTTATCATGAATCCATAAAATAGCATGGTATGTCTCATTCATATCAATATTTGTTTTATTTCCTTATAAAGTTTTTTATCCATGTTCACTTATTTAGATTCATTATTGTTATATATATTTTATCCAATGATGAATTTTGTAGATAAATATTATCTTCTGTTTCTTAAAATTTATTTCTAAACGGTGATTACATTAGTTCTTTCGAATTCTCTTTTTTGGGGTCCATTTTCATAATCTCTGTTGCATAACTGATAAGTACTTAATGGATTTCTATTTGAATTATTCCAGTAAAATATATTATCCATTGTAAAAATTCTATTTGTTTTGAGTTTCAGTCATTCATGAATGGATTTTTATTACTATAATATGTTTATTGTTTAGTGATTGTCCGGTGAATGCTTTTGGTGATTTTATTATATAGTGGTTATCTGCCATGGTTTTGTAATATTTGGAGTCACTAATGGTGATGGTTGAATCAAAATGTATTCTTCTCATATACATAACTGGTTTTTATAAATATTATTTTTAATTTAGTGGTTTGATTACAGATTTATTTATTTTGGTTTAAGTGGTTTTCATTAGTCATTTTTCTTTTGGTTCATGTTTTTTATAATAGTTTTATTCTTTGTGGATCAGAATTTTAACAATGGTTAGGCATGAATCAATGGTGTGCATAGGGATTACGTGGAGAATTTGGTCCCTATTCAGAAAAAATTAGGAATATGGTTTGAAAATATGGGAAAATTTTATCAGGGTCCTAGGATCATTATATTTTTTTAATGCTTTAAGGGGGCCATGTGTGGGTTTTTTCAGAAATTTTTAATAACAGCTGTTTTTTATAAATAACAAATATTTGAAAAATTCATAAATTTTCTATTTATTATTTGGGCATTTATATTTTTATTAATTTCATACTCTATAATATAATGATTTGTATGTCTCTAAAAATAACTTTCATACACATATTTAAGAGTTATTTTGGAGAAATGAAAAAACATAAAATAATGATATCACAAGATTTTTTTTCTCTTTTTTGGGTCTTTATTGAAAGTCTACAAACCCTTTGGGTCTTTTGATTGTTATTATAATTGATAATCCTCGATATAATCAAATATCGTGTCTTAGGATTGATTATGATATCAATTTTCTAATGATCAAGACCCTCACACACTTTTCATTTAATATCAATGCCTTTATTTTATAGAAATTTTTTGTAATTCACCATCTGAACATGATTATATTCACTCGACATTCTATATTAAACATACACAATTTTAGTTATTTTCCACTAGTATTAAGGAACATCTATTTAGAATTATCCATTAATTTAATATTGATGATTCATCTTTAAATATACTTTATTAGTTTCACTAAAATTTCCCTATTGTTGACAAATAAATGATAAAATAAGACATTATTTATAAAATATTACTTTGAAACCAATAAAAACAAAATTTAATAAATTTTCATATTTGGTTAATTCAATTACAAAATTCATCTTGAATTTCTCTACATATTTCTAAAATAAATATTTTTTTGAATCCTTGTCCACACAATTATATTTCAATATTTTATTCCTTCAGAGTAATATTATTCAAGTATGAATTCCAACAAAACATTTCTATCAAATATTATATAATATTTTTCATATTCAATATCTCTCTTGTACATTTATATAATTTATAAAATATTAAATCCCTTAAAATTTTTTTTCTCTGTTGCCATCAATTTCTTTCACCTCCAACGTTTTTGAGCTAGAATATTTTTCGAAATCCTTATTTTTAGTTTGATAAATTATTTTTATGTGACCTTTTAAAAATTCAATTATTTTGAAGATATACTCACGGTAAATATTTTCATTATCTTTATATGAAAATTTTATAGTATACTTAAGAGTATGGTTTTGAAATTTTTTTATACTAAAATAATGGAAGTAAAATCATACCCTTGTACGTTCATTTCACCTTTTCTTGTTTTTGAAAATAAATTTCATTACATAACAAACATCCATTTCGTTTGGAACACCCTGTATTAAGAGATTTATTAATTAATTGAATTTTACATTTGTAAAATTATTATTTTATATTAACTGAATGAAATTATTTCTTTTCATGTGTGAAATGTATTTACACAGACTTCTATATTGTGTAATGTCTTTAAAATCCTCATTATCAAGAAAAAACCATTATATTAAATCATGGTGGTAGTATTCATTGGATTATTTTTATGATCTTGATTTTACAAAGAGATTATCTATGTCTATGAAAATAATATATAATAACATTCCTGAAATTAAATAATGGATCAATAGGTTCAGTATGGTATATCCTAAAGTCCTATTATATATTCTAAATGCACTAATATTTATCTTCACATAACATAGAGTTTATTTAATTGATGTTTAGAAATATTTAATATATTTCAGGTCAATATTTACATGATGTCAATATATTGATGAATGTGTTAGAAAATGTTCTTCCTAATATAATTAATCCTTTTTTGTCGATACCAAAATCCTTCTAATTCATTTTGGATAAATCTCATAATTTCATATCTCTAGAGATTTTAAATATTTAAATAATACACACATTTGTACTCAATGAAAATAATATTCACATCTGATGCATCAATAATTTGAAAAAAATCACCAAGGATTGGGTTATAATTTTTTCATTGACATGTTAAATGAATTATAAGAGTGTAATAAACCAAATCTGAACCGTCAACTGTAACACCTCTTAATTTCTTAGTTATTAAAATACCATAATGGGAGGGACAAATTTGGGTATTTAAATTTGATATAAACTAATAAAAGTTTCATTATTTTTAGTATAAATACTCTCCCCTCACCCACAGTAAATAAAAAAATATATAAACGATTACTATGAGACCAAAGTAATATTACATGGTTCAACATCTCAAAGATAATTCTAGGGAGTATATAATCAAAATTATGTGATGTACCAAATTCACAAATATCACTAATTGTTATATTTTCTGAGTTGCTCCATATTCCCATATTCTCACAACCCACAATGTGACATATATTTCACTACTCACCGCATAAAACTCACTCAAGTTTCTCAACTATGAGTTTCCATTATCATTCCAAAATAATATTATACATTAAATCAATAAAGGTGAAACAACATACACTTAATTTTTCAATATGATTAATAAACATTATTTCTCAAGTGAAAATAAAAATGAGTTCCTTTTTTCATTCAAGTGATAATCCTAGACTAAAAAATCATCACTTTAAACTAAGAACATATTTTCCTAGTTTTAAGATGATATATCACATCTATTTTTTTGAATATCTTAAAAATCTGTATTTTATTTTTATGTATTTTAAAAAAGTAAATGAACATCGTCTAAATGAAAATTAATTATATTTTTTCAATATATTATTATTATTAAATTTCTATAAAATAATAAAACATATTTAGATAATATAATTATAAAATGATATATATTTAAATTTTTGGAATTGTCTATTTGTGGGCCATGTTACTTTTAATAAGTATAAAATACAACCCATTAATGTTGAAAATTGGTTATCGTAGATAAAATTAAAATTTGATAACTAATGGCTAATCAAAATGAAAATGATTAAAATTACATCAAAAATCTTTAAAATATATTATTTTATGGGATTAAAACCGTATCTTACTTTATATTTAAATCTAATACAATTTTCATTAATCATTTATAAGATTTAATATATTATAATTTAATCTTTTGAGGAATTCTAAAATACCCCCTCAACACTCTTTTAAATGGGAACCTCTTCCCTCACATATACTAAACACATTGATACATCACATTTGAAAAGTTATAGAATTTTCCTTTATAATCATCCCTATAAGAAGTTAAGAGGTTTTGGTCTACCCAAAATAAAATCCCTAGAACCCATTTGATGATATCTAAAGGAGTTGTTTCAAAGAAAAAGTAATTAAATTACATAATCACATTAATTTCAAAATTTCATTCCATATTATAAATCATTGGTATGTATCATAAAATTAGAAATTAATAAACCTGACTAATAAGAAATGATATTAAGATTATTTATACACCATTATAAACCCTATTTCCCATTAAATGATAAGATAAATTATCACTCGTGTGTAGGTATTGATTTCCATATCAACATAATTGAACAATTTATTAATCTCAACCGTATTATATAATGGTGAGAGTATGATTATATATATGTTTATATATTTAATTTATAACATAATACTAATTCAGGAATATAACTAGTAAACATAAATTCCACTGCAAAATTATAATTTTGTCAATGCGTATGTGTGGACATGTAAAGACCCATAAATTTGAAGGAATTTTTTTTTCATAAATACATTGGAATTTTACGAGCACACAGTTTCTAATGGCACCTGATTCCAAGGCCCGGTGTACCCGAAATAATTATCCGATGTTTATCTCAAGTACGTTCAGTGAACGAATGAGTGGGTTTTTATATATTTTTAACCTATGCTCAAAATTGAAATATAAGGTCATCGATGAACTCGAAATGCCGATAATTGCTTAAGAGGACCTTTACCGCAGTTGCGTTTTCACAAGAAGAGAAGTTAAAATTTGTGAATTAAATAAGAAGTGAATAAAAATGTGGAACAATTTTATTTTATTTCATATGTGGTTATATCCTACATGGGGGAGTTGGAGTGGGACCCATAATCACCTAAGTACCCATGTGAGGATATTTGTGAGGTGGGGCCCACACGATCCCCAACCTTTCACATTCCCTAAAACCCTTAAACCCCTCCATTAATCTCTTTTGATTAATGTTGAAAACCCTTTGAATTTTAAATGTGTAAACTTACCACTTCCTCTCTCTCTCCCCCTCTTTAATTCTATCCAACATAAACCATAATTAATTTTTTGAACAAGTTCAATTAATTAATTTAGTGTTTGAAATTTAAATTTTGAATGCTTGGAAAGATTTTATAAAATAAGGATAAGACATATTTTATTTGGGGGGTTTGAAATTGTGGTTTTGCGGAGAAATTGGGAGAGCTCTTGGGTTTTGATGAACAGTTCATCTCCTTTGTTGAAAAATTCCATCTATCCGACTAAGAACATTGACTCGGGGGCTCTGGTTTCTCCGTCCTATTCTTCCTCCACGATAAGGGAGGAGACACCGATACGGGAACTCGCCAACATCAACTCAACTTTTATTCTTCTCTCTGTGACAAAATAGTGAGATGCCACTTCCTCCTTGGGTGCACTTCGACGTCTATGAATCCTCACCTCGCGACGCCGACGTTAGACATCAATTGTTGAGGTAGGATGAATTGATTCAATTTTATTGAAAATAAAATTGTTTGATGTGATTAGTGAAACCTTGTTCATATTCGGCCTATTGTTACCACCTAATGTAGAGGGCCCGAGCCGAAAAAACACGGCCCAATGACCCTCCATCATTTCTTTGTCCTTTTGGAATTGGCAACCGGAGGAAGGGAAGAACTGTACCATCACAAAGTTCCAGAAACGTTCAAAGGAAACAAGCGTTGTCGCGCCGGTTCAGCGGGAGGAACCGCGACCTGCTACATGGGCCTCTTCCACGGAAGAACTGGTTGGCCAGTCAGCCAGCCGGGCGGAGCTGTTCTGCAGTGCAAGGAGGGAGCCACGCTGGAAGACCGGCGGCCCGCCCATGGGGGTCGCATGATCCAGAAGGCCGGCCGGTTTGGGGAAGGGATGCGCTGATTGGCGCCGCCAGTGCGGACAGCTGGGTGGTTGCGCCACCCCAGACCGCTCAGCCTACGGGCCAAGTCGCCAGGCCTACCGGCCGAGCCAGCTGGGCCGCGCCAGGCCGGGCCACGCCCGGCCTGGCTAGGCCGCGCCCCGCCCCTTTGGGCCAGGCAGCGCCATTTAGTGCCGGACCGCACCACTTCGGGTCGGGCTACGCCCCTTCAGGCCCGGCCACATCCCTTTGGGCTGAGTTGTGTTTTCCTTCGGACCGGTCTGACACCCCTGCTGGGTCGAACCTGTCAAACCGGGTTAACCTGACCCATTGGCCCACTGGGTTAACGGGTCGGGCTCGTTATTCACTTAAACGTTAATAAAATAAAGACTGCACGTCTGATCGATGCATCGTCTGTGACAATAGGACCCTTTCGATGAGGATATTCTTTTACGATACTCTATGTCAGTTTTGGACAACTATGGATATCATCCGGTTTAGAAACGACCATATTTTCAACCGGTCCCCTGGAATAAAAAAACCATTATCTCTCAGACCGGGCGTCTGATTGACGTGCCGTCTGTCGTGTTGAGTTTCTATAGACGAGACGAAACTTTGGGATACATCATCTATGGACTTTGTGATAGTTGATGTATCGAACCTCTTGGGTCGTGGAGAAGATCCTCCTGGAATCGAGCGTGCTGTGTGAGGGAACCCTAGAGCATGTTGCGAATGTGAAGACGATTACGACTATACTTGGATCCTACATGGGTTTGGCATCAAGGACGACTGTACTTGGATCCTCCGTGGGTTCGGTAGTGATGACGACAGTACATAGATGCTATGTGGGTTCGGTAGTGATGGTTACTGTACTTGGATCCTACACGGGTTCAGCAGCGACGACTTCTGTACTTGGATCTAACGTGGGTTTGGAAGAGGAGATGATTCAGAGGCTACAACTAATCATCTCCACCCCTCTTTGTGATAAGAATACCTGTGTGAGCTGAGTCTGGACTTTCAATCATTATATTTGGTAAGATTTACTTATTTCCTATGTGCACTGGATGTGTTTGGGCTCTAAATTGGAGCCATAATCAGATTGATGACTTATGTATATGTATGGGGATTTACCTTTGTAAAGTTGGTTGATACTTCATCTTTGTATCTTTCCTTTGTGGTTTATCCTTTTTGGATTATGGGAGACCTTCGGGGGTCTCGGGGTCCCTATTGAGTATCGTTATACTCACCCCTGCACGGGCATTTCCCGCACTACATTATGTTGGTTGCAAACGACGGACAACAATGATCGTGGTCGAGGCTTGTGGAGCTGGACGGTATCCAGAGGTGAACCACCTGGCGGGACGTACACGGAGTGGACGGAAGGAACCGACGTACCGATGAGACTATATGTACCCACACATCAGGTGGGATTCCCGAAGGAAGACTCGGTGGTTTCTGCTTTACTTTCCATCTGTTGTACTTTCTTTCTCAGTTGTACTGTACTTTCAGTTGGGTTTATATACTGGACCATTTACTTTCCATCACTTACTTTTGTACTCAGTTTATTTGTGTTTACTCCATCTTGTGTACTCTATTGTGTTTGTTTACTTATATAAAGGAAATGCCTTCCCTTTTAATGGAATTTATGCCTTTGGTGCTAGTCTCCATCCCCTGGACTATAGAAGGTGGGCTTGGGGTAGTCATGGAACGGCCCCCGAGGACGGGTCGTGACAAATTGGTATCAGAGGAGTTGGTTCTACCGCAGAACTGCAGACTCTGATAAATTACTCTCTGTGGAGGAGTAGTGTTAAGGGTATTAAGTGTGGTTATTAGTCAAGGGAGTCCAATGTTGGTGTGGCGGCCGACGTATCCATACACCAGGACCCTGAATTCTGATTTCTGACTCAGTGCATGAAAACATTGACTGCATGTGTGATTCACAAGTTTTCTTTGTGATTACATTGTGTCAGCTCACCAGATATACTGTAATTAGCATGGTTCACCTGTTTCTTTTCAGGATGGCCCCACGAAGGTAGCCATCTAGGGTTCCTAGTTACGTGCGGGAAGGCAGCCCACGGAGCGACGAGGACTCGGTTTAGAGCCCCATTACATTGGAGGCACCAGCAGTTCCACTACCTGCTCGGCCACCGATACCACCAGCCCTAGCTGTAGAGGGTGCACGTCGCCTGAGTGCATTGCATGAGTTTCAATGATAGAGGCATCCTAGGTTCCGCGGAGAGACGGATCCTCAGGTAGCCGAGGAATGGTTGAAGGCTATCGTCAGAGTCTTCAGATTAGTAGAGACACCAGCTGACCTTATGGTGATCTTCACGGCGAGTCTCCTACACACAGTAGAAGGTAGATGGTGGAGCCTGATTCTCCAAGTGCACGACGAGGCATCTTTAATTTGGAAGGACTTCGAGAGCCTCTTCTGATCAGAGATTTTTCCAGCCACCCTCCGTGCGGTGGCCATCCAAGAGTTACTACAGCTAAGGCAGGGCAGCATGACAGTAGCCCAGTACTCAGCATGATTTGCTGAATTATCGCGCTACTCCACGTACATGGTACAATACCCTTTATTCTGAGCTCGGACCTTCAAGTAGGGACTAATGAATGAGATCAGGGCTTCGAAGGTCTCCCTCAACATTCCGATATAGGTAGGAGTACTGGAGTGAGCCCTTCCTGTGGAGAGCTTCCTTGCTGAGCTGACGCCAGCAGCGAGGCCTACCATATGGAGACACATAGCGGAGTCTTCTACAGCCGACAGTAGATAGATTTTATAAAGGTCCAAGCAGGCCAGGCCATCAGGTGTGTGACCCCAGGATTCTTGTTCGGATGTGCGGGGCACATGCATCAGAGAAAGTCATACGAGAGGCAAGCAGTGCTATGCATGCGGTGGGTAGGGCCACATGGCTCGTGACTACCTGACTCACCATGAAGAGGAGTAGTAGACCGTAGAGAGACCTCGTAGGAAGAGGCAGAGGTTCGACCATAGCGGTCCATAGGGAGCAGGTGGACGAGGAAGAAAAACTGGCCGAGCAGCAGGTGGTGGCTGACACTTTGAGGCACTACCACCACCACCACCAGGAGGGCCATCCGGACCACAAGGAGCTGGCAGACAGGGGTAGGCTCAACTTCGGGCAGTCGAGGCATACAACTATGGCGCACCTGAGATTATTCGAGATACTATCTATCTATAATCCACCATTGTTGCAGTTCTTATAGACATAAGATACAATCATTCTTTTATTGGAATTGCCCTTGTTCAGAGCTCAGATATTCCGAGGGATCCGTTGGCACAATCCTTATGGCTAGAGAGTCCTATGGGATCAGACTTGACGATTACACACTAGTACCAGCAGTGTGAGTTTACTCATGGAGTTGAGAGCTTCGGCTGAGATCTTCTTATAGAAGCGTCTAGGCCTTACGATGTCATCTTGGGTACATACTGGTTGTCTACAGTCCATGCTCAGATTGACTTCATTTGGAACAAAGTGTGGTGTGTCCACACAGATAGGAGCTGTTTCATCTTCACCGGCAAGAAGGGAGCCTTTGCAGCATAGGATGGTCTTACGTAGAGGAGAGGGAATCCAACCACACATCAGTTGGCTAGTCTCATCCTCGGAGAGGTTGATGTGCGGAGTCCGAGTTTTCTATTTTGGTGGATCTGTATGTGGACTTTTTCCCTGATAGCATTTCAGGACTACCTCCTCGTAGAGAGGTAGACTTATATATTGACTTGTACAATGGGACACCACCGATATCTACACCAGCATATCGGATGGCTCCAATTGAGCTTCGTGAGCTATGGGAACAACTGGATGACATTCAGGGCAAGGGATTCATCCGAACTAGTGTTTCACCCTGTGCTTCTCTGATTTTATTCACCAAGAAGGAAGATGGGAGCTTACGACTATGTGTCGACAACCGTCGCCTGAATGAAGTGACCTTAAAGAACAAGTACCCACTCCCGGGGATTGATGACCTCTTTGATCAGCTCAATGGAGCACAATGGTTCTCGAAGATAGACCTCAGGTCAGGCTATCATCAGCTCATAGTTTGAGATGAGGATGTGCAGAAGGCGACCTTCAGGTGTCGGTTTGGACACTACATGTTCGTGGTTATGCCCTTCGGTGTAACCAATGCTCCAGCAGTGTTCATGAGTCCCATGAATAGGATCTTCCAGCCTTACCTCGATCATTATTTCGTAGTCTTCATCGATGAAATACTGATTTACCCGACTACTGAGGAGGAGCATACCTACCACTTACGGGTTATACTAGACACACTCCGAGAGCACCAGCTTTATGATAATCTCTCGAAGTGCCAGTTCTGGATTGAAGAGGTTCACTTCTTGGGGCACGTCATCTCAGAGGAAAGAGATGATTTGGATATGGCGATAATCGAGCCAGTACTAGCTTGAGAGCCACCCAGGAGCGTGACAGATGTGTATAGTTTCCTAGGTCTTGCTGGGTGCTATCAGAGATTTGTGCCAGACTTCTCTAGAGTTGCAGCACCACTTTCAGCTTTGAAAAATAAGGGGAAACACTTCTTTTGGTCAGATAGATGTTAGCAGAGCTTCCAGGAACTGAGAATGAGATTTACCAGTTCACCCATATTGACATTACCTGAGGAGGGAATAGGGTACGTAGTTTACTACAATGCATCAGGGACTGGACTCGTGTGTTTCTTGATGCAGGAGCAGGGAGTGATCACCTATGGTTCATGACTATTGAGGTAGCATAAGCAGATCCATGCTTCCCATGAACTAGAGTTATTATTAGTGGTCATTGCATGGAAGATGTGGCAACACTATCTTATGGGCGAGTGTTTTACAATCTACTATGAACACCAGAGTCTTAGGTACATCTTTTTGTAGAAATAACTGATCCAGAGACAATGGAGATGGCTCGAGTTCCTCTAGGAAAATGACTTTGAGGTAGTCTATACTCTTGGGAAGGGGAAGGTAGTAGCTGATGCTCTTAGTAGGTGATTGGGCATTCAGTTACTTGGAGAGGAGACAGAGCAGATAGCCTCTTTGAAGATATCCTTTTTGGTTAGAGATAGGGCAGCCTTCCTATAGTCCCTCATAGTCACTCCTCCACTACTTCAAAGGGTCAGAGAAACACAACGTGGGGAAATTGATTGTGAGACACGACGTGCTCAAATTTCCATAGTGTAGGCTCCTGATGGATTTTCTAAAGGATGAGATCACGTAATTATCTTCAGGGGACGTACCATGGTACCAGTTGCACTGCAGGAGGAAGTGATGAGGGAGTCTCACACTTCCCCTCTTTCGGTATATCCAAGAGTGGCGAAGATGTAACATGACATCAGACGAGAGCACTGGTGGCCGGGTATGAAGAAGGCTGCAGTAGAATTCATTTCGTGATGCCTCAGTTGATAGCAAGTGAAGGCGGAGCACCAGGTACCAGCAGACTTGGTAGAGCCCTTAGAGGTTTCAGAGTGGATGTGGGAAGGTATAACCATTGATTTTGTGATAGGGCTCCCACATACTTTGAGAGGAAATTACTCCATATGGGTGATCGTAGATCGACTCACCATGTCGGCCCACATCCTACTGATCAGAGAGCAGGGCTTAGTAGAGAGCCTGGGATGCCTCTACGTTCAAGAGATCATACGGCTTCATGGTGTGCCATAGTCTATCATCTATGATTGAGATTCTCACTTTACTTCCCGGATTTGGAAGGGGTTGTAGGTGGCATTGGATACACAGCTACACCTGAGAACCGCCTTTCATCCTCAGATGGATGGCCAGACAGAGAGGACCATTCAGACACTCGAGGACATGCTCTGTGCATGTGTCCTTGACTCTGGTCACAGCTAGGAGGATCCCCTACCATTAGTGGAGTTTGCGTACAACAACAGCTACCACTCCACCATCGGGATGACACCATACGAGGCATTGTACCGCCGACCTTGCAGATCGCCTTTGTTCTGGACTGACCCTAGGGAGTAAGCACTCGTAGGACCAGAGATGGTTCAGGATATGACAGAGAAGGTGCAGATCATCTTGGAGCATATGAAGACTGTACAGTGTAGACAAAAGTCTTATGGTGATAGAAGATAGAGACGACTGGAGTTCGAGGATGGCGACCACATTTTCTTACAGGTCTCACCTTGACGTGGATTAGAGAGTTTTGGCTGGGGAAGCATTTTATCTCCGCGCTTTATCGGACCATTCCAGGTCCTCATCAGGGTAGGCGAGGTGGCTTACTTCCTAGACCTTCCACCTCAGTTGCACCGGGTGCAAGACTTCTTCCACAAATATCAATTGAGGAGATACATGCACGACCCGACTCACATCATTGATCATGGGATGCTAGACATCGATGATAGAGTGACCTTTGTAGAGGTTCTGGTGGAGATCAATGATCGACAGGAGCGGGTACTACATGGATGGTCGATTTCTCTTATGTGCATTCGTTGGTTACATGGGAACCTCCTGGAGGGCACATAGGAGCGGGAGGCTCAAATACGTGAACAGTACCCTCATTTGTTTCCCTAGTTTATGATGTAGCATTATGGGGATGTAAAGCCCTGAGGTGGGAGTAATTTAAAGACCCATAAATATCAAGGAAAATGTTTTCTTAAATACTTTCTAGTTTTACGAGTACGTAGTTTCTGACAGCACTTGATTCTGAGGCTTGGTGTGCCCGTAATAATTATCTGAAGATTGGCTCGGGTACGTTCAGTGAACGAATGAGCGGGTTTTTCTATCTTTTGAACTGGGCATGGAATTGAAATCTGAGAGAACCGATGAACTCACAACGCTGATTATTTCATAAGAGTATCTTTACCACAGTTTCATTTGCACGGGATGAGAAGTTAAAATCTGTGGATTAAATAAGAAGTGAATAAAATTGTGGCACAATTTTATTTTATTTATAATATGGGTATATCCTACATGGGGGTGTTGAGGTGGGACCCATAAGCACCTAACTACCCATGTGAGGATATTTGTGAGGTGGGGCCCATAGGAGCCCCGACCTTTCATATTCCCTAACCCCCTTAAACACCCCATTAAACACTTTTTTTAAAGGTAACAACCCTTTCAATTTTAAATGTGTAACCTTACCACATTCTCTATCTCTCCCTCTTAAATTCTTTCCAACAAAAAACTTAAATGATTTATTGAACCACTACAATTAATTAATTAAGGGTTCTGAAATTTAAATATTTAATTCTTGGAAAGATTAAATAAAATAAGGATAAGCCTTATTTTATTTGGGGGGTTGGAAATTGTGGTGTTAGGGAGAAATTGGGAGAGCTCTTGGGTTTCAAAGAACAGTTCATCTCCTTTGTTGAATAACACCAACTCTCTGACGAAGAACATCAACTCGGCGACTCCAGTTTCTCCATCCACTTTTTCCTCCACGACAAGGGAGGAGACTCCAATGCGGGAAGTCCCCAACATCCACTCACCTTTTATTCTAATCTCTTTGACAAAAGTTGGAGATTCCGCTTCCTCCTCGAGCACACTTCGACATCTACAAATCCTCACCTCGCGACGCCGACGTTCGTCTTCAATTGTTGAGGTTTGGTGAATTGATTCAATTTTATTGAAAATAAAATTATTTTATGTGCCTCATGAAACATTGTTCATGTTTGGACAATTGTTATTACCTAACGCAGAGGGCGTGGGGCAAACAAACACGGTCCGATGACCCTCAACAGTTTCTTGGTCTTTTTGGAATTGGAAACCAGAGGCAAGTAAAGAATGATGCCATCGCACCATGCCGGAAACTGGGAAAAGGAAACTGGCACCGTCACACCGGTTTTGTAGGAGGAACTCTGGACACCCACACAGGCCGCTACGACGGAAGAACCGGCTGGGCCGTCGGCCAGCCGGGCAGAGCTTGACCGTGGCACCACGCTGGATATACTTTATTAGATTCACTAAAAATTTCCCTCTTGTTGTCAAATAAACGATAAAATAAGACATTATTTATAAAATATTACTTCGAAACCAATAAAAACAAAATTTAATAAATTTTCATATTTGGTTTGTTCAATTAGAAAATTCATCTTGAATTTCTCCACATATTTATAAAATAAATATTTTTTGAATCCCCGTCCACACAATTATATTTCAATATTTTATTCCTTCAGAGTAATATTATTCAGGTATGAATTCCAAGAAAACATTTCTGTCAGATATTATATAATATTTTTCATATTCAATATCTCTCTTGTACATTTATATAATTTTATAAAATATTAAATCCCCTACAATTTTTTTTCTCTGTTTCCATCAATTTCATTCACCTCCATCATTTTTGAGCTAGAAGATTTTTGGAAATCCTAATTTTCAGTTTGATAAATTATTTTTATGTGACCTTTTAAAAATTCATTTATTTTGAAGATATACTCATGGTAAATTTTTTCATTATATTTATATGAAAGGTTTATAGTGTACTTAAGAGTATGGTTTTGAATTATTTTTATACTAAAATAATTGAAGTAAAATCATACCCTTGTATGTTCATTTCACCTTTTCTTGTTTGGGAAAAGAAATTTCATTACATAAAAAACATCCATTTCGTTTGGAACACCATGTATTAATAGATTTATTAATTAATTGAATTTTACATTTGTAAATTTTTTTTTTATATTGAATGAATGAAATTATTTCTTTTCATGTGTGCAATGTATTTACACAGACTACTATATTGTGTAATGTCTTTAAAATCCTCATTATCAAGAAAAAACCATCATATTAAATCATGGTGATGGTATTCATTGGATTATATTTATGATCTCGATTTACAAAGAGATTGTCTATGTCTATGAAAATAATATATAATAAAATTCCTGAAATTAAATAATGGACCAATAGGTTCAGTTTGGTATATCCTAAAGTCCTATTATATATTCTAAATGCTCTAATATTTATCTTCACATAACATAGAGTTTATTTAATTGGTGTTTAGAAATATTTAATATATTTCATGTCAATATTTACATGATGTCAATATATTAATGAATGTGTTAGACAATGTTCTTCCTAATATAATTAATCATTTTTTTGTCAATACCAAAATCCTTCTAATTCATTTTGGATAAATCTCATATTTTCATATCTCTAGAGATTTTAAATATTTAAATCATAGACACTTTTGTACTCAATGAAAATAATATGCACATCTGATGCATCAATAATTTGAAAAAAATAACCAAGGATTGGGTTATAATTTTTTTATTGACATGTTAAATGAATTATAAGAGTGTAATAAACCAAATCTGAACTGTCAACTCTAACACCTCTTAATTTCATAGTAATTAAAATACCATAATGGGAGGGAAAATTTGGGTATGTCAATTTGATATAAACTAATAAAAATTTTCATTATTTTTATTATAAATACTCTTCCCTCACCCACAGTAAATACAAAATATATAAACGATTACTATGAGACACAAGTAATATTACATGATTCACTATCTCAAAGATATGTCTAGGGAGTATATAGTCAAATGATGTGATGTACCAAATTCATGAAGATCACTAATTGTTATATTTTCCGAGTAGCTGCATATTCCAATATTCTCACAACCCACAATGTGAAATATATTTCACTACTCACCGCATAAAACTCACTCAAGTTTCTAAACTATCAGTTTCCATTATCTTTCCAAAATAATATTACACATTAAATCAATAATGTTGAAACAATATACACTTAATTTTTCTGTATGATTATTAACCATTATTTCTCCAGTGAAAATAAAAACTAGTTCCTTTTTTATTCAAGTGATAATCCTAGACTAAAAAATCATCACCTTAAACTAAGAACATATTTCCCTATTTTTAAGATAATATATCACATCTATTTTTTTGAATATATTTATTAACCAAATTAAATATCCTAAAAGTCACTAAATTGTGATGTGAAAAATTTGACATTATAAAAAATTTAATTTAGAATAAACATATATCATTTTGAATAAAAAATCCCTAAATGATATGAATTTTCAATTTTAGAAAAATACCTAACATGAAAGCATTATGTTTTGACACCATTTTGTATGGAACAGTCATTGTATGGACTTCATAAAAAATCCTTTTAATACCAAATTTTTTCTCATTCTCAACAAATATATTTTTATTAAAAAGTGTTATCCTTGTGTACTACTAGTTATGATGTAGCCATAATATTTTTTGATATGTTAATATTTCAAATATTTGTTTCAAACTAATTATCTTGAAAAAAACCTATTTATGTTTTGTTATAATTTTACACATAAAGAATGGATTTTTGGGGGATTTAACTCTAATGCACAACCAACTATCAAATTCCATGAATCTGGACATCCACATCTATGTTCTGTGATTACAAACATCATTAATAGTGTCAACAACCTGTCATATGATAATAAAAAATCATTAAAGAATCTATATGTTTTCATTATGGAATGTACCTTGACCAAAAATCATATTCCATGAAACAATTATTCTAATATATATATATATATATATATTATAGTGTGGTCATCATCATTAAAATGTAATTTATCAATTAATTCAAAAATACTATAATCTTATTTTTTTTATTTAATAATTTGACACCATATATTGTTAAATGATATATTCCCAACAAAATAATTCCATTTGTTTTTTCCAAAAAAAAATTATTCATCAAAAAAACTATACACGTCTATTAAATATATTTATATTATTCATGAAAATATTTTATAAAACACGGTTTAAAATACATCAATGACGTTCTCTCCGTGCTCCTCTATTTATAAAAATATATATTTGGATATAATATCCATTTGAAAATAAAATTCTCAAAATCATATAAGTGATAAGAATATCATACTATATCTTTACGAAGAGTTTTGTTGAACTCCCATCCACAAAAATAACATATGATATCAATGTTTTAGAAAAACCACTTTAACGACATAGAAAACGTGACCCTTAGTACGAAAAAACTCCAGCATCGTCATATCATTTTTATTAATATGCATTATGAACTGGTATATCATATTAATGTGAATTGATATAGTTTATTGAATATGAGTATTTAAAATATTTATCAACATTAAATATGAAAACCTACATGATATTGAAATGGAACATTAATCTTATGATTATTAAGATGAGTTCTCTATCACATCAATAGGGATGTTTCTTTAGTTTTAATAAAATAATGACCTTCCATTATACTAAATGTAATGAAAATCAATTTTTTATATACCAATCCTCACACAAATATCCCATGAATAAAAATAGATTAAATGTATAATAACTTTCATTAACACCATCATCCCAATTGATATAAAAAAATAATATGGCCTAATTTCCATTGCACTAATAACTAATTCCAATGTTATCAGTATATATAGGATTTTATAAAATATTTTTATCTAATATAATGTGAAATTAAATTCTAAAACATTAATACAATAAAAACAATTTTATGAAATTTATTATATCTCATATTGAATAAGTCAAATAGTGTAAACTCCAAAAGATGATTCTACAACTCAGTACGTTTTCCTTATTTCCTTAATTATAATTTAAATTCTATTTTCTATTATAGTTATTGTAGAAACTATCATTTCATTATCCATACAAAATGTCTTCCCTATAACCTCATGATTATTCTTTAAAGAATGAAAAATACAATATTTCCCCTATGAAATATTAAGTTTCAAGAAAAAAACATTTCCCCCAATATCAACATCTAAAAAACCATTTTCATTGGAGTTGAAAACATCATGAAATTAACTTATTTATTTTTATTAAAATTCAAACCTCCAATATAGATAATAATATTGTGACATATCACTTTTTTATAATGTAATAAAAGGTAAATTAACTCTCTTCCTTTCCAAAAATTCCTAGCCTTCAATAAAAATTCATCATTCATGTGCAATCCACTTAATTACATATTTTAGAAATAAATTATAATTTTTAATAAGAAAAATAAAAAAAAATTATGATAATAGAAATAATTATTTTTTCTCTATCTAGACTTTTTCTTTTTGATTCTCATGGAAGAAGATTCTATAAAAAAATTAAATTTAATGCATCACATTTATATTTAATTGAAAGGAAAATTATTATATCCTATAGCCTAGAAACAAGATAAAAAATTCTCCAATCTAAACCATTTAGCTCATGAATAACCATTGATGATGTTTCAATCCCAATTCCTCTTCACCTAGCACTTTTCATTAAACATTTTATAGAATATTAATGTTCATTCTATAACATTAATTTTTGTTATCTTAGGTAAACAAGCCAAGTTTTTATTCTTCTTAATATTTTAAAATTAATTTGTATAATAGTCCACTAATTCATTATTCCTTAATTATCCATAAAATCTTTTTATCTTAACATTATAGAATAATTAGGTATGTATTTATTCCCTCAAGAATTTCCTTTTTTATAGTTCCTTGTTCTCATCCACGAATTATTTTATAAAATATTACATTATATAGTAACCATGGATAATATAAGTGTTGTTTTTATTCATTAAATTATAAGGGTGAAACATCATATTAATAGTTAACAACACATAAATGTTTATCATTCCAAAATATTAAGCACTCATTCAAATAATTTTGTTCTTCTCCATCAAATTATAAAATTGTTCCTTGGTATGAAAACATATTTTACAACTATTCTGTGAACATCACATCCATATAATAAATTCTTTTCTTTGATTTCATTTTATAATATAAATATCACCTTATATGAGAAATTTAACCAATAAAATTTCCATAAACATATCTTTTTACAAAACTTAAATCTCTTAACATTACATTGAAATCAGAGGGGATGTCAATCACTATTATGAACATCAGAATTCATATATACATATAATAAATCTAAAAAAAATTCATTTAATAATTGAATAATAAAAAAATTTATATACCTTACATTCCCAATCACATGTCTCCAATAGAATTGTGAAGAATTGTGCTCAACCAACATTGTTAGTTGCATGTCCATAGTGTTAGAGTTGGTCCCTTAGATCTATTTTTGTCTACATTATGATAACTTGAATTCGTATTTTATAAATTTATAAAATTATTATTAACTTATTATTTATATTCTCTATAACATAGCTTATGATAATGTACCCAAGGTCACTTTTTCGCTAAAATGTCATAACAGTTCCACTCTATGACGGGAACCCTAATGTGAAACCAACTTCTTATAAAATATATGTTCTATAGGTTGATGATATAATTTTAGGTACAAAAATTATACATGTTATTATAGATGGATACACATGGGACACTGAGGAACCATATCATTGTGTAAACCCGTGGTGATATATAGTGGGATATTATGAGAACCTGAGCTACTAGTTGAAAATCCAAATTTATATGTGTGAAACTTGATGTTACTATCTAATGATATGTTTAATTGTTATTAGAAAATAATATTATTATTAATTAGTTTTATGAGTGACTTAATTTGAAATATTAATGAAAACGGTGATGATTGATGTACAATGTGAGGTAGGATATGTTTGGTGTGTCACAAATAATTTTAAATTAATAGATAATGCACTAAAGGATGTGTATATTCTATTCCTTAATAGAATATAATATCTCAAGATCTATTTTTGAAATCATATATCCTTAGTTAATCCATTTAGATTTTCATTTATAGGTATGTTCTATATCTAAAGATTCAAATAATGATTCATCAAGGACATATGTTGATGGCACCAGCATGCAACCTCCTTAAATTTAGAAATTGTGATAAAGTGATTACATTACACAATAAGCTTCAATATGATGTATTATGTAATTGTGACATTAACAACTTTTTCTATGGATTCATTTATAGGTTTCAAGACACTAACCTTGGGCTATTGGCTACTTCACGTAAATACCTCGAGAAAGAGGCCTACAGGTTAACACCCTAAGTATACCATAATATTAGTTGAGTAATATATTTTTATTAATTATTTAATAAATATAATAATTATTACTAACACATGTGGTTTAATAATTATCTATGTTTTATTGATCACATTTGTTCTATCACTATTAATTAGATATAACATTATTTCTATATAATATTTAATAAATGTATTTTTTATTTTTTGTGAATATATTATTAATTTATTTATTGGTCACAAATGATGTTACTTTTATCAGATAAATAAATGGGAATTATTATAGGTCTAATAAATATTATAGGGGAATAAAATACCATAGTTATATTTCTAGAGAGAAACTATGAAATAATATATATTATTTGATTAAATCATATGTAATTTTTGTTCACATGTTAGGACATGTAATGAAATAATAAAAATAATGTAATTTTTATTTTACATGGATTGTATCTAGAATAAAATACACAATTAATTATAATTATGAAATTATATAATTTTAACCCAAGTGTTATATTAAACCAGATATGGTATTTTTCCAATAGGCTAATTCATTTGTTTGGCTTGTTGATGATGAAATTAGATAATTTTCTCAATACCATGAGATCTATATTATAAAATATCACTCCCAAAAATATGGGAAAATCAACCTCAAATAGAATTTGGAATCAATTCTTATAGCGATCAATGGAAGACAACACAAATTCAAGAATAATATATGCAATCACATTGAGATTTCTTCGGCGAAATCAAGAGATTCATAGAACCCATGTGGAACACTGTGGGATGGAATATGCACTTGATTCCGACAACTCAATGATGGTTCATTACAGATATTTTATTAGATATATCAACATAGAAATAATTCCACCAAGTTATTTATTATTTATTTATTTTAATTACATATATTTTCTAATTCTTCTCTCTCTTGTTTCAGATTGATTAATTTTTTCTTTCTAGATTGATTTATTTTTTTTGAACATGAAATAAAAATCATTTTATATCTCATAATGATTATTGAACATTGAAAAAGGAAAAATATGGAATCTCCCATCACATGCTTCCCATATGCCTAGAACCTAAAATAAGTATTATAGAGATCACATAATTGTTCATAACTATATATATATTTTTGATGATTTTTAAATTTTAATTCAGTTTCCCAATTCAAGTTTAATAATTATTTTAATATTAATTGTGAGATATATTTATTACTCATTAATTCATCAATGTTGAAATTGATTAATTTAATAAAATGAATGTAATAATATCTATGATCTCTTTCGGAGGTTCTAAAAATTCTAGATGGATAACAAAAGAGTAGAAATTTTGTAATTGGAATCACATTTCATGTAGTTGTGTTCATTGCATCAGGAATTAATATGGTAATTATTTAAAACCATGGGAATTGATTACGTAAGTTGCATTATGTGTTTTTGGGGTTTGGATTAGTGGAATGCACTACAGAATCCTACATGAATTATGGGGGTTCAAAACCCATTGGGCATAGGGGACTGTAGTAGTACAGTAGTGTACTAAGGCTACAACGACACTCTAGCAATGATGGGAACTATAGCGGTGGTAGGTCACTATAGCCGAGATAGAACATTGTAGTGGTGGCCAGTACTATGTGGTATTGTAGTAGGCAGGTACTATAGAATTACTATTCATAGAATGGGCCTTCGGCCAAAAAATTGGTCTTATAGACTATGTAATGGGCTAAATTACCATGGGGCCTTCGATATATGTAATGGGTCTCTCTCTACCCATTTAAAAGAAGTCTTTTCATTGATTTAATAATAAATTGTTATTTTACCACAACCTTTAAAAATAGGTTTCATTATATATCATAGAACTTATGTTAACTCGATAGGGTGGTGCATGATCAGCAATAGTACACACTGTGTAGCCCACATACACAGAATGTAGTCCCTTTAAGTCATATATAGGTCTTGTATTAATATACCTGACCTACAAGATTGGTGAGAGTGTAATTTGGATATAAAATTACATTTATCCCCTTGGACACACAATGTACTCTATTTTTCAAGATATGATATACATGCCAAGTCGCTATGCATGTACCTCAAATGGACCTAGAGAGATATAAATTTCATGAAGATCAGATCCATGAACCTTGTTCTTTTTCTAAATAAAGAATATTTTAAATATAAGTATTATATTATGTAAACCACAGGGCATGTATTGTGTGTGGGGATTAAGTTTATAGAACATTCCTTGTGATATGATTTAATATATATATATATATATATATATCAGTGTGTGTATGTGTGTGTTTAATTAAAATTTATGTACAAATTGGATATGAATGCTGGAAATGATTCATATTACAGTTGCTATGCTATGTCCATTAAAAAATGACACAAAATAGAAAAATCATTTCATTTGGGTAATCATTATTTTGATACTACATGTCATGAAAGTACATGATAATTTGGTTATGATATAAGTCACAATGAATAAAAAATTACATGAGAATAATAAATCATGAAATACATTCGGGCATGTTTTCAGTATATTTACACTAAGATACAATTATGTAGATAGTTATTTTTAAATGAATTTATATAATTTTTTTAAAATTAAAAATTACGAGACTCCTAATGAAATTTAGATTAAAATTAACATAAAATAATTCAATATTTAATGAAAATAGATAATTGATTCAAGCATGATTTATCTTAAATAATTATTATTATGAATTAAATTATAATTTTTTTAAATTTTTTATTAATTTCATTCAGGTGGATGATCATGATAATTGATAGGAGGTTTGTATGATATTGGTTTCTATTTTTAATTTCCAATTAAATTAAATTATTTCCATGCATTACTTCTCTCTATTTATTATGTCGATCATTGGTACCCATGTTTTTTTATTTAAACCCTTTTTCTATTTCTTGTATTTGATTAAAATCATATTTAATGGATAGATATTCTATTCTAGTGGAGGCAGTTCATGATATGAGATGGGGAGAAATCAAACCAAGAGATATAAATGTGTGGATATTTGGAAATATGTAACATAAACCATAAATGATTTATAATTTTTCATTCCTATGTCAATGGATGGTTTATAAAAAACTAGATAAACTAACCATTAGTAAAATCTCATGATCATACCACTTTAATATTTTCTGTATTTCATTTTCGTTGTTATATTATTATGAATATTTTTACCTAATTACATTAAGTAATTAAATTAATGATCATGAAATATAGAAATAAAATATATTTTTTATGAGTAAATATTATCTATGACACATTTAGTCACATAATTAAATCCAGTTAATATTAAAAATAATATGATAAATATATTCATTGTAAATTTACATATAAAGGATAAAAAAACTAAATTAAATATATTATTTTGGTACAATTAAATGATTTTTGGATTAGAGTGTCTAGTAAGTGTATTGAGGAATTGTGAGTTAATGTAGATGGAATTTATAATGCCCATGTAAAACAATTCAAGTTACATGTCTAACAAATGTTAGGGTAATGATAAGGGGGATATGGATCCTTGACACTTTAATGTACAAGAAACAAGATATTGAAAACTAATGGTGAGGGCTATTAGGTTTATATGAAATAGCGGGAGACTAATAAATTTTTATTTGTCTAAATATTATCAGATAAAATACCAAAATCTTGTTCAACATATTTTTTAGAAACAACAATAAAATAAATTCAATCATATAAATGGGATCTATACAAGAAAAATATAAATATCTCAGTGGTAGAAATTTCTATTAGTGTAAAGGGTAGTTACACAATATACATATCCATGAAATGAAATTGTATGTGTTAGAAGAAACTTTTCCGATTTAATCTGTTATTAATGAATGTCATGAAGAGCTATCTCTATACTGTAATCAACATAATGATGAAAAATTTCTTTTGTGATATCATCATTGTCCAATGATATTTTGAATCTATATGAGTACATAAATTCATATAACATTGTGTATCTATTTCAGTGTATCTATAAAGGGATGGTGATTCAAGGGAGGTAAGATATCTCTAATGCTTTTTTATAACTAATCTAGGAGAGCAGGTGCTGGTTGGGCCACATGTAGTCCTGATTATTGGCAAAATTAATCAAATAAACATCTTAGGGATTAAATTCTATGATTATTTTCATACATATATCATACATTGAGAAGATCCAAAGACCTTATCTATTTTTATTGTTAATTAAACCATGAGAAATAATGAGAATAATCTCTTTTAATTTCTTATTTTGATTCCCTTAGTGGATAATGACATGGGGTATACATAGTCCAAATAAAAAAAAAAGAAAATATAAGAACACAGAAATGGGGAACAATGCCTATAAGTAGTCTAATGCTCCCTAAAATAATCCTTCAATGCATAGGATGATCCAGAGGAATGTAATGGAAAAGGATGAAGTATGTTTTTCATGTAGTACATATGTACACAAAATGAGGAACATCACCATGAAGAAAAGAGAAGTTGAATGTGTGTTTCTTATTGTGTGTAATCATTTAATATCTAAATATTTATTATTATATACTAATTTTGGTAATCAAATCTATATCCAAATTTGTGAAAAAATTAGATTATGAAAGATTTCTAGATGATAAGTGGAGCTGTGAGCTTCCAAAAGAGAAAGGTTGGCTTCCCTATCCATTGGTAACTATCACCTTTCATTTCCAACATGGTGTTTTATTAATATATTGTTATTATAAACCTACGATTACAATAAACAAAATTTTTGAATCAGACCTTGATAAATATAGGTTTATTTTAAAATATGAATATAATTGTTGTTTTATTTATAAGGAAAATAAATTTTCTTATATAGAACTTTAAAATAATTGTCTTTGTTCATTATATTACAAAAACCAAATGTTGGTAAATGATAATGAATTATGTTCAAACAACTAATATAATACCCAAAAATAAAGAACCATTTTTTTCATATAAATGAGAAAAATTTCATAATGATATGTTAAGATTTTTATTTATACTATTTTAGTTCAATACAACTTCAATGACTTTGTCATTGTTTTCAAGAAAAATTTATTAAACCACTATTTGGTGGATTGGTTAAATGGGCCACAAATCTCATAAGGTTTAAATACACTGATGTGTTTGGTTCATTTCTAGTAGAAGATCGATTTGGATATTCTCACTTCATAATTTTTACTAATGACTTGAGAATATATGGATATATCTACTTAAGGAGGTATAAGTCTATGTCTGTTAAGAAATTCATGGACTTCTAAAATTAATTAGAGAAACAACTTCGTTACATGATAATTAATCTTTGATTAGATTGTGGTCATAAATATCTTAAAATGATATTTTTGAATTATTTTGGGTCTTTCAGATTCTATCTCAACTCACTCAACCATATACACCAAGGTCGAATGGTGTTAGTGAAATTTTGAATTGTAACCTGTTAGTTATGGTAATCTCAATAATTAGTCATTTAGATCTTATATTATCATTTTGGTGTATGCATTATGAACTCCAACATACACATTAATATTGAGTAACATCTGAAGCAGAAAATGGAATTCCCTATGAGTTATGGAGTGGATAAAATCATGTTTTGTCATGTAAAAATGCATGGAGTTGCAAGAAATTTGTTAATGCCTTCTCATGTAATAAACTAGCACCCGTTGGCATAATCTGTATCTGTATAGGAAACTCTAAGGAAATAATGGGATACTACCTATACAACCCCTTATAAAATAAAGTGATTATCTCTATACATGACATATCTCTTAGGAGGGAGCACATCCTCGAATGGTATTGTGAGTGAAAATATTTAATTCAATGAAGTTGATTCTCATGAAACAGAAGAGTTGGTAAAAAAATATTCCAAAGGAACATGTGGAAGAATTAGTTCATGAAACTCATGTATTGTGTATAAGTTTTAGTGAGTAATGGGAGCCAAAGATATATGGCTTTCTATTCATAGATGATAGTTACTTGTTATTGTTTGGATACCATGGACCTCTTTATTATAATGAGAAAGTAGAGAGGTCATGAGCCAAATGATGGATAGAAGCCACAAATTCTGAAATGGATTCCATGTATTAGAACTATTTTTGGGATTTTTGATGCCTTTCCCATTTATGTAAATCCCATTGGATGAAAATGGGTATTCAAGAAGAAACTGTTCATGTAAGGTAATGTAAATTCCTATAATGAAGGATAGTTTCTAAAGGGTGTAAAAAATGTTATGGAATTGACCATGATGAATCATTTTCCCCAGTTTCCATTTTTAAATACATTATAATTCTACATTCTATAACAGCTTACCCTAACTAGTATATTTGGCAGAAGGATGTCCAAATAACATTCATTAATGGGATCCTTCTGGAGGATGTCAATGTTACACAACCAATAATGTTTGTGACTCCAGGTGATACCAAACTGATTTTCAGGTTACCTAGATCCATTTATGGATTAAAGAATGTATCTATGTCATATAACATTATATTCAATGAATCAATAAAATAATATGGTTTAACTATGAAAAAAACTAAACCATGTGTTTTGAAGAGATTTATTTGGAATTTGGTCGTTATGCTAGTATTATATTTTGATGTGATATTAATTAATGGAAATCACACACAAGTTTTACAGCCTATTATGGTCTAGTAAAACTGGTGTTTCCTCATGAAGGACATATGTAAAGCAGCAAATATTTTATAGATCAGGGTTATTCCTGATATATCTAATGGGTTTATAGGATTAATTCTATGTACATATGAAGTCCATATACTCAAGCGATTTAGTATGAAATTATACAAGAATGAATTTGTTAATTTGCCACATGGTTTACATATTTTTATTAAAATGTGTCTTCAAACACAACATGAGAAGGATAAAATGAGTAAGATCTCATATACTTCAATGATAGAATCAATAATGTATTTTAGGCTATATACTAGACATGATGTTTCATATGCATTGAGAATGAAATAAACATTTGATGAAAATATTAGATAAAAAATATGTCTTTTGATAAGTATAAATGTATGTATCTAAGAAGAACAAAGGATATGTTCCTAGTTTGTGGACGAGAAATGTAATTGGTCATATAGGGTAATAATGATTCTTGTTTTTATAAAGATAAAAATGATATGAACTCCCAATAAAGATATGTTTTCTATCTAAAAATAGGAGATGTGAGATGTATGATTTCAATGTATCTTGTTGTCATTGGTTCTACAATGGATTCTAACTATATAGTGTGTTTTGATTCATCAAAGTATGTCCTTTGGATTTTTAAATTTTCCTTGGATCATGATGTGGTACGCATATGTAATGATCTCGTCACATTGTATTCTGATAATATTATTGTAGAGGATCCCTCGAAAAAGAAAATTTCACACAAATTAACAAAAAACCCACACTATAAGTATCACCTATTGAGGTATTTTTATCGAAGAGTTGAATTTTCAGTTTGCTGGGTACCCACATAAGATAATGTGGTGGACCACTTTACTAAATGAATATCTATATAGAAGCATGACTATCTTGTGAGATATAGTGGTCTGAAGGTTGTTTTCACTTGGGTGTAGTTCAAGTGGTAGTCTATTTGATTTTTTACGCTAGAGCCATATTTTCTTTAAATTAAGAATACTTTTATTAATATTTTTGAATATAAAGAAAATAATTATCAAATCATTATTGATATTATACCTAACATAGTATGTGATAATTTCTATAGAGTATTAGTCACACTAAAAGTTAATAGTAGTTACTCATTATGAGGAGAACCTACAAGTATTTTGAAATTATTCATAAATATATGTTCTATAAGAAGATGATATCATTTAATGGAAATAAATGATAAAGGCTATTATGGTTGGAGATTGATAGTACATTGAAGAACCTTATCATGGTTTATGCCAATATTAAAATCCTGTAAAATATTATGAAAATAGGACCCCCATTAGTAAATTCAAATTTATATTTGTGTTATTGGATGTTATATTCTGTGGAAGATTTTCTTGGTTAATAGTCATTAAGATTATTATTAATGGGTATTATTATTATTTTCATTTAATTCATTTATAAAAACTATGGTGACATAAGTTCACTGAGAGGTAGGATACATTAGATGTGTCATGAATATTATTACATTAATGAATAACGATAGAGAGGATTTACCCATTATATTTTATAATGAATGATAATATCTTAAAAACATGATTCAAATGTTATAGACTACATAAATCTAAGGCCATATTATTTTATGTACATGTCTTTTTTCTAAAATTCCAAATTATGAAACATCAACCACATCAGTTTATGGAATAGACATGCAACCTACTTGATTTGAGATATTATGATAATGGGATTAAAAAAAATGGAAAATGTTCATATGGGTTATTTTTTCATTGCATCATTAACTACAGTATTTATGGGTTCCATGGTATTTTTCAGAACAATATCCATGAACCTTAGGATGGTTCGCTTAATTCCATAAAAAATGATGCAGAAAGGGTTACACAATATGCATATTGTGAATCTCAGTTAAATAATATATTATAAATTATTATTTAATTGGTTGAATAAATATTATTATAGCATATTGTTTAAAAATTATTCATTTTTTATTTTTCACATTTATTCTGTACATATTTTTTCAATTGAATATAATGTGAATGTAATATTTAATAAATATTTATTTGTTATTTTGTTAGTATAATATTTATTCTTTTATTAGTAAATAATGAAGTCGTATTTATTTGATAAATGAAATGTAATTATTCATGTTTTGATAAATATTTTTGAGGAAATATGAACCGAAATTTTATGACTTGTGAAAATTAAAAATATCTAATATTATTTGATTAAATAATATTTACTTTTAATTATCAACTTATGTTCTTTTGGAGAAATAATAATAATAATATTATTATTATTTTATATGTGGATTTTTCTTCTATTATAAAAATAATAAACCACAAAAGAGAAATTATTTTATTTTAATCCTAGTGATATATAAACACATTTATTTAATTTTCCAAATTGAAAAATTCATTTTTTTGTGTAGTGCACAATGTAATTGAAGAATTATCTAAATCCCTTGATATATATTTATTCAAGATCTCTCCAATTAATGGATAGTAATATTAATCCATAGGATAAAGGAGAAAACATTGGAATAAATTATCAAATCATTCAAATAGAGATGAAGCAAGTGAAAGGGTCTCTCATGCTCGCACATGGAGATTCCTTTTGGGGCATATAGAGATTCTCAACACACATATGGGTCACCACTATAGGGAATATACACTGTATTATTACAACACAATGATCGGTTATCACAAATATATTTCATGATCTATCAAAAAAATAGTATTCTATCATGTTAATTCATTTTTAATTAAATTAATTTAAAATTATATGTGTTAATCTACTCTCTCTAATTCTGGTGTGATTTATGTTTTCTGTCTTATTTGATTCAATTTTATTGAACAAAACATTTATCACAATGTATATTTTGGATTGATCATTGAACATGATAAAAATCAATGATGGCCACTCCCCATTACACACTTCTACTTCGCCCAGAACCTACACACCCAATGCCTAAAGCATCACAAATAAATACTATATTTTGGTATATAAAGTACATCATGTTTATATTAGAAATGATAATCTTAAATATTAGGTTTAATTTTTCTATTTGGGTACTCATATATTTTATCCATTCTAATTATCTTTAATTAGAAACCAAAATCATTTTTTGAGACATGCCTATATAATTTGAAACATGTCTAGATAATTTGAAACATAACCATGGTCTCAAATTTATAAATCATAAAAATTATAGAAAAATCTATTGAAATTTACCAATATAAGAGAATACATACATATCTCCTTTTTTTTATTTCATCATCGTAATCATAAAACATATGAATAATATTTCACAATGTATGAGAAGTCTGAATCTTTTCATTCTTCTTTAAAAAGTTAATAATATTCCACACATATAATGTAGAACATTTTAATCCTTTTTTATGTTCATAGAATAAATATTAATTGACATTTTCTCAATAAAAAATCAACTTTTTGAACTTTTCACTAATATTAAGATGTATTTGATGAAAAAACATATTACAATATTTATTTCTTAAACGGTAAGAAATCTCAACATCTCCCGCTTTAAATAAGTAACATATTGTTCTTTTTCCTCTAGTCACTACATATCCATAATCTAACAACATCAATATAATATCATCCTTTACAAAAAAATAAATATTATTTATCATAGAATTGATAATCACTATGAAAATAAATCTTTAACCCATCCACATATATTATATTCTTTGAAATTTTGATATTATATCCAATAAATCATTGTCTATCTTGTATAATTTATATTAATCTATTTACTATAAATAATAATAGATAAAATTGAAATTTTATAATCCCTTCATAATCATCATGTAATATATAATATGTTAGTAACATCTCTATTTCAAGACCCAAAAACATCAGTTCATAAATTATAGAATGATAATTAAACATCAAGGAGGTATCCATTCTTTTATCCTTTTCTTAAAATAATTTTGATCCTTTCAACCCAATAATATATAACATAGTTGGATCATTTAAAAAAATAAACATCATGATATGGATGATTCCACCATCAACACAGATCATTAATATCCTAAAATATATGTTATATCTTCACTTAAAAAACATTTCATCTCCTCTAAACAATTTTTTTATCAGGACATGTCCTCATAAATTCTTACCAAACATATGTTATAGTATCAGATATAATAACATTATTTATTAATAAATATTATCATAATAATAATGAAATTGCAATAATTCTAAAAGAAACATAAAATTTTTATATTTATCAAAAAATTGTTTACGAGTTAAATTGAGTCACTTGTTTTCTATTTGAATCATAAGATTTGATTTTAGATCATTTTAAAAAATCCAAATTTTGTGGGCTCACAATAGAAATATATTTTCATTATAACTCTTTCATAATTATTTAATTAATATATTTTTATAATATGTTTTATTAATGATTTAAATTTTAACATTTTTTAGCTTCTTAGATCTTATATTATTTTCTATAATCATAAGTTTATTTGTCTTGTTTTTTTTATAACCATTTTTTAAACAATGTATTGAATTTTAGTCTTATTGAACAAGCTCTTTGATTGTAATCAAAACCATAACACTTGAAATTTACCTTTGATAAAACTCTAGATTCATTAATTGACTATTCAAAAGATACAATTAATTTATTTATATTATATTTTTCATAAAACAATTAATGGACACCTTCATATTCATTTTATATCCCACTACAATTTACTCCCATAAAATACATGTAAATTCCCAGAAATTACATTAATTATTTTTAAATTTTTTGGGATTATTACAAATATAAATTAAATGAACATGATTCCAAGGCACGGTGTATTCAGATTATAATTTTGAACATTTTTTAAGGTACATTCAGTAAACGCATGAGCGACATTTTCAATCATTTGAACAAGTTCTAAAAATAGAAATATGAGAGAACCATTGAATCCTCAATAGTGAGATTCACTTAAGGGAAGCAATACATTGACTGCAGTAGGTAAAGAGAAATAGATAAATTGTTGGACTTTTAAAAAAATTATAAAATAACATGTAATGGTTAATTTATTCTCTCCAATGGTTGATCGATGGTGAGAGTACCACTTTTCTGTCAAGAAATTAAATGGATTTTTTCTTTTATATCTGTAACCACACCATTGGGAATTGAGAGGTTCATTAATTAAGGAACCTTATTAATTCATCAGTGCATTAGTCACCCTTTTCCACCAGTATTTAACAGGAGCTCAGGATTGAGTTTTGTACACAAATTCTACAAGTGAGGAATCTGTAACTAAGTGATGTGATGTCTTCCACCTATGGGGAATGGAATCTTGGGCATCATCAGAGGGATCAAACTGGGAATATGGAATGCCATTTTCTTTATCAAAGCACAAATTCTCCTTCTACCACCTGATGTCTCCAATGATTATAGAGGAAAGGATTTATGTTTGGAATGTGGTTTATCAAATTTTAATGTGGTGTATAAATTACTCCAACTTGTTATGATGCTAAAGTGGAGGTCACGGGCCAAAAAAACAAGGCCTGAAACATATGTCACTTTGTTATTGTCAATTTTTTCATGGGATGAACATAAAACTTGATATAACATGGTATCTTGGATATGCACAGTGATGGGGCCATCCCCGGAGGCCCGAAGTCTTGAGAAGAAAGGGATACAGAACACCGATGCTCACCTGGTGGCCCGCGTAAGATTTGTCGGTGTGGCACCGACACGGATGTACTGACAACTGGCACCTGATGGAAAAGGTGGTGGTCGGAGCTCACCGGCTGTGGAAACTGGTGACGCTGCTTGGCACCATGGTGGTAAGATAGGATGATGGCAACAATCGACCGTAGAGATGGGAGGTGGCACGCTGTTGCTCGCATTGTTGAGAAAAGCTGCAGCATAACCAGCTGTGATGGTAGGGACCCGCTCCCGGTAGGTCCCACAGGTTACGAGGTTGTTCCAGGTGGCACCAAAAATTAAAATATTGGAATGGATCATTGGTCCATTCTAAGTAGAGGGGGGTCGCGACATGAACCCACAGTGGAGGCAGAAGGGGACACTATTCATGTGGGTCTCACAGACAAGCAGTGGGAAATACTTGGTGTTGCCAATCAAATAGTTGAATGACTATTTTGAGCTCTTCGTTATGCGGAACACGCAATTACCATTCGGGTCACACCAGCCATTTGGTTTGTCCCATCATCACCCCAAAAATCTGAGCCCACCATGGCCTAGCTCAACTAAGTCAATTCGAACTCGGACCAGGTTAGGGAGGGTCAGTCCGACCGGGTCGGGCCAGACCCGAACCTATATCGGGACCAGAAATGCTTAGAATGTCGTATCGTGCGAACCAAATATCCATTTGATCAACCATCAACTATGATGTGATCCTTAGATAGAGATGGATCTTTTGAGTTGCGTAATGATATTTTTGGAAAATTTGGAGTATGAATGGGTTGGATCGACTCTGAATCCAACCATGCCCTCGGCACTAAAATGAAAATAAATTACTGACCGAGCATTCAGTAAAAACTCTATTTTTTGCGTTAGAACCCTGATGAAGTGATATATCATTTGGTAACATCTATGAGGGGCTTCTTTCCAGTTGAAATGAGACTGATGGTTTAAGGGGTCTATTCTCCCAAACACAAGCGTACTATGAGTGGGAATCTTGTGTCAGGCTAAGTTGTGAAGAACAAAGAGAGATTCTATGCGAATCAGCACCGAGAAAACTATGTGAATCAACACCTAGTGATTCTATGTAAAAACCACCTATCGACTTTGTGTGAATTAGTAACAATAGATTTGGTGTGAATGAGCATCGAGGGATTCTGTGTGAATATACACCGAGTGATTCTGTGTGAATCATCACCCAACTATTCTGTATAAATCAACATCTATTGATCAGATTTTGGTCCTTTTGGGTTTAGTACCTATCAATATTTTGTGGGTCAGTAGTAGAGCCACTTGACAGAGTAATATGATCTCTCATTACATCTAATCATTTGTATAATTGTACTATGTTAAAACTAGTTTGAGGTGTGCCTTTTTCATTGTACTTTTTGATCGAGATTATTCTTGTGGTTTTCCATTGTGGAATTCTGAGATACCATCAGGCATCTCAGGGTCCCTACTGGGTATTGTTATAATCACCCATGTACGGTCATTTCCCACACATTGGTGTGTCTTGTGCATACGACGTGCAACCTTGGCTGATACTCAGGAGTTAGGACATGATAGTGGATGATGGTGACAGTCATTGTAGAGAGCGGTGGAGAAAATCCATAACTACCCATTAATTAGGATCACTGGTGGGAAATATCAAGATTTGTATTTGGTTTTTAGTTGTAGTTGTGTTTTATCAGTTGGGTTTCAATTCTGGCCCCTTACGTTTAGTACACACTTTTACTATAGAAGTTTTAAGTTATGGTTGATTTTTTATGAATTCTAGTCTATGTGATCATACTGATTTAATTTAAATTCCTTCCCATTTATAGGGATATGCTTTTCTAGTGCTAGTTTCAGAACCCTGGCCTATAGAAGGCGGGATTGGGGTAGTCACGGCATGGGACCTGCAGGACGGGTCCCAAAAAAGTGGTATCAGAGGTTTCGTTTCTACCAAAGAACAAGGACTCTGATCTATCCAATGGAGAAATAGTGATAAGTGTTTTGAGTATGGTTTTCAGTTTGGGGAGTTTAGTGTTGGTACGATGGCCGACGTATCCATACACTAGGACCCAAAATTATTATTTCCATCTCAAGCCACGAAAACACTGATTGTGTGTGTTTTGGAAATGTTTTATTGATATTAAATTTTGAGTCATCTCACTAAGTATTACATAATAGATGTGGGGCATCTATTTCTTCTCAGTATTCCCCAACGTAGACAGTAAGATAGGATTCTCGAGAGAGTACACGATGATGGCCCACGGAGCGATGAGGCTTTATTGCAGGGCCCTCATACAGTGTTATCACCATTGGGTGGTGCACCAAAAACACTACCACTAGTTTGGAAATAGTTTCAAACATACCCTAGAAGACAATGAATGCTAACTTAGAATGTTTCACGAGTTCCAGTGGTAGAGACCTCTAAGGTCCCGAGGTGAGATAAATCCCCATGTAGATGAGGACTGGCTGGAGGTTGTGGCTAGAAATTTACACCTTGTTTGGACACCATCAGAGTAGATAGTGATCCTATATGCTAGTCTTTTCCTATGAATATCTGCAAGATGGTGGAGCATGATGGGTCATTTACATGATTAGGAGACCCTCACCTGGACGGACATTGAGAGCCTCATCGGGGAAATCTTCACCCAGTGACACTACCTTCTCTTTGTATCCAGCAGCTGCTACACTTACATAAGAGAATCATATCAATGGACCAGTACTCAGCGAGATTTAATGACCTCTCATGCTACTCCACTGAAATAGTACGATATCCATTCTTCAGGGATCATACCATTGAGTAGGGCTGTAAGAAAAAGATCAGAGCATTGATGATATCAAATAATATCATGACATAGGTTTTTGTACTCGACTGTCCATTATTGGGGGAGAGATTCTTAACAAAGAATGAACCAAAGGTGAGAGCCACCACCAGACAATAGGTAACTGAGTCATGTGCTGCACGCAGTAGGTAGAAGATGTTGATGTCAAAGTAGACCAGACCTTCCTGAGGGTGACCCTAGGATATAGGATTGAGGTGCAGAGCACGTGAGGAAGAGGGGGTCTGCAGGGAAGATGATATTGGTTTACATGCAGCAGGCATGGTTACATGGCTCTCAACTGCCCGACCCACCATACAGATAATCAGCAGATGGTCGAGGAACCGATGTGGTAGTAGCTAAGGTTCAAGCGAGGAGTTGCACATGGTGGAAGACATGGAAGGGGAGGAGTTCATGCAGTTGGCGGTGGTTGGCAATTTTAGTTTATATCTCCACCACCACCAGGAGGTCCACCCTGACCCCAGAGGAAAGGTGGACATGGAAGAGCACAACTATAGCCAGTAGAGACCTACAAACAATGAACTCTAAGGATGATTAGAGGTAAAATCTATGTCTACTTCACCCTATTTTTAGTATATAGAGACACATCATACAGTCACTCTTTAATTTCCATAACAGTCGTTCAGAACTCGGAGATTCTGATGGAGTTGTTGAATTGATCCTTATGATTAGAAACACCTACAAAAGATCATTTGATGATTATGAATTGGTGGAGATTGTGTTATATCACTATAGTATGTAAGATCATTGGCATGGAACTCCTAGTAGTAGCATCGAGGGATTACGACATCATCATGGGTATGGAATGGCTATATCGGTTCATGTTCATATTGGCTATTTTAGACGCAAAGTGTGGTGTGTCTGTGAGGATGGGATCAGGTTTACCTTCTCTGATGAGAAGGAAACCATTGTAACACCAAATGGTCTATCTTGTAGGAGTCTTCAGCTGGTTACTCGTTAGTTGGGAGGACTCACACTTGGAGTAGTTAACATGAGAGTTTGAGATATCCTAGAGTGGTAGATAGGTTTGATGTTTTCTTTCTTGATTATGTTCAATGACTACCTCCTCACAGATAGGTAGACATTCACATCGACTTGTACCACATGACGACACCAATATGTACATAAGCATATTGGATGACACCTATGGAGATTCATGATTTGATGGTACAGTTGGAGGAATTGAAGAGAAAAGGGTTATTAAGGCCCAATTATTCTCCATGGGAATCCCCGATCTTGTTCACCAAGATGGAAGATTGGTTCTTGAGGACTTTTGTGGACTATTGGTGCCTGAACTAGGTGTTTCTGAAGACCAAGTATCCTCTGCCGAGGATCGATGATCTCTTAGACCATAGAAAGGGAGATCATTGGTTTTCAATGATAGAACTCGGATCAGGCTATCACCTGCTTTGGGCGTGGTACAAGAACTTACCAAATACAGCCTTCAGATACCTGTATGGCCATTACGAGTTCTTGGTGATGCCTTTTTCCTTGTGTAATGCTCCAATAGTGTTCATGGGGCTCAAGAATAGTTTCATCCATCCATAACTCGATCAATTCAAGGTTTTCTTGATTTAAATCATCTTTATGTACTCGACATCGGAGGAGGAGTGTTTTGTACACCTATAGATAGTTCTGGATACACTTAGAGATAATCATCTATACGAAAAGCTCTTGATATTCAAGATCTCAATACGCGAGGCCCACTTACATGGAAATGTTATCTCAGAGTCTACTATTGTTATGGATCCGGCGAGGATAGTGGCATTGATTGTTTGGGATCTACATAAGAGTGTGACCGAGGTGTGGAATTCCTAGGTTTGGCTGGGTACTACTAAAGATTTGTACCAGAATTCTCCAGGGTAGCTGCACCCTTGACAGCATTGATGAAGAAGGGGAATCCTTTCTTATGGAAGATGAAGTGCCAACAATGTTTCAATAAGCTAATGGGGAGACTGGAATGTGCCCCAATTATGAGGATCCACATAAAGGTGTTGGGTATATACTCTCTTATGACACAACATGGACAAGAATTGGTTGTGTGCTGATGTAGGAGAGTGTGGTGAGAACCTAAAGCTAACAGTAGGTGATACAACATAAGCAGAACTATGCTACCCTTCACGTGGAGTTAGCACCAGTTGTCTTTTGCTTTGAATAAGTGGCAGCACTATGGGATGGGTGAACTGTTAACTGTTTACTCTGATCACAAGAGTTTCAAGTATATCATATCAATCAAGGACCTGATACTGATATAAAGAAAATTGATAGAGTTCTTTAAAGACTATGGCTTTTATATAGTCTATAATTCTGGGAAGGGGAATATAGTAGCAGACATACTCAGAAGGAGGTATTCTCTAAAGCTGTAGAGTGAGGAGGCAGAGCAGCTAGCCACATTGCTGATATCCTTTGTTGATAGAGAAAGTGCACCTTACCTCCAGACTATGACTTTCAGAACCCCACTTCTTCTAAGAGTTTGGGAGACTCAGCTTAAGGATGTAGAATATGAGGCCCGACATTCTCAGATATCCTCAGGAGAGGCTCATGATGGATTTTCTGATGTTTGGGAGCACATCATCCTCTTTATAGGACACACAATTGTACCAGTGACACTAAAGTATGTTGAATTAATGGAGTTTCATTCTACCCCTTTAGCGGTACATCCTCGAGTGGAAATGATGTACCAGGACCTCCAACATCACTACTGGTGGCCATGAATGATGAAATTAGTGGTAGAGTTTGTATCATGATGGATCCCTTGTTAGAAAGTGAAGGCCGTGCATTAGGTACCAGCAGGCATAACTCAGCCACTTGTTATACTGGGATAGAAGTGGGATGGTATATCAAGGGACATCTTGATGGGGCTAACATGTACGTCCAGGGGCCAAGATTTCATTTGGTTGATCATTGAACGAATCACCAAGTAGGCCAAATTCCTACAAATCCTAGAGCAGTGATCAATAGAGAGCATGGGACATCTTTATGTACAAGAGATTGTACAACATCACAAGGATCCATTGACGATCTTCTCAGATCGAGATGGTCATTTTACACCCCTCTTGAGAAAGGTATTGCATGAGGTGTTTGGGGCTCGGCTACCCTTGAGAACTGCCTTCCATCCTAATTTAGATGGTCTGATGGAGCGGGACATACAGTCACATGAGGACAATCTTTGTGCTTGTATGCTCGATTGTTTCCACATTTGGGAGGATCACCTGCCCCTAGTGGAGTTCACATACAAAATATTTAATCATTCCACCATCATTATGGATCCATTTAAGGCCATGTAACAGGCGACCTTATAAATAACCCCTTTTCTAGAGATACCTAGGGACATCAGAAATCATGGGTCCAAAGTTGGTACATGCAACCACAGAGAAGGTGATGATCATCCAAGAGAGGATGAAGACTACACAGAGTAGGTTGAAGTTTTTTGACAACATGAGATGAAGACCCTTGGAGTTTGAGAAGGGATACCATGTCTTCATATGGGTCACACCTCGAAGATGATTACTGATGTTTGGATGAGGCAGAAAACTATCTATGAGGTTCATCAGAACTTTATAGATTCATAACAGAGTAGGTGAGGTGGCATACCATCTAGATATTAACCCATATATGAACTGTGTGAATACTGAATTCCATTTGTCGCAACTGATGAGATACAAGAATGATCCATCAAATGTTATAGACTAAGGATAGATGGAAATCAACAATGGAGTGTTGATTGTGGAGTTCTTAGTAGATATATAGGATCGATATGAGCATGACCGTCTTTGGCAGTTGATTCCTCTAGTGCGTGTTCGTTGGCATCATGAGAATCTCCAATAGAGAACATGGTAGCAGGAGGCTCATATTTTTAGTCAGCACCCTCATTTGTTCCCATATATTTGCCGTATATTTCAGGGAATAAAATTCCTAAGGTGGAGAAAATTTAAATACCTAGAAATTCTATGATTTGTTTAAAATATTTATAATTATTATGAGTCTGTGAAAAATGACAGAACATGATTATGAGGCCCGATGTGCCCAAAATGGGATTTTGAACATTGTATTATGGTACAATCAGTAAATGTTCTGGTGACATTTTCTATCTTTTAAAATGGTGCTAAAAATTAAAATTTGAGAGATCCTTTGAATTTGAATCACCAGGATTCTGTTAAGGAATGTTTCACTTCGACCATATTAGGTAGGGAGAAAAAGATAAATTTTAAGACATTTGGAAATATAATAAACTAACATGTAATTGTTATTTTATGATTCAACAGTGGTTGAGAGGAGGTGGTGGGACTACTGTGTTGTCATTAAATTTAATTTCTTGACTTTCTATTATTTTTAATTTCACTATTGAGAATTGAGAGGATCATTATTTAATGATCCTCATTAATTATTCGGTGCATTACTCACCCATTCCCCCCTCTATTTAAATGGAGTTTGGTTGTTGTTTTGGACAAGGCTTCTTCAAGTGAGGAACCATTGATGAAGTGATGTGATTTCTTCCACTGACGGGGAATAGATTCTTGGACGTCATTGGTGGGATCAAACAAGGAACAGTGAACACAGGTGGCTTCAAATTTTGGATTCTATTTGAACCACTGTGAGACACCAACAAGTCTCGAGGTCTGGGTTTATGTTTGGAATAGAGTTTATCATTATTTTAATATGATATATAAAATTCTACAAATTTTTATGACGCTAACGTGGTGGGTTCAGGCCAAATAAACAAGGCTCGGATGCTCCACCACTTCATTCATGTCCCTTTCATTGGGGGATGAAATTTCAACTTGTTAGAATCTGGATTCCAGAATCTGTACAATAACGGTGGAAAAACCGAGGTTGGAACGCCCAAGAGGAAAGTAAAACAGACCAATGAAGCTCACCTCGTGGCCCATGAATTATTATCTGATGCCGGCAGGCTAAAGAAGTGGCCAGTGCTCACCTCCCATAGAGAAGGGCAGCGCCGCTCGGCGTCATGGCAATGAGATAGGTAGCTGGAAATGACTGCTAGTGGATAGGTTAGGTAGAACATCATTGTGAAAAGTAGTGATACATGCCACAGCTCGAAGCCAAAATGCTTGTAGGGACCCATAACATGCGGGTCCCATGGGTGACAAGGTGGAGCCACGTGGCGCTGCCAATTAAAATAGCTGAATGCCTATTTGATCCATTTGGAGTCGAGGAGGCCGTAGCATGATGCCACGACGGAGGAAGATGGGGTCCAGCTCCTATAGGGTATTGTAGACAAGAATGTTGTGCCACCTGGACCGAACAATCAAGGGGCTGAATGGATCCTTTGAGTTGCTCGGCAGGCAGACTGCGCGACCCCTGCGTGGGCCGTGCCAGCCTGCGGGCTAGGTCGGTTCGCGGCCCAGTGGGCTGAGTCCGCCGCAGCCCCACCCAACCGGGCTGGCCCATTCCATATCGAGGTTAGACTAGGCCGGTTGAGGCATGGACAGGGTCGGTCAGTCCTAGACCGGGTCAGATCAGCCACAAACACAGATATCTCTCAAGCCCCGAAATGATTAGAAGTACGTATCTTGTGAACTAGACGTCCAATTGAAGAACCGTCTGTGTCGCTGGGATCCTTAGAGTGAGGTTGTCCTTTTTAGTTATCCAACAAAATTGTTGGAGAAAATTTGTCTATGGATGGGGTGGATCAACTCTGAATCCAACTGGGACCTCACCACTAAAATTACAATTACATACAGACCGAGAGTCTTGTTGACATTTTGTCTATTGAATTGGAACCCTTATGACATGATAGATCATTAGGTATCTTTGAAGAGGTACTTTATGCTAGTTGAAATATGACCGATTTTTTGAGGATTAGTTTCTCCAAGAGTAAAGAATACTATGAGAGGTAATCTGGTTTCTAGCTGAGATGTGAAGAATTAATAGTTATTCTGTGTGAATCCACACCGAGTGATTCTTTGTGAATTAGAACTGAGTGATTCTATGTAAATCAGCACCCAACGATTCTATGTGACTCAACACCATGATATGATGTGTTAATAATCACTCAGATAATCTGTGCGAATCAGCACCCATTTATTCTTGGTAAATCAACACATAGCGATTATCTGTGAATCAGTACCTAGTGATTCTCTGTAAATCAGCACCTAGCGGTACTGTGTGAATCAGCACATAGTGATAATGTGTGAATCAGAACCCAGTGATTCTGTGTAAATCAACATCTATCAGTCCATTGTGGGTCTTGTGGTGGTTAGTACATAACGATCTTGTGTGGGTCAATAGTTGTTCCTCATAACAGAGAAAGATGATATAGCCTTACGACTAATCAGTTTTACTTCTTTACTCAGTTATACATACTTTGAGCTATGTATTTTTCATTGTACATTGTCATTGAGATCATGCTTGAGGTTTTCCTTTGATGAATTCTGAGAGACCATCAGGGTTATTGAGGTCCCCACTAGGTATTATTATACTCACCTTGCATGGGCTTCGCCTGTAGCTTGTTGTGTATTGTGAAAACAACTGTCAACCTTGACCGAGGCTCGGAAATTAGAACCTGATTGTGGATGACAATGACATTTGATTTTGAGATCTGTGGAGATGATCCATTCCAACACTTTAGGTATGATCCCAATTCAATGTTATTGGGAGCTATTTTTTGTTATTAGTTGTAGTGGTATCTTTTCAGTTGGGCTTGTTTTCCAGCCCCTTATTTTCATTAAAAACATTTACTTCAAAAATTTTACATCGTGGTTACATCGTGTTGCATTATAGTCTGTGTGTTTTTACAAGTTTAAAAGAAATTCCTTCCCATTTTTAGGTATATGCCTTTACGATGCTAGTTTCCAACCACTGGCCTTTGGAAGGCGGGCTTGAGGTATTCACGACACTAGCCCTGAGGGACGGGTCATGACAACACATTTTCATAATCTATTATGAGATTTAAATTTCTAAACCAGTAATCTAATTTGGAATAATTTCCTTCTTTTTAATATAAATAAATAAAATTTTCAATAGAATCATGTTACTTTCATAAAATCGTTATTTCAATTCACTAATAATGTGATATTTAAATATTCACATATAAACATTATTTTTTGAAAACAATTCTGTAATTTTGTAAAATTTACTTATAAAAAATTTAATGAATAGTTAAATTTGGATTATTCAATTTAATAATGGAAAATATTTCATCATTTTTACATAATGTGTAAACATTAGTACTATCTTTAACACTTTCTTCTCCATAAAACATATTTAAGTTATTTCAATTTTTATATTCATAAAAAAGCATAGATTCCAATTAATTTTTAACATATTATTTTTAATTATGATGATTTCTTCTTAATTTTTTTTACTCTTCTTCATCAACAAAGTATTCTCAATTTAGTTCTGGAAAACTAGCGTCAGAATAAAATTTATCCACCCAATCAAAATAATCTAATGGGATATTTCTTTTGTACATGTATTTAAATTTTCAAACCCTTTATAATATAAATTATTTAAATATGTGAAAATTTATCGAAACAGATTTATCCAACATACTCACATTCATTAACTTCTAATTCCTTAAAAATATTATATTTATTCACTACATTATATGTCAGTTCCCATTAAGCCTTAATATTTATATAGGGTACAAATATTTCTCTATTCCAAATAAACATAAATACTATAAAAATAAATATATTAATGTATATATGAATCATGGTTTTCAATAATCAATACCTATTCATCTTATTTTTCAATAATTATTTATTAATTTTTTTAATACCTTGCAATCATTATGAATATTAATAAATCTAAAAGTGGTGTCAACAACCACTGTGAGCCCCACAATGAAATCATTTAATGATTTGTCTTCCAATAATTCAATTCCTTCATACTCCAAATTTAAAATCAATAATTCGACATCAAACACATTAAAATTTCATTTATTGGTGTTGAAATAAATATACTATATAAATATTTCTATATAAATTATCCTAACATTGATTATTAAAATTTATTAAAGAGGGGGTACAATGTCATGTCAATGTCTACTAGCATTATCAGTGTTCATTAAAACAGTTACTCTAATCACAAATTTTAATTTACGTTGTACATAAACATTTATAATAACTATAAAAATATAATAAACAAAGAATAATATGTATGGAAACATAATATTTTTTATAATATGACAGTTCTCTCAGTCAAAGAGCTAAATACATTTTCCATTCCCTAAATTAATGTGACTTATTATGATCAAAAAATTTAAAACCTATGCTAGCTAAAAAATAGAGAGTACACATAAATTTATAATAGGAAAAGGATTTTAATATTCAAATAATTAATTGTTTAGTAATTTGATATAACATATAATAATAACATGATACCCTTATTTACTAGGATCATTAAAGATTCACTAATTAAGAGATAGAAGTTCCTTGAATCGTTTTTACATATCATATCTGAGAAACTATTATTACCCATTAATGGAATTAAAATTAAAATTTTATCACATTTATAAATCACTATAGAAAATCATATTGAAAATATTAAAATTACAAGATATATAACATAAAATAAATTTCCAATCCTTTCTATAATCTATAAAAAATATTATCCCAAAATCAATAAATCTAAATGGATTTAGTATGATAGTGATTATCATTAAAATCTTGTAATATAAAAAAGTTTACGAATAGATTTGATGTTCTCTCATGTAATAAACAAATTATTTAATTGACAAAAAAATAATCATCACACTCTATCAAATAATCTATTTTTTTTTATTTCCAACACTTATGGAATTCCTAAAAAAATTCATATAATAACAGTTGAAATCATTCTTTTGCAACCCCAAATAACATAAAATTCATCATAAAGTAATTTTTATGAAATGTTTCTAACTAACATGAATCAAAATGAGAGTAACTAAAAATATCATTGCACTGATTAATGAAACCACCATTCTTGATAGTAGAATCAATGGTCTTCACATATACATGTCGTTATATTGAGACATGTCTTAATGAATATAATCTTGACAAAATGGGTTTCGTATTCTTCCGCTTTCTCTTTTTATCATTCTTCCACTATTCATGGATATCTAAAAAATTTAATATATATACAATACTAAAATTATTACATAAAATAGGTTTGTTTTAATTACATTAAATTTTATAATATTACATTAAATTTAAAAAAAATACTTAATCAACTAACAGAATAATTAAAGACATTATATATATTTATAATATATTTTCACCATTTATTTTCATTTGGTATTTAAGGAATAAAGTTTTTTTATCACTTGAATTATGGGATATACTTGACCCCCCACCCAATTATTGTAAAGTCCCCCCACATTGTCATGTAACTTTGAAAATAACAATATTAGATAGTGACTCATGCTTCATACTATGTTGTTCCACTAAATTACATATAAAATTCGTTCTCAACCTTTTGGTGTCTTCTGGATTGACTTTTATTATTATTGTATCATATGTTATAAAATATATTTTAGAGGAATACTATATATTTATGGAAACAAATATTTTTGATTTGGTCTAGGATAACATAGAAAAATCATTATTGGTGTAATAATTTAATCCAAATTAAGTATCTAAATAAAAAAATAAAATCCTAAACATTGTGGTATTATCATTTTTTCATGAAATAACATCTCAAAAATCATCAATTTCCAAAATTTAAATTATAATTAAAAAACCTATATTACATGTTTTTTAGTTTAACTGCATCAAATTTTAATCATACACAACATTATTATAGTATGATCCAAACCATTATGCCATTATCAATTTTTAATTCCTTATTTTTACATATATACTAATTTATTCAATATTAAATAAAAAAAATATCATCTATGATTTTATTTTGTATTCATCTTAGATAAAGTCATATATAGTAATATGATTTTAATTATGAATAATTTTTTTGAAAATTACATCAATGAGTTGAAAAAATAGGGCATTATTATTATTCATAAAATCCAAATAATATTACTAATGAAATATAAATATTTAACTATACATTTTTAAATAATATTTTATGTTAATTTCATTCTTAAATATTCCTTATTCTCAACACCATAACAATAAAACCTATAATTTATCTTTTTGATGATTTAATATTACTAATTTCAAAATATTGGGTCCTTTTATGGCTGTATTTTGATGTATACATATTTAATATACTTTTTATTTAATTTTTTATTCTTGAGGTATTTTTGGAAATGATATTATTTAATGGGATACATTTGTGTATGTAGAATCATAATTCATTAAAGAATATATTTGATCCTATATTATTTAATTTTACATTATGGTGATTATAAGATATTACATTAAATGTTTCACTAAGATTACCTATATGTGAAAATATTTTATTACGGTTGAAGAATAAATTTTTATTATATACTCTATAATAATAATTAATACAAAAGCCTCGATTCTGAAAAAAAAACTTTATTTTCTCTATGGTTATACTACTCACCCTTATTTTAGAACTTATGTGGTAACATAAACATGTATATGTATATATTGATATTTCATAACAGTACATGGTGTTTTTAGAGAAGATGGTGTATTAATATAGGTATTTGTTAGGTGATATACATTTTTCATGTATTTATTGAATATTTATAAGGTTTTAATCATGGTTTTCATTAAAAATAAACTTATTCATGTGTTTATATCACATCTATTTCATTTTGTAGTATAAATTATAGTATAAAATTGACTGTGTGTTGTTTGTTTCATGATGTATGTCATTATAAATATTTATACATGCACACATATATTCATCCATGTTCAAGATACATTTTTCCTAAAATTTTATAATGTTTCTTCTAATGGTATTGTTCTTTTTTATAATTATAGAATTTTGAGAGAATGCCTTCCACTTTTAGTGTTTACCATTATGTTTATATTTAACTACCCTTAGTCTATAAAACAAGGATTTGGTGTGGCACAACACAACCTTTGTTTATAATTGAGTATAATCTTGATGAGATTTATTTATCTTAATGACTCCTTAGATATAGATTTTTGTAGAGATACATTTTGGATTTAGGTTCATATGATGTTTCTATTTAGGAAAAAAAATATTTCTAATCTTATTTCAGTTCATTTAGTTATGTCAAGGTAGCCATACTTATATCATGGTGGCTGATAAAATTTTAATTAATGACTATCATACATTCATTTTAAACACAATATATGTATTTGTAATTATATGGTATAATTACATTGATAAGAAAATCATGTAGTATTGATATTATGATTTTTTTCTATAGTTTTTCATTGAACTGATATCATAGGATGGAAATTTGGGAAAAAAATTTCATTCCATCTGAATATATTTCCATATCATGATAGTAATTGGATAATTATTTTTAATTCCTTTGAAATATTATATTTCTCTTTATAAGAATGTATGGGTTCATGTTAAATGCAGGGATGATCAATTTTAAACATCTTAGTGTTCCATCATTAATAAACCACAAGGATAAAACGGAAAATATTGAGGGACCTGAGTATAAGAGGAATGCAGCATCACTAATACTAAGGAATAAGCACAAAATAGATGACGAGAGAAATAAAATTGATATGGGGATATATTTATTTCATATCATGGGATACCCATGTGTCATGGTGAGTATAGTTTAAGAGGTGGATCCTTTAATTAATTTGTGTTGAAGAATTGTTTTACCTTGAATGGATATCTATATCTCTAATATATTATTTCTTGAAAAATTTTATTCGATGGTTGTGGTGTAGGTAGTTAAAAATGATAATTTTAAAGTAGGATATAACTATAATTACTTGTAGACGGTGTATCATTTTCTATACGATCTTTTACATTATTTATATGATAATCATATTCCATGATCTATGTAATTTTTAGCATATCCTATAGAAATTATTGAAAATTCATTTTTTCTCTGTGGATTGACCTTTTTCTATGATGTATTATCTAACATGATTATGAGGATTCATATATTTTAGAATTTATTTCTATAAATGTTCAAAGAATTCGTATCACCTTCCCGTATGGTTTTAGGAATTAGGATGTGTGATTTAGATAGAAAAATTTTAGTGGATAATTAATCAACAATAGTGTGATATTCATGATTTGACAATGAAATAACATTATATTGAGTTATATTAAATAATTTTTTTGAATCAAGTTAATGAGGTTCAGAAAGAGGGATATTTATATGAAATTTATATTTTAAAAATATCTTGAATAGAACTTCATAGACTTAAAATGATTACTTTTATTCGTTTTTGAAACATTGATTCCAATGTATATTAATATCCTGTGGACCAAACCAATAGTGATATCTAAAAGGTAGATTATTATAGGAAAACATTAACTAGAGGGTTGGATTTAGATCAATGTATTATAATGGAAAAAAAATACTGTAAGATTTTTAAATATTTTATTAAATTGTTTCTTATAATATATTATATTGTCATAATATCAAAAAAAATCAGTGGTGATTATTTATTGAGTGAAAATTCATCTTTCATTATATATTATTGGAAATAAAGTAAGGGATAATAGTTTTATATTTCGTAACTAATTTATATAGTATCTATATTGATGTAGTGTGCTCATTATATAAGGAATCAGGAGCCCTCAATTTGTTATGATTAGGATTGATATTCTCAATAATTTTTCATGTGGGGATGAATTGTGGTCATAGGATCCAAATATTGGTGAAGAATTAATAATTATTATAGTTTATTAGTAGAATAATTTATTAATTAATAATCTATGAAATTTTGTGTGTGGGATTGTATAAGATACTGGAATATTTATTATTTTGGGTTGGTATTGTAGTAATTTGATCTGGCGTATTTTATCTACGAGAGGTATGTATAAAATAATATTCATTTACTTTTTATAATGATTGTCCACTTTAAAAAATTTTGTTTGGGTAACACTAAAATATTTCCTATTTGATTTAAATGGATGGGAAATGTACAATTGTGGTAAAATAGTGGGTAGTTCCCATTTATATATACATAAACACATTATATTTATTTACAAGATAATAGAAAAATAAGACCAAGTAATTGATTTTACATGGATGATTATGAATATTGTACTAACTAAATACAATAATATGATAAAAACTAGATTTCAATGTAATTAAGATAAATGTTTTATCAATTATTGATTATAAGGATTTAGGTATTTTATACAAGTTAATATTTTATTTATCTAAATATGAAATATTGTGTTTATTCTAGGGTTGATCTCTCGAGGAGGCTCCTCACACAAAATATTTTTGTATTTTCACTCATATTATTCTTAGAAATATAATTCTAATAAACTAATAAAAAGGATGTATTTTTTGAAAATATAGGAAATATAAAATAAAAATATAAGAGTGAAATGAAATCACATAATTATGTTTAAAATAAATAAATAAATAATGTTTCTTTTTATGATATGGTAATTTATATCAGTGTTCAGATTGAACCTCAATATTCAATTTAATGTAGTGGTCATGTCCTTTCAAACTAACCCCTCTCAATTGAAATGTGATTACATGATAACTATTTATATACATATTGAGAAATTATCATCTTAATTTAAATATGCTATCTTTATATTACTATCACCACTCATTCCATGCTTTACTATATACACAACACAAATAGTGATGTTAATGAAAATAAAAAATACGAAATATAATATGAAGGCAGATAAATGAGGCGATGGATCATCAAAATATTTCAACCCCCCCCCCCAATATCCTCATAATTAAATAGAGATATTGATAATTAAGAAAAATAAAACTAAATAAATCAACTAATAATTCCTTTAAAAAATATATGATGTTAGTTCCCTATTTTTGGTGGATATTAGGAGAGACCATAATTGTAGAAACACATAAAATAAAAGAATTAATGAAAAAGAGAAATTAATAGATGGAAAAGTAACAACACTAATATATATTCATAAAAAATATATTACATAATAATAATTCCACCTTATCCCCCTAAATTGTCTATCATTTTTAATTGATTTTGAGAATAATATTTATAGTGTAAAAGTGTGATTAATTGTTGCTTAAAATTATATATTTGAAAGTATGCATTTGTGTGACCAATTAAATTCTATAATTTGGAAGACTTATATTCTTTAATATTTTTCTATTCTTTCTCTTTTTTTGACCAAAAACATATGAGATTCATTGGCCATCATTGGATGGAGATATAGATCATTTACTCTAAAAAATTATTCTGACAAGATTGAGTCATTATATCCCACATATCCTCATAATAATTATTTTATGGCCTTGAAGATGATAGATTAATGATTAGTGATTTTATTTAATGTTTTACTATAGATTTATTATTGATCCTCATGTAATTTTAAATAATTCGAGAATTTATTTCTAGATATATAGTCCCATAATTAAATATTGATAGACAACTGCATATGTTTTGAGGCCCATTTTATTATTTAGCATTGTGCTTCTAAGTGATTGACATAGATTTGGATTTATAAGAATAAAATTAATCTAGAGATGACTAAAATAATTAAAAAAATATTTCAAAATATAATTCATTTCCAAGAATGATAGAGATGAAATAATGGATAAAAAATACTTAAATTCAAAAAAAATATGTTATTTTTGCAATTAAGATCATAATACCCCTAAATCATTAAATATGACCATTTATATTTAAAAAAACATTAGTGGTAATATAAAAATTGAATTTAAGAATAAAAAATATGAAAATTTTATATTTATAACTACCCCACACAGAACCATTTATCACCTAGTGAATCATCACACGTTCAAATCAAAATCCACACAACACTAAAAATGAGAAAAAATCCATGATATTTTCAAAATAAAATCCACCATGTTACTTATATGAAAAAATATTCACAATAGTATTTATTATTTAAATTTATTTTTTTTCAGAAAACATAAATCCTCAATAACCCAATGATAACATTACTCATATTTATTTTTATGTCATACTTCACTCTAGTGAACTTAAATTATGAAGCATTGTCACACATAGAAAGTGCATGTTTCACTATAGGCTTCTGAAAAATTCCATTTATCTACAGAAAGTTTCATCAATGTATTTTCAATCATAATCAATTTTCAAGAATGTGGAATATTATATTTTCTCATTTATAAGGACTCTTCCAAATGAATAATATCATCCATTTTCTACCATTTTGTTTTCTTTTTTTTAAAGATCCAAAACAACATATAATTTTTTCATATAGGACATGATGAAAGTTGAATATTATGAATGAATTAAAATTCATTACCCTAATATATGAGATGTTCACTAGTCATAAAATAAATTACGATGATAATTTCAATCTCATCTCAATTTTTTTTTCTATTTTCCACATCTTATTGAGAACTAATATAAATAACCCAAATAAACAATTAAAAAATGAATAATGACCAATTTTCTCATTATTAAATACCCAAAATGATTAAAAAACAACTCAACCCTCTCAAAAGTGAAACAAATCAAAAATAATTCACATTAATGGCCCTACATCCACACTCAAAATTGAAATCTCTATGAAATTATTCCAAGAGATTTTGTAGGTAATGAAACATTAGTTTATTGTCTGGATTAATCCTATATTACGATTCATGGCATCTAATAGATAATTAATTTTAGATATAAAGGTAGTTAAAATATAAACATTTCTTAGACAAAGAATATCATAAATCATTACAAATGAAATTCATGAAATCCAAATTCTTGAAAGGGAAAAATCACATGTTCTGGTTCTAACACAATATCCATATTTTTCTTAAGAATGTGTGGTATTTTATAATAATATTAAAATGTGGTTCAAAATAACTCATAGGAAAATAAAAATAATTTAAAATATTGTTTCATTAGAATATATTTCAAAAATAATTCAAATTCATAAAAATTCATGAAAATATAATTCAATGAATTTTTTTTCACATAGTGAATAATTTTATCTCCATTCATCCAAAAATAAATTAGTTTTTTAAATAAATTTATATTTTAAAAATTATATGAATATTCATATAAAATAAAATTTTCTTTTAAATATATAAAATAAATCAATTTAAAAATAAACTATGAATGTTGAAACAAACCACACACATAAATTCACTACCAATCATTTCAACTAAATATTAAAAAAATAAGGGCACAAAAAAAGTAATGGAATGATACAACCTAACATTATTTTTAATTGGTATCCTTGGGTTTATATCCTATCTTTTAACACATTAATCATAAGACAAGTCATGAAAAAAACATGAGAAAAAAAGACAGCAATTGTGAGAAGGGAATGAAATTGGATAATGTGTTGTTTAACCCCTAAGATGGTGCTACGATTTTTCTTTCCTTGGTCATGATGTTATAGTAGATTGTCCCCAATCCGATGGTGGATAGTGATTATTACTTAGAAACCATCAGAACATCTTTATTCCAATACTATTAGAATTATACAACTCTTGTATGAATCCATGTATAGTGTACACCATCTTCTCTTCAATTACAATTTGGTATTACTGTGATGATGCGGTGGATTAAGAATGGTTCCTCTTAATCACCATACACAAATTAGATGGCTTTATATAATGTTTTTATTTGTGAATGTGTTGAATATATATATTTATAATCATGAATTTATGTGAGAGTTTAATTTTTTTAATATAATTAAAACAATTTGATACATGGAAATAATTTTCCCCTTCATTTAAAGAAAATTTAGTGTTGACTTATTTTGAAATTTCCAATGGAAATTATGTCCAAGAATGGTTTTCTTAATCTTCCTCCATATCTAGATCGTGGTATATGTGTTATGATCCTTATTTTAAAAAATGGGAGGATTAATTACCTTTTTCCTTTAAAAATTAATACAAATGTTCTTCCAAATCTTGTTGATCTCCCACTATTGTATAAGCAAACATGTAATCCTCAATAACCTCATAAATAAATGTCCAAGTAAAGATGCTCTGATATTCATGTTTCATCATAATGTCTCACTCGGGATTATCAAATTAAAATAAATGTTTAACGTTATTTTCATTTTCCCCATATTTTTTTCCATTCCATCAATAGAACTTTAACATCTTCAATATTGGCCACCAGAAATGCTCTCATATTTCTTATTATTAAATGAACATTGCAATTATTTGTAATCACCAAGGAATTTTTTTCTATATGAAACATACATTTTAGTTCCATGCTACAAATGTCATTATTAAGCCATAAATATAAACAATTAAAGTAATAATCCACCATGAATTATAAATGATTAAATTTACCAATAAATATATTATTTTAATTTATCCAATTTTTTTATTTTATTGGGTTCTTATGAATATAGTGTGTTTATGATTTCCACCTCCTTGTAAACAGTGGAAAATATATGATAGCAAATCAGTTGTTTTTTAGAAGATAGTGTTTTATTTACTCCAGATTTAAATATAGTCTGCACACTAGGGTCGATCTCTCAAGAGGTTAGTCACACACAATATTTTCCAATTATCAGTATTATAATTATAACTAATATACTACTAATAATAAAATATAAATATGTGGGTCATTCAAAATGTATGAAATATAATATAAAAAAATAATAATGAAATTCAACCACTATATACATTTTCTAAAGAAATGACGAACAAATATTTTTGTGGAGAATTATGTTATTGATATAGTTGTTTAAAATGAATATCAATATTTAATTCATTGAATTTATAAAAACATGTCACACTACACCCTATCCATTGAAGTGATATTTACAAATACCAATAACACTACATATGTGGTAATTATCATCATAAAATTTTCTCTTAGATTACTACATGACTATCCCTACGTATTTTATGATCAACCATATCCATGGATCAAATAGTTAAGGGAATGAAAATAATAAATGAGAAGAATAATCTAATAGAATAAATATAGGGAGACCGCTACAAGTAATCATTTATACCACTATAAAGACAAACTGAAATGAATAAATAAATAGATAATTAATCACAATACTACTAAACCAATCAACAATTACCACCTTCAAACTAGCATCGAGGTTAGTTCAACATGTTAGTGGATTTTAGAATGGAATGTAGAGGGAGAAAAGAGTAAAATAAAAGATATAGTAGAAGAAGATAATTGAATAGAAGAAAATGAATTTAAACTAATATATGTTCAAAACTAAAAATATCTATAAAAAAATAAGAACTCCAACTTATCACCCTGATAATTGATTTCCTTGGTAATGGAATGTGAGACAGACATTTATACTGAGAAAGTGTAATGCATTTTCACTTAAACATTGATTTTTGAAAGTAGGAACCAAGATGACCCATTACTACATGAATTAAGAATACGTCTCTTCAAAAATATTTTTTCATTGTTTCTTTTATTTTTACCCAAAATATGTCATATTCAATGTCTGTTTTGGAAAGATATATATAATATTTTTGCTGGAAATTTATTCTTCATAGATAGACTTCTCTCATTCCACATAATTTAATTCCAACGCATTTATGGCCTTTAAAATGTTGTAATAATGAATTTGGGACCGAATAAAACAAATTTTTATATATTCATTCTTTATTTTTATCTAATTTCCACAATTTTGTAATTTTGTTTTGAGAGATATGGTCCCAAAATTAAATATGTCAAGATCTGTGCATAGTTTTTTGAGACCCAGATTAAGATATTATCTTGGATGTCAAAGTGATTGACTGAGATTTGGGGTCATAAGAATAAATAAAACCCCATGATATCATAAATATAAAAAAATAATCAATTTAATTCATGTAAGAAGAAGTTATAGCCAAAATAATTAATAAAAATAAAATATATAAATTCAAAAAATATATAATTTTTAAAATTAAGATCAAAATAAAACTAAAACATAAAAAATATGATAATTTCCCATTGAATGATAATATGGTTAAATTATAAAAAATTAATAACAAAATAAATGGTTTGTAAATTTTTTCTAGTTCAATTACCAAATAGGATAATTGTTGCTGATATTTTATTAAGAAATTTAGAGAGAACATGACCACTCAAATGTTTAATGATTGTATCAATTGCGTGACTTACTGGAATATAGTTGAAATAATATTGTGACTGGTATATGATGAATATAATCATTTTAAAACACAATTTAATATAATATTTAATAAGGATTTACCAATAAATGATAATTAGCAACGAACTACCCCAAAAAAGTTTTGATAATAATAATAATAATGTATAATATTATTTCCAATGAGATATATTTTCTTAATTTTGAACCATTTCCTTCTTTATAATGTGGTATATAGAATATAAATGGATTAATATATTATTATGATATTTAATATTGGTAGGGTTGAATAATAAAATTTTTAAAAATGCATTTTGTTATGTTAATTGAATGATACATAACGTGTTCATGAATGATGTTAGTGAACATTTATGTTTTTCATTGAGAAAATTAGTTCCAATTATATGTCATTTATAGAGTGGATTTGATGAATAAATGTGATTTTTAGGAAAATAATTAATTTTTCTCCTTAAATTATAGAATAATATCATATACTCTTCAATCGAAAAGGTAATTTTAGTCAATAAATTATTTTTTAGTGTTTTGATATTTTAACAACTTTTTATTAGTAATTTATTAAAATATTATGAAAGTTAATATGTGTTATTATGAATGGCCAGGGATATGTCCCCATGATCATTTTCATTTTGATGTTTTACACATATTTTTTTATTTCTTTGTTATAGGCTCCATGGTATGTATCATATGACTATACATTTAACTGATCATGCTATTTTATGATACATTATTAATGGTAATATTTTATCATGATGTTCGTTTTAGATATTTGTTATGATATAAATTCATTAGATTGTTGAAGACAAAATTAAATTAGATTAGGATTTTTTTACACACCTTTGGATAATAGAAACATGCAATACAAATCTTTTTCATTAATGTATAATGGAATTTAATTTATATATTTTTGATAAAATAATATTGACTATGTGGTTTCTCTAGGGTTTATATTTATGAAGAATAGTCATTTATTTAAAATATTTATCCTATTCATATAATTTTTTCATATATAAATATTATTGATGAGGTAATCCTATATTAATTTAAATCATGGATGAATTAAGAAACACAATTCTGTGATTACTAGATCAAATATTTTAGGTGAGAATAATTATTCATCCATGATTGAAAATATATGGATGTCAATATAAATATGGTTATTCTTTAAAAAGGTTAATTTGTTATATTAAATATAAAAATTACATCATTCAATCTCTGGGGGTTATCAATATCTCATTTAATCCTAAAACGTATGCTAAATAATTCTGATAGAATTTTTGTTGTCTCAATTATTTTTATTTTCCATTCTATTGTTTTATTTAAAGGTGGGTATAGTATAATTACCAAAGTAATTTTTGAGAAATTAATAAATATGTCACATCATATCCCCATATTATAGTTCTATTATTTTTTATTCAATATATATAATAAAATATTCTTTGTAACACCTCGCCCCCAGTTACCCAAAGTCAGTAAATTATTACATAACATTGGCACGATCATAAGGAATCCATGTCTCGAAAGACCGATCAATTTAGTATTATTGGAAACAAGATTCGTACATAAGTTCAACTTTACAACTTGAAAATAAATAAAACATGAATTTATTCCATTTAAAGCATCCAAGACTCCTAAATAATGCATGGAAGTCACTCATAACTAACTTTTTAATATCTTGGGAAAATGAAACCTAATAAAGGGGTGATCTCAAACGCTCAGTAAGGGTAAGCAATACAGTGAAAGATAACATAAATATTAATCATGGAGAATAATTGAAACCAAATGCCTTTACCAATAATAAACATGAAAACATTTATGGTAGGAATATGAGCTGAGTAACTAATGCCATAATAAAACATAATCATTGGTATTTTAGTAGTCAAATGACCACATGAACCATCAATATTATTTTCATAATGACAAAATTTATAATGTCAGAAATTTTGAAACATTTTGTCAACATCTCATACAAGACTTCTAAAAATGACTAATTCCTCAGCCAAAACCTTATATAAAATTGGGAAAGGTCCTCGGCCAATTCCACGTCTAGTTGTATTAGGAGACCTACCGATGCATCGAGGAGCTATAGTGGGCTCTACCAATAACTTACTAAGTCCAATTAATTCCTCATATGAAAAGGTTTAGACATATCATAAACATTCATATTAAAACTAGAATACAAAATGTAAATACTTTAACCATAAATCAAGAATGGTATAAAAATAGAACATCCACAGTCATAAATATCACAAAACCTTCAATACAATATGGATGTTTTGTATCATAATAAATAAACTTCAAATAAACATAAAATCCCTCAAAGGAAGTTCATATAGATGAAATCAAAACCCCTTTAGGGAAATATCTATTTTTATTTTGTAATAATTTAAGAATCACATAATTATAAATAAAACATTTATCATGAAAAAAAATATTATTAGCTTGTAAGGGAAGCTTTGATGATGTTATAATGGGAGAAAATAACCGCACCCGCCGTATAAGTAAAAAATAATTCTTACCTAAAATTTGTCAAAAAGGTCAAAAGGTACCTTGTTTGGAAAATGCCAAAAAGATTCCTTTCAAACACATATGTTTTTAAATTAATTTAACCATTTTCTAGTAAATAATAAAAATGTTTTGAAATACATTTCTATGAATCATGGATGTCGATGATAAAGAAGTCCTAGTAGATAATTATGTATAAACAACCTCTTATAATGAATAGATTTTGAAATAAACCCTTACCTTGTACATTTCCATGGTAAAAGGTAGGTTAACCACTTTTATAATAGTTAAATCATTTTTATTAAATTATTCAAGAATCATATAAATAAATATGATATCATATATGATCTTTTAATATTGATTTGTTAATAATATTTTATTATTATTGTCATTTCGGGAGTTCACTTACCCATTTTATTTTATATGAATTGTTACATAAGACTTGTTTTTTATCTATAGGTTGTATCTTATTCATATCCAAAATGATATCAAGTCTTTAACCATTAATTTCAATCATCAAATGAAAATTAGTCTTGAATAGAAACAATGGGGAATGAATCTTCTCATGTTCGTGTAGACGGTAGTCCATACGTACGCACGAGTGAAAATATCATTCTTTTGATATTAAAATAATATATAATGGAATGGTATATCATATATAAAAAATCATTATAATGTAATATTTATTGTTTACTTCAATTACACATCACTATCATACCCATCCTGTTTTGAATAACAATTACACCACGACGTGGAGACGATAAACTCTACATACGCACGTATGGTGACATGTCATTCAAAGTATGGATAAATTACTGAATATTGTTATAAAATATTTATAATAACATAAAATTATATAGAAGATACTGGAGTTATTATTTTAGAATATAAATAAAAAATAAAGAAAATTTGAAGAAGAAAGGAACTTGAAAGACGGTGCTGAAAACATTACCTCTTGTTTGGGTTCTTCTTTTTGATTTGATCAAAATGGCTTCATAGGTTGGCTTTATGATCAAAATATGTCATGTAGGATGAATTGAGGGAAGTTTAGAGGATATTTGGTTAGGGTTTGGACCTACCAAAAGGCTTTGAAGGTATAAATTTGAGAGAAGGGGAGTGAACTTTTATAAGAGGGGTGAGGGGAACTGTAGAAAAAACATACGATATTATTTTATAATAAATTCATATTGAGTTTATAATGGCTCCAAAGTGACTTATTTATAGTATAATGTGAGGATGGGTCTAAATACTTTCACCCAATAGATTTTAGACTGGTTTGGATCACTATATTAACTTTATCATTTATATTTAACTCTTAGTTAAATAGTTTGACATTTACCATGTCTCTTTGTATTTTTATATTATATGGTTAATAAACATACTATATACTTCCAAGGGAACCCCATGTTGTTAATTAATGATAAACCTATGATTATATAAGTCTTTTTTTAGCCTTATATTTTTTTGGGATATTATATCAATTTATAATATAATATTTGTTATAAAAACTCCTTTATGTCAATTTTTACAGAATTTAATAATTTATTTTAGTTAAAGTCTTAACAACATTATTAATTCGAACCAAATTCATTTAAGAAATCTTAAAATATCATATTAACCTATAAAATTAGTTTAAATTATAAAAAGTCTCAAATTACATTTATTTGGATATTTATAATTTCAATTATTTTAATATTTCATTAATTAGGTAATTATTGTATCACCATTGTGTCATAATTGAATTATATTATTTAATATATAAAAATTATAAATAAAATACCATTATTTAGTAAATAATATTAGATTATTAATGAGTATTTATAATCTAATTTATTTTATGTGTAACCCTATATTATAAATGTTTTACTTATTAAACTTTGATTTTACCTATTTTAACTCTTCCTTGAATTATATAATAATAAATGACCTAATCTAATCCAAGTGGACCAAAAGGGTTAATATTTTTATTCCTAAGGTTGTTTTTTGTCTAATTATACTTATCCAATATAATTAGGACATGTTTTAGGATAATAATAATATCATTTTTACCCTTAATTACCCTATTTACTTTTAACCGTGCTAAATAAAATTTAGAAGTTACTATTCAAAAAAATTATTTTTATCTTTTTGATCCAAATATTACTCCGGGATATTAACTATTTCTCTAGGATTTTTATAATTCCACTTACAGAAGTGGTAAAATTATGTTTTATGTGAATTTGTAGATTCTCCTTGGAGATGGGTAAAAGACGGTGAAAAGTCCAATAAAATTTTTATATATCTAAAATTATAATAAACCTACTCCAATGAATTACATTTAACTTATATAGTGATTATGTATCTATTTTGACTTAAAATAAATTTAAATAAAATAAATAATTATTTAAATTAAAGTTTGGTTTTAAACTATAACTCAGTGTTTTTCACTATTCATCAAAAATTGAACATTTTTAAAAAAATACAAAAATTTCACCATAGGCTAATTCCGATATTTTGAATCCAAATATGATGTCCATTTTGAATAATAAAATTTATAAAATTTCAAAAAGTGGGTATTACTATTCATAACAGCTAGTTTGATTGGTTGTGTTGGGTGTTAGAACTCAAAGTTGCGTACAACACATGTTATTGTATTATTCAAAGAGAAGCATAACATGGAAGCTTGGGGTGTTACATTATCTCCTCCATCAAATAATTTTTTCCTTGAAATTTATATAATACTACGGCATGAAATGACTCGGTTGTTTCTTCATCATAAGTTCCTTTGGTTACCACGTTGCCTCTTCTATCTTATGGTTTCTGCATAGATCTTCTACCAAATGAGTCATCTGGTTTCTCACCACTTGTTCTTTGGTATCATGAATCTTGTTGGGCTCTTCGCAATAAAACAGATCGGGTTCTAGATATACTACCTCATAAGTGAGTACATGTGTTTGTTCAGGTATGTATTTTCTCAACAGTGATATGTGGAACACATCATGAACATTGGAGAGATTTGGAATCATTGCCAAATTATAAGCTACAGCCCCAATTCGTTCTAGATTTTTGAAAGGTCCTATATACCTGGGACTCCATTTACCTTTCTTTCCAAAATGTATAACTACCTTCCATGGAGATAACTTCAAGAAAACTGGATCTCCTACCTTAAATTTTAAATCCTTCCTTCGATTGTCAGCATAGCTCTTCTTCCTACTTTGAGTGGATTTGAAGTGGATATGGATTACCTTCACCTTTTCCATCATTTCATCCACCAGTTCTACGCCTACGAGTTTTCTTTCACCAACATTATCCCAACAGGTGGGTGTGAAACATCTCTTTTCGTATAACGCTTCATACGGTGCCATATGAATACTTGAATGGAAGCTATTGTTTTAGGAAAATACTACCATAGGTAAATATTGATCCCACATACCATAAATGTCATGTGAGGAAGATCTAAACATGTATTCTATGGTTTGAATAGTCTATTCTGATTGTCCATCAGTTTGGGGGTGGTAGGCATTGCTCAAAAAAAGTTTAGTATCTAGGGATTTCTGAATAATTTTCCATAATCTTGAAGTAAAATGGGGATCAAGATCAGGAACAACTGATAGTGGTAATCCATGGAATATACAAACTTCATTAATATATATTCTTGATAGAAGTTCAAGTGGTAGATCTTCTCATATAGGAAAAAAATATGTTGACTTGGTAAGACGATCTACAATGACCCATATTGCATCATTTGTTCTAGGAGTCTTTGTTAGCCCCATAATAATGTCCATCGTAATATTATCCCATTTCCACTCCTGTGTGGGAAGAGGTTTCATGACTCCTCCATGTTGTTGCCTTCCAGCTTTCACATGTTGGAAAACCATACATCATGACACAAAATTAGCAATCTCTCTCTTCATGTTGTCCCACCAAAAACATTTCTTCAAATTTCTATACATTTTGGTGCTCCCAAGGTGTGTAGAGAAATTAGAACTAAGAGAATCATCCAACAATTCCCCTTTTAGACCAGGTATATCAGGAACGCAAAGTCACTTCCCAAATTTTAAAATTCCTTCTTCATACACAAAGTCACTCAATCTCCCATCATTCACAGCTTTAACATTCTTTTGAAATTCTTCATCATCGTTCTGAGAAATCTTAATCCTTTCTAGTATGGATGTTTTGGAAACTATATGAAAAAATATCGATGTTTCACCTTCCATTGTTATTCCCATATCCAATTTTACTAAATCCATGAAAATTGGATCGCTTTGAACTCTCATTTTGTTCAAAACTTTATGATCATTTCTGCTCAAAGCATCTTCCACCTTATTTTCCTTCCCCGAGTGGTATTGTATCATGCAATCATAATACTTGAGTAGTTCATGTCATCGCCTTTGCCTCATGTTGAGTTCTTCATGTGAGAAAATGTACTTCAAACTTATGTGATAAGTATATATCCCCCAATTTTTTCAATAGAGATAATTTCTCTATATCTTCAAATAATTAATTACAGAATCTAACTCAAGATGATGACTAGGATAGTTTTTCTCATTAATTTTTAGTTGTCGTGATGAATAGTAAATAACCCTATCATTCTGCATAAGAACACAACCCAATACTTTCTGTGAAGCATCACTATAAATAACAAACCCATCATTCCCCGATGGTCGAGTCAATATAAAATAATTGATTAATATTATATTCAGTTCTTCAAAATATTCTTCAAACTATTTTATCCAAATAAAGTTAACCCCTTTACAAGCGTGCTTCGTTAACGGTTTAACCAATCAGGAAAAATTCTAGATGAAATGCAGATAATAACCTGCTAAACCAATGAAACTATGTACCTCAGTTGTACTCGTCGGTGCTGGCCATTCATGGATTTCCTTGGTCTAAGAAGGATCAATGAAAATTACATCTTTAGAGACAATATGGCCAAGAAGAGAAGTCATGTGAATCCAGAATTCACACTTTCTAAACTTCCCATATAATTCAAGTCTTCTAAGAGTCTTCAAGATAATGTGCAAGTGACTTTTATGATTTTCATATCTTTTGGAGTATGACAAGATATCATCAATAAATACCACTATGAAATCATCGAGATATTCCTTGAAAACTCTATTCATTATATCAATGATGATAGAGGGTGCATTAGTCAAACCAAAAGGCATTACTGTAAAATCGTAATTCCCATACACGATTCCAAATGATGCCTTCATATTGTCTTCCTTATTGACACACGACTGATGGTATCTAGATCAAAGGTCAATATTTGAGTAGTATTGAGCTCCATGAATTTGATAAAATAAATCATCAATGCGAGGTAGGGTATACTTGTTCATTATTGTTATAGCGTTGAACTCCCTGTAGTCGATACATAACCTCATAGATCCATCTTTTTTCTTAACAAAAAGGACAGGGGCTCCCCATAGAGAAACACTAGGGCAAATAAATCCTTTATTACTCAATTCCTCTAGTTGTTTCTTTAGTTCCAAAAATTTTACAGTGGCCATTCTATAAGGGGTCTTTGATATGGGCCTTGAACCAGGAAATATGTCAATGGAAAACTCAATTTTTCATTCTGGAGGATTTCTAAGTAAATCCTCTAGAAAACCATCAACATATTCTTTTACAATAGGTAAATCCTCTACTTGTAAATTCATTTCCTCACCCATAGTTATTTGATTCTATTCCTCCCCAATAATTGAATTTAGTTGAGCTACTGGGGGTGGATCTAGATAAGAATTAGGTGATGGAGATTCTTATCTAAAGATAATGTGTTCTTTATCATCATCATCAAAAATAGTAACCTCCTATTTATTACAATAATTTTTTTCATCATGGTCTTAAAGGAAATCCATTTCAAGGATTATATCAAATTCAATCACAGGTATGGTGATGAGATCAGTAGATAAAGAACATTAATATGCTCTAGTGGGAACGGATTCACAAAAATTTGTTGAGATTATACTTCCCTTAAGAGTTTTAACTGACAACTCCCTTGTTAAATCAAATTTGATATATCTAATTCTCTTAAAAAAATTGGAAGATAAGAAACAATGTGACGATCCAGAATCAAATAAATCATTTTCTAAACTTAAGGAAACTATTAAATCACCTTCCACCACGTCTTTCGGAGCTTCAACCTCAGCAGTATTGATCACATAAGCTTGGCTATGAGCCCTTGTCCTTTTCTAAGGTATGTTTCCTTGATGATTATGAAATTAATTTGCATAATGTCCCATATCCCTATAATTATAGCATTGATCATTGGTAGTGTCTTTCTTTTCCTTACAATCACCAGAAATATGGCCTTTCTTTCCACATTTGTAGCATACTACATTTCCTTTCAGACAGGAACCTGAGTGCTTACTTCCACAATTATCACATGGTGTAAATTCAACTCTTCCCTTATTCAATGTTTCCGTATTTACTTTCCGAGAGTGTTCACAAGATATCTTCTTCTCTTTATTTTCGTTAAAGTCATAAGACTTAGAGAACTCCTTTTCTTTCTTGATATCACATGATAGAATATCTTTATATAACGAGAAGGATTACGATACTAAAGATCGACAGAGAAATCTTTTCAACCCATCAATGAAATGATCAATCTTACTTCTTGGTTTAGGTATATAATCTACAGCATGCCTTGCTAAAGTTGTAAATTTATACTCATACTTTGCAACATTGTCATCCTCCTTTTCCCTCAGACTGAGAAATTTCCTTCCCATATCTTTTCGATGGTCACAAAGAAATTATTCCTCAATATAAATCACTTTAAACTCCCCCAATTCAATATTTGATACTTCATCATCTTCCTTAGTGTTTTGAATCAATGACCACCATTGATCACCATCTCCAGTGAGGAGATAAACTGTAATGAAAACTTTATCCCATTCACTACTCCCCAAAGCCTGAAATATGTTCTCTAGGGAACTTATCCATTTCTCAGCTACCAATGGATTTGTATTCCCATTGAATTTCGGTGTTTGTTGCCTCATGAAGTGATCTAACATTGATCGTCCATGTTGTGGATCAGGGTGCTCCATATGGGTAAGGTTATTATTCATAACCTGAGTGAGTTGTCCCAGTATGGTGATCAGCTGATCAATACCAGTTGCATCACCAGCTCCATTATAATTATATTGAGTGGGAGGGAAATCCCTACATGGAGTGTGTGCATTGATATGGTTTCCATTTCGTCAACTAGGTGCCATTTCTAAACAATGGAATACACTATATTAGTTTATGAATTGAAATAAATAATTCTAAAATTCTAATGAACTTAACATAAATTAATCATTTTATAGATATAATCCATAATCATAAAAAAAATTCTTTGAGGAAGTATATACTCATTATCCATTCATAATGATTTGTAAATAAAATGAGAATTATCCTAAGCATATCCCCCGGGAGTTTCGTAACCAAGAGTGCAGTAAGGCCCGTTGTCGAGAACTAGCTCCCATTCGAGTCTATCTCAAAGCGGTGTTTTCAGGATTTACCACTAGATGCATCTGTGCTAGAGCCTCCTCTACCTGCTCATATCCAGACAATGATGTATTCCTCGGCAAACTCACAAAATCTGTAAAATACCAATATTCTAGGATGTTTTTCTATTCTAATCCTCAAAGTCTATCTTAGGGCTATGTTTTCTAATTAGAGTTTATCTAAATCTAGTTTACAAGGTTTATTACTAAACTTCCACTAATACCAACAGTAATGTCCCGACACTAGTTACCCAAATTTAGTGCATTATTACTTAACATTGGCATGATCACAAGGAAATCATGTCTCAAAAGACCGATCAGTTTAGTATTATTGGAAACACGATTCATACATAAGTTCAAATTTACAACTTGAAAAGATAAACAACACAAATATTTTCCATTAGAAACATCCAAGGCCCGTAATTAATGCCTGCAAGTCACTCATATCCAACTTCTTCATATCTCGGGAAAATGAAACATAAGAAACTGGTGAGCTCAAACTCTCAGTAAGTGTAAGCAATACAACTGACGATAACATAAATATTAATCATAGTGAATAATTGAAACCACATGCCTTTACCAATAATAAATATGAATACTTGTATTGAAGGAATATGAGATGAGTAAATAATGAAATAATAAAACATAATCATTTGTACTCTACTAGTATAATGACCACATGAACCACCAATATTATATTCATAATGAGGAAATGTATAATACCAGAAATTCTAAAACATTTTGTCAAGGCCTCGTCCAGGAAGTTTAAAAATGATTAAGGCCTCGGCCAAAAACATATATCAAATTGGGAAAGGGCATCAGCCAATTCCATGTCTAGTTGTCTAATGAGACCTACCGATGCATTGAGAAGATATAGTGGGCTCCACCCAACACTTACTATGTCCAATACATTCCTTATATGAAATGTTTTAAACATATCATAAAAATTCTTTTTAAAACTAGCATACTAAATTTAAATACATTAACCATAAATCATGAAAGGTATAAAAATTGCACATCCACAGTAAAAAATATCACAAAACATTCAATACAATATTGTTGTTTTGTATCATAATAAATCAACTTCAAATAAACAAAATATCCATCAACAAATGTTGAAATAGATGAAATAAAAACCCTTTTTAGAGAAATATCTCTTTATATTTTGAAATCATTTAAGAGTTACATAATTATAAATAAAACAATTATCATGAATATACTTTTATAATCTTGAAAGGGACGCTTTTTGGATGTTATAATGATGAAAAATAGCAGTACCCACCGTAAAAGTTAAAAAAAAATATTCTTAACTTAAATTTGTTTAAAAGGTCAAAAAGTACTGTGTTTGGAAAATGAGGGAAATATTCCTTTCAAAACACATAAGTGTATAAATAAAATTAACCATTTTATAGTAAATATTTAAAAGGTTTTGAAATACATTTTTATGAAACATGGATGTGGATGATAAAGAGGTCCAAATAAATAATTATGTATAAACAACCTCAGATAATGAAGAGATTATGAAATAAACCCTTACCTTGTACTTTTCCATGGTGGAGTGTAGGTTAACATTCTATGTTATAGTTAAATCATTTTTATTAAATTATACAAGAATCATATACATAAATATTATATCGCATATGATCTTTTAATATTTCTTGGTTAATATTTTTTTAGTATTATTGTTGTTTCGGGTGTTCACTTACTCATTTTCTTTTATATGTTTTGTTAAATGAGAAATGTTTGTTATCCAGAGGTAGTATATTACTCATATATAGATTGATATAAAGTCTTAGAACTTTATTTTTAATCATCAAATGAAAATTAGTCTTGAATGGATATGATGGGGAATGAATCTTATCGCATTCATGGAGACGGTAGTCCATATGTACGCACGAGCGACAATATCATTCTTTTGATATTAAAATAATATATCATTGGATGGTATATCATATATACAGAATAAATATAATTTTATATTAATTATTTATTTCAAATAGATATCATTATCATACCCATCCAAATAATAATGTATTGAATAACAATTACACCATGACGTGAAGATGGTAAACCGTATGTACGCACGTATGGTGACATGTCATTCAATGGATGGATAGAATAGTGAATATGGTTGTATCATATTTATACTAACATCATAGTATATATAAGATACTGAAAGGATTATTTTAGAAAGGAAATAAAAAATAAAGAAGAAGTTGAATAATAAAGGATCTTGAAAGAGGGTGGTGAAAACATTACCTCTTCTCTGGGTTCTTCCTTTTGATTTGATGAAAAGGGATCCATAAGTTGTCTTTCGGATCATAATAAGGCCTCTAGGTTTATGTGAGGTAAGTTGAAAGGATATTTGGGTAGGTTTTGGACGAACCAAAAGGATTTGAAGGTATTAATTTGAGATAAGGGGTAGTGCCCTTTTATAAGAGGGGTGAGTGGCACCTTAGAAAACACATAAAATATTATTTTATATAAATTCAAATTCGGTTTATAATGGCTCATAAGTGACTTATATCTAAGATAAGGTGGGTATGGGTCGAAATAATTTCATCCAATATATTTTAGATATGTTTGGGTCACTATATTAACCTTATCATTCATATTTAACTCTTAGTTAAATAGTTTGACAGTTACCATGTCTCTTTCTATTTTTATATTATGTGGTTAATAAACTTAATATATACTTACAAAATAACCCCAAGTGGTTCATTAATGATACACCTATCATTTTATAAGTCCTTTGGCCGAACTATATATTTTTACGGTTATTATGTCAATTTATAATATAATATTTGTTTTAAAAACTCCTTTATGTCAATTTTGACACTATTTAATTATTAATTTTTGTTAAAGTCTTAACAACTTTATTAATTCTATAAAAATTCATTTAATCAATCCTAACATGTCATATAAACCTATAATGTTATTTTATTTCATAAGTAGTCTCCAATTACATTTATTTGGATATTTATAATATCAATTATTTGAATATTTCATTAATTAGGTAATTAATGCATCACCATTGTGACATAAATAAATAAAATTATTTAATATATATAAATTATAAATAAAATACCATTATGTAGGAAATGTTTCTATCAGTATAATTAATATTTATAATCTAATTTATCTTAGGTATATCCCTATATTAAAAATGATTTAGTTATTAAACGTTTATTTTATCTCTTTTAACTCTTCTTTGAATTAAATAATAATAAACGTCCTAATCTAATCCAAGTGGACCAAATAGGATAATATTTTACTCCTAACGTTGTTTTTTGTTGCATTATACTTAGAAAATAGAATTAGGACATTTTTTTAGGGTAAGAATAATATCATTTTTACCCTTACTTACCATATTTACTTTTAACCGTGGTAAATAAAAGTAAAAAGATACTATTCACCAAAAATTATTTTTGTCTTGTTGAACCACATTTTACTCTTTGATATTAACTTTTTCTCTCATATTTTCATAATTACACTCATAGAATTGATAAAATTATGCTTTATATGAATTTTCAAATACTCCTACGAGATGGGTAAAAAACGGTGAAAAGTCCAATTAAATTTATATATATATAAAATTATTATAAACTGGCTCCAATTAATTACATTATAATTATATAGGTATTATGTATAAATTTTTACCTAAAATAAATTTAAATAAAATAAATAATTATTTAAATAAAAATTTGGTTTTAAATAGTAACATAGTGTTTTTCACTATTCATCAAAACATGAATATTTTCAACAAAATACCAAAATTACACCCTATGATAATTTCAATATTCCGAATCCAAAAATGAAGTCCATTTTGAATGATAAAATTTATGAAATTTCAAAAAGTGGGTATTACTATTCATAAGGGCTAGTTTGATTGGTTGTGGTGTGTGTTAGAACTCGAAGTTTCATACAACACACGCTTCTGTATTATTCAAATAGAATCATACCATGGAAGATTTGGGTGTTACATTCTTTATGATATATAAATTTAATACATTTTTAGTTTGGAGAAAAAAAATACAAATATGATTTTTACATGAAGAATGTTATCAAATGAAAAAATAAAATATCCTACAATGAAACATCATAATGAAATTATATATGTAGAGAATTAAATAGAATAATTATTTTATACAATATATTTTTATTTTTACTAAAGAAGTACTACATTAATAGTTTTGTAGAAATAATTTAGTAGTAGCTACTATTCACCCAATTCAGATATTTTATCTATGTAGTTGGTCCTTCGATCCACAAATGTCATTTTGTGGGAAGATATTATGGGATGAGAATGATGGATTAATGTGACATGGTTAGAGACATGACTTTATAACACATATGCATTGCTATATGTGTGGATCGAAAGAGAGAGGGGTGTATTAGGATTTATAATCCTACTTTTTAACAACATAGATTTTTTTTTGGGATAGATGGGTTGTAACATACCACCCTTCCTCATTGGAATGATAATATGTAGTGATGAAACTGGTCCTCATATCGCATCCCCAAGACACAAAATTCAATAAATAAATGAGAATGGATTTAGTTATTATTGGGGGATGATAATACCTTATGAAATACCACAATTTAATAAAAATGAAATGAAAATCCTAACCATTATATTATGGATGAATAAGAATAAAACCAAAATTATTCTCAATATAAAAATATTCTCATTAGAATACAAATAGAAATGAAATACAGTTAGAAGAAATTTCTAAAAAACAATATGACATTAAAAAAAAGACATCATCCTAAGAAACATGATCATGCTCAATTCTACAACTCCAACTATTATTTCCATATAATCAATACAAATCACTAGAGATATAAGGTACATTTTCTTTACAAGTATCTTAATTGATAACATATCAAAATTCTTTAAGGTTTCAATGGAATGAGTAATTATAAACATTGTTAGATTTCTCTAAATGAGTTCTCAACTCATGCCACTATTAAAAAATATTAGAATAATTCATATAGATGATTTTAAATTAATTTTAACAATTTAAATGAATACTAAAAAAAATTTATATAGAAAAAGGTGAAGTTATAATCCCCATTAAATTGATTTACGCATAAAGACATCTCCAAACACACAAACACACATGCATTCATGCCCAACTGAATGTTTCATAATCGTGAGTAGTATATTTCGTATTCAAATTTTCATTATATTGTAACCAATTTTTATGTTCCCCAATGTAATAGACCACATATCCAAGGTCATTTTTTTATAGAATAATGGTATAATCCCCTTCTTCGATTTCACATCAAAAGAAATGAACTCATGCCAACCATTTCGTCGAAATTATATACCAATCCCATTCCACATAAAACCCCTGTTTCATTTAATATTATTAGAAAATATTTTCCATGTGTCATATAAAAACCAAAATTTTAAATCATTACAGTAATAGTATCACCAAATTGAATTTTCCACAAACCATCAAATTTAAACAACATTAAATCCATATCTGGAAATAGATTTCCATCAAGACTAAATCTAAAAACATTCAAGTATTTAATTTAAATAAATTTAATAATTCAAATTTTAAGATAGGTTTAGATGATATAGATTCCACATATATTTCAATAGTTGGAAAAATGAAGAACGACACTAAGATTCTGTTGATCATGTATTAGATCTTAATTGTTTTAATATAATCAACAAAATAACATCAATATAGTCAACAATTTATATAGATCTACCCATGGAGGGATAAATATTATAATTTCATAGAGATAAATAAGAGGATGCAATTAGAGGGAGATAGAAACTGTGACTAAATAGTGAATCGGGATCATTAATTCACTTAAAATTGATTGAAGGTCACTAAGGTCAACGAAAATTTTCAAAGGATCCTTTAAGGGTAATAGAGTTTGAGTCCCTATTGTATTAGGAGATGAATGAGGGTTTTGGACCTTAAACTCTATTTAAAGATCAAAGTTTTTATTTATTAATACACATCTTGTGGTTAGGTGGCATGGTTTGGAAAACTATGTGCCATCATTGGGTTGATATGTTTTTAATTCCACACCACATAGTTATACAAATAAAACTATTCTTTTATACATAATCAATACATTAATGGTTTCTCTTGATGTATTCATACGGTATTTACAAACCATACACTCTTTGTGGAATTGCTAGTGACCAATACAACCTATGAATAGTTTCCATGAGATGATGAATAGTTTATACTAACCATAAACAATTCATGAACAACCATTAAACCATCCAAACCCCATAAAATCTCTTGAAACATTACACAAAAATTAGATAAACTGAAAATAAATGAATATATTTTTATGTACCTGAATGTTTTGGTTCTACATGGGTTCTATATTATGACATAATGATGGTATGCATGAAATATTAATTATTGAATGTGGGTGGAATAGTGTGTTAAAATGTGGTGATGCTGACCACAAGACTTGGCTGAAAACATAATGAAACTATTATGTGAATTAAAATGAATACATACAGGTATCATAGGGTGGATTTTCCAAAAGGGTGATGGGTTAATTCTCACCAATCACCCAACCCTTTTCCATATGGGTATCATATGTGAGACATAAAGGTAGATAACATCAAAATGATGGATTAACATGTGTTATAATGGTGGTAGGAGGAAAAACATGACAATAATTATTGTTGAATTATATTATTGTGTGTATTCATGTTATTTCCTCTATCCATATATTACAAAAAACGTTGGACTATATTCAAATAGTACTATTTTCCATCATGATTATAGTACATCAAGACCTTAATATGTGATAAAAAATGTTTATCATACTCTTGTAATTTCTTTTTGGAAGAGATAAGGATTGACACGCTATGTTTCTTGGGGTGTGTGAGTTATTTGTGATTTTTAGTTCCTTATACCTAATGTATTTTCTATTAGTATTCATTAAAATATTATAATGTTTTTCAAAAGTGATGAAATTCATCTTATATGACCACAATTGTTTTGATAATCATGTCCACACTAAATCCTTTGTGTGGTGTCCTTGGTCTTTGTGTTAATGGAAATCCAATAATTTTACCCCAAATAGTTATGTGTATAGAGTTATAGTACTAAAAATAAAGAAAAAAATATTTTATAATGTCATAGAATTTGAAACATGTATTATTTTTGTTATATATTTTATAAGTTAAGGACAATGAATATGTTATCCTCCCAAAAATTTGAATATAAGGCATTGTTTGATTAGAAAGAAGGAAAGAGTTAATAGGTGTTGAGGTTGAGTATTTGGAATTCAATAATTGATTATAGCTATGGTTTTATCTCGGTAATGGAGTGGATATGAAAGTAGGAATCCCATTTTATTATCCTCTTACATTATAATTATATAATTAATAAAACTATGTTAGGTGATTCATTTAATATATATTGTTACCTATGATATTCAATATGGGATTGATGGAATCCATGTTGTCAAGTATGATTTTATTGATGAATAAAGGATAGATTAATTTTTATTTACTTTTTATTATAACATAATTGATGTTTAGAGATAAAATTTTTAACAATTATATTCTTGGAGAAACAAGGAGTTGATTCTATAAAATTTTAGTAATATTTTATTTGGGGATATCACATTACACCATAGTGAATTTCATAATATCATTCTTATTAAACACAATTTTTATTTTGTTTCATTTATTTCATCCTCCATGTAATTTAATAATGAATAAATATTTATGGACATGAATGATTCTAGAATGATTAATAACATCATAATAATGAAAAATAAGTTGTAGTGAAGAATATCTTACCATGGTAAAAGTAAATTTTTATTAGAAAATCTTAATGAAAATCAATATATGTTATGGGAAACTAAAAAATTTCATGGTTTATTATAAACGAATGTATAAAACACTATTTATTGAGGAGAGACTATCCAAAATTCCCTTTATTTATAGGTAATATAATATATTGTTAGAGACCATCCCATTGTGGTAAACATGTTGATGTTTTTATCAACATTAATTTCTAATGGATAAATTATTTGAAATATAATATGTGAATTCTTAAAAAAACTATATATTAATATAGAACATTATTTTATTTGATGTCATGATTTGTGATAATTTTTTAAAAGATGTATTTTTGAAGAAAATTGAGTTGATGTGAATTTATGTATATTGTTTTTTTCAAACGCGATATCATGGTTCCGTCCAAATTTTAAATTTTAGTTATAGAAGTGACCAAATTATTTGAGGAATATTTATTTGGAAACTATTGGTTTTTTAGTTAAACCAATTGACTAACAAAACAATAAATAAGTGAAATTCACTAACGTGTTATAATAAAGTTTTTTCATGAGGATAATATGGTTATATTATAGATTATAGATTTTTTTTACCTTATTCAATAAATTAGTCTCAGTATCGATCAATACTTTTCAATTAAAATGATGTGGTGAAAAGTGGTGTTCAATAGATGATACATTTTGGAAAAATATTAGAGAAAGATTAATCTAGGAATTCGAAAATATGGGAATGTGATGATGAAAATATCATAGTGAGAGAGAGATAACTGTTACAAAACCCAATTTTTGTGGGGAAGCTACTATTGTTGGGAGAATTTTCAGAGATTGGAATTTTCCCAATAAGATGAAGATGAATTAAAACATCTCATTTACATTATTTTGATAATTATATAAATCTAAATCATGATATAACACCATGTAGGAAATTAATTTCAATCAATCTTAATATTGTTAGTGGATACATAAGTAGATCTAGTGACCCTTTTATTGGATGGTGAGGTAAACTAAAAATTATAATCATAATATTGCATTTTAATTTTCTTGGTACATTTCCATATCATGGATGCAATCTCCATGTAAATATCCATTTTTGGTGATGCAATTATAATATTTTTCTAATATTATTTAATTTTAATTATTATATTTTATAGATTCATAATTAGTATTGAAAATCTAAATATGTTTATTTATATGTGGTGAGAAGATCATTTCAATGTGAACATCTTAACACCATAATCCCACTCTATAACTGCCTTTTTGGTCCATGTGGTTAAAAAAAAGTGGTATCAGAGAAGAAACTATTATAATATTCTATCATATAAAATATTTCTCCTTGATATGGATAACAAGATAAATATAAAAGGTTATTATCTCTTGAATGTATGTGATAATTAAGTACAAAAACTCTATGATATGATATCTATGATATATTTGGTATGATATTATTTCATACATAATCCATGTAATTAAACTGAGTTATTCAATTAAGATGTATATGAAAAAAAGGAACAAAAAATATTACTGATTATACTATGAAAAGAAATTACAAGATAAATATGTAAATGTTTATGTAATTTATGATCAATATTATTACATGACGATATACACTAGTGAAAAAATATATAACTTATTCAAACTAATCATTTATGATCATAGATCAATTCATTTACATTTTTTGTGAGGAATACATTGATATATTAATTAATAATAGATGGTTATTTATACCTTTTGTATTTCTCACTATATCAAAAAAAAATCCCGAAATTGAAATTTAAAATTTACAAATTAATCCAGGAGAAATTGAAATTAAAGATAATGGCTTACAAGAATCTTTTTGATGTTGATGATTTTCATAATGAATTAAACTATGATTAAATTTGTATTTTATGATTCAATAAAACACATCATGTATTTTCCTTAATCTAAAAAATAATAAAAATAAACGTAATGGCATGTTATACACCATGTTGAATATGATATTGCACTTGAGAAGATGGATATACAATAAATGAAAAACACATACATAGGATGAATATTTATGGGGTACGTGTAGTATGTCGTTTAACAAAAATATAAATATATTCATTTATAGATTTGTTTTGTAAAAATATTTATGTAAGGATAGTTTTACAGAGTTTTTTATTATTATTAATGATTATTAATAATAATTATAAGGTAAACAATGAACATAAGGATATTATCCAAGAGAGAGGGTATTTATTGAAATACATAATAAAAAATTGGAGACACAGATGAAAACTATAGAATCTATGTCAAAATATTGTCATTCTAGATGGAAAATTCAATTTATGATGTTTACAAATGAATAGTAAAAGAATAATCTTAAGGAGGTGTGCAAATTTTTATCATTTTTTCGGGTGACTAACAGTAACACCTCGTCTATAGTATGCCAAATATAGTAGTTAATTTTTTACATTAGTATTGAATATTGGAGATCAAATTAAACATTATTTAATAGTTTAATAATAAATGTAGATTAAATGTATTCATGATCCTTTCATTATATCAAAATTTATAAAAAAATCTGTAAAATATAATTCTTACATATATATATTTAGATAATTTATAGAATATTTTTTGGTTTCATAGGTAAAATTGAAACAAAATAAATTGGTGTTCTTATATAGTATGCATTGTGTCATGTATAATGTAAGTTAATATATATAAATAAAGGATTTGATAATATCGATAATGTAAATAGCTTAATAGATTTTAGATGGGAATCACATATCAATGAAATAAATAAAAAATTAATGATTTGTTATATGAATAAAAGTTATCAAATATAAGGATATGAAATACATAATATTAAAAAAATCATACAATAAATTACAAATTCCCATACATCATACATAATGGGTTATGAATGCACTATGTACCCAAAATAGTTAGTTTCATGAGAACTATCGATGCAGCAACTGTCAACATAATTATAGGCCTGACACATATCATATTTACTCTATGAAATCCATTGTATTAAAGACTTTATGTAATAAAACATATCATTATGATTTAAAAATAACAACTTCCATACACATGTATTAGTAATAAATATTATTTCCATATATAATTATATGTATACAAAATATCTTTGGTTCATTATTAAAATTAGAATTATTGATATCTATATAAATAACCATTAATATAGTAGGAATTATGTAATATTTACTAGAAAATGGAACTAATATTTAATAATGATGTATTGTTATTTTATTGAATAATCTTATATAGGTTATTAAAATTAATTTCCAAATGAAATAGTCAAAGACAAACTAAATAATATAAAAATATACGTTTTATAAAAATTCTTTTATAGAATTAAAATTACTTATGAGGGTGGAATAATAACATGTAGATTTATTTTCTTAATCTCAAGACAATCAATGATGGTTCATAATGAATCATCTCATCATTAACAACATTTATTTAAAAAATCCAAATGACATTTGAAAGGGAAATTAACATATATGTATAGAAAACCATACATTGGTATTTACCTTATAAATCTGTAGAATGGAAATTAAATAATGTTATAGTTTTGGTTCATGAATGGGTAATATAGATACATTTTTTAGAAACATTTCTCACCTTTTCCCTTGGATAAAAAACTCATAGTATTGGCTTTATAAAATAAATAGAGATAGAGTTTGAAACACTTATATTACTAATTCTCATCCTAAGGATTCTTGAGAGAATGAATGAGAGATAAATCATTATAAATTGTATTATAATTGAGATAAATGGGTTTATAGTTTTTTATATGTTGAAAATAAGGGTTGGATTGTATATTATTTTATAAACATAATAGTTGGACATTATCTTGTTAAAATAGTAAAAAACATTGCTCTTTCCATGGTTCTAAATCATAGAAATTAAAATTAATGGAATGTGTTTTGACATTTATAATCATATAAAGTGAAATATGTTATGTTATATCATATTTATATGAATAAAAAATGAATCATGATGAATTGGTTTTTCAATATTAATGTATACATTATGTTTTGTAAGAACCATTATAGTTTTGTATAATTTAATTTAAATTTTTTATACTTTTTTAAATAAATGAAAACGTTTTTAAAAAAAATATCATTATATAATTTGTTACATCATTTTATCATTGAATAATAGTTCATAATTCATAACCTATACAAATAAAATATGTAAACATTTATCCAAAGAAATCATTTGTCTTTCAAATTTATACAAAATTATCCATTGAATAATTTGAATGTATAGATTATATCTTCTTAATAAATTTTATGAATTTGAATCCAGTTTTGTTAAATTTAATTTTAAAAATAAAGCACATGTATTTTTGAATATCATGTATTTATTGAAAGAAATAAAAATCATTATTACTAAATATGTTTATATTTTCATTGTTATTTAATAATTAATATAAAATATTAATAGTTAATAGTAGTATTATTGCAAGTTATTGTTTATTATTTTATTTAAATCAAAAAATGCATATAATTTATATTACAATTACTATGGTTAAGTTGGAAATTTATTATTATTTTTTTATTATTCCCAACCATCAATTTACCCTTACCATTTCGATATTACCCCTTATATATACTATTTATTTTAATATATATTTCTCATTACAATTTTTGTTTTTGTTTTTACATAATATCTATTACACTTCTTATTGTTTTCATCATGATAAAAATTTATATTATGTATCCATCATTCATTTTATAGTATGATCATTTAGAGTTCACGATTATTGATTTTCAATTTAATTTTTTTATTTTATCTGGAAGATGATTGATTTATTTCAATAAATGAGATTTTATGATTTATTGTACAACTATGTGTTTTAATATTATTAGAAATAAGTTAATATGTATAGTGAAATAGTTTTTATAATTAAGGGTTTATTTAATATAGTCAAACCTTAGGACTTTTTTTCTAACCCATAAATAAATTCATCCAAAATAAATAAGTTTAATATATAAATAAATTTGGGTAATCATTTATTTCTAATTTTTTAGAATCTCACATTTATTATTCAGACTTTTCATTCCACTAAAATAATTTATCCAGCGGAGTTATCTGATTCTACAACACCTACTATCTAGATTAATGAATCTGTATATGGTCATCATTATAATATATTCATAACTCTAGATCTCTTTAATTAGTGATGTTTGTGTTCATTGGTTCTTCAATGTATATTGCAAAAATGAGGCCTAGAATACATGATAGAATTTATAGATGATGTAGTGTATAGGTAAATGATTTCCACCACACTTTTTCACTATAGAATTTAATTTTTCTATATCAAATAAATAATGTTTCCTTCTTAAATATTTATAGAACACATTTCCATGTTGATTATTTTATAACTATATGTTCTAATATAATATCATTTTATGATAGTCCTATGATTTATATCATAGAAATTTAGTCTAATATAGCCATATTGATATATTTCTAGATGGTTTTGACTTTTGAAGTTATCTCTTCATCGAGTTAAATGACAAATTGTCACATTTCTCTTAATTAAAAACTAATGGTTGATATGAAAAACTAATTCCCATCAAAATCCTCACATGGATACAATTTTATAATAAAATGTAAAAAAATATTTTATGAAAATTAAAAACAGGATTATATTAATATAAAGTTCTTTGGAATGATAAATGAGTACAAAATTAAGATATCCTATGAAATCTTTATGGTCTTTTTGTACTACAAATATATTTGTGTTTGATTGGAAATTTTTTTTACCAATATTTAGATCTATCTGACAACACCTAAATTATGACATGAAAAAAGGGTCATGGTCAGATTTAATTGATCATGGTTTAAAAAAAGATTCACAATTTCATTAAAATAATAATGTGAAAGACACCCTAGTGATAGATCCTCCCATATTTATTGTAAATTTGATAAATTTGTATTGTGATCCATAATAACCAATACCGGATTATTCATCTGACAAAAATTATAAATATAACTAACAAAGTCTATTATAAAATAATACAATTTTTATATTTTTATAGGGAGGTGTTGCATGAAACCATCATAATATTTAATCTCTCTTATTAATTTTCAGCACACCATGCATCTTGGAATATATATATAAATTTATAGTAAATTTTGTATCACCAAAAATTTTATATTAACTTCCATAACATATTGTATCTCATAGGGTGTAAAGATACATTTCAGTTTTAAGCTTCATTTACCATTTCCATTTTTCAAATCAGATAGAGTTGGAACAGGTAGTCTCTTACCAATCATCAAAATAGAGTTTTCTTGTATTATGTTTATTATATCCCCATTATTTATGATTTGAATATATTTTTGAAAACCTATATTACCTTGTTGATATTTATTTATATTCCCTAACAAATTTGGTTTGTAAATTTCATATAAAAGGATATATGATAGCCAATAAAAAATAATTTATATATCCAACATTTATAATTATGTGAATATTGGATAATTTCTATCTTCATCATGGATTGGACACTATGATCCTTCATTCTCTATTCACTAACCATGTGGATTGATATACTAGGGTTGTTTAGTATCAAGAAACAATAGTCATTTTGTAATTATAACCATCTATTTTAAATCATGTTATGCTCATTATATATATATATATATACTTAAAAAACATTGACCTCATATATTTCATATATTTCAATAGTGATAATGTGTCTCCATTTATTTAATGAAATAAATATGACTCCTAACTAAAGATCGATAGATAAATATTTTAGTTCATAGATTATAAATAATCATGACGCATATGAAAAAAAATATTTTTTTATAAGGGTGTCCCCTATCATGTTCTTTGAAGAATCACTATATATCATTGATCATCCCTCCCATTTGGTAAAAGTAATTATTTATATTTAACAAATATCTTCATAAATTCGTAATATAATGTTTCTCATTCCATTAACCATTGTAATTTGAACCGTATATGGGTTAACTTGGTTAAAGACTTGTTTATTATAAATATATTTTCTTAAATTCATTTATATTAACCTCTAAGATAAAGTAAAATGCATGTGTTATTTATATTAACGAGTGTGAGATCTAATTTGACTCCCCATTTGTTTTAATGGTGAATAAATATGATGTATATAATAAAAATATAGTTATGAATGGAATATTGTTTATGTGTAATCTCAAACTTTTATTCCCAAACCCATAATCATTAAATATTTATTCAATTAGAACATTCATAACTTACAATATCATACTGAACCAAATCATGTCAATTTCAATAATTGAAAATTAAAATCACAATAAAATTCTTGATTCGCATACATTTGATAAACCATTAATGTTAATGATTTAGTAGTATTTGGAAAAACATTTATCTTGAAAATCTTATTTCATTATAATCAAATATACATATAAACCACTACAATAGAAAAAATATAATCTTTAATAAGTCTTAAAAAACTCTAAAACAATTCCCCACATAATATATACTATTATAGATATCATATAAAATAATATTACTTATAACCTAGGGTGAATAAAGAGATAGAAATGGGATAGATGAAAGTATTTTATAGGTAAAAAATAGGGATAATAATAAAAGAATAAAAGTGACCATACATTAATCATTAATTACAAGAAAGGAATATATAATTAAAAAATTACATAATAAAAATAACTCAGGGAGAAAAATATATATGGTAAAATTACAAATAATAAAACATATATATAAAAAATGGTTTCCTTATAGAATAAATTCATTATGATTGAAAACTATTTATATTCACTATGTTATTAAATCATCATTTTAGACATCATCATCTTTGTATCAAGGACATGTTATATTTAAATATACTAGTTTGTGAATTCATACACCATAATACCCCTGATAGATTTTTTCTTGAGACCTATCAATGCATTGATGAGATATGACGTCACAAAAATAATTAACAAACTATAATTCATTAATCATATGATGGAATGTATATTCCATAAAATACAATACCTATGTTATTTTATATTCAAACAGTATAAGTATTAGAATAAAAAATATATATCATCTAAATATTTCCCATATCAATAAATATAATTAACAATATGTAATAAAACCTAAAGCTATTTTCATATAGATAATGGTGTATAATTTTCAGTGATTAACATCATCATTAAACTTACATATTTATTCTTGATCATAACACTTTAATAAATGGAATGAAAAATATAGTTTACACAAAGGAATGGTATTGGAAGAGAAATTATTACATTGAAAGAGGATAATTTGGAATGACAAATGTTGTTATCGATTTATACAATATTTATCCCACATATGAAAATAGTATATAGGAATTAAAAAATTAACTCTAGAAAAATATATAAACTCTAAAAAGAAAACATCTACTATATACGAAATCATATATCATTGGTACAAAATTTATATACAAACTCCCTTACGATAATAGTTACATATGAAACAAAAAAACATGATATAAATCCATTTTTAATAAAATATATGAATTTTACATGACGAAAATAGTATATTGAGTACAATATACAAATGAAAAAATGTTCTTCAAAATCAACCATGTCTCAAGGAATTTAGTATATAGACAAATACCAATTATGGGTTTAGAAACATTCAAATAAAAAAATGTCGTATATAGTTTCAAATGGAATATTGAATTACATTAATATATATGTCACCAAAATATAAAATATAAAAGGGATATTAAATTAAATATTTACTTAAAAACATGAAATATAACATATTTATGTATTTTGGAGGTTAAATCTGATACAAAGATACTATATGTATAACACAATCATTGAGCGAAGAATGATTTGACAATGTGGTTAAATGGAAGAATGATAGAACCCCAAAATAAAAAGGAAAAATAATATTGTTTTTTCATTATGTAGAATAAATATTTCATATAATGATAGATATCCAATAATAATTATCTATGTAAAATGGAATAAACATGGTTACACACAAATCCTTACATTAATTTATTCTTATTCGAAACACAAGCTGACCTACATAAAAAAATATCTTAATATGTGATTTTAGAAAACAATTCATTTTTATTAGTTTATATAAAATTCATTTATAATTAGTCTCTATATTTTTATTATGAAATTATTATCTATTTTTATATAGGGTGTTATTAAATTTTATCATTCTAGACTAGTTTCATAATTGTGGAATTTTTCAAGACCCTTATTCTAGTGTTCATCATTTTCATATCATACATGGTACTTTATTTGGATCTCTAAATTATTTATAATTTTATAAATTCATTATATGGAAATTTTGGTAAATAATCATAATGATTAAATGAATGATGAGTGTGTTTTTGTGATTTTCATGCACGAATATTGGTATGTTAACTAATGAATTTAATACTAAAATTACCATTACATAACTAAATTTAAAAAAAATTATACATTTATATCATATATTATAATTAAAATATATTCTCATCGTCATCAGTGATATAACTTATGTAACAACTCGTGTATGTTGTTAAACCTACCCAATAAAAAACCATATTTAACGAATGATTATGATGTGTTTTCATTGTAATGTCATTATAGTAGAAGCATATAGGCATTAACTATTTTTTTCATGTGATATTTGAGAATTGAATGTATATTTTTGAATAAAACAAGATATTAAATGTTATTATATAGTACACAGAAATCATTTTTTTCTATATAAATTTACTTTTGGACTATTCAGTTTACAATGATTGTTTAATGATAAAATTTCATATTGGTTTTCAAATATGTATTAACAAAACATAATAATTTATTATATTTCATCTTTATCTGTTACACCAAATTTAATGATCATCCATGAATATAGATAATAAACCAATATAAAATAAAATCAATAGTTTCATGGATGCGGTAGTTACACATATTATTTGCCTATGTATATAACTATTTAAATATAATCAATTTACTTGATAACTTATATTTCATGCCACACCGATCACAAACAAATCGTGATGTACAATTATATATTATCTTTAATGTTAAAATAGTAACGTAATCATTATGAATAGTAACCCAACCAATTGAATAGTAACCCCACCTTTTATAATAAAAATAAAATCCCAGAATATTAAAAATTAAAAGATGATAATATTTTATAATGTTATTGGTAAATAATTTTTTTAAAATGATAAATTATTTATACGTATTATTCTAGGTAAAATAATATTTATTTAAGATTATATAATTAATAAAATGATTTCATGGATAATTTAATTTCCCAAAATATTATAATATATTAATATATTTTATCTTATTATTATATTATAATTTTATGAGACCATAATTAGTTTTATAATGATTCATAAAATATTTATAAATTTTAAAATAGATAAATTTTTAATAAAATATGATTTTAATAAAAAAATTATTTTATCAGAGAAAGAAAATTATTTTCTTATAATGGATTCCATTATTTAATTCTAAACATTATAAAATAATTAGGGTAAAAAAAACTTTTCTAAAATTGTCTATTATTTTATGAATAATGAAATACAGTAATTTACGATATTAGCTAAATACATTAATTACTTTGTCTTGGATGATGTAGGCAACATGTACGGATGATGTAACCCATTTTAGTTTGAAATAATGTGGTCTAATTATAGCATACTATAAAAATAATTAAATTTTTTTTAGTATTGATAAAAAATAAAAAACTAATGAATAATAGAATAAAACACTCCACTCTCTTCCACTATAAATACCACCCCTCACCACCACTTCTCCTCACAAATTATAATGCTTGGATAAAAATAATATTCTTTCAAATTCATCTAACAAACCTCTACACCACTTTTTGGTATTTCTAGTCTCATTAGAATACAACATACATTTATATTAATGAGGTTTTTAGGGAGACAACACTCATAAGGTAAAAATCTCTATCTCTCACTCTTTTAATTTATTTTATATTATTATCCTTCCCTCACCTCCCCTATCAAACGGTACATGATAACATCATTTTAATACATATACTATAATGTTTCTTTCAAAATGTAATGTCCAAAATCAATTCTATTGTCATCATCTTTTACTCTATAAAATGAAAACATCATCTGTGAGGTGATGATTTACCACCTTCTTGGATACATGTTATTATTATACAATTATACCTCTAGGAAAGGTCAAAAAAACGATGTTTAAAATAAATTATAATATATGTACTAAATATTATCTATTTATTTTTTCAAAATTTATATATTCATTAAATTAAATAATTAAAAAAACATACCTCTTAGTGATAAAAATACCACAAAAATAAATAAATAAATTTTCATTATCATTTTATCGAATGAATATTTCTCATACCATATAAAAATTCTGAAATAAGATCACTGATAATTTTTTAAACTCATTAATAACATATAATTACAATTTAGGATAACTATACCCAATTTACGTGATCTTTCATACATGAATACATGTAATCCAATCATGAAGTCCCAAGAAATTAACACTCTTGAACAACAAAATTATATTCTATAACTCATCAAAAAGTATATAAATGATCTTAATAAAAATAAAATTAATATATTACATGATGATGACGTTCGGTATTAAATTATTAATGGATCTACTTTCCTTATCTAGGACATTAGTAGATAGTGAAAGACACATTCATGCATAAGGTAATGGATTCACCCTGAACATCCATTTTTTCATTTAGTTCTTGCCTCCTCTCTCATTACCTCAATGTAATTTCTAATTATTCATATTTTAACCTCTTATATTCCTTATCTATGTTCTAATAATATTTATATATATTAATTATTCTTTATTTGACATGTAAATTTATATTTTTTATGTCTCCCTTGTCAATTCCTCTCGATAAGAAAGCCCGATTTAAGGAAACATCTCAGTTTTATAAGAATGTTTCACTACACTCAATAATTTCTTTCAAGACACCCTTAATTTTAAAAAATAACACTTTTTATCATGAAAATTATTTTTTCAATTTATGTTTTTTTCAAATAATTATGTTTTAATTATATTTAAAAACTCTTTAATATGTTCTTTTAAACTACACTAAAGTGGATCATTACTAATGTTTCTTAAACACACTTTTTACATGTTTTCACATTAGTTGTATGTTAGTTATCATGGATTATTCCAACATTCCCTTATTATTTATCTATTATTATTTTTTTAAACCATTCTCTAATATAAAAAATTATGAATTATTTGACTAATTGTTAATGAATCCATTCATTTTTTTGTTATTTTCTATATCTGATTACCAATGTAATCATGAAAAATTATGTATCTAGTTATGCAAGGCTTTAAAACATGTTGATAATTTTTGATGTGATCTATTGTATATATTACATTTTATTAAAGTTACCACTGACTCTGATATACTAGGTTTAGGGTTGTTACCATTTATATTAGAGGAAATTTAATTGAATCCTTGCGAATTGGATGTTATATAAATATGAGAATAATAAAAAATAATTATAGTGAATTTTTTCTAAATACTGATTATGATTATGAACTAAATTAGTGTTATCCATTACATAGTGATGTCAAAAAATAGAAGAAAATGAATGAATAAGAAGTGAGAATTTAGGGATTTCCCCACAAAAAGGTTTATCAAAAACAGTGTTGGTGCTGATCAGATCTAGACTATATTAAAAAATTATTTATTAGGTTAAGGAGAATTACCATAAAACACCTATTTTTTATTATTTCAAATGATATAAACTTCTTCATTTTTATAGGACTTGAAATCAAGTGGTACTAGAATAGTAGATCTTTTCCATTTTTGTCGTTTTTTCATGAATTGGAACAAAAGGAAAATAAAAAGGAATTAATGACATTATATTCTCTCAAGGGAGATATTGATCATTTTTTTCATTGATATATATTACGAAAAGTTAGATGAATTGGAAAACAAGAAATGGGTACATTTTAATAAAAAATTATTTGAATTGTATGCTTAACCAATGAATCAAAATGAAATGAATATAAAATTATTTATCATAAATTAAAAGTAATTAGACATTGTTTTAGTGTAGTAATGTACCTTTACATGTAAATATATGTATGTTATATATTACATACCTGATTTTAAATAAATATATTTGCTAATCTTTTTACGGTCTAAATACATGTCACATATTTTCACTATATTACAAATTATTTTAATAACTTGATGAAATATTATTATGTTCCTTCCAAATAGAAAATAATGGAACTATATCATATATGTTAATTATAAATCAAGAGAGGATGTTGTATTTTGTCAACCATGGAAAATGTGAAGAATCAATTAAAAACAAGAGTGTAAATCAATTTCCATTATGTGAAATTTTTTGAATGAATCATCCTAGAAAATGCATGAAAGTCATGGGAGTTTGTTATATGTGTGGGTAAAATGTCCATAGATCTAATGATTTAAAGGGGAATATAAAATCAATGACGTTAAACAATTCTAATATAATGAATTACAAAATTATTCAAATCAATGTCCCATGAGTCAAGATAATATAATATAGAAGAGGCCAATGTGAGATGATATTGATTATATGATCACCATAGATTATGTAGAAGTACCCAATTATTTGGTGGTAGGTTCATTAATCCTATATTTAAATTTAACCAATTCATTTTTTGATTCACAGTTATCATTCTCTTTTATATATACCAAATTTTCAAAAGAAAAAACATGTTACCCTTTAGATTAAATACGTGAGTTTTCAGTCAAGATCCCAAATGGAATTATCATTGATAAATAATTTTTTCAAGCAATTCCCATTAATTAATATAAAATATATTTATTTGATAAACTTGTAATCATAATTATTGTTGAAATTGATATAATAAATAGTATGTATAGAAATAAAAATTAAATTATTAAAATTTAGTATAGGAATATATAAATTAAGATTTTAGAGGAAGATATATAATATCTTATCTTTAGATAAAAAACATCATCATCTAATCATTATCTAAATCCACACAATATAGATCATCAAAATTAAATTCAAGGGGAGGAAGAGAAAAAATAATTTATGGATAAGTAAAGTAATCTTCAAATTGAAGATAAAATTTTTGTATATGAATACATTGAAATATTTCTAAATTAATTAATTAGACACCCCTTGGAGTGTGAAGATGAGTTTAACATTATTGAAATCCCTGGTCAAATACTAATATCAAACACAACTTACAAAATTTCCACTATTAATTAGTGGATATAATGAAAAAAATAGAGGAGAATAGTAATAATGTGATTATTTCCCCCAGTGTTTCCCCATGGGGATCCCCTATTCTCTTTTTTTAGAGGAAATATTGATTTCTGACGATATATATTGAATATAGTGTAATAAATGTAATTACAATAAAGTATATGTATCTTCTTCTTCACATTTAGTATTTGTTTGATCAATATCATGGATCTCATTATTTTTCAATGATTAACTTTAATTCTGGTTATCATCAATAATGAGTATATAAGTATGATATTATGATGAAAACT